>JAZGLN010000095.1:0-707066 GCA_038380765.1 Odontothrips loti | reverse complement strand
GCGCTGGTGCTGATGCGCACCTGGTAGGCGGTACGACAAGGGGAGGTAACCGCCCCCCCCCCCCCCAGGATCCCCATTAGTGTTTACCATGTGTCATACTTCTAAAGAGAGGGGAGGGGGATTCTTTTACCGTTTATTCCGCAAGTCGTTCGCTAAGCGCCGCACGCGGAAGTGAAATTCGGTCGTACCTCATGGATAGACAGCACACGAAGCCTACCGCAAAGACGTTTAAGGGGACGCTCCGAAACTACATGGCTGATTTCAGTCAACTTCTTGACCCCCCCCTTTCTGTGACCTGGCTAACCTAGCCTTACCATGCATGGAGGATAGGTTAGCCGTAGGCTGCCCCCCCTCCCCCCAAAAAATAGTCACGTAATTTTTGAACTTTTCCTACAGAGCACACACATCACTCGCCCCCCCCTTTTGTTTGCAGAACGTTCCTCTTGCAAGAATTATAATGCAGACGAAGAGTGAGGAATGCTACCTTGTTGCTGTGAATGCAATTCAGTCACTTGTTCCGGGCTTCAGTCCAAAAACAGTGAATTGCGACTTTGAGCCAGCTCAAATGAATGCGTGGAAGAGATGCCACCCTCGCTGCAAAAGGAGAGGATGCCTCTTCCACTATACGAAGGTAAGATCGCAACGCACTCCATAATGGTATTGTAGAGTAGTCCGAATCCAGTGGCGCCGATGAATTTCAAGCGTGAAAGTGTGTGTGGGGGGGGGGGGGGGGGGCGGGTCAGGTCATGGCCTGAGAATAGACTTAAACTCAGGTGGTTACCCTTCAGGACCGTACCTATTTTTTCCTCATAGACCAGGTACCGTTATACGTAATGGCTGGGTAGCTCGCTCTTGACTGATGTCTCTAGGCTAGACCAGCGCTGTCCAGCCGCCGGCCCGCTGGCTCTCCGCCGGCGGCGCTCCCAAGCTTACCCCTTCCACTACTCGCGCACACTGAAGCCTTCGGGACCGCGGCTCGGCGGCTAATCGGTGTCGGACGGCGCGCTAATTCGAACTCCAGCCTTGCCGCGCAACAGGGGGGGCATAATGTACCCTTTTCAGGTGCGACGCTGGCATGACTTCGGAAGCAAATCGCGGAAGCAATCCCATGCGTGGAAGAGATGCCACCCTCGCTGCAAAAGGAGAGGATGCCTCTTCCACTATACGAAGTAAGATCGCAACGCACTCTATAATGGTATTGTAGAGTAGTCCGAATCCAGTGGCGCCGATGAATTTCAAGCGTGAAAGTGTGTGTGGGATTGGCTCAGGAAGTCAATACTCCACAAAAACAGAAATTATGGTCACCTCAACTTACCACTTTTCTTACAGATGTCAATGTTTGTTTCAGAATGCAACCAAAGTAGCCAGGAAGCTGGGCCTGACCGTCGACATTCGGGAGGATGAGGAGGTCGCGCGCCTCCATCGCATGGTGTGTGCTCTTCCTCTCCTCCCAACCAACAGGATAGAAAGAGGGCTAATCAGGATCGGGGTGATGGCCTACAGGACTGGGCGATACGGCATTGTTCGGAGATACCCATACACTGTACCTGTAGAGAGTGGTGCGCATCGACACCATACCCGACACGAGATGTTCTTGTACTGTCGCCCTATTTATCAGTCAGTGTAGTCTACTTTTTTTTTTTAAATCGAGGATTGACTGTTGTCAGATGACTATTGTCTTAGATCCTTGTCTCCTATAGCTCATTTCTTGTTGGATGGTAGGCGCGTGGCTGCACGGCCGCTGATGCTGTGGTGATGTGGCATTTGACAAATTACAGCTTACACTGGATTTCATATATAGTTCTTTTATCTATTACACTCATTACATATCTCAATATCCAGTAATTACAATAACTGTGGGAGGTATCGCACGGCATTTTTACAAGGTGTAAGATAACAGCTAAGAGATGGATAAAAGCTGTTCATAAATGTTCACAAATATTTTGAAGGAATAGCATGTTTATTCATAAGGAAACGAATATCAGCCTGCTTGTTCTCTTTTAATGGGAATCTTTTGTAATAGGCTCGAGGTGGCTGATATTCTGCAATATTCAAAACTTCTCCGTTTTTCATTGTTATATTAATAGATTTAATGTCCTGGGCGAAATCATACCTGTATTTAACAACGTGTGGAGCATCGTAAGAGCACGATACCTCTCTGACTTTACTCCATACCACTTTCTCACTGTCAGTGTTTTTCTCCCAGTTTTGCTTATTAACAAGGTTGTGGAAATCCATCACCTCTTCATTTTTGAGGTCACTTAAGCGATAGTCCTCACCTGTCTGCTTTGCATTCCGAATTAACGTACACCATTCCTCTTGACTAAATATATCTTTTCTACCTGCCTCCTTTTCTATACGTGCATGCATGCTATCAACTTCTGAATAACTATGGCCTGATTCAAGAAAGCGGTGAGTTATCTGAAGTTTAAACTTCTGACTGGCAATAAGATACATAGAGAACACCATTCTGTTGCGGTTCTGACCGCTTGGACTATCAGAGTACAGTATCATCTCCTTGCAGCCTTTGGATGCCTTTAATTTTATGAAGCTAAAGAAATTTGAAGCAATTTCATCAGAACCTCTTTTGGCCTCTGTCTCATTCCATATAAAGCAGTGACCCTCCTTCAAGCGCAAATCAAAAACTGTAAAGTTGAAGATGGACAGTTTGTTTTTGTAAAAAAAATAAGGATGTCTCTGACCTGGGGAAGCATAACACTTTCTGAAGGTCAAATGCTGCCACGCATTTACTGTCACTTCAAGTGACAGTCACTTGCCGACGCTTTGTCGGCTTTCTTCAGTTCATTTACAGCCTTCTTATTTTTAAGGTGTGAATCGTATTCTTTTACAATTTTTGCTCTTTCTGTATTGTCTTTAGCATATTTCCACTTGTTGCAAAGTTCACACTGATCTTTCCTTGGTAAAAAAAACCCAAGGTTGTATTGCCTATTAAAAACTTCTCGATACATTCGAGCAGATGCAACTTTAACAGGCTGATCATTATTTCTTTGGATCCAAGTGCAATGCATCCGGTACATTCTGTCTACGCTAAGCCCTGTCTCAAGGTATTGGCGTTTTGACCGTTCTCGTGTATAGTGAGAGTACATTCGTGGGAATGAATCAATGTGGTTTTTGATTGATTGGATCGTGGCAGGCCGAGTTCTGTTGGGTCTGGACTTGTGCTTTCCTCTTTTGTCTGGAGATACACTACCATTAGCACATTTTTGCAATGATGTTTTAATCCAACAGTCAGAAACGCCAAGTGTACTTAAAAACATAGTCTTACATACCTGAACTTCTGTTTCTCCAATATCAAAAAAACATTTCCTTGAAGTAGATTTTGCCCTGTCGGGCAAAGTGCAGCATTTTTTGGTGCAGTACACTTCACATGCCTGGATATAAAGTCCCTTTCCCTGTTGATGTCAGCCAAACCCCAAAAGTACTTAAATATCGCAACCCTTTCATCACATGTGAGACGTCTCTTGCATATTCTGCAAGACACCTTACATGGTGGCTTAACTGCTTTAGCTGGACGATGCAGACCTTTCGGCGTGACGTGTTCCTCGCCGGCATTCAATGCTGTCTTTGCGACGTGTCGCCGCCATTTGGAGGGACACAGCGCACGCTTTCGTACAGAATCTCTTGGAGAGTCTCTCCTCCGCCGCTTTGCTCCTGGCGTCGTGTCTTCTGGTTGAGGATTGTTCGCAGAGCCGCCTTCAGACCCCGGGCCATTGTGGCCGACCTGTCTATTTACTGCATCGCCCTCTTCAGCCTCCTGTTCACTAGGGTCGAAGTGTTCACCTACATCATCAGGTTCGTCAGCATCCTCATCCGACCCATGGAGCAGTATCGCGACACTGGCACGCGAGCTCGCTGCACTCCCTTCTGCGTGTCTCGCCTGCCTCCGCTTGATAGTACCAGCCGCTATTTGTATTCAGTTGCTGCTGCGTTAGCTATTGCTAAATGTATAATCACCTTAAAACCTACGATTAGAGATGTGCGAACATGCCGACTGACAGAACCTGGATGAGCGAACACGAGCGAACCGAACATAAAATTTGTTCGATCGGGGGCGAACAACAGGTGTTCGGACGTGAGCTGTTCGAAAACTTTGGAAATGTGCGTTCGCCATCGAACACAAATCGCGGTTCAAAAGTTGTCAGATTTTCTTTGCATTAATTGTACAAAAGAGACAGAATTTTGTTCGGATGTGTTCGAATCCGAGCCGAACAGCCACTTCTTCGGTTCGGTTTCGGGCAAAATTCATTTTGTTCGGTTCGGTTTGAATTTTGATTAAAATATTCGTGTTCGCTCGAATCTGAACAAGGGCTGTTCGGACACCTCTACCTAGGATACATGCCTGGCCTGGCAGCTCAGTGGCTCTGCCGCTGCCGCCGCTCTGCAGTACCGAGCGGGCACCGATCTGGTTTCCAAGGCCACGAAGTGGCCTCTCAGGATAGGGTGGTTGAGGCAGCGCTCGGCTCGGACACGGGAGCGTGCCCTGTGCCCAACCCGGGCCGTTTGGCCCACCAGGGGTACCTCTTTTTCATCCTCCAAGCAACTCGTCTCCGGGTCCGCACAGGTCCTCTCCGAGCCAATGAGAGGCCGCGATGAGTGTCGCTCTCTATCGGAGATCCGCAAAACTCCTTCCGCACGATTGATGACGTAGAGTAGGGGCGGTCCTTAAATGTCGTATTGTGGCGCCGTATGTGTTGAAATACTAAACTAAGTTTGGTTACGTTGCAGCAGTTGCTGCCTGTGGAGTTTTTCATATTGAAATCTGTTTCGGGAGTGATTGTTTATTGTCGTGCCATTTGCGGTTCGTAATCCATTAAAAAAAAAACAATAACAACTACACCTGTTTATTTTTTATTTCTACAATGCGTCAAGGTGATGTATATCAAACAACGGAGTTCTAAACGGTAAGTGCGCTTGGTAAGTGCTGGATGTTATGTACTGTATCTATGTGAATTCGTTCCCGTTTTTTTATCTGCTTTCCGGGCAAGTTGTAAGGTTACGAAGTCTTGATAGAATCCGCATCACCCTTTTCGATTCATTGTTATTACGCTCAGGCTCTCGATTTTTAATTGCAATGCATGACTCGAAATTTAACCTTACTCCCTTACTCTCTGTAGTTATGTGTAGTGCAACTGGCTATGAATGAGAATCTGAACCTCTTGCCTGTGGCCAATGGGGAATTCAAGTGATGAAGCAGCCTGAAATTAATTTGGTTTGTGCGTTGTCTGTTGCTGGTTTCCTCTAAGTTTGATTTTGTTTATGATTTGTCATCATTCGTATCTGAAGACTAAAATCCGCCTTTATACATTGCCATTCTTATTGTCAACATTCTTCTTTAGCATCTTTGCGTCCTTGTCATGGTTTTAAGTAATTTTCATTTTTTACTATGTTCTAGTTGGAGTTGTACTTCCTGTTTTCTTGGTCAAGTCCTGTGCAATGAACCATGGCTTGCATTAACATTGGTTTACAATGGCTTACAACGCAGAAAAGCGGATTTGAGATAGATTGCTGCAAGAAAGTTATCTCTGGTAAGTACAGTTGGGCTGCTTTTGCTCGTGGATTTTCTTTGTATAGATTAAGGGTTGATATTTAGGGGAACCGGAATTATTCCGTGATGCACATACGAAGTACAGCAGGACAAATGGGTAGAGAGAAGATTGTTGAGAAAATTATGTTTCACAACGAAAAGACTGAACTTGTCATATGTGATGGAATCAAAATAGTTCATGGCGGGAAGAAATCTAAAGAACTTTTATCTAATGGTGTGTATTGTGTTTTGTACTGTTTGAAAAGAGTAGGGGTGAAAATTCTATTTCCTATTTCTGTTCCTGAATTTTTGTGGCATACTGTCCTGGGATTTTACTAACATGGGACCCTTCCTAGCTACCCTCCGATTTTGACGAATTTGAAGACGGTTGGTGCGTCATAAGGTTGGCCATAAACTCCTTCCATAAACTACGCTTGCGATTCGACATTCGCGCTCATGCTGATCTCCCTGTACCGGCCCTCCCCCATGCAAGTGCATGTCGCCTCCTATCTCCCCCACCCCACCTTCCCCCCTGACGAGCCGACTCTCGCTGGAGGCAAGAAGTGTTTGTGTTTTTTGTTTATGCGTGTATTTGTATTTTGAAAGCTAATTGCAAGTGCAGTTCAGCGAGCTGGTTGCGTGTTTCTGAAATGCAGTGGTGCATAGGGTTTGCTGTGGTTTGATTCGGATTCTAGTTCTTTGCGTACGGTATGCCCCACAAAGGTTATGTTGTGTTTGTCTTATGTTGTGAAACTTAATGAGAAGTAATTAGATTTCTCTTGTGCCTCACAAGCCAAACCGCGTTAAAAGAACGCTTTCGCTGTTTCTTATACATTTGGTGACCGTTTTGAGGTTAGCTCGTTTTGTCTTTTACGAGTATAATAACTAATATATAGGCTGTCCAGTACATGTTGGTTTGCATTGTAATATCAGTAAAGGTTGGTTTAGTTCCGTGACTGAGTGCTAGCCTCCTTGCTGGGTCACTTATCAATTGTTTTTTCGTTTCTTCAAAAGATTCTATTGAAAATAGTTGAATGCGACCCAGGAGCTGTTCAATGCATTCACCCATTACTCAGCCATCACTCACGAAACAAAATCCACCTTAATTGTATTGATTCTCTCTTTCTCTTTGTTTATTTGCCTTTTATTTCTTATGTCACAGGTGTTCCTATTGCGCGAATTGTGGTCTTCAAGAAATGTGGTGTTTGGTGAATCAATCAAAATGGATTTCTACGTGTGGCATCATCGCCTGGCCAGGTTAGTTTGCTCAAAAGTTATATTATGAAAAGAGTATTTCTTCTACAAATGTTAAATATTTTTGTTCATGAGGAGGTGCTCTACAAACACAAGAGTTGGGTAACATGTTTTTCTTAAAGTGGGGTAGGCACCTCAGATTAGGAAAAAAACATGTTATATGCTACCCTTCCGTTTCCAGAGTGTGTTTGAGTTATACTATACAATAATGTACCTTCATGCAGAACAAATTATCAGTTTTCTCTGTTAAGAAAAGTACTTGCTTTTGTTTTTATTTTTCTTCTTTCTATTTATCAGCTTTGAATGAATCGTCTTCTCCATCGCTGCCCCTGTCAGATGCTGGGCCGGTGTGCCAGAGGGCGGCCCCAAGTTCGTCACCAGCTGCCAGGGCGCTGACACTATCGGGACCGCGGTGTGTTCTCGAGCCCGTGGGTGCTGCCAAGGCTGGCCTGCTTTCAACATGGCCTTCCCTAACTAGGGTAAGTTCAGTGCCCGATGTTCCATTCCATCTGCTTATTGTGAACGATGTAGGAGCAAGAGGATGGGAAGGACACACGTCAGCACGAACCCAAGAAGTGCAGAGCCATAATCACAGTTAAGCATGGTCGTCAAGGAGATCGGCAGGTTGGTGCGTACAAGTGATTTTTTTCCAGAGTAGCCGTGGGCAGTCGTCGGCGCGGGGTATCGTCGTTTTCTTGGCGTCAGCAGAAACATCCGCAGTCAGAAATATCACGAGGACCAGGCCGGTTCGCCGACGGAGAAGAAGCGACGCCAGCGGTCGGGTCGAGACGGAGACGTCACCACTGCGGGTTGGAGTTCATCGAGGCCTTCAAAGTTCTGTGTCCCTACCTCTCCCAGGCGCAGGCCGTCGGCGAAGGGTCACTCGGGTTGAAGGACGGCCCTCGACGTAGGACGTGGTGCACGAGGATGGCGGAGGTCTTCGGCGCCCTGAAGGAGAGCACCGTCAGGGGCAGCCGCTATATCATCTCGAGGGACCGCCAACGCAGGCACGGGGCCTTGGCGTGGACATTGCAGCCGCCGTCGTCCTCGGATGGTGGACCGGGCCCCATAGAGTTATTAGTTATTATTACTAACTCTATGACCGGGCCCGCCCTCGTCCAAGACGTAGGCGCTCAGGTCTCTGAGCCGTTCTCCAAGCACCTTCTCCAGTGCGATGTGCTGCAGGTGTCGTCGCTGCCGACCGTCGTCAACCTCACCGGTCGCGGCGTCCCCGCTGGTGGGCACGGCGTTGGTCACGTTGCCGGTATCGGTGCTAGGCCTGCCCTGCAAGGTCTACATGGCCTAGTCCGCGGGTCGTCACCGCGCTCCGCGCGAGGTCCTCTGGTTCTAGCCGACCACTGAACTCGCACACTAAATGTTAATGTACGAATTGTATAGAATTGTCCCTTGCAATGTACATTATCTGTACTTAACAAATTTATAATGTAATGCTTACTCAATTCTGTGCAATGTAATTCCCAAGGACAATATCAATTAGTGTGCACATGCTGGATGGTGGAAGGCTCGCATGCCCGCTTCAGGAGCTCGAGGGCCTCTACCGAAACAGCCACCTCCAGGGCAACGTCGAGGGTTGCGGGCTGTTAAGGACGGGATGCTGGACGTCGGGGTCACCCGTTGTATCCAGGAACACCGCCCTCACCTCAGTTCGGACGGCCGCCTCTGTACCCTTGTGTTGGTACTTTATGATGTCCCTGTGTATGGCGTTGCTGGCCGCCATCGAGACGTGACTGGTGCGGGCTGTGTTCCCCGTCGCACCACGGGCGGGCGTGGCGTCAACCCCGTAACCGAGGCTCCCGACGATGACAGCGGACGCCGTGTATCCGACGGAACTGGTCGCGCCGCGGCCTCCCTATGCTTCGTGCCCCTTCGCGCGCAGCAGCCGTGCACTTGCGCTGACCCAATTCTGAGATCGACACCGCGTCTCGCCGCGTTGATGTACTCCATTAAGATGCGTTGCCACCCTGGCAAGAACCAACCACATATCATGTGACCACGACCGCGTCCCCCGGCTGAATGTCGATAAGCTGGTACAGGAGGCAGATTGTAGTAACCATCTTTTGTATGTTGCAGCAACGATGGCGAGGCATACGGGTCCAGCCGGGTCCAGCGCCACAGGACCGAGGAGCTCCCTGTAGCACGGCATCAGTGGTAGAGATGAGCAGGATCTGGTTGGTGGCGCGAGCGTGCGTGCGACTGCAGCGACGTGTAGGCCGTGCTCCACTACTTCTCGACAGCATCTGGGTGGACTGGAAGGGCACCAAACTCGCGCTCACTGTTAAGCTGTAAGGTACATTGATTGAAGTTCTGACAGATCATCTGATTCTATGTATGCTAGAGGGTTGGACTGAAAAATATTAAATTGTTAAGTCGTAAATAAAATAAAAGTTGTCTTAAACAATAATTTTTATCGTACACCTTATATGGGTCTTCGTAAGTGGCTATATCACTGAATGTCTAGCATGAAGTGATACTTACAGTAGACTTTCTTTCAACAAGGTCTTAAGTTCTCATGGGTATGAGGGCACCGGGTTAATTGGCCAACGAACTTGTTGGCCAACTTTTTGTTTTTGCCACATTTTAACTGAACCCCGGTTATGAGGTCAGAAAAAAGTTATACCATTAGTCGAAGGTGTGAAATTGTGCAGCTCCGTCAATTTTGTGCCTTGATGTTTTTTTCACTTAACTCCTCGTATCATAGATTGCAATTGCAGTGTGCTTCCAATGTTGCTTGAATTTCCTCTATTTACCAAATTTTATGAAATTTTTCCATTTGAAAGTTTCAAAAAGTTTAAATCTTTGAACTTCTATCCTGTGACTCTGTTGTGGTACAGTTTCCAGTTTGAGAATTAATTGGAGATCAAATTTTGTAAAAATGTATGACGTCACCTAAATGAGCCATACTGAATCGGGATCTGACGTGCGGTGTAATGGTGTAGTACAGTTTGTTCTCATAATTGTTTCAGTAACTGATCCCTTTGGAAGCTACCGTGACTTGGATGTTCAGGGAAACCACAAACTTCATTCAACTAACTTTCAAACGTAAGTTCGCTTTAATTAAGTGCATTCTTTAACACTGCTGCAGCCATTCTCTTCTCTCGCCGCCACTGCTGCGTGTGCAGCTGCTGCTGCCTTTGCTCGCCGGCATGCAGTTGGCCTAAGAACTCTTAAATCTGTAATGCAATTCAAAGAGATTAGTACAATATTATGGGATATAATGGGGATTTGACTTACGCAGATCCTTACTCGGGTGCCTCACATCTGCGGGGCACACGTTTTGCCCTCAAAATCTGCTGCTGCTCTTGCTGCTGCTCTTGCTGCTGCTCTTGCTGCTGCAGTTGTTGTTGCTGCTGCTCTTGCTGCTGCTCTTGCTGCTGCAGTTGTTGTTGCTGCTGCTCTTGCTGCTGCTCTTGCTGCTGCTCTTGCTGCTGCTCTTGCTGCGCTGCTTCTGCAGAGATAGGGGATACAATTGTAGTATTGATATTCACTTTTCTCACCTCAAGGAATCTGCTTATTCTTACTTGAAGATTTCTTCCTCTCCCTATTTAGTTTTCGTCGCAACTTCTGACGGTCTCTGTATGTGAGCCTGTAACAAATAAAACTTCGTGTATATTTCAGTTATGGTATAACAAACACCTAAATTGAAATTTGCAGCAGAGCAGAATTTAAGCAATAGAAGAATTCTTAAATTAATTTTGATATAACTCTCATGTGTTAATTTTAAACTAACAGACGGAAACGTGACTGACTGGCTTTCTCTACACCCAATTCATTGTTCGTCCATGGTTTAACATGATTTGAATGTTCCCGTAGATATGTAAAATGTACTGACAATGCTTCAGATAAAGTTAAGCTGATTTAAAAGAAAATCTCACCCTGCTTCCATTATGTTCTGCGGGTTGGACGAAGTGAATGGTGGTAAAGTGGTTACAGCTTGACCTGCTTCTGTAAGAAACAGAAAATTATACTTTCTGAATAGACAGGATACAACTCGATTTGAAGTTGATTGCAGTTTCACTATCTAGCTACTGGACTCAGTGTGACCATTAAAGCTAGTGCTGCTGACTAACTCTTAATTGCATACCTTGGCTTTTTGCAGTTTCCAAAGCTGCTGTTGTTCCATCAGGACATTCTGGCTGCTGCTGCTGCTGGTGCTGCGCTGTTTCTGTTCAGGTAGAGGATAAAATTGCATTAGTTTCACATTAACTCCCCCATCCTAAATAAAAAAAAAAGTCTGGTTTCTTCTTACCTAAAAATCTGATTGCTTGCTTGCGTTCCCAATTTAATTTTTTTCTCAGTTTTTGTTTCTCTTTGTGTGAGAGTGTGGGCCTATAAAAAACAAAATTTCATCCCTTTTTTATTTTAACAAGAGTTACGCTGTGGAATGAGGCAATGTAAAACTACAACAAGATAACCAGTAGGTAATAAAAATGGGCTTATAGAAAAAATTCTAGCGCTACATTCACCGTGTTGCCCTCGTTGACCGATCAATGAAAGTCGAATTCTCGAACCTACTAATCGAAACACGGTGGACTGATGTTAAAGACCGCGCGGACGCACCAATATTGCTGCGAGGCTTCACATGGATGACCACAATATAGTGTCGGATGCGGGAGAGGAAAGAAAAGGGGGAAAATGCAGCAAAGAGGATCTACGCTTACGCTCTGGCTCCAATAACTCGGGGAATCTAAATGTAGCCAGCAAGTCCGATGTAAGGTTTTCGTGACAGTGCAGCTAATGGTCCAAAACTTACTCTTGCCTGGCAGGACCTTGTTCCTCGGTGTGGGTCCGAGGCTCGTGCGGGTCATCCTGGGTGTCCTGCAGGACGTGCAGGTTCTCTTTCATGTTCTCCGGGACGTGCGGATTCTCTTGCGAGTCCTGTGAGTTCTCTGAGGTCATTGCGTTCGGGTCTCCCCACCGCACAAGCATTTGTTGGAACCTGTGAAAAAATAGCCTTTTAGTTCCAATATTCTGCGTGTACACTACGTAGGACATATTTTAAGTACTCACATCATGTCGCCGTAGGCCATATCTGCTTCTGTCGGCATGGAGTCGTCGTCAGGCAACCCGCCCACGATGATGTCATCGTCCTGAGGGAGCGGAGAGGGGGCCGGAACAGTGATTGGAACTGGGTGCGCTGGAGGAGGCGTTGGCGCATTGTCGTCATCGATGACTAATTCAGTATCCATAACTGGGTCATCGGGATCGTCACGGAAGGGATCAGCATCCAATTCTGTCTTTGTCAGTTCGTATGGCCTGGTATCAAAGAGCGGAAATGTCAAATGGCGATCAGAGATACGCGCTAGGAATACGTTACGAATGTACTACTCTGCCTCATCGAGGTCTTCTCGAAATTGAGAAATCATTACCATGTTGCGCATGATTTCGCTTTTGGAGCCAGCCGCGATAAGAAATCGGCGCACCTGAGTTCCATCGTCGACGACCATGCCGACGATGTCGGCGATGTCGGCATCGTAGCGCACATCTCGACCGTTAATCGGCTCGTGAGCCGCCGGCCCTCTTCTCCTTATGAGCCTGGGCTCACCCGATTCTAAAATTCCGCAGTAAAACTGGTACCACCTGTCCTCGTGGCGTTTAGTGACAGCTGCAAAGTAAAAATAGCAATGAGAACCAAAGTGTGGAAATTATAGCGTCTGACACCATTAGAAATTTGTATTTACCAAGAAATGTCCAGAACCAGGGCCGACCGTGGTTGCCCAGCATGGTGTTGAGCTGGCGGTGCATGCACTCCTGGCCACTCGTCGTGCGGACGTGGCGCCCCGAAATGCTCAGGTCCTTGTGGGGAATAGCGGGGTTATTCACCCACTGCTTCTTGAAATATTCCAGGAATTTGCAAATTTCTGCATGCTTGGCATGGCTGGTCATTGTTTGAGACTCTTCCCAAATAATATCAAATCCCCTCTGGATTAAGTGGGAGGGCAGCCGTGGCAAGGCAGCCACCATACGCATGAGCTGCGTGGCCTGGAATGACCCAGGGTCGCTGCGGTCGAGGGTTTCCTTAAATAGGTTGTCAATCCCGTACTTCCGGGCCTTCTTGTGGATTGCCTTTGGGAACAGAAACCACATTCAGTTACTTTCAAAATTAAGTCAGTGTAATGCTTGCGCTAATTATTTCTATATTTGCAGGAGTACTTACTCTATGAAAATGCCAGAGGCAGCCAAACGTTTCTACCGCTGGGAACACCTCTTTCCATGCTTTCCGCTGGCTCTTGTCCCAGTCGGTAACGACAGCGTGACCCTTCAGCCCCAGCTCTTCCAGTCTCTTCAAGATTGCCGAGTAGGCGCTGGCCTTCTTGGACTTCATCGCCGCATATGCTACTGGAATGATCTGAAAATGAGGTAAGAAACAGCTTAAGTGTAACGTATAGGCGGCGAGACGGCACAAGTAAGTTAAGTGCTTAAAATACTTACGTGGCCCCACGCGTACATCGAAACTATAAACACATGCGCCGACATATTAAGATAGGGCCTTAGTTTGTAAGTGTCGTCGCTAGCTAACACATCGTCTCTGTGAGTCATTTGGATAAGTCTTTTGCTTGCAAACACAAGGGACTCCTCACCTTGGTCACCGACCATGCCTTGATAAAACTCATCGTTGTCATCCTCCGTGCGACCTTAAATCAAGTGTTAAATTTCAATATTATGTACCCAGAGAGAGAGAGGGAGAGAGAGAGAGAGAGAGAGAGAGAGAGAGAGAGAGAGAGAGAGAGAGAGGAGAGAGAGAGAGAGAGAGAGAGAGAGAGAGAGAGAGAGAGAGAGAGAGAGAGTCCGGAAGGAGGAAGATCCAGATACGGGTGGGGGAAGAGAAGGAAAAGTGGTAGGAGGAAGGGAGAGGTTTAAATACGACTCGTACTTGTAAAATCAGCCAAGAATTTAACGAATTTATTGTACTCACAGAGGTACTCATTGCCGAGTTTGTTCATCAAGGCATCAGCTTCATGAAAAAAACGTGGGTTTTTTGGACCATGGTTGGCACGATGGTTACGGATGTGAGTTGCCAGGAATTCGGGCTTGAACATTTTCCTGATTGTAGGATCCTTAATCCTGGAAATAGGAAAATCAATTTATTAGATGCTGAAAAGTACCAGAGAAAATATATGGAAGGTATATTGTTAGTGGGGTTCATATGCCATATTGTTAAAATGTCGTGGGGCTGGTTCGGATTCCGGTTCTACGCTGAAAACCATGAATTTTGGTATATTGGTCGACTTGATCGGACCGCCGGAAGGGGTCGCGTAACGAGCCGGAAGTTGCCATGTAATGCCCCATCCGGGATTAAAAAAGAATTCCGATCACACACAATCAAAAATTTGCCTTAGTAATACAACCCATACTAACACCCAAAGAACGAAAATTTCGTCCGTTTTGCTCTATCTAGCACCCTTGAGTTGGCATATGAGCCTCTGTAGTGTGTTGTGCAGTGTTTGAATGATTTTGTTTCCTATCGTGTGACCTGTTGATGACTGCAATTTCAAGAGCAACATTTTATCCCAAATTTCGTCGCTCCCTGGAGAGCCACGTATTAAACTGTCGTATTCAAAAGTGATACAGTATGAGCATTTTGTAGCTCCACATGTCACAACCGTTTCAAAATCCAAAAATTGTAAATCCTGCCGCTGATGTCGTTGCAAAATCTCCAGGCTTCCCATTCCCTTCCCGCCTTTGCCCTCCCCTCCCATGTGCGTCACTTCTCCCCTCCATTCTGCCCCACCCCCCTCCCCCTCTCCAAGTTACTTCCGGTTTCGGTGGACTCACGTCGTTAATGCTTACGTTCTGACCCAGTCTATTTAATATACTGCGGTGCGGCAATGATTCTCGAGAATTATGCTGGCGCAAGACTTCACCCACAGTGCGATTGCAGTTAATTTATTGAAAGTATGGCACAAGTAAGTTCGAGAGTGTAGAATGTGTTCATAATGATCAACAAATACATAACCTCAACAAATACATAACCTCATATCACTCAGAATGATGGACTTCTTTACGGGTTATGGTGCGCGTTCGGAATGTAGTGAGTAGGGATCTTGCTCTAGTATAACGAAGGGGTTAATATCACGCACGTTATTCGGGCACTAACGAACGCAAAATTCTATTCAAATACCCATAAAAGTGTATCCCCCCCCCTCTCTCTCTCTCTCTCTCTCTCTGCTCTGAGATGAGACCACAGCTGTGAAACTGTAGCAACCTTAGGCACTTCCATTCAATGGAATGGCATGACATGCCAGAAAAGGGGACGCGATCACAGGCAACATCATTTGATAGATGATATATCGAAAGACATGCATTATAAAATGTAGCAACCCTGTAAACGATAGCGCGAGGAGCGACCCTGACTAAAATTCCCACACGTCCCACAGGATTGTGGGAGCCATTTCATGTGGGATCGTACGAATGTCCCACATGGAACAGCGCCCCCACACCGAAATCCCACATGATTTTGGTTCCCACTTCGACTAAACCCACAGGATCTTAATGCCCACACATGAAATACTGTGAAATCCCACATGATTTTTGTTCCCACTTAGGCCATACCCACAGGATCTCAATACCCACACATGAAATGCTGTGAAATCCCACATGAATTTGTTCCCACATGTCACCGGGAGCACATTTTCCATGCGGATTCACTGCATCCCACATGCAAGTTCCTCATCAAATATGCTCCTTTCAGGAGTTTTATTAAGAAAAAGATGTTCACAACGAAAAATTGTGAGAAATCCAACAAACTCCCACAGTTAATTCGAATGTTATTCTGAAAGTGAGCTTTCACTAATGTACGTTTCAGAGAGGAGTATCGCCATTGCTGGGGTGTAGTGCCAAATGTCATGCAGTTCGCTCTGGTGGGTATTTCGAGAACTAGCGAAGAGAACAGGCTGCAGACTCAGACTGGCCGGTGTTTGTGTCCTTTCGGGGCTGGGCATGCTCTTTCCGCGATAGGAAGGTTTTAACATTTTATTCTACTATTGTGTTTTATTTGTCGACGAATCGTTTAGCGCGGCTTTTTAGAAGAAAACATTGCATTCGTAAGTATCTTTCTTGTGGGTTATAATCGTTTTTCTTCTCTTGTTAGGATGTATCATTTGCCTAATGCAGGTTAGGGGAATACATTGTGATAAGGTTTGTTTTTATTGATTCCAGGGATAAGAGAGAAAATGTCTTCGGGTAGCTCGGATGACGACGAGAAAATTCCTGTGACCCTTCCTACTCGCTACAAGAGATTTTTGTACCAAAATACCAAAATTAGCAACAAGACCCTCAATAGGCAGAACTTCATGCAGCCTTCTGAAGCCAAAAGGAAAAAGACGGTATAGTAACTTTATTTAAGTCCATGTAAACGAATAACTTTCCTGTTTAATAAAAGGGTTGAATGTGGAAGTAAGCCTGGAATGTTGAGCGTGCTATAATTATACGCAAGAGTCTGGAATAAGTTGCTTCCCTGAACTGTAGACACTGTGTTCTCGTACTGTGCAGCAACAGTCATTTTTGTATCCTACAAATTTATATAAAAACGATAAATTAAACTTGTGTTTGTGATTCATTCTTACAGGAGGATGTTAAAGAAAATCAGCTTTCAGATCAAGACCAAATCTCTCGTTCGGACCATTCACATTTTCAAGAATTCCACAAAGTAAGTTTCCCTACCATTTCATAAAAACTGTATTGTATTTTAGTGAAGTCAATTTCAAAGGCAATCTGTTCTCCGGAGGTTCATAGAATTCATACCATGTGAATGTACCATAATGTATGCCTAAACTTACATGTGCAACTTACCATCCCGAACATTTAACCATAATATACAATGTTTTTGTTTTTTAAAATTCCCTTCTTTAAAATTAATTTGTTTTAGATTTTTAATCCATTGAGATCGTGTGCTAATCAGTTTTGTGGTTTTTGGATCAGCAGAGTGACGATTATGCACGGGCTTCAACAAGTCATCAGGATGCCAATGACAGACGAGAGACAGATTCTGCTGTCTCACTTGCCGGTAACCTCTATGATAAAACCTCATCTGAGGATGAAACGGTACGTGTTGTGTGTTGTAAAGCTTTCATAACTTAATTTGCTTAGCAACTGCTATCAGTGTGCAGTACTGCAATATTAACGAAATATTGTGGATTTGTCCATGAAACTCAGACTGATAGTGATACTGTTTCTAATTCATCCTTACCTGATTTCTTGGAATAATTTTAATTTTGAAGACAGTAGTGTTAATTTGAATTTGTGAATGACTCTCTGTCTTGATTCTGTACTTCAGATTCCTTCTGTTTCTTCTTTTCTTTCATTGTATGCACTCAAATACAGTGATGTGATTGTTATTTGTGAGTGTTAGTGGGGGGGGGGGGGAAATGTTGAATTCAAGACATGCAGTGATGGATATTATGTGTTACATGGACAAATTTTAAATGTTATAGTTATTTTGCAGCCATAGCAGACAGGATGATTTGGTTTCAAGCAGACACTTATTTTAACCCCAGGGAAGTTTTTGTTAAATTTGGATATATCTCTTTGCAGGAAGTTAATGCTGTTTCATCCAAGGCTGGGCCACCTTTGTCTGACTGTGAAACATCATCTGATGAAACTGTGACAGATTCTGGAGGGGAAGCCAAAGAGTCATCAAATGAAAACCCATCCTCATCTGGAACTCAAAACTCTTCGCCTCAACAGGAAGAACAACTGTATTTTGAGGAAGTCCATGAAGGAATAGTTATTGATGATGTAACTGATTCTGATGAAGATGGAAACTCTGATCCAAATCCAGGAGCTGTAATTGATTCTGGTGAAGATGGTAACTCTGATCCAAATCCAGAAGCAGCTCTGTGCCCCCCTAAAGAAAACTTCTTAAATTTCAATGAACTGGAAAAAGAATTTGATACATCTGTAAATGTATCTAAAGGAGAGCTGATGTTAATGTTACTGTCTGCTCATCAACAGAACAAGTGGACCAACAAATCTTTGGTTGATGTTGCTAATTTATTTAACTTTTCTCATGAAATTCCATTGCTTCCGGGGTCTCAACATTTGTTTGACACTATTCTTTATGATGAGAAAGTGGCAGGGATTGAAAAGTATTATTTCTGTGGTGTGTGTCATAGGGACTTTGGTAGTATTGTGGAGAAGGTATGTAAATCTTGTAAAACTAAAATAGATAATCCTACTTCTAGATATTTTGTTACTTATGACATAGTGAATCAACTTGAGTTGTTACTTGGTAATCGTGACATAATGGAGAAGCTAGTTGAACCAGGAAGTGTGTATGATAGTCATCAGGAAGGAATGTTTCATGATATTTATGATGGAAAAATGTATAGGAAGTTTGTTGCCACTTTTAGGCATTTAGGTACTGGCATGTTAATAAGTTTCACATTTAACACTGATGGTGCTGCCTTATGGGCATCTTCTAACGGTTCAGTTTGGCCCATATTTCTTATGATAAATGAACTGCCACCCCTCTTGCGCATGAAAAATCTCATAATTGCAGGTTTGTGGTTTGGTAAAGAACATCCAACTATGGATTTATTTCTAAAACCTTTAGTAGCTCAGTTAAACAGACTGTCAGATGGAGTTAAAATTAGAGTCCAAGAAAATGAACTGAATGTACGGGCCTTTGTCATTTCTGCTTGTGTTGACTCTGGCGCTAGAGGCAGCGTTCAGGGTATTAGCAGCCACTCTGGGTATTTTTCATGTAATTGGTGCTTGCAACCTGGAGAACATTTGGAGGGAGCTGTGAGGTTCCTTTTCACTGAACATGTTTACCCAGAGAGAACTCATGATCAACTTTATAGTGATTCAGTTAAAGCTGTTACCAGAAGAACATATATCCGGTCTCCACTAGAGAAAGCTGCTGAAACTAATGGTGCAGTGTCAAAATGTGATTTCTTTGATTTGAAGAGCCAATCATTTGATTGTGTAAATGGGTTTGTCGTTGATGCCCTACACGCATTAGATCATGGTGTGGCTAGACAGTGTTTAGAGATGTGGAGCAAATCAGAGACAGACTATAATTTTCTCACCCAAGAAAATATTGCATTGTTAGACTCTCGTATTAAAGCGCTTACACCTCCTGTAGAAGTTCGGAAGTTCCCCAGAAATATGTCTGAAAAAGCTGATTGGAAGGCTCGAGACTATGCAAACTTTATGCTTCTGTTTTCTGTCCCTCTCTTGCTTGAAATAATGCCACAGCGTTATGTACAAAGCTGGTTATATTTAGTTCAAGCTGTGTATTTTATAAATAGAACTAGAGTTACTTTGAACAATGTAGATACTGCAGAGAAACTCATTTTGAAATTTCTTCAGCATTTTGGGGAAGCATACCCCTCAAAATATCATACATTTAACTTACACTTGTTGCAACATGTCTGTATGACCGTGAGAAATTGGGGACCAATGTGGGCGATTAGTAACGCATATGCTTTTGAAGCAGGCAATGGAGACTTAAAGAAAATAATACATTCAGCACAAGGAGTACCAAATCAGGTGTGCCGAGGAATTTCTCACAAACATTGCCGCCTCGTTCTGGAGCAAAAATTTGCAAGCCACCAGACCAAGTGTTATGCAGCAAGTATTCAGCCTAAAAAAACTCTGAAGAAGGTAATATCTGTGGGTTCCACTCACTTCATCGGTTCTGCAACTCCATACCATGCGTGTCCAGAGGAAGAGTGGCTTTGTCAGCAAAGTCATATGAACATTCAAAGATGTCAACTTTATAATAAGGCTATCAAGAACAAAATGCTTATTAAAACTTCATGCACAAAGTTTGATAATTCTGTTTTTCAAACAAATGATTTGAAAATAATTGTTGTTAAAAAAATAGTGTTAGATGTACAACAGCAAAATGGTTATGTGTTTGGATTTGAATTGTACTGTACGAGTGTTATGACTCCTATTCGTGATGTAAATATTTTGCCTGAAGACATGTGTGTTCGTAAAATTGAATCTGTTGGGGATGAGTTACTACTCATACCCATTAATGACCTTAAAATGGTTTGTTGTAGGTCTGTTCTTCCTCATGGTTCATATGTAACAGTTCTCCCACACCTATTTAATGTTTGTTAACTTCAGGTCAAGTTTTTATAGGACATATGTGGTGGTCTAGTATTTTTAAAATATTTACATTTTTGGTCTGCCTCTAGACACTGTGTATTTATATCTTTGCCTTTATGATAGTGATGAGCATTTTAATGTGTTTTCACATTTCTTTCTATTATATGACTGACATGTAGTTTTCAATGTGTTCAATTTTATTGGTAAATGGTGACCGATAAAACAAGACTGTTATTTGCTATGAACATTGTAACTGCACCATGTTTTATTCACTTTCATTGTAGTTGGTAAATGTGAATAAATGTTTCACAAAAATTTATTATTTCCCCCTTACTGTCCCCTGGTCTCCACCCTCATTACCCTTCTTTAACTGGGTCTGATGCGGTCTGATGCCAGTGAAAGTGAAATATGTGCTGGCTTTCTGGCTTAGCCATCCCAATAAATTGTCTGTACAGCTTTTCAAAATCCCTTTTCAGCATGCAATTATAACTTAAAAATGAATAATTTAAGTGAAAACAATATTGCAATAGCTTTTCAAACACATCTGGCATCAAAATTTTTGACGGTTTTACTGCACTCCTGAAAAGTAAGGGGTGATGGACTTACGTCATTCAAGATAAAAATTGTTGATTGATAATGACAAAATCATACCAAAACTTAAGAGAAAAGAAGTTCTAATGACAATGTCACATGAAACAGGTTGCGCTGGAGACTTACATGAGAAATTTCCGATTGATTCATGGTAAAAATATCTTATTTAGTGTAGCAGTCGCTTGTACATAAGTATTGCTTGCTCTGACCGCGCTGTCCCTTAAGGGGACACGAAAGACAGAGGTGCCCTTGCCAACCAGCCCCTCCCCCCCCCCCCTCCTGGTCCTTTACCCCCGCATTATGGTCCCCGAAACGAAAATCACCCTCCCGAGCCCACCCGCGCCCCGAGAACCAGAGCGGCGCTCCAGCACGCAGCCGCCGTGACCTCAAACACACGCATGCGAATCGGCCGCCGACGGGAAGGCGCTCGCCGCCACCCCAAAGTCCCTCGCCGACAACCCGGCAGGGGCACCACGGATCTCCCGCCTCCCCATCGCGAAGAAACCCGAGGAGGCGGCCCAAGCCCCAGCCTCCGGCACCCCCCGCCGACGACGCCTCGCGGCCTCCGCAGCCCCACCCCGAACCAGCCCCCAGCCACGGCCGGGGCGCGGCCCCGGACGCAGCGGCGCACCGCCATCCCCCGTGAAGGCGCCCGCGCTTCCGCGCCTTCTATAGCGGTGGGTGTCCACCACGCTGGCGGCCTTCACGGGGCCGCGGCGCCGCAACCCCGGATCCCGACGCGCAGCCCGAGATAGCGGCGCCCAACACCACCAAGGGCGGAGTGTGGAGTCACGGTCGCGCACCCGTCGACGAGGACGCGGGCGGAGGCCGGCGGGCACACGTGGCACATGAAGAGGCAGGTCGACGCCAAGCTCACCACGGCACTCGGGGCGGCAGGCACGTAGCCGTGGGGGGGGGGGGGGGTCATGACCCCCCTGGTTATGCCCGAAGGGCACCGCCTGGCAGGTAGGCAACCAGCGTGACATCCCGCCTGTAAGTAGGCAAAAAGCGCGGCCTGACCCCTCCGAAAACTCCGGCCAGCTACGTGCCTGCGGGGCGGAGCCGCCAGGGCGCGGCTCGACTCGCAGCCCCCCGCCTCCCGACCGTCGACCCGCGGCACCTCCCCGACGGCGCGGCAGTGGAGGACGGGGAGTCCCGACGGGCACAGCACCCCCAACACCCCGCTGGAGCAGGCCCCGGCCAAGGCAACTTCCGACGACCGTCGCCCACCCGCCAGCGAGCAGCGCCCCCACTCCGAGCCCCGGGGCTGGACGGCAGCACGCCGCCGCGCCCCAGGCCACGCCGCGGCCGCGGCCGCGGCCGGGAGCCGGTCCGAGGCGGAGCTGCGGAGCCACAGAGGCCGCGAGACGTCGCCGGCGGGGGGCGCCGGAAGCCGAGGCCCGGGCCGCCTCGCGCAGATACGCAATGCCCCCGCCGGACCCGTCGGCGAAGGACCCCAGGGTGGCGGTGGCGGAGAGCACCCTCTCGTCGGCGGCCCCTTCCAAGACAGCGACCACCTCGCACACCTGTGTCCGAAGTCACGGCAGCTATGGACCGGAACGCCGCTCCGGCTCCCGAAGCGCAAGGCGGACCCAAGAAAGTGATTCCTGTTTCGGGACCGGCCGGGGGAAGCTGAGGCTTGGGTCGCCATCGCCCAGGCGCTGTGTGGTTTCAATCGTAGCTGTTCACCACGACGCCGTCGACGTCCTCCATGGCTCCTTGGGTGAGGGGGTAGTTATCCAACACAGCAGCGTGACGTTATTTCTGGACGTCTTCTCTGACCGGGAGAGGGGGGCGCAAGTTAATTTATGGACGATCCCTACTAATTGCATGGTGGACGAGACGCACAAAGAAGTCAGAGATAGTTACGCAGGGTTCTATGAAACGGGCGTAGCGGAAGGGGGAATCAAACCCCTGAAACCGGCGACCGGGGTAGGCAACTAGCGCGGCATACCCGAGGGGTACGTCACGTCACTCTCGAAAACTGTGTACAGGGACTGTAATCCAAAATGACTGGAGGTGACTGGAGGACTGTAGAAAGACTGGAGGAAATAACTGAAAGTGATTGGAGGTATTGACAGGGACCCATGATAAGGGTTTTCACTCTTTCCTCGTGATACTTGAATTCGGTTAAAAGCGAGAACATTATATTTGTAGCATTCATAGAAAGTTGTGTTTTTTTTTTTGTTTTTTTTTGGTGGACGGGTTAAATGACCCTGCAACGTAGGGAAGTCCCTCAAATCTAACGGCAATATTTTCAAAAATTAATTGGGAAAAAAGGCTGAAGACTGGAAACACTGGGAGGGACTGGAGGGACTGTAAAGTGACTGGATATGAGACTGTATTTCCAGGTGTACAGGGACTGTACCAAGTGACGGACCCTTCGGGCATTCCCCCATCGAAACCCAAGTCTGGCTACGCCCCTGCAATGAAAGACCTACTTAGATCACATGAAGCCAGCAAAGAAAAAAAAAATAGATCACACGAACGAAGAAAAGCATTCGCTCTAACGTGGAATAACTTTTATCATCTGAGGAGTGAAATCGGTTACAGAGCATTACAGAGCGGGTGGTGGCTGGTGGGTTGGCGACAGTGTGCCGCGCTGCCAGCTCGGTCTGCCCAGCCGCCCAACCGCCGCCGTCAGTGAGCGTTGATCGTCGTCGCCGTCGCGTCGGGCATGGTCGGGCACAGCTGCCGCCAGTGTTGTTTGGTTGCTGGCTTGCTATCCTCGCTGCCTTTTAGCTTTTCCCCAATTTGCCATGGGTAGACTCAAAAAGGCGTCAGTCAGATTTCTAACGGGTGAGAAATCCAAGAAGGTTGTCGAAGTTAGTGACATACGTAACTTCAGTCCGTTGCACAAGTCCGACTTCCTTCCGAGTCATGCCTACTCAGTGAAATGGGACGTTCTCCCAAATGACGGAAGCTTCACAACAGAAGAACTTTTCGATGCGCACATCTTGTGTCTTGGAGGTAAGTAATGTGTGCCCGTGTTCGTAAAATGTGACTGGTGCCTGTCGTTGAGCACATAGGGCTGAGCTGTGCGTACTTGGCAATTAGATGGCATTAGACGCCATTGAATGCCTACGCGTCAAAAACGGTTAGTGAACTTTTGTAACCGCCCTTTTCACGAAATCCGCTCGCATGTTTTCGCGATTTTGCGTTGCAAGTCCGTTTCCTAGTGCCGGTTTGTTGATGCATGCCTTCCGCCAATCTGCTCGGTTTGTTGGAGACGGGGAAGGGTCAAATGGGGAACAGTGAGTCGTTTCCCGCGCAGTGTGTCCGGGGAAGGCTCAAATGGGGAACAGTGACTCGTTTCCCGCGCAGTGTGTCCATGAATTCCGAGTTAACATTTGCATTCGCATTTGCTCACTCCTAGTCTTTCTAGTACTTGTTTCAATTTCTAATTTGGGGTTAGAATCTGTTACTTTAGGCGGCACGGCTGGAAAGTTTACTAAGGGTTAGGTCAGCCTGGTCATTATTCTATTTTGAACCACTTACTCTACGATTTCTAGTCCTGCAACTGTAACCTTGCATGAATGTTTTAAGGTAAGGTGTGAATATTAATTGATATTGCTGTTGTTGCAGAAACTCTGGATGCTCTGCGTAGGAATGCTACAGATTTGAAGATACGTGGTCTGCCTGCAGAACTGACCAAGAGTGTACCAAATGCATCTAATGCCACTACATCCACTTCAAAGGAAACCAGAAACGTGAGCAATTCCAATTTATTTACTGGCTGACATGTAACTTGTATAGCTCCAGATTTCAGTTCAATGACCACACAGTTTCTGACATCTGAAAGCAGTCTGTTTGTTCTCAAAATTTGCATGGTACCTCAAGCAATGTTTTTGGCTCATGATTCTATTGTATCTTGATTTCCAGGATCCGGATGAAGTTCATTTTAGTCGTCGTGCTATGTCTCGACTGAGGGTCCAAGAAGCTAGGCGAAGGCAGGCAGAATCTCTTCAGAATAGTAAGTGATGCACACCTCAGCGTTCGCAACCATGCCATTCCTCTTGGGTTTAAGCTTGGAATGGTTAAATTTTGTCAGACTGTTTCGCTTATAAGAAGTTTAAAATTTAGATGTTAAGTAGCAAGACATTTTCTTTGTCGAACTTATGGCAAAGTCATTAACTTAACCATATGAAATGCATGTTTGTTTTTTGTTTTCCAAGTTCTATTTACTTCATGTAGTGTTTGGGATAAAACTTACAAGGAGTAAAGACCACAAGTACCACCACTGTTATATTGGTATTTTATAAGGAAGGCATTACAAGAATGTAATGCCAATTTTGTACCAAACCTGGGTTCTTCATCTGAAGATGATTATGTTTTGTTTGTGTCTAAAATCTGGTTATTTGTTATTGCTTATGTTCCCTTTTTCCCAGGCCAAAGTTCAAACCCATCAAAATGTAGTGCCATTATCAGCTGCTCTAAAAGTCCGACAGCAAAAGGAGGTAGCCAAACTGGAGAAAGCCGTGGCAAAGAAACAACAGTTGCCCCTCCAAGGAATTTCAGGAAATCTCCTAAGAAAACAAGAGGTTTGTAGCTGTTGCAGCCTGGGCAGTGTTGTTTATTCCATATAACATTCACTTTCTTTTTGTTCCCAGATTCAAGTCCTAAGCAATCATTGGATAGTGCTCCTCTACAATCCAGCTGCTCAGCAAGCCATACTGTTAAGAAGTTGAGACTATCTTCAGAGAGAAGTGCCAACAACAGTATTGTCCTTGAAAATAGTTCTAACAGGGAGCCACATCAGAAAAACACAGGTAAATTTATGATACTTCATCTGAAGATAATTGTTTTGTTTGTGTCTAAAATCTGGTTATTTGTTATTGCTTATGTTCCCTTTTTCCCAGGCCAAAGTTCAAACCCATCAAAATGTAGTGCCATTATCAGCTGCTCTAAAAGTCCGACAGCAAAAGGAGGTAGCCAAACTGGAGAAAGCCGTGGCAAAGAAACAACAGTTGCCCCTGCAAGGAATTTCAGGAAATCTCCTAAGAAAACAAGAGGTTTGTAGCTGTTGCAGCCTGGGCAGTGTTGTTTATTCCATATAACATTCACTTTCTTTTTGTTCCCAGATTCAAGTCCTAAGCAATCATTGGATAGTGCTCCTCTACAATCCAGCTGCTCAGCAAGCCATACTGTTAAGAAGTTGAGACTATCTTCAGAGAGAAGTGCCAACAACAGTATTGTCCTTGAAAACAGTTCTAACAGGGAGCCACATCAGAAAAACACAGGTAAATTTATGATACTTCATCTGAAGATAATTGTTTTGTTTGTGTCTAAAATCTGGTTATTTGTTATTGCTTATGTTCCCTTTTTCCCAGGCCAAAGTTCAAACCCATCAAAATGTAGTGCCATTATCAGCTGCTCTAAAAGTCCGACAGCAAAAGGAGGTAGACAAACTGGAGAAAGCCGTGGCAAAGAAACCACAGTTGCCCCTGCAAGGAATTTCAGGAAATCTCCGAAGAAAACAAGAGGTTTGTAGCTGTTGCAGCCTGGACAGTGTTGTTTATTCCATATAACATTCACTTTCTTTTTGTTTCCAGATTCAAGTCCTAAGCAATCATTGGGTGATGCTTCTCTACAATCCAGCTGCTCAACAAGCCATACTGTTAAGAAGTTGAGACTATCTTCAGAGAGAAGTGCCAACAACAGTACTGTCCTTGAAAACAGTTCTAACAGGGAGCCACATCAGAAAAACTCTGGTAAATTTATGATTCTTCATCTGAAGATAATTGTTTTGTTTGTGTCTAAAATCTGGTTATTTGTTATTGCTTATGTTCCCTTTTTCCCAGGCCAAAGTTCAAACCCATCAAAATGTAGTGCCAGAACTATATTCAGCTGCGCTAAAAGTCCAACCGCAAAAGGAGGTAGCCAAATTGGAGAAAGCCGTGGCAAAGAAACCACAGTTGCCCCTGCAAGGAATTTCAGGAAATCTCCTAAGAAAACAAGAGGTTTGTAGCCGTTGCAGCCTGGACACTGTTGTTTATTCCATATAACATTCACTTTCTTTTTGTTTCCAGATTCAAGTCCTAAGCAATCATTGGGTGGTGCTTCTCTTCAATCCAGCTGCTCAACAAGCCACTCTGGTAAGAAGTTGAGACTATCTTCAGAGAGCAGTGCCAACAACAGTATTGTCCTTGAGAACAGTCCTAACAGAGAGCCTCATCAGAAAAACGCAGGTAAATTATCTTATCTGCTTCAACTTTTATTTTATTATTTTATCTAAACATATATTTTCTCTGAAGGTTCATCAAGTACTAACCGAACCCTCCAGACCAAGAATGTCTCAAGGCAATCCAAGAAAAATCAAGGGTTTGGTCTAAAGCGGTCTGGTCATCATTCTACTTGGAACGCACAGCCACTGCAGCCACGTAAAAATCTTTGGGGTAGAGGTAATGATGCTTTCTCCTCATTCTTAGGCTTGTAGATTGTTTTACCATGCCCTGGATTTTTACATTGTCTCTCATGATTTCAGAGAATGATATTTCTCACACGGATCACACGGAACCCCCCAAAAAGAAGAAAAGCCAGAGTATGTATCTTGTGTTTTCTTTCTATTATCTTGTTAGGAATCCAAAGTCTTACTTCTTGCTTGTTTATTTTCCGTTTGATCTGTCATACATGGAATTAGCCCCAATGATTATGAAGGACCTAACAGGAGAGGTCCCTTTGCAGCGGGATGGAAGTGGGAAAGTGAGTGATGTAACAAATTGGAAGCGTAGGTGTGTGTACCTTTTGCTTTATTTTGAACATTTTTTCCCAGGTACACATTGGGAATGGGTTGTATGTGTCCGAGGGAAACTGGTCAAGCAGGTGGGCTGTGATGCCAAAATTTACCATTATGGCCAGGGAGTTAATGACAGAGGCATGGCCTGAGCGAAAAATCATGGCCCAGCGGTCTCTAACTGGAAGCCAGTGTCCCACAAATAAGAGGAGAAGTTCCAAAGTGGCAGCCACGCCAGCTAAAGTTAATGCTATATTGGGTAAGTATGTTAAGCAACTCTAGTTTGATTATTAATTCTTTATCTGATGCCTTTCTCAACATTTTTTTTCTTCTGCTTGTTTATCAGGAGTTGTTGCTGGACGTGTGATGGCCAAGAGAATTACAGATGAAGATGTAATACTTCAATATGTGCGGAATGCCCGCACATCGATGAGAGATAAATTTAATGAGTCAGATCCTTCATCAAAGCCCAAGCGGGCCAGGAAACCCAAAGCAGCCATTTGTGTGAGTACAATGTTTTCTCTTCTTCCTCTGGTGCTCTGTGTTCTGTAGGTAATAATTGTCATCTGCTTTCATGTTTCTGAAGAACCAAGATGAGAGTGAAAATGATTCCCAGAGTGGTGGCAGTGACAGAGATGGAGACCAAACTTCCCTGCTTGGAGACAGAGATGGAGACCAAACTTCCCTGCTTGGAGACAGAGATGGAGACCAAACTTCCCTGCTTGGAGACAGAGATGGAGACCAATATTCCCAGTGTGGAGATAGAGACCAAGATTCCCAGTGTGGAGATAGAGACCAAGATTCCCAGACTGGAGGCAGTGACAGAGACGGAGATGAAGATTCCCTGTTTGGAGACGGAGACCAAGATTTCCAGTGTGGAGAGGGAGACGGAGACCAAGATTCCCAGTGTGGAGAGGGAGACAAAGATATCCAGAGTGGAGGCAGTGACAGAGACGGAGATGAAGATTCCCTGTTTGGAGATAGAGACGGAGACCAAGATTCTCAGTGTGGTGAGGGATACAGAGAGCAAGATTCTGACATGGGATATGAAGATTAACGGCATGATTAGCACACTGACTGTTCATTTTTATTTTATTTTTCATTAAGTAATGTTTCATCAAACCTGTACTTATTTCTTTATTCACTCTGGCACCCTATGACTGAGTAACAGTTAATTTTTATTTTTTTTCATTAAGTAATAATGTGTTTCATGAAACCTGTACTTATTTCCTCATTCACTCTGGCATGCTGACTATGAGTAACTGTTCCATTTTATTATTTTTCATTAAGTAATGTGTTTCATTAAACCTTTACTTATTTCTTTATTCACTCTTATTTCTTTGTTCACTATGTTCATATTCACCTTGGAAGTCAAATACTAGCTGCATTCCCATATGACCCCTGGTGGGTAGGCAACCATGACTTCTGTTTGCACATGTGTCGTGCGGGCTGGCCTACCCTGATACTCGCAGGCGCTCGGCGTCGCAACTAAATGAAAAAATGTGGGAGGCGTTTTTTTGTGGGTGGAGAACGCTGTGGGAAAGCTGTCACAGAAAGCACATGAGAGACACTACCCTATGGGACATTTTATGTGGGCGACACTACCATGTGGGACATATTTTATGTGGGCGACACAACCATGTGGGACATATTTTTATGTGGGGGATGAACTTGTGGGGTAACGGATCCTGTGGGAATATTTTCCCACGCCAAAATCCCACAGTCCCACAGCACCTTGTGGGAAGAGATGCCCTGTGGGATTCCATGTGGGAATTTCAGTCAGGGGAGGCTCGTGGCCCATTTTTAGGCTATTAAGTTTGAGTTAAAACGTTTTCCCTGTCCGTGCGCCCTATCGCCCTAACATTAACAGTGAACAGGTCCTCAGTACAAAACGAACTGAGAACGAACTGACTGTGTAGGTTTCAGAACTGTCTGTTGCCAGCTACAACTTTACGTATTGAATTTCGAGGTCACATAGTACATCAATGGGATACGCCCGTCTGGCTCAAAATTTAGTCTTACGGAGGTACAACAGTCTTAGTAAGTAACAGGTGTTATTGTATGAACATCGTGTGTGAAAACCATGCGCTTCGGAACGCTTGAATTTCTATTGAAGCACTTTGAAACGCAAAAATGTAATGAACTTCAGATTCGAGATCCGAGACTTCGCTTGACGCCAGGATCATCAGGACGCATCGTTTTCACACACTTTGTTTATCAGTGCACACTTACTCTTTGGTTTGCTCTCTGATTACGTCCTCCAACTTCACAAATCTTCCTTGCTGCAGTGCTGCTTTCTTCATTTCTCTAAGTGTTCTTTGAAATTCCTCCCAGTTGTCGTTGGGTATGCAGCCCGGGCCATGTCCACTGTTTTCAACATTTTGGTTTAGACACTGCTTTTGCACCTCGACATTGTCGTAATTTGAATCGCAGGTCAGCCTCATTGCACATCTCTTGGCTGGGCTCTTATGTCCATAGTTTTTACATTTCAAAGTTATCCGTCCATCCGCTCTCACTCCCGCATGGTAAAACAGAAACTTGTCGTGCACAAGGCATTCAAAGTCGCGCTGCGTCGGGCACGTGCCTGGCAACCGTGTGTACACCGGCATTCTCACATTCGGTGCACACTACACTCAACAAACAACACACAACTCACAACGCACTGTCCACACGGATCACACTGACGGGTTGCACAAAAGAGGAAGGGGGAGTGACGTGAGGGTCTATATATAGGGCATTCCACCTACGATATCGAGATAATCGATTTGTAATCATGACATGGTCGAATTATTGGTTGCTAATTGCACCAAGCCCCCTTACTAAAAATTCTGAATGCCTGTAAAAGAACAGAAAAATTATAAAATAGAATCAAAACTTACAAAATTTTCAATCACCTTTCCTAATTACCTAGTGCAAGCTCTTACCAGCTTGTTTAAGTATTGGCTTCTCATTTCCACTTTGCAAATTATTTGTGCCATCAATGCCTACAAGGAAACAAAAATCCATTATTGGCATGTTTTGAGTTTAATTATAACCCTTTCTTTTCATTTTTTTATATTTTAATTCTCATTATTATTTTTATTATATTTTTAACCTGAGTGATCAAGGGGTTCCATGCTGGTTGCTGGTGATGATGAATGTGATTGGCAGTTATTTGAAGTAGACAGCAATCCATCTACAGGAATGTTTTCTTCTGTACCTATAAACAACAAAAAAAAAATTATTATTTCAGAATGAAGTGTTTTCTTATTGAACATCCATCAAGGTGAGTAAAATTAAACAAGAGAATTGGTTTGACTGCAACTCATAGATGCAACTTAAGCTATTCTAGTTCTAACCCTTCTGGTTTTCACAACTTTTCCACTACATCTTGCTCGCTGCTGATCTACGGAACAAGCTAACACACATGTATGGGCTAGAGATAATTTCAAAGAGGCCTTGTTAAGCTATAGAACACCATTTCTGTTTTTCACAAATTTTAACATGTTTACTATATGTGGACACAATTTAAGAAAATAGTTTCAGAGTTTTTTAACACAGAAGTTTAAATTTGAATGTAAATACATAATAATAAAACAGCCTGGTATTATAAAGCTTAAAATGTCGTCTACAAACTGAGACCTCACCTAAGATTTTGTGTGAACTTATTTTGTAGATTAGCAGATAGCAAGATATCAAAGTGGAAAAGTCTCGGAAACCTGAATGCTTCAAACCCTAACATTTTTAGATACTTGCATGATTACAACTTATGTTTGCTACACTCAATTTTTGACTTTTGTTTTAATACTTATTTAGCATTCACTTGAAATAAAATAAATATCCTTACCTCCATCAAGGTTCGGGTCATCTGAATCTGAAATAGTCTCAACCTCGGTCTCAACAGTCTCATTTTCAGAATTATTTTTCTCTGACAATAGATTACCATCACGGTTAGAGCTACATGGCCAGCTCAGGGAGGCTTGTGCATGTTAGAAGTAATCCAATAACCTTTGCTATTATATGTGCAGGACTGATGCTTTTTGCAAAAGGGACATAATAGTTTTGCAGATAAAGTTGCAGTCTGCTGCATCTCAAAATCATCATCTACATTGTCCCCTTGCAGCTCAATAGTTTTCACATCAACCTGGATGCGAGGGAGAGCTGTGATAACCTCTTTGGGGAATTTCTTCTTGACACAATGATCATGCACAAGTTTCCTGATTTTGGAAATTTCTTTAGGCACATCAAAAGAAACAACTTTCTCAACATCTCTTTTCTTCTTTGTGTCTGGTTCTTCCGAGCCATGTTGCTTTCCAGACACAGTTGGATTGCAGCTAGATCTCTTCTTAAAAATAGGAAAGTGAGTAACTTTACCTAAAGGGACTTTTGGTTCGACATGGTTATTCTTAACGAACTCAGCAATACCCAAGATGAGTTCCCGCTCCCCTGGCAGGAAACTGAACATTTCCCTTTTCTTGACAGGACCCAAATAGAGCTTCAAGTCCACAGCATCAACTCTGCTGAGAATCCCATCTCCTTTAACAAAAGCCTCCATGGTGTCAATACTTTGATCAGTAATCTTCTTAAGTGTATGGTAAGATTTGTAGCCAGTTATATCTAAGATTCTCAATATATAGTGGTCTATGTGGCACTTCATATTTCTCATTAAGTCTTTCCATTAAGGATTACACTGATGAAATTTTTCCTGCAACATAAGAGGGGAATTTTAAAATATTAATATTTGTCTGAATGTTTACACTAAATTGTGGAAAAAAGAATGTTTAGGTTTCAATTAATGTCATAGGTTTGCCAGCATTTAAAATAAGATTGACATGTAAATTTGCATGCATTAAAATCATGTTCAAAACAGACAGAGTTAAATAAAACAAATTAACAATACCTCGTTTTCCTCTGCAGAAGGTTGCTTTGCAACTTGATCAAGATCCGGATTCAAACCAACTGAGCTCTGAAGTTGCCCGTTTGGCGTTGTCTCACCTGATGCCGACATATCGGACTGGTGACGGGTATACCTGTCAACAACAATAACAATTTTGTGGAGCCAACAATTTTGCTTAATTGAATATGAGCTGTGAATAAGCTGCCACTATCAATAAACTTACCTGAAATATAGAGACAATTTTTTTAGTGAGATTTCTTGTAGACCAAACTTGTAAACAAAGAGGCGCATATTGACATCTGGAAAAAACAAAAACAATACACAACTCCTATTCTCCGATTTGCAACCATATCTTTCACAAAGTATGCTGCTTCCACACAGAAAGTCAACATGGCTTACATTGAACAGTAAACCAAGTCCCTCGTTACTTTGTATAACAAACACTGGACAATATCTCTTGACAATAAATCAAAGAGATATTTTTATTGATTGAAAATACCAGAGTAGGTGAATCCACATCTCATTTTGTCACGCCAAACTACCCTACACAAAATATCAGAAATAAACAAACCAGGCATATCCAAGTAATGAGCGAGGTGATGAGGTTAGGGCGCTCCGCTCTCAGCGCAGGGCGCAGGTGAGCCAAGCCCGAGGCCGGGGCCCCTCGGGCTTCCCTACGAACTTACGTACCTGAAACCAGGAAAAACACTGATCAGAAACGGTATCAAAAGTAACGAGAAACATCCAAACACTCAGACTAAGCAGCCTAGCCTAAACACCGCTATGCACACAACCGCCGATTGCTCAAACGTAATATAAACAAGGTAGGCGTACGCCAGACCGCGTCGTGGCGTAACAGGCTTCGCTCACCGCGAACCACTGTTCCGCCCCTCCACGCCTGGCGTGCACCTACCTTGGCCTGCCGGCGGCTGTCACCGGGCGAGTGGGACCCTGCGGGGCTAATCAGTCAGTACTGCGCCCTGCGGGCGCCGGTTTTGAGGTGCGAGGGACGCTACGCTTCTAACCTACACTGTTAGAAAAAACCACGGAAAAAACCACGGAAAAAGTCTGGTCAATTTTTTACCCGGAAGGTCTGTACTTGTTCTGTACCCCACCACAGACGAACAACAGAGTGTCCGTACTTGTTCTGTACCCCACCACAGACTAACTACAGAGGGTCTGTACATCGATATTTTCCGTTCTGGGGTGCAGTCAGAACGGAAGTCTTCCACGACCCAAATAATGAACCACGCATAGTAAAACCACGGAAAATATTTGTGCTTAGTACGGAAAATTTCCTCTGCAAACCTCGCAAAACCACGGAAAATATGTGCTTACCTCGGAACATCTCTCTTATGAACCTAGCAGGGCAAAACCACAGATAATATCTGTGCTTGGCATGAAACATTTTCATATGCATCCCATCCCAGTTTTGCAGTACAAAACAAAGGGCATGAAAATTGCACAGCTTCCACCAAAGTTCATATGAAAGAGAATGTTTTGTCGCCCACAACGGCAAGTTAAGGAAAAATCCTTACAAAGCACGATGGAACATTAATTCCCTAAAAGATTCAGGTGAAACAAATTCAACCAATCCCTGAATTTCCTCAATCTCCACTTCTTAGTAATTCCTCATTCATGATGAAACGTAATGAATAGCAATCTGATTGAAGACCTACTTGACTTGCACAGGCACAGGGTCTAGAATGAAGAAAATGAAGGTCGATGCAAACGTTTACAGGCTCCAAAGGTAACCCCCAGTTGATGATTTCTTAGCAGTGGTCTGTCAGTATGCACACATGCATCATGGGCAGTTGGGTCCAGAAGTAGGAAAAAGGACGAGTGCAGGCAAATGCTGGAGAAAAGCAGCAGAACTAGGAGACAAACACCAACAGTATTTTTAATATCAACAACAAACAGGGTAGAAATACTTCACAGTGCTTGAAAACAAATAAGTTTCTGTCCAAAGCAGGCTTTATGAGAAATGTGAATAACTGTAAAAGTTATTTGTAGAATCATCCCCTAAACCAAAGTTCTGAAGTTGTTGCTTCAAAATACAAAATCCTTTCATACAAAAGAATGGTTTCAGACACTCATGACCTGGGGACAAAACCAAAGAGAAATGTATTAGTGCACTGGTCACAGGAAAGTTATAGGGAAAACCTATTGCATGGATCGAATTAAAGTATCTCACCTTCAGTGTCCCACATTCCTAATTTCTGTGACATAATATTTTCATGAGTTCAGATTGCATACACCAGCTAACACACAAAAGTTGGTCAGGCAGGAAACTAAGTGAAAACTGAGAAGAAAAATATGGTGACCAAATTTGTACGAAGAGTAGAAGTACATTATGCCCAAGAACAAATACAAATATCTCACCTGTGAATTTGGTTTCTATTCCCAGGCGTAACATCCACATAATTTCAAAGCTGGTACTTAAGTACAATCAGAGAATCACAGGGAATCCACTCCGAGCACAATCCTGAAAAAATTAAAATTGATTTATCAGATGCAAGCAAATCACCAGTAAAGCGTAAAAACTGATAAAAAGCAACACCAAGTTAATAGGAGAAAAAAATTGCTGTTAGGATGGACATCTATTTACCTCAACTGATTTGCCGAGATAATTTCAAAATTGTAATTAAGAAGTCACACCACACAGCCATTTGAGTTATGGATAAGGAGCTGAAGACCACAAAATATACATATGCACCACCTGTGAACAAATTTGACATACAAACAGCTTTAATTAACATAGGCATTGGTAATTAAAACCTGTATCTTTCACTTAACTAATCATACAAAATGAACATAGTAAAAAGACATGTATGTCTGTACTAAAGGGTTTAGGATGGGGAAAGATATGGAATGGTAAGGTTGGAGAGAACAGGTCCAAGAGGGAGTGGGCAAGAAAGGAGGGAGAGGGGATATTGTGTGTGCTAAACAATGCTGGAGCTGATGTAGGAAATAATCCACACCACAACAGCAATGATTAATATTTGCAAACATAGGAGTACAATCTAGAGCAGGAGCAGCTTTTTCACAGCCCCACACCGAAATGTCCCTACAGCAGCACCACAAGAACAAAATAGTGATGAGAGTTGACAGTGGGAAAGAGGAGAGGGCAGAAAAACAAAAGTTCCTAAAACAAAAAAATTGATGAAACTCAAAGACTAATTTAAAACATAAATTAAGCTTCATGAAAAACTAGGAATTATAGAAATGAACTCACCACAACAGTTAGAACAGGTTGAGTCCTCTCCTCTGTTGAGAAACTAGTCTTCTTTCTCCTCATACAGCCACTTCCTGATCAAAAAAGCTTTTCATCATTTTAATAGAGATCTATTTCCAGTCTTTGCTTTGGTACACTGTAAAAAAAATAACAAAGGTCTCAGATCATGAAATTCCATTCAATTCTTACTTTGTGCATATGCTGGAACAGGGGCACAAAAATAGGCAGCATCCATAGGCACAATTGGGGTACCTATGGCCTGTGCCTACTGGGTGGAACCTGCAGGGAAGGCCAGCCATACAGCAGAGGCACCTTTCACCAACTCCATCTCAATCTTGAGACGAAGCAGCTCTAAAGAAAGAGAGGGCCAATTAAGAAAATAAGTAAAGAGCTCAATTGAAAATGAAACAAAAGGACTATTCTCTTACTCACCCTTTGCATACTGCATTTTTTCTGGTGTCACTGCAGTCTCCGCCATTTTTGTGTTCCTAGACACGCTTTTGGTGTTCAGTACAGTATAGTCACTGCTGTACTGATGGCCAAACACGTGCTTAAAAAATAGAGAGTTCCCATCCTCCCCTGGCTTTGAACCTTTCACGACGTTCATGAAAGCACAGTAATCCACAGCAACAACCTGTTAAGATCTAAAAATAATTCAAATCAGAAAATAATGATTAAAAGTTTTAAGTTGATAGAATTCTGTTGGATTCTAAAACATCTATCACTTTTTCATTTGGTTTTGGAGCCTTTTCATTATATTCATCCTGCGAAAGGCTAATGCTCCCATACGAAGCCTTCTTGTTAATAGTTTTCACCTGTAAAGGAAACCATCAAAAAGTTATTAACAATATGAGATATTCAGAATGTGAGAAAAGCTTACATTGCTATACAACTAAGAACCATTCAAACTTCAGCTTAACCACTGAAGTGAGGAACACTGAAGCCCGGACAAACAAACTTACATTTGGTGTTGAACGTACAGCAGGATTTTCTTGTGAAACATTGAAATCGCACTGACCTGCTTCAGAGTTGTTCTGCAACAGAGGCCAACAATTAGTAATGATCAATACTGCACAGAACATGATATTTTACTGCTGCATTTGATATGAAAGGAAACTAGAGCAGTTAAGCTATCATTTCCAATCCCTGGTTGTAAAGATTTTCAAAGAAACATTAACCCACTGGTACTGCAAAGAAATCCTTCCCCTTTGTACTTTCCTACATAATATTCAAATTTAAAATATTCTTTCCATTTGGATTCATTAAATTTGATGTGCAAGCACAAATTCAATGTAACAGTCACCATTAGAAAGCATTCCCTTCAACATTAATGCTCACTGAAAGATACAACCAAAACCAGAAATGTTGCTATATTCAGAGGTTATTAAGAAAATCATGACCACTTTGCTTTAAAAGAAAGACAGGGAGACAGTAGAGGCAAACAAGAATTTTAATGAAGGAAACTAATGACGGCACCTATTATTTAACACACTATCTATAGTTAACCTGTCACTAAATTATTCTCTTTCGTTTCAAAACCTTGCAATCACTCTGCAAGACCGAAGAGGAATTTCAGCTGCATCAATATACCAGGTGTATCATTGGCCCCGGGCAGTTTCGGTTTTAGGCAGTCCCGCAAAGCACTATCTCCATCTCTTTCTGTCTCACGTGTCTGGCCAAGCCAGAAAGAGACGGAGATAGTGTGTTGCGGGACTGCCTAAGACCGAAACTGCCCGGGGCCAATGATACACCTGGTATAGTTAAATTCAACTAACCAATGAATTTGAGATGGCAGATGCACAGTTAACTGGTAACGATATCTAGGTGAAGGCTGCACCTGAACTTTCCACTTAAACCATTGTTTATATTTTAATAGTAGTAGTCTGGAAACTGGAGATTGTACAGCTGACTCATTCTGACAATCCTTTCCATTTTCATAACAAAATTCAGTATCTTCGGACATCTGTAAAAAAAAATAAAAAAAGGACAATTAGTATTCACGAATGTTTATTGGAAACACCTCGTACTTTTATCAAATAATTTCGTACCTGGTCAGTGCAGTCAGTGGCAATCCTGTTTTCTTCTTTATTTTCCTGGTCATGAATAGGATAATATTATTAGTACAAATCTAAATGTTAGTACATAAGGGGACACACATTTAAGGACTTAATACCTCAACTGCAGTAGAATCTTTATGCAAGTCCTCATTACATCTTTCTTTGCTCCCCGTGGCTCCATTTAAGGTCACATGCTGCTTTACAGCGGGCTGTTAGTCTGTTGACTGCCAAATGTTACACTTTCATTACAATTTGAGCACCAATTCAGAAGGATAAAGCCAGAACAGGTTCACTGCAAAACTAGAAGTTCCTCACTCATGCATTTCATAAATTGAGATAGTGCAGTGTCTGAAACAAGAAATTTTTATAACTACATCAGAAAAGGAGAAATGCACATCCTAAACCAAATTTCTGACATCTAGAAGTACATTCTGTCATGCTTTGTTGCCCCTCTCTTTCCTTCACTAAGGGATATTGATAAATAGAAAATAAAATTTGATGAGAAGGAATGTAATGGTAAAATTTATAACCCAAGCACAGGAGGGCAATGCAGCACTAGTCTTTACTGCAAACAGATGATGAACTTTTACAACTACAGTAGAAAATGACATACCTCAGAATAATGTGAAGAGTTCTGCTGTTTGGTGTTGCTTCTACTTTTACTGGAGTTCCTGTCTCTGAAACGCTCCTGCCAGTACAGGTTCGCTTTCACTAGTTCTAGATTTGTTTTTCTGAAATACTTTACTTCCTTTCGTAAAGATTCCATTTCTTCGTGCTGGGTCTTGAGAGATCTCATCTCTTTCTGCAGCTTCTCTGTACTTTTCTTGAGGTCTGCATACTCGCTTAGGGAAACAACTTCACCGCAAGACAGGTCTTCATCTGTGTCAGAACTTTCCTCTGTGCTTCATTTGGGGACCTGCGGCAGACAGAGACAGAAAAGATATAGCAAAGCTTAGAACATAAATAATCCGGCAATAACCACTACAGCATGTGCACGAGACTTTACAAGCGTACCATCTTCCTGATGTAATTCAGAGCGCAATTTGTTCTTTCTTGCCCTTTCTTTCATCTCTTTTTCCTGTGTAGTAGAACTGTTCTTCTTCTTGGACTGAAATCAAATGATCAACACCATATCATAAACGCAAAGAAACAAACGCAAAAAAAAACAAAACAAAAAAAAACATTTCTGAATGGATGTGTACTAACGTACCTGAACAACTGGCTTCATGGTTATTGCTGGTCTCTTTCTCCTTCCATTTGTTTCCTCTAAAATAAATAATAAAAAAAACCTTAGTGCTTTGGCAAATGCCAATGCCAAAAAAAGATGCACTGTCAAACCACAAACACTTACTCAACTGACTGACTCTTTGAATCACATGTCCAAAAAGTATGGCGACACGTCAAGGTGCCTACACTGAGGAAGTTGTTTTTTTGTGGAAAATTTGGCATAACTGTTAAAACTGTGTTCTCTTTAAAAAGTCCCTTGGAGCTAACTTGTCAAAACTGCCGGAGTTGCACTGCAGGTTGCCAAATTGGAGAGGGAAAAGGAGCACCCGAAAGTAATAGAGTATCATGGTGGGCAAAGTGAGGAAACTAGCATCTCACTACAAGGCGTACCAAGCAACCCAGAAGTCACCCAGATCCTGAAAGAGATGTCTACAGTTACATTTCACATCTAGTAAATTAGTATAAGAAAACATCAACATATGGATCAAATACATGGTTGCTTACAAGATGGTTCTTATCAATTTTACTGTTGACACAGATTGCTCCTGATTATCAGCAGGCTGCGTGCACTTATTTCAGGGAGGTAAAAGATCAAAGATCCTGGATCATCTAAATTCCTTCAAAAGCAGGTTTGAAACCAAGTTAAAACCAAGGAAGGGATCAGATGTGATTGAAATGGATACAGTCCATTCTCCATCCCACATCCACATATAGTCAAGTCCTCAATCACCATTAGGCTGATAAATTATCACAAGTCACCAAGAAAGAAAAAAAAAGAAAAAAAAAATAGATTAGTACCTAAGCGACAACACAAAAAAGTGCAAAGAGAAATCAAAATTTACCAGGAAAGAACTTACCTACTTAAGACTCCAATTGATAAGATACATGAAATACAGCCTGAAATCACTTAAGGGAAGGTTTCTTATGCCGTTTTGCAAGTCATGTCACATGGCAAACCAAAATATCATCCAGACAGAAAACTACGAGCAAAAGCTAAAGACAAAAAATATGGTGAAGAGGTTTGTACAAAGAAAATAGCACTTTGAGCCCCGGGGTGAACATAATGTTACCTTTCAATTAATTTCCTAATACAGCATACACTATTTATATTGTGACAACTCTTTTCCACATTGAAGGAATGATCTACTTAAAGCCATTGCTTTAGCACTCTGTAAAAAATAAAAAAGGATTTCAGACCATCACACATTTAGTGGGTACAAAAAAAAATATATAAAAAAAAATCAAACAAATATATGACCATACCATTAAATAAGTGGTTATTCCACCAAAACATGAGCATCTCCTTAGGCTTCAAAGCTTTTGATCGGCACAAAAAACTCCAAAAACATAGCAAGAGACCACTCCTGTGAAAGAAAAACGAAGTGAGTTACTGGTAGTACACAGTTAAGGTAGCAATTTTGAATGCAACTTTTGATGGGTTCACCTGTTTATATAATAGTTGTTTCTCACAATTCATACTTCCGAAAGTGACAAAGAAGATATTTGAAAAACCAACATGGAAGTCTTAACTTCACTATAAAAGCTACATGTTTGATTCCATCTCAACTCCCAGAATCTGGAAGCTTCCTGTTACACCCTGCCATATTCTCCATCTCATGGATTGGATTCTACACCACCAATTATCAGTAGCAATTGTAAGACCTGCCAAGACAGTGACACGTCAAGGGAGGCATCTGTCTGTAATCAGAGATTGGAAATTTGTTAACAGACGAGGACTAAAAAGGCTTGTTTGTCAAACATACTTGAAGGGCAAGGTGTGCTATGTAATGGAATAAAATGTACCTGATCAAACAACAGATGTGAAGCTAGCGGAATACTTAATCGTATAATCAAGGATGGAACATGGATGATGACAAATAATCCCGTAAAGCTAACACAGCAGATTGCTCTAGAAGTTATGTGCATGTCCACTTCCTGCAAATAGAATATGCTGAATGTCAGCACAAATGATAAAATATTTAAGATCACATAAATACACGATTTATTGTACCTCAGTAGTCCAAAGATGATGCTGGATGATTTTGATGAGAAGCAACGAAGACAAAAGTGGGACACAACCAAGTAGACAATACCCGAACCAGCCAATAATGCAGAGAGATGCCGCAAGAGAGACGCTCTGTCCCTGTAAACAGAAGCAATACGCTTTAATCAAAATTTCCAATATAAGGGTATCACCATTACAAATCCAAGATTTTCACACAGCCTACCAGAACAGGACAGGGCTTTGCAAAGGAGGAGTTCCGAGAGCAATTGTGTAGGCCTATTCGGCACCGATGTGCCTCCAAAGAAATACCCATGTTGCCTGGAATGAACATAACCATAAAGTAAAGTGGCCATTGAAGAACATCACACTACCAAATTAATTCACATACCTGAAGCAGATTCCTTTCCTCCGGTCCTTTCACGGCAAGTTTCTCAAGTGAGATCGAAGAACAACGTCGATTTAACTCAGACACAATCTGGAACAAAGAGACAGGTTTTCACAATGGGATAACTCCTGTCCTCCTGCAACCCGGCATTTCGGGAAACGTTCACGCCATAACATAAAGATAACAAAACGCTGGGGAGGAAAGGAACTTTATCAACTGACGCTCTACGCTTCGTGAGAACGCGACAATGAAAAAACGGCGCTAGTAATACCAAAACTTACCGTACTCTCAAATCTAGCGCGAATTCCGGCCTAGCATGAAATTGAACAAGAAAACGCCTATGAACTGCCGGTAGACAAACCAACCCGCTATTTCGGTTGGAGATTTAATATGCCACCTGTATCAAAATTTTACTGCACGCAAATCATGAGACCGCAGGCAATGGAGTTCAAGCTCACAATGACAGATTTTCAAAATGGCCAATCCAGGAGCTTTCAACAAACCGCACCACAAAAACACATTAGAGTATTGCGTTCGATGTATCGATACTCGATGAGTTTCTCGATTGCATGCATGCACGGCATGCACCTGATCACCTGATATTACTTAACTATTTTACAGCTATTTGCTTCAAAAACGAAGAAATCTTTATAGATCAGTATCGCAGGTCACTCAGTACTCTGAAGTCAAGATTTTATTATTGCAACATAATACGGGGTGATGGGGAGGATGGGGAGCGGACGGGTAGGGGGATCGGCGATACGGAACAGGGAGGGAGGAGGGAAGGACACGGGCTGGACTTCTTGTTGCCATTACTCCCATACACAGCTTCGGCCACAATTCAAGAGAATAAACCACCATATACAGCATTTTCCCTAAAACATTTACATTTGAGACGTCTATCAAAACAAAAACTTTAAATATTTGAAAATATTTGAATGAGTACTTGCAACCGCTAACTTCACATTAGCCAACAACTGAGAGGCTTAAACATGAGCTCTTATGTAGAAAATGAGAACGAAATTCTGCATAAACGACAATCTATCTCACTGAAGATGTCTGTGATAAATACAGCTCTTCCCTAACAAAGTCAAACGCCCTTCCAATGCGCGTTGGCGCTATCCACCATTTAATCACGAGTGTCTTCGGTATGTTGTTGCACCTGACGTCTACGAGGGGCGCGAACTTTTCTACTGACCGCGCCTGAAGGACTTCTGAAAACTCAAGAAACCGTCACACACAAGCAATATCTTGTTCCAGCTTGCAGCTTTAGCTTGTAGTTTTAGCTTTCCCTCACAATCAGAAATGGAGTTGTCAGAAGTAAGTACAGGATCGGTCAAAAATTAAAAATATCCTTTTAGTTAAAGTACCCTTACAACTCAAATGCTCTTATCCTAAAGGTGAAGCAAGAGCTGACAAAAATCGTGAAGGCGGCCATATTGTCCTTACCCATAGCATCGGTTAACACAATTGTAGACCATCTATTATCTGATGAAGTGGGAGTGACATGTCTAGAAGATTTAAAGGACGTTACTTCTGAAATGCTGCCGAAGGCAGTGCGAATACCGAAGCTGAAAGAGAAACAGCTCCTTAACGCTTTTGTCAACATTTCCACACCACAAGGTAATTATCATTGACGAAGTAGCTTCACTGTCAAACTACAAACACTTACCTCTACTCACTGGTTCATTGAATCACAGGTCTAAGAGAAGTGGCAACTGAAAGTATCGCTGTTCCTGAAGCCGCCGCTCCTCATAGAGGACTTGCCATTCCCCAAGAAACAGCTTATACTTTTAAAGTCCCTTGGAGCCAGCTGGACAAGACCGTCTTAGATGCGCTGGAAGCTGCTAAATTAGGGGGGAAAAAGGCACACCCAAAAGTGATTGAGAGCCTGAAGGTTGGTGTAGTGAAGAAGCTGGCCATTCACTACAAAGCATACCAAGCTACTCACCCCGGAGTGACCCAGATCCATCCTGGTAGAGTGGTTTATGGATCCATTTGTGATCAGGTAAACTTTAAGTAAATATTACATCTCTGGTCAAATACATGTTTGATTACTAAAAAGTTCTCATGTGATGTAATTGTTAACACAGATTGCTGCAAAGTACAAGTGTGCTGTGTTCACATATGTTGGAGATGCACTGGTTCAGGACAGTTTCATCTCTTTTCGCAACCGTTTTGAAACTTGTATTGAAAATCACATGCGCAAGTTCACCACTGAGCGACGGAAGGTAGTAAAGGGTTCCGATGTCATCGGCATTGTCCTCGAAGAGTACAATCCACAAGTGCCAAATCAGGAAGAACAACAAGGCATAAGAGAGCACTTGGAAAATGTATCCTGCCTTGAACCAGATTCTTTCAATTGGGAAGAAATCACAGGCAGCATGACAGCAACCTATGAATTGCAAAGAGAGCACATCATTTTGTCAAAAGAAGCAATTGAGGCAGCAGAGCAGAACAAAGAAAATGAAGATGAAACTGGCTTGGAAGAGAAGGCCCTTGAAAAGCTAAAGAGGATGTGGCCGTTTCTGTTCATGCCAAAAGGGCTGAATTTACACCACACACGGCTAACAAAAAGGGACTTGAATAGTGCTCTCAAAAAATTTCTGACAGACCATTTACGGCACATCATTATGTTCATGACATCTTCCACTAAATGTAATGTGGAAAACTTAATTATTGAATACAGAGCTGAATATGCTCATCCAAATATGGCAGACAATTTTAAATTTTTAGCCGTATGTGAAATGCTCTGCCAAATATTCAATTATGATCTCAGTACCTTAATTAAAACTGTAGAGGTGAGTTGAAGTGCAGTATAATAGCAGCGTTGCAGTTCAATTCTGATTGTAGTAAAACCTTCTTTTTCTGTTTCAGAAAACTTCACAGCCAGACACATTTGAATGGACAGTGCTGAATGACATGCAGCATCCGTGCATTGTTGCTCTTGGTAAGCCATGCCTTCCATAATAATCAAGGATCTGTATTAACAAAAATGACAATGGAAATTAATTTTATCCAACAGACACCAACATGTACACGGCAAGGAAATATTTTGTGTGCGCAGACAAAATTCCTTTGCTAGTTTGTGAGAGTCCAGCGGAAGCCATCACCTACTTAATTATGGTGTGCTTCACGTTCGATTTAAATTATCCCCCAGACAAGCCAAAACTCTTTGAGTTCTTAGAGAGGTAAGGTTGATACTCACGCAAAGATATTCCAGCTTTGCAGTTTATGTGGGACTAATGAAAGTATTCTGCTCCAGATATGTGTTTGGCATGGGCCTTGCTGATAGCAAAGTGAAAACAGCAAATGGAAAACAAATTGCAATGACGACAGAGCAACTGAGAAAGTTTGCAGAAGATTATGAAATTTTTAGAGAAAGAATAATCAGTGCTCTGAGTAACTGTTAATTTTTTATAAATTTCTGTAGAATTTCTGGAATTACTGAGCACAGTCCCAGGACAATTTAATTGTTAGTGAACTACAATTGCTTCTATTTATAGTATATTTTTATACATAATTGTTAATTATTTCTACTGAACTTCTCAAATTAACAAGGACAGATGGTGCAGGATTTTCTTGATATTGTTAACTAGAATAGTTTTTATACTTTAATATATTCTCACCACAGGATAGAACTGATTAATTATATACTGAAAGCTGCTATCTACCAATTAAATAACCAAAGTATCATACTCCTTTAGACAGTGTAATTAAATGTGTCAACAGACGACTTCTATTTTTAATTTATGACCTTATTTGATGGCTTGTAAGGATTACTTGGTGGTACTAATTTGAATTACATCTGCTACTTCTCTGTTGCTATGTTATGTTTTTATTCATTAAATTATAATTCAAAAATTTCTCAACAAAAATTGCACAGAGAGGCAATAGTTTCTGTCTGAAGAAATTCAAGCAAAATTTTAATTGGTCCCTGTCAAGATAAAAACAATGTTATCAGATCCCATCTAAAAGCAAAAAAGCAATGATGATACCATGATGATACCCAATCAGGGCAAGTGAGAAGTTAATTGCCTGCAAACAAAATATTACATTTTGCCTTTATCAATATATATTCCCTGTCAAAGTCTGTTGAAACAGACTAAAATAAATACAAAATATTCACAAATAAACATACCTCAACAGGACATAAAAACAGCAAACCAAGGGTACAAACAATTGAAAGGAAATGGAACAATCGTCAATTGTTGGAATTGGTGCTTGAACAGTAAGTGCCAAAATAATTAGCACTGAAATTCTCCATAGATATAATTGTCTGCTTAATTTAAATGGCAACAATAATGTAGATGCCTTGTAGACACCTCGTGAAAAGTAATTAATTAATTTACTAAGTAAGCAAACACTTGTAGCCAAATCTGAAGTTCAACAGATCATCTTTCTGAAACCAAGGAGGATTTAATCAATGGTGATTATTGTTGTAAATAAAAATAATAACATGCATAAAGTAATCCTAGACAGAACACTTGACAACAATAGTAATTGGTAGTTGTAGAACATAAACTGTAACACTTACTTAATCCATGAAAGTTACAGTGTGTTTTAGAGTTAGACACAGTTTTCCATTGAAATTGTAGGCTGCAAGAGGATAATAGTCTGGGAGATCCTTAGCCATCAGGAGAATGTAAGTTTTGTTGGAAGAACGTTCAACTTTGAAATACCCAGAATAACTGTTGACAGCACAATTTTCCTCCAGCAAAAAAAGCACTTCATTGCTGTTTACTTTCAACAAAATTTTTCTGATGCAGCCAATTCTGAGTCCAGTATTTTCATAGGAGCCAAGAAGGAGGTACTGATTGTGGTGATACTCTGTTCCAGAGATGGAAACCGTTTTCAATTCCTCAACATCATTTGGCAAAGATATAACTTCAGGTACATCTGTCATTACTACGGGTCTTGGATCTTTATAAATGATATCCCTTGAAGTAAATCAGTGCTTCGATCAAAGGCAGATCTACACATGTATTTACGTGCCATAGTGTAAGTAATATTAATGTAATTCCTGCAAGCTAAAATTATTCTTTTGAAGAAAGCGTGTTTGCTTTCAAACCGAAGGGTGAAAAGATGCATGAGGGGTCCATATTGAAGAATTAGGTCCGGATAGTGGCAGAGATAGTGATGTTTAGGAGTAAGGCAGTCTGGTAGAAGGTATTTCACATTGCTCAGGTATTCTCCAATCAGGCCCCTCAAATATTCTACCTGGACACGACTGATTCTTGGGGCACAAACCAAAGCGCAAATTTCCTTCAATGAAAGATATAATTGCCAATGTGAGTCATCTTCATCTTGAATCAGATCACCAATCATGAAACACAATAATCTTAAGAAATTCCAATTCTCCACAGCATGGCCAGATAGGGACGTCAGAGATTTAAGAGGTTTTGGTTTGTCCAATGCATCTGTACCTTGGCATTTGAATGAATTGATTCTTCTGTTCAATGTCTCCAAAGTGAACCACACCTTTGTATGAATGCAGTGGTGCAAAATTTTGGGAATCACTGTTTTAATGATCCCCTCGAACAAGTCATGGGCAAGGCAAGGAGGTTGATTTCCCACGATGTGAAATTTTAAATCTGGTCGGTTGAAGGGAGATGGACGATACTTTACACCTCGGAAGTTCTGTGCTTTTAATTTTTGCAAGGCTGATTTGCTGATGGCAGATTCCAAATCACGGGTTGATTTTTTGGATGGTGCACTGCTCCTGGCTGCCACCCTTTGAGCCCTCCTTCTTGCAGACTCCCTTGCCTTTTTCTGAGCTCTGAGGCTTTGTCTCCGCACCTGCAGCCAACGTAGTTTGCTAATATTTACATGCTCATCATACTGTGTGGCAGTTCGAAAGGGTCTGGTAACATGAGGCTCCTTCAGAAAATCAGTTTTGGACATTGGGCAGAAGCGGCAAGAAAATTCAGATGATGAGAAGTTTTGTACAAACCGTCCAATGAAATTCTGACCAAGTGAATCGCCAAGAAGAAAGAGGACACACACTGGAATACATTCACCATCTATGCTAATTCCGTTTGCACGAAGATCAGCTAGTTCTTTAAGAAGAGGCTCTAAAGATTCCTTCAGCCGATCCAGATCTTTCAATTCATCACCCTCAGAGTTCTTCATATCCTTTTCAAGAACCATGAATGCAAGCTGAATAAGATTTAGCTTAGACCGCACTTTTGCTGGCAGGTTACCAAGTGTCCAATAGAAACCAATTGGTTTGTAGACACCTGGACATCCAAATGCATTTGGATCAAATCCATCTTGAAAAAAACAGCTGAATGCATTTATTCCCTTCATGCTGGTGGCACTTAGCATGTTCTTTAAAGGCAGAACCATCACTGAAATCTGAAAGAATATCAGTATTCTTGGCGCCACTTGCAAAGGATTGTAGAACCATCCCTTTTACATTCGTATCCTTCAGCATCTCAGTAAGACTCTCTTTGACCGACACCAAATGGGCATACCTCTTCTTATTAGCCTCGGAAAAACCAAGGAAAACTCTAGTTGGTTCAATGAATCTGTAAATCTTTTTCCAGAATTTGGTTCTACTATGGTCCGTGCCAAGCTGCTCAGTATCCATGTGCTTGTGGTGAACATTATAGATCGGATCATTCTGGAATGCGTTACTAATCACTTGGTCCACTTGAATCCTTTCCATTTTAACTTTCTCAAGCTCTTTTCTAATAGATCTTTTCAATTTATAATGGATAAGCTCGGTAACCAACTTTATCTCTGAAGCAATAACTTGGACGGTTGACGTTGGAAGAACTTCCTCTGCTTCCAACCGAAGATAAAACCGAGCCAATTCATCCTTGACAACAAAGTCAGGATACAGATCCTCTTCAGAATCAGAAGAATCAAATGAAATGTAATTCAAGTCAACATCACAGGCAGTCTTGTGTGAATCGGTCTCCAGTTCAGAATCTTCAGAATCCACAACATCCATGACATTAAAGTCATCTTGGTGGGACGGACCAGGATCAAGGCTCGGGCCAGGACATGAAGCAAAAATTGCATCTGGAGCACCAGCAGGATGAAAACGTGAATTATGAGTACGAAACTGCGGAACAGATTTCAGACAGCTGTTACATCCTTCAAAAATACATGTGAAAGATTCTGCTTGTTGCTCTCCTTTCTTTAAATGGACTTTACACATGTGAGCCAAGTAATGTTGTCTTGACGATATCGTCTCTGTGCATCCCGTACAGGGGCAGGCAATACCCTTGCGGTCAATCTGAGCAGTGATGGTTTTGGCCCGATGAAACTTGCTGAAATGGGTCTGGAAAGATGCAAGGGTGGCGAGTTGTGCTTGACACCCTTTAAATGTACAAGGAATTCCTCCATGTTTTGTTGACAAGTGGACACTAAAATGGTTACAATAGGACTTCACTGTTGTAAATTTGCACTTGCACACCTTGCAAACAAACAGAATCTGAGGGCCTGGGTTAGGCTCAACACCACCAATTAGAAGAAGTAGTCTCAAGATCTGGAAAGCCACCCCTTTACAAGTGTCTGTGGTTAACTGGAAAAAAAAAAGAACATTCATTTTGACAGACACTAATTGGATTGAAACTATTAAATTGATCCTGGGTTATCAAAAGACATTACCAGTTCATGACATGATTCCTGTCCACAATTCAATGTTGTGACAGCTACAAATCTCGAAGTCAAATTGACATCAACAGTTGGTGTCTGGGCAAACTGACAGCACATGAGGCACAGCATACAAAATGTGGCATGCAGAGAAGCATCACGTGTCTGCAACCAGAAACATGCAAAATTTCATAAAAACAGGAGAGAGATGAAATATATAATGATTATAATGAATAATACAATACCTGACTGGGACAAAGTTTTTGTTGGATGCTTGTGATTAGAAGTATCAAACAAATAAATAAAACACAGCCAAAAAGATGATACCCAATCAGGGCAGAGACAAACAAAACTGTGGCAAGTGAGAAATTAAATGCCTGCAAACAAAAATATTACAATTCGTTTTCATCAATGTTTTTTTTTTAAAAAAAAAAACACCAAAATATTTACATATACACATACCTCAACAGGCCTTAGAAAAGTCTGCACAAAAGGCAAAAATAAAACAGCAAACAAAGGTACCTGCAATGAAAACAATTGTCAGTTAGAAATTGTGCTAAAACATTCGGTTCAGTTGTTATTACTTTACAGCATGGTACATACCTGCTCAGGCAACAGATCCCGCAAGCCATTTATTAATAACAGAACTAAACAAATAGCCAAGGCAATGAAACTGCAATGAGCAAATCCTAGGCCACCAGTAGGCTTTCCTGAAGAAAATTTAATTGAGTGGTGCAGGCCAATACGGACCCGATATACCTCCAATGAGACACCCATATTGCCTGTGGGACAACATATAATAAAACTTCCAGCGTTTTCTCAAACAATGATATATCTGTTGATAAGAGCTCTAGTCATACTAACATGAATTATCGTCATAGGTCACTCCAGCAGTGAATGGATTCTGGTCCTGGCACTCACGACCCCAAAAAGAACCTAAAACAGATATTAAATGGTGTTAAATGATCGAACTCAAGGCTAACCTCTTATGTGTTGTGGTGCCTTATAAAACAAAAAAACAACAAAAAACAAGAGCTTAAACAGAGCAAGTAAATTAAAAAACAAAACAACATCTCTATACCATTGCAATAATTTATAGTGTGGTGAATTGTTTCAATGGCTTGACCAGATACAAACATATGGTTTCAAAAATCCTTTTTACTACAGACTCTCTATGATACGGCCAAGATTTCTTGTCAAATTGATCCGTCCAAAAGAACACCAAACCAGACTCGCATATCTTTGTCCATTTTCATCAGTAATGTTAATAAAGCAGTAATTATAGAAACTGCTGATACATGAAAATGGTGGAAGTAGTTATCAAAGTCAAAGTGAAGAACTGAAATATATCAACATGTCTTTTGCCATACCTGGTGACAAGTACGTCTTTGTCTTCTCTTCACAATACACAACACCTCCAAGTATTTGAGATTTGGTTGCCTCCTCAAATCAGAAACAATAAGCGATCAAGAACATGACCGCAGCTGAGCTGAACTTCCTCGAGAACTGTGCAAGCAGCAGTGGACACAGAATCATCATGCTGAATAACAAAGAAACCAATAATAAGTTACAAAAGGGATTAGTTTTACATTAACTGCAAATCTGACAAACTACTCACACAAAAAAAGTTTGACAACGGATAGTTGAGAACTGCTAAATTGTAACTCTCAATATGAGGCAAGGTCTTTAGTGAAAACCAATTTTGTTTGATAATGAAGCAGGTGTTTGAGTACTTTTTACAAGTTGTACAGGTTATCTACTAACTACTAACGCTGTCACTAATGTTGTCACTGTAGAAAAGAAATCTAGAAAAGACACAAAGACAGAAATACTTGTTAATCTAGCCCTAACCTTCTTAGGCATCCACCCATATTTGCATTGATTCTTTCTAAATAGGCGCAAATGACACTACTTGTTGGCACTCGCTTGCTCTTGATCATTCCAAGAAAGCGCAAGTGGCAATGAAAGTCTGGACAAACACTGAGTAGAAACGAAAACCGATTAAAACACCTTTTCCATTCATGCTTCCTCTCGCAGACGAGGCGAACCTGGGCGAACCACAACAACGAACGATAACACGGATGAGTCGGGTAGATACCGTGCGCGAGGCTAGACCGAGCCGACCAATAGAAATCGTGTCGGGCAAGGCTGACGTCACAGGCCAGCGGCAGATTCAAATATCTAAAAACAGAGCAGATAGTACGTGGTAATTCTACAGAGCAAGACTGGTTGAAGGTAATACACCTCAAGTAAAATTTCAGCAGATTTCGAATGGGACAAGGCACATGAAAAATACTCAGTTCCTACAATTATATCACACCTTGAGTGAAATAACACAAAAATATGCCCATCACTTATAAAACTCGCTTGCTCAAAGTGTTAACAAAAGTACAGCAACTCATTCCTCACAATTTTTAAGGTTATGGTTCACATCAGAATGGGAATGGGCATGATGTAAACGCAAGAAGTGATGGGCCGAATCTGGTTCAGCACAAAGGACAATACATCGATTTAACTTGCAGAGTACCTAACCTCGCCACCACTGATGAAAAATAACGGTTTTGTTTACAATCTAGCTTAAAGTCTGTGTTGTGATACATTCCCAAAATTACAAAGTACGTTGAAAATTGACATGTGCCTTAGAACAAAGGTAGACAACGAATATTTACCAATATTTACTGCAACGTTACATTTCGTATCGAACCAAAACAAAGTAATACACGAAGAGGGCGGGGTTGATCTGGGGGGAAGGCAGGGAAGCGGGGATCGTCAAGAAAGAAGCACCAGTCTTCCAACAGTCGACAAATTTTTAACTCACAACTCACCTTCCATTGAAGAAGAAATCCACCAGAAACAGGATAAATTATCTTACAATCTTCTTGGAAATAATAGGACGAGAGAACTCGCAACAACACATCACGATCACTTAAGTCATTGTTGTTGCGTAGGTTGGCACGGTGAAGCGGCAGCCGATGCAGTTGCACCAGCACTAGCTGCAGCTGCGCGGCAATGAAATTGATTCCTTTCCAAAATATTTCTAAGTCCACTTATCGAAAATACAAAAATGGCCCGTCAGTTTCTGTGACAATAAATATCGATTCCAAATCTAGAAACTGAGCCCGATCTGTTGCGGATTGTTTTAAAATTAAACTTCCGTTTGGATACCGCTTTTCGAGCGCGCTTGACACTGGACACGTAACGCCTGCGAAATCAAGGGTAGGCCACCCAACCAACTGCACGGCACTTCCCTACCGCCATGCATGCTGCCGCCAAGCTGCCACGAACCACGGAAACCAGCACAGAATTCTCCGTGGACGGACAGTTCCGTGCACGGACACTTCCGTGCACAGACTCCTCTGTCCTTTCGGAAGCACGGAATAATTCCGTGCACGGACGCCTCCGTGCTCGGTCTGTGCTTTTCCGTTCCGTGCTTTTTCCGTGCTTTACCACAGAAATTTTAACAGTGTAACCCCTGGACGTACCTACTCCCACAGTATTGTGAACTTCTCTACCGTACTTAATCGTGCTTAACTCTAACTTAACTTACCCTAGCCTACTCCAACCTTACCTACCCTTCCCCACTCTAACCTAGCCTACCCTACTCTAAACTAACCTACACTACTCTGATCTAGCCTACTCCAACTTCCCCTACTCATTGTGGACTTCCTAACCTACCCTTTCCTACTTTAACCTAGCCTACCCTACTCTAAACTAACCTACCCTACTCTGACCTAGCCTACTCCAACTTCAGCTACTCATTGTGGACTTCTCTACCGTACTCTGCTCAAATGCTGCTAAAACCTAACCTACCCTAGCCTAACTGGTTCCGGTCCAAGGAGGCCCGGCTTTGACAACTGGCACCATCAGCAGCACCTGGGGTCTTCTTCAGGATTGTGATTGAGGTCCTGAGTGTATTTTAAGCGTTATCGGTTCCCATCTTTAAGTTCAAAATACTGCTTTTTTTTTAGCAGTTTTTCCTTTTGTTCCTGCTTCTGCTCAAGAATGCCCTGGTTTGGCCCCCAGCACCTGCAGCAGTACCTAAAGGTCAAATTTGGCATTTTGAATGGGGTCTTAGAGTGATTTAAGAGGGGGTCGGTCTCCATATTAAAGTTTGACATTCTGCACGATTTAGAATTTGGCACCCCGTTCCAGTTCCTGCCCAAGAAGGCCCTGTTTTGACCCCTAGCACCTGTAGCATCACCTGGGGTTGATTTCGGCATGTTGAATGGAGTCTTGGGGTGATTTTAGAGGAGGTCATTCGCCATGTTTAAGTTTGATATTCTGCACGATTTAGAATTTGGCCCCCGTTCCAGTTCCTGCCCAAGGAGGTCCTGTTTTGACCCCTGGCACCTGCAGCATCACCTGGGGTTAATTTCGGCATGTTGAATGGAGTCTTGGGGTGACTTTAGATGGAGGCGGTGGCCATGTTGAAGTTTAAAATTCTGCACGATTTAAAAGTTTGCCCACATCTTCCAGTTTGTGCTCAAGAAGGCCCTGTTTTGCCAACCGGCACCTGCAGCAGCACCTGAGGTCCTTTTCGGCATTGTATTTGAAGTTCTGAGTGTATTTTAAGCGGGGTTGGTTCCGATCTTTAACCTCAAAATACAGCTTGTTTAGCAGTTTTTCTATTTGTTCCTGCTCCTGCCCAAGAAGGCCTTGTTTTGACCACTAGCACCGGCAGCAGCACCTGGGGTCGACTTCGCCATCTTTACTCGGGTCTTTGGGTGATTTTAGAAGGGGTCGCTCGCCATGTCCAAGTTTGAAAATCGGCACGATTTAGAAGTAAGCCCTCCCGTTCCAGTTCCTGCACAAGAAGGCCTCGTTTTGACCACTAGCACCTGCAGCAGCACCTGGGGTCGATTTCGCCATCTTGAGTTGGGTCTTTGGGTGATTTTAGAAGGGGTAGGTCGCCATGTTCATGTTTGAAAATCGGCACGATTTAGAAGTTAGCCCCCCTGTTCCAGTTCTTGCACAAGAAGGCCCTGGTTTGTCAACCGGCACCTGCAGCAGCACCTGAGGTAGGATGCCCCCGAGGTGAGGTTGACTCCGGTATGATGCAAGGAGATTGTGGTCCAAATTTGAGCCCTCTACGATGAACCGTTCTCGAGAAATCGCGGGGACAGACAGACAGACACGCACGCAGACAGACAAACAGACAAAACATTTTTGGGCCAGTGGGGTAAGGGCTTCGCTATCGCTCAGCCAATTATACAGAACGAAAACACAAAGAGTACAAGTTAAGAAAGACCCTAAGGGCTAATTCGTAATAGTTGGGTAGAAGTAATTATCACTCACCTAAATCTTAATATATTTTCTCACACAATTGCTGAAAACGGCGCGAAAACTTGGATGCTGGCCCGACGCTTACACAATTTCTCATAACGAGTGTCGCTCGGGTACGCGTTTCCGGCGTTTCGATCGTGTTCGGGGCCCGATCACATGGCGCGAATTACGAAAGTGCGAAAGACGCACGTCTTTTCCTATCAAACGATCAATCAAATGAGTCCGTGTCGCATTACTTTAAGGCAATTGCTTACGCGTAACATAGATCTTTTATTATGACTAAAAATGACAAAATATGATAAAAATGACGGAATATGACTGAAAATGACGAAATGTGACTATGTAGTGAGTAAAAATGACGAAAAACGAGTAAAATGATTAAAAAGTGACGAAATGATTGAAAAGTTGACGAAATGATTAAAAGTTGATGAAATGACTAAAATTGATGAAAAATGATGAAAAAAGTGACGAAATTTCCATTTGTACATTGACTAACAAGAGTGAGGGACCCCTCGGCCATTTCACACCTGCCTAGACCGAAGCCAGTGGTCCTTTCAATGATTTAATTTGTTAAAGCATGCTAGTGAGTATGGGCACCCTAAACTGAATGCGTTTGTTTATGGAATAGAATCCTCTTACCTTGACGTGGGGACTGATGTTGTGCCTCGACACTTGGGTGAAGGGCAAGCTTTACAAGCAGCTCAGACCTTTTGGACATTTCTGGATTAAATGTGTGCTCTGTTAGCTGCAATGACAAAAGCAGAGAGGGACGTTACAGACGGATTGGGGCGAAGGAGTATGATGGACTATTGCGGTATATTCCTATGGTTCAGGACTAGTTAGCTGGGATTCCTGACCGCCAGCAACAACGCACGAAGTCGATAAATACAAGTAGGGCGATAGAGCCCCCCCCCCCTCCTTCTTCACACAGAAACCGTAGGCTACGGGCCTTTGGTATGCCCCAACTTGTTATTTTGGCGCAAAGCGTCAGTGAGATGCTCCCCCCCCCTCTCTCTCTCTCTCTCTCTCTCTCTCTCTCTCTCTCTCTCTCTCTCTCTCTCTCTCTCTCTCTCTCTCTCTCTCTCTCCTTAACCTTCCTGTGTATTGATCGTGGTACCGCAGTTATGGTCAAGCCCTAGCCGAAATAAAAAGTAAAAAGTTTCAAGTTCTACATGCCAAAAAATGCACACATATTTTTAAAATGCATATTTTGGCATTGTGATGATCCCATATTCTGCAGCTTAGCCTATTTGTTCTGTTTTTTGTAAACTGGGGTTGTTGTACCAGGGTGTTTCATTATGGGCTATCCTCCCCCACCTCCTGTCCTCATCCGGCCACACGCCCGCCGGGGTGGACGGTGCACGGCGTGGTTGATGATTGCCCCCCCCCCCCCCCCCGCCCGGCTCCCTCCCGCCTTTCCGAGCCAGGCTGGCGCCGCTCAGGCGGGCTGCTGACCGCGCTGCCGCTACTGCTGCTGACCTGCTTGCTAATACAAGCTATCGAGAGTTAAAGCAAGCTGAAGCATGGTCTGTTAAAAATCATTAAAACGCGTACGCGTACGTGAAAACAGATGATTGGAAGCCAGAGCCGTAATCCACGGCGACATTCCCAACGACCGTGAGTAACATACAATCCACGGCAACCATTCCGCTCGCAACGCGTACTATACGATAAGCTTTCACTTGTGCTCGCAGTCCAAGGGATAGGTGCGACAAGACGCTTTGTTTATTTGGCTTGCCGCACTCTCAGCGAGAACACGGGGAGCGGGCCCACCATGAGCCTCCCGGGCAACGTAACCAATACGCATGCTTAAAAGTTCAGTTTACGACCACGGTTACACGCAGCTCGCCCGGCGGCGGCAGGGCCTTATTTGCGCATTGAAATTCACGGTAGGCAGATGCGCCAATACGGAGCAATGATTGCCTTGAACATGGAACCCGAGAAATAACGCTTATCTAACTAGGGGTACGCTCCGTTTTTCTGCGCGTAATGTGGCGAGCGTAGCGTAGCATTTTTTTAAAAATCTATTGAGCTTCTCTGAGGCGCCTGCAAGTGCGAGGGTAGGCCGACCCGCTATGCACGCGCCCATGCAGAGTCATAGTTGCCTACCTTGCGGGCGCCGTGAGGCAGGACGCACAAGTGCATGAAAAACGTGTGGGCCTGTAGTGCCTGTGAGAGTCCAGGGTAGGCCAGCCTGCAAGGCACAGGCGCAAGGGCGGATTTAGGAGGGGGGGGGGGGGGCAACAGGCCTTTATGCCCCCTCACCCCCCCCCCTGGCGCTCGAAATGTAGAAAACCGGCATAACTTTTCCGCCTGTAAGTAGGCAAAAAGCGGGACATTGCCCCCCCCTCCCCTTTAGCCGATCCTAGATCCGCCCCCAGCACAGGCGTATGATGGTGTCACTGGTTTGGTCTTCCTACTTGCCCTGCCCGCCTCACTGATATCCCCATCCCCCGCAAATATTACCTACCACACCGGATATTTGAACCCGACCTCCGATAACCTAACCTTACGGGGTGAAGGTCCGCTATTTGCTGCTCTGCTGGTAACACAGGCGGTCATTTAACTCACGTAAACGTTCGTATCTCGCACTTTTCGCCCCATTCCAGTACCGGTTCAAGAAGGGCCTGTTCTGCTAAACGACACCTGCAGCAGCACCTGGTCTCGCACTCCGTACATTTCCGGGTTCAGAGGGCGTCGGTTCCCAAGTTGAAGTTTGTATCACTCACCGCTCCACCCATTCGAGCAGGTGCGGATTAGAGGGGGGGGGGACTGCCGTTTCCCCCCCCCCCCCTCAAGCAGGCGCGGATCCAGGAGCGGCCCAAGGGAGGGGCAAAGTACCACTTTTTGCCTACTTACAGGCGGAGAGGCTTCGCAGGTTGCCCACCTTTCAGGCGCCCTTCGGGCGCCGATAGGCCCGAAGGGGGGGGCACATTCCCCGTGGCCCCCCCCCCCCCTGGATCCGCGCCTGCCCTCAAGCCGCTCCCAGATCCGCCACTGCATTCGAGTCTCCGCCCAAGAAGGAGGCCCTATTCTGCCCAACGTCACCTCCAGCATGCACCTGAGCCCCCGGTTTTGGCAACAGGCAGTCGGCAGTCCAGGCGTAGAATATTCATAATATCTAACTGGATGTTCATTCTGATTCCTGGTCTGATTCTGCTCAAAGTTAAAGAATTGGCATCTTGCATGATCTAAAATTAGAACCAGTCTCTACTTGAAAGGTTGAGTGGAAGTGTGAAATTTATTTTTAACTTCGATCTCCAAATAACTTTTTTGGTGCCTATATGGTATTTTCACATTTGCTTTCAGTACTCCTTAGCTACAGCTCAAGTGTGCATAGCTTACCACACTTATTATTTGATTCAAATGGGCACCACTGGTTTTTCTAGACCACTGTGTAAGTATTGATGAGAATCTTTATATGTGATACTAGGACAGATTTTAAAAGGAATAAGGTGAACAGAAGACAAATTACTCGATCACATTTATTTCACACCTTGAGAGAAAAGAATTTAAGTATGACCATCACAACAGTATAAACCAAGGACTCTTACAGCCCCACACGTGAGATTCCTTTTCAATCTAGTTCTGGTTCATAAATGTTTAAGATTGGAAATGAAAAGAAGCAAGTTGCCACCAAGAGCATGGAAAAAAGGTGTAGGGAACAGCATCCCTGTCATAAAATTTGATGTTTGATGCGATATCTGCTCTACTTCTTCACCCTCGAAAACAACCTAGAAGAACAAACAAAAACAATGTTAGCATTTTTAGTTGAGAATCAGTAAAAGGTCTTGGATCAAGTAAGTCTGAATTGATATTTGGGCAGCTACTTACAAATGGAAGCAGTACATTTGACGATAAATAGATTCCAGTCACAAACAGGAGGAGCCTCAGGATGCCGAACCGCACTCAATGATAAATAATTAAGTGCTGAAATGGAAATATTGAAACAAGTGTGAGTGGGGCTGTACTCAATAGCCGGGATAGAAAAGGAAATTTAAATGAAATAAATGAAAAATTGTAGCAGACACATTTTGGTCATGGCAAATCACATTTGCAAAAAAACAAACAACAGAAGAGTGTTTCAAACTAACTAAACAGATACTGTCTGCTATTACATGTCAACTAAACATTTACCAAGTCAGTAGTTGGTAGCAAGACTTCAGCGTCGTGAAGTGTCCAGCATGTACAGCGTGTTTAAACCTTGTCATCATCTGAAATAAGAATGAATTTTTAATTTTAACAGATAAAGATCTACACACAGAATGCAGATAAAATCTCTTCTTGAGAGCTTACCTTGTGCACTTAAGAAAGTTGAGGTCGCTCCTTGTCTAGTCTTTTACAACCAAGCACAAGACACAGTGAAGCGGCTTGAGAATCCACATATATACATGCACATGCGACTGTAACACATCAAACAGACTGTCATTAGCAACAAATTTGTAATCAACGACACTGGTTTTCACATATTCTTTGGTGACATACAGTAGTATCCAATCCATGTATGACTAGCCATGTTGTTTTGACCCAATGTTCACTTGGCAATAGTAGAGCACGGTTTAAGGTTAGGGCATACAGCAGGGCAGGAATTAACTTGATTTGAAAGGAGAGATGATCAAATGAAGCGAACACCCAATGTCAAATCTGTTTCAGTGCTACATGCTGCACTATCTTCATAAACCTTGCGGACCACTTAACCTCTCAACCATAGGTCGTAAACAAATGTTGTTTTTTCCCTATGTAAGAAGGACACGGTACTGACACCTTTCAGAAGTTACAAATTAGCTTTGGCCTATATTTATTGCCTTATATTAGAGGTAGTCAACGAATATTTTCTTTAAAATTACATTCCGGCAATCCCAAACGAAACCAAGAGCAAACATCAACAAACTGGAAGGGGGCGGGGCCATGGGGGAGAAAGAAGGCAGACGTCGTCACAGAATGAGCACAGTTGATAAATTACTACATCGCAACTCACCTTTCATCGAAGTGGACTCCATCGGAGATAGGCAAATTCCTTAAAAATAACTTCTTCAAGATAACGCGGGTTGACGACGAGCAAAAGCTCGTGTCGCTGCGACACAACCGAGACGATACCAGGGGCGCCAAGACGGGGTTTTAGGTGTAGCAGCTGCGACACCTGATTCGGAAAAAGGGAGGGAGGTTGGAAGAGAAAAGGGGAGGTACGAGAGGAGGGAAGAAAGGAAGGAGTGACAGAAGAGGAAGGGAAAGAAAGTTAAGAGGGAAGAAAGGAAGAAAAAGAGAAAGGGATTTGAACAGCCGTAAGAGTAAGAATGATGTGTAGGTACTAGGTATCGGCGAGGTAGAGCTGGTCTGCTCAGAATCAGTTGTAAATTAGGGAGACTAGATTAAAGAAAAATAAAAGGAAAATGAATGGGAGAGAAGGGAGGAAACAGGGGAAAGAAAGCGGAGAAAAATCAATAAAAACGAAAGACGTGCGACGTGCGACGAATTTCAGTTTAAATGGGAAGGAAAGGGTTTGTAATAGCGAGGGCCCAGAGGGGAGCGACACATAAAGTGAGCACAGGGAGCGTTCCTGTCCTCTGGCATAAACATAAGGGACTAAAAACGGCGGCCAGTTCCCGCGTTTGAGTTCGTCCCGTTTTGCCGTGGTCTTTTGCGTTATAGATTTCTCTCTCAAAGTGGGGTTGAGAATGGCGCTTAAAATGCTAAATTGTAAAATTTTCAGCCAGATTTTGACCATTTCCCCTTATCCATCTACCTTTCAAAATAAATTTTAGTTTGCTTCGCTCGCCATACGGATTATTTATCTCATAGGTCTGTAAGTAACGATTAGATTGCAAAACCCTAAAATTTTAGCTCACCTGAGCTTTTCGCTTGTTTCGCTCGCTATGCGGTTCATTTACCTCATAAGTATTGGGTCCGTAAGTGATGATTAGATTGCAAAATCTTTAAATTTTAGGATACCAGACGCCCGCCTCGCGCTCTCTCCGCGCGCGATATAGATTAATGCTCGCGTGGGTGGGACTGTAAACATTGATCAGAATGTGAAATCCGAGAGCTTCTCGCTCGCTTCGCTCGCGATGTTCATCGCTGCCCTCGCGATGGCGCAGTCGATGATGCTTAGAAAATAGTAAAATCTTAAGTTATGAAGCCGATCGATAGCTTCTTTCCCGCGAGGAAATCTGTTCCACCAATGCGCAGTGTGAAATGCTGTTTTCAAGCCATACTCAACAAAATCAACAAAATGGCTCGTTTTGATCAATTTCTGCCACTGAAAGGAGGCAACATGGATACTGGACGTTTCGATGTCCGTGTTCCGGGGTATGTGTAGGAAAAAGGGAGGTTTGGCCCTGAAAAAGGGAGGGAGGTTGCCTTTTCTGCGACACCTGATTCAAAACGTTTTGGCGCCTCTGGACGATACGTCTGGCCTGGCCGTGCCGAGCTGAGCTCAGCCCAGCTGAGCCGCACAGTGGTACCAGCTGCGCGGCTTTGGAATTGAATCATTACAAAAATATTTCAAATTCCATTGATCGAAAAAATGGCTCGTAGTGTTCTCCACCAATAAATATCGATTTGTTATCGGGAAGGTGAACCTAATCTGTTGCGTGGTGTTTCTGAAAAGTCCGTGAGTGACGGACAGACAGACAGACTCACGACGAGTGTCGTCGCGTGGTCCGTTTGGGGAATTGGGCTCGCTACGCTCGCCAAATAGGGAGACAGCGATAAATTCTTAAAGCTTGCTTAGCGCTGCGCGCGTATCTGGTCGCCACGATCGGAATCATGCAAGCATGTGTGGGGCGGAAACGCATGGTTTGGCCGTGGCTGGTAAAAGACCGCGGCTGCCGGGGCAGAGCATGCGGCGGAGTCCTCCTCTGGTAAAAAATAGTATGGACCGGGCTAGCGCTGCCCAGGCGGACTGGTGAGGGTGCGCTGCACCCACTGATGGGCTGCGGCCGACTAGCGAGCGCATAGATTAACCCGCGTCTCTTTAGTCCAGGAAGTTTAAAAAAATCGAGAATCGACATATGAAATCTGCCAGTGCGTACACAACTTAGGGAGCGTCCTTAAATTACGTAGGGGGTTTTGGGGGAGGGGGGGGGTCTGGCAAATCTTATGTTGCCCTTACGTGGGGGGGGGGGGGGGGGGGGTCAACGGCAAACATTACGTAAGATTTATTATGGGCGCAAATGCATCCGTCCAAACGCGTCTCCGCGCGCTAAGCATTGAACACATCTCTTCTGTACAGGAGTGGCTGAGAAGCCCTTGGGCTAAGGCTCTATAAATTTTAAAGGCCAAGAATTTTCGTTTCTCTTTTATAACTTGTTATTTTATAACATTTATTTATTTATTTTGTTATTTTTGGACTAGACAGTACAAATAATTAAACCAGTTGTACCTTAAATTCAGTCTGCTTCATTAAATACCTAGCTCTCAACATTTCTCCTATACCGGTAAGCAAAAAATAACAAAAAGCACTCAAATTCATTTATTTACGGGTTTTTTTCAATTTTGGGCAAATGTGGCAAAATCTTACGTAAGTAGGGAGGGGGGGGGGGGTCTCGAAATCTTACAGAGCCTTATATGGGGGGAGGGGGGGTTAAAAACACCCCAAAACGCCCTTACGTAATTTAAGGACGCTCCCTTACCACGTCCTTGTACGCGTGCCTTGATTCAGAAGTCGCGTGGACTTCGAAAGATGTGAGTTGCAATCAACACTTCTCAATGCGCTAAACACCTCGCGGGCAACGGCACGCGGCCCAACGGCACACACGCTCCCAGAGAACAGCTCTGACAACCGACTTGCGTTTAGCGAAGTGGAAGTATCGCAGAGAGCCGGTGGGCAAGGACTGAGTGAGGCCCGAGGCCCAGGGACTGACTTCTCCCGCTGCTTCCTTCTTACCCCCCCCCCTCTCGCCCTTCCCCTCTGAATGATGTCACCGTGGCTGGCGTTCTGTGAAAAGCCCAGTGGCAGCCAACGGAACGTGGTGTATTGAGAGTGGGTGAGTGCGAGAGAGAAGAAAGGGTTCATTTTTACGACCACGCGATACTGTAGCAGGGAAGCTTTGTCGTTGTGTGTGTGTGTGTGTGTTGGCGGAGGGGGCGTCGTAGGATTTCCTTACTCGTTTCAACTAGTGTCGTGGAGACGGTACCCCCCCCCCCCCTTTTAGCAGATGCTTCAGCTTCACCTAGCTTTAACTGTCACTAGGTAAGCGGTTAGCAGGTTATCAGGGGTGGCAGCGCAGCAGCAGTGGCAGCGCCCGCAGCCGCAGCCCAGTGATAGCGGCAGCGCACAGTCAGCAGGCGCCCATACTGTTTTATTTATGCCGCCACGTTACGCTCTGCTCACATCAGCGGTATTTCGCTTCTTACGGCCAAACCATGCGTTTCCGCCTCATACAACCTTATTTGATTTTGATCGTAGCGACCAGCTCTACCCGTAGCGCTAATCAGATTTTCGAAATTACAATTTTAAAAATTGGTCGCTGTATGTAGTTAGACAAGCATTCTTTCTCGCGTTTCCTGTTCCCGGCAATCATTGCTCGATATTGGCGCATCTGCCTAGCACACATTTCAATGCGCAGAGAAGGTCCCTGCCGCCGCCGAGCGAGCTGCGTGGTTAACGCGCGGCCCGCCCCGTACCTAGTCGTAACGGGGATTTGTGTCGACTTTTGGTCACGTTGCCCTGGCGGCCCGTAGCGTGCCCGCTCCCCCAGTGCTCGCTGAGCGTGCGCCCGGCCAAAGAAACAAAGGGTCTTGTTGCACTCTCCCGTGTGCAAGTGAGACCTCATCATCGCATGGTTCCCGTTTTGTTTGGAATGGTTTTTCGTGAGACCTGTTGCCTTTTGCAAGGGTCTGTGGCCGCTAGTACCTGTCACCTGTCTGGATTATCCCACTGGACACCGCGGTGTTCAAATGGCCTCTGGGGTGGCGCGTTGCCACAGGATTTATGGTGGGTCTTGAAAAATGCATCGGAGCGAGGATGTTACAGCCGTCCAACCAGTGCGCCGTCCGCTGTTTATACCACCCCTGGTCTTCTGGCAGAGGACAGAACTGAATCTCAGTTTTACCTGTCAAAGTCCTGCGGGTCGGGCGAGAGGTGTGGAGCGGAAGGCACTCACTCCCAACGCGCGCTCTCACTCCGGCCGGTACGTGGCGCGCGGGCCAGATTCGTGATGGTCAAGGTTGCAGAGCAGACATCACCTGCCATCCACCTTGTGCACCGTAGGGGTGTAACATATCATATCATGTGGTCGAAACGGAACGCGGGGCGGTTCATTATCCCTGTCCTGTTACGCCAAAATGGGTGAGTTCGGATTGCTTATTAAAGCGTCCGTAAGGGGCCATGCCACCGTACTGATTTGCAATTCCAGATTCATTGATGCGGGCGAGCAGGATAATTATTCACATACTTACCTCTTAACACCAAGAAAGTGCCAATCCACTGATAGCGCAGGGAGGGTCAACAAGTGGGCCTGTACCGCCCTTGCGAAAGCCTTTCCGGTCATCATGTGTCGCACAGGTACACGGTGCGTACACGGTGGACCAAAGCTCAAGTTGGCCTCGCGACGACGCCTTAGCCGCCGCCGCCGTCGCTGCACCGCGATGCGAAAAAACTGGTTTGATCGCGCTGCATGGCAATGACGCAGCGCGCGCGCGCGAGAGAGAGAGAAACAGGTTGGCCCGGACACAGTCCTCTCCCTGTTGGTTTGGATAGGCGGACACAGAACTCTTCCTTCGTTTGCGAGGTAGGACACAGAAGTCTCCCTATTGATTTTGATTGGTGGACACAGTCCTCCCTTAGCTTCGGCGAGGTGGACTCAGTCCTCTCCCTGTTCATTTAGATAGGCGGACGCAGAACCCTCCCTCCCGTTTGCGAGGCGGACACAGAAGTCTCCATGTTGATTCAGATAGGCGGACACAGAACTCCTCCCCCGCTTGCGAGGCGGACACAGAAATCTCCGTGACCTTTGACCTTGGACTCACAAGTCCCTTTTCGCTCTCTGCTGGAACGGAGAAATTTCGAGATCTGGCATGTCCGGTGCCTGAAAGAAAAAAAATATCGCGTGTTAAGAAGTGGGTTTAAGTCGTGCTAGCTTCACAATTCTTTAACTTCTTTTAATTTTTAAAAAAAGCAAAAAAGTGAGCAGTCAATACTACAAAGGCGATTAAAAGCCGTCCACGAATCAGAAGACTTACATCACCACGTGCTGGCGTCACCACCATCCAATCGTCGATCCACCGATCGTCCTCGCTGTCGATGTCTGAGGGGGTGGAGACCTTGTCTAATGAAGACCAGGTATTGTCTGACCCAAACAGCGTGTCGGCACACGGCGCCGGGTCTGCCGCCCTAGTACCATCATCACATCGCCCCGGAGTGGCGCTCTCAGTTGTAGCCGACCCCGATGGACCAGCGCTGGCCAGGGCCGCCTGGCAGAGCCCCTCGAATGTAGTCCTCACCTGCTGAAAAAGACGAAGTGATTAAAAACAGTAAGGGATGCGGATGCGATCTATCTGACGTCCGCGATGTATTTCACGCGCGCGAGCTTTACTACGTAAGACGCCGTCGCTGGTCCTGTCCCGGGTGGGCTCTACGTGGCTCGACTCGGCACTGGCTAGGGCGGCCTGCGACGCCCTATAGATAGACTAGCCCGTATGACGTGTGTGAATTCGGAAGTCGGGACTGCATATCCCACAGCGCGCAGCTGTGCTGCGAGCGGAATCAAGGTCAAGTTCATCGAGAAGACTGAGAGGGGAATACTTCCACCACGCCAGGCTGTGACGCTGCGGTTGTAGTCGCTAGGTTTCGCTTGGCTGCCTCTGGCCGAGGTGGAGGGGACGCAGTGGCGTCTCGTGCCGTGCCCGCACAGCTGATCCTGCGACTGGCGCGGACCGTGCCTGAGACTGACGGCGTAGTTCGTCGGTGCGCGGCAGGACACGGTGTGACGGGCGGCTCCCGGGCCTCCCGTCGACTAGGCAACCCGCATCACTCCGCGGGCCGGTAGGCCGCGGGTGAGGCGAAGGCAGCAGAGGTGCCGTCTTGCTGACTAGGCCCTTCGAGGGCGAGCGCGAGCCGGGGCCGGGCGGAATGGGAGTGCGGATCTGATCGGCGTCGGGAGACGACACGCCACGCGCCACGCGACTCCTCCCGCGCCGACCCCACACGCACCGCGCTGCCCCTCGCACTGGACTGCAGCCAGCCGCCGCTTCAACGAGCCGCCGCTTCAATCACCGTCGTCGGTCGCCGAGCATGCGGCGACAGAGCGCCCCGGTAAGCGAGCGTCAGTTGTGCCACTCCCACCAAGAGTAGGGCTTCGGTTAGGCCAGATTAGGTAGGTTAGGCTAAGTCCCCTGCCCCTTGTAGATGAATCCCCTCAAAAAACATAGAATTACTGTTCAGTACACATAGTAGCGTTATTCCAAGACCCGCGTGCATCGAGCTTACCACTCCAGCCCCCGCCCCGTTACAGCGTAGCCGCACCGATGGGCACGGTGCCGGCTAACTCGGGCACCCTCCACGCCCGTCAGCCCACAACTTCACGGCCTAGACCTGGGCCTGCACCGCCTCGGACTCCTGGCCCGCCCCCGCCGTCTGACCTGCCACCGTTTCCGACCTCCAGGCCGCGCAGACCACGGACTTGGACATTGCGCCGATCCTGCTGGGCATGCAGCGCGGCGAGCAGCCGTCGGCGGGAGACGTGGCGCACCTCAGCGAGCGCTCCAAGGCGCTGTGGCTCCAGTGGCGCTCCCTCGCGGTCATCAACGGTGTGCTGTTCCGCCGCTTCGAGGACAACTGGGGCCTCCAGGTGACGCGGTAGCTGGTGGTACCCCATGCCCATACCGCCGCGGTCATGACGCAGTTCCACGACGCCCCTGGATCGGGAGGGCACCTAGGCGTCAACAAGACCCTGGCCAAGATCCGCGTCAAGTACCACTGGCCAGGTATGTGCCAGGATGTTCGGTTGTGGTGCATGTCCTGCGAGAGGTGCCGCAGGAAGAAGGGTCCCGGCGTGCGCGACCGTGCCCCCATGCGCATCCACACTGTCGGCGTGCCCTGGGAGCGTGTCGCCGTGGACATAGCCGGCCCCTTCAACCGCACCGTGCGCAACAACAACTACGTGCTCATCGCCGTCGACTACTTCACTCGATGGCCGGAGGCGCTCCCCATCCCGAGCCTGCACGCTGAGGTCATCGCGTGGGCCCTCGTCGACCACATCTCTACCAGATTCGGCGCCCCTTGCGAGCTACATTCCGACCAGGGCCGCTCCTTCGAGTCGGGAGTCTTCTCCTGGGGTCATGCGCCTCATGGGCATTCGCAAGACCCGTACCACCGCTCTATGCCCACAGTCGGATGGCCCTGTTCGTCGACGAGACCTTACATGATTGGGACTTGCCAACGGCGTCTCGCCGGCCATGATGACGTTCGGTCATGAGCTGGCCGTCCCTCCGACCCTGGCCCGGGGCTGCCCTGCCCCCCCCCCCCCCCGGATTGCTCCCGAGGCAGAGAACGCCTCGTCATTCCTAAATGTCTAGAAAGGCTCCTTAGTAAGAATTAAAAAAAGATTGACAGAACACGGTTAATACGTTACCATAAACGAAAACGCTTTACATTTTAAAACCACAGCAACGTTAACAACTTCACGTTAACAAGGTCGGATATAACGGTAACGGTAACGCGTTATTTTTTAAAGTAACGTTAACAGTCCTGATGTCCGAGTTCTTCAACGCCCCACCTCAGGCTCACGCAAGTAGTATAACCGGCCCCCCCGCTCGGGTACTGACGTACCCGGTCCGTGAGGCCAGTACCGGGTGTACCTACCTTGCAGGGGCACGCAACCAGGGTACCGGTATCTACCTTCCAGCGACCGTCAACCATGGCATCACATGCATACCTTCCAGGGGTAAGCATATCAAGGTACCGCTTTCTAATCATGTGATTATTCTTTCCTGCGCTGACTCATTTCGTGCGCGTGCTTATCGTTGTGTGAGCGCCGTGCTCGTCTCTCTCATCTCACTGCGGCGTGGTATGGGTTGCATATCAAGCAGGGGTTTCATGAAGGAAAAACACACAGGGTAACGTTTTTTACATTTTATTTTCATACAAAGCGATACAAGCAAGAAAAATACTGATAAAACACTACAAATACATAAGAGTATATTAATAAGAATATAAAAAACAGAAAAATACACAAATATTATGGCATGAATACACGCAGTGTAAATACAATAAATTTGCGTACAGCACATTTGTCTAGAGTTGGCATGCACTCAGTACACGCAAAAAGATGTTGGCATGGTAGGCACACAATAGCTACTTCACGTTCCAACCAGATTTTACAAATCCCCCTCCCCTCCTGTGTCTCGGTTGTGTCCTGAGGCGTCCCTAAATTTGAAGTTTCACTTTGTTTTTCTGCAAGTGTGTTTACCGATATCTGTGTCTGTTCCGAGATCCTAGCTTCCGTTTCGACCCTTGTCGTGTTTGATGGCCCCACCCCCACCGTGTCTGTATTGTGTTCATGTTCTGGATCCATCGCCGTCAATGCCACTATGAAATTATCTATATCTGTATCGTCAAACGAAGCAATTGCCGATGTAATGTATTGTTCATCAATATCGGTAAGTTGTTCTCCTCTTTCGAGTTTCTGAAACTGATCAGTACTTGGGGTGTGATGTGAGTTTCTTGTCTGTATCATTTTAAGCCAATTTTCCGGCACTTCGGCCTCTTGCCACATTTTCTGTTGAACATCGCCAATGAATTTCCTCCCCTTTCTCTGCTGTAAATACCCGCAGTAAGGGGCAAATTTTGCGTGTTCGACGGATGGATCGTCGTCAGTGTCCCAATTGCATAACCCTAGGCCACAGCTAAAGCAGAGACAGCGCCCTGGACTTTCACTACTGGGAGTTTCATTCTCCGCCTCCATGTAAAAAAACCCGTCTAGACTCAAAGTTTCAGGTTTTACAGTCTTATACGAATAGGGCCAATGTTTGAATGTTTCCTTTCTCTTTTCTAGTAAAGCATATTGCATAAAATATGTATCGCCATGGGGTACCATACCGAGTGCCATGGGGAAACTGATTGTGGTCAGGTATGAGGTAATGTCCTCGTAGTCTTCTTCTGTCATGTCTGATTGTGTTGAAGGTGTTTCTGTGGGTGGAGTGTTCTGCGAGTGTGAAGTGATGCCTCTCTCAGCCCCGGCGCCCCGTTTTATACCCTCCTGACCCCGGCTTCTGCGGGTGCCCCGTGCCGCCGGCGGCAGCCCCCGTTCGCCCCCCCCCCCTCTCCCCCTCTCCGTGTGTCGCCGGGGGGTATCGGTAGCGGTGCTGACTGCCCCCTCTGTGCTCATGCGCACCGAAGCCCCCCCCACCACACTTGACCGCGGTCCGCACTCCCTCACCTCACCTCTCTCCATATGCCCCGGGCCGTGGCGCCGCCGCGCGCCGCGGTACGCACCTCGTGTGTCCCCCGAGTGTCCCCACCACACTTGTATGCGTTCGGGTACTCGCCCCCGGCGCTTCGGGTATGCGTCAGGCCGTCCGCGTCCCCTCCCCCGCGTCCCTCACGTGTCCCCCCCGGGGCCCACGACCCCGTCACCCTCGTCACCCGTCAGGGCCCCCCCCCCCCCCCCCCCCGGCATCCAGCGGCCACCGACGTGTGTGTGTGTGCGTGTGTGTGTGTGTGTGTGTGTGTGTGTGTATGTGTGTGTGGGTGAGTGAGAGAGAGGGAGAGATCATTCCCTCCAAATAATTATCCTATATCGTCGCACTCCTTTGAAGCCGGGAGGGATCTAAACTGGACGAGTCTGAGCGGTCGCTTACATTTTCTGATACATTGCTTTCGTCCAAAAACGATATTGCCCCCTGCGGACCGTTTTCATGTACTACTTCAGCCTGATTACGGCCGGTGTCATTAAAAATTGGTCGGAGTTCAACGAAAATGAAATTTAAAGCAAAAGCAGCGCAGAGATGAATAAGGGCCATATCGACGTTCTACGACGACGTTCGACGCGTAAATGAAAAATCCTACCGACCCCTTTAGTTTTTATGCTTCTCTGGCGTCAAAACAACGGCACAGAGCGCGTCTGCGCGGCCAGTCGCTCAGCGGTCAGGCCAGTCTCAAGGGCAGAAATAAGAAACCCCTTTTCCTGTGATACGGCCACCACGTTGGGCGAGCACTCGGGGCGCGGGTGCTGGGGGCTGGACTGAGTCTCAGTCTTGTCCAACCTGGCGCACAGTTTGGTCATCATCATGTCATCGAAGTGTTCATGCATAAGAGGAAAAAGAAGCTGCTGCTGCACTAGGAGCAGTAGCAGCAGTAGCAGCAGCAGCAGCAGCAGCAGCAGCAGCAGCAGCAGCAGCAGCAGCAGCAGTAGCAGCAGCAGTACCAGCAGCAGCAGCAGCAGCGGGATCAGCAGCGCCACAAAACCTGTGGTAGGTGGTCATCCCCCCCCTTTCTCTTAGCGGTGCGTAGTGCAGTTTCCAATTTGGCACAAATTAGCACTCTGCACTGCACGGCGTTTCTCTCAGTGAACCATCGCAATGTTCAATTTGCTTGCAAATTACACATCCGACGATGGTTTTCTCAGACCTTTGCCCCCCCCCCCCCCCCCCCCGCGCGCGCGCGCGCGCTCGCGCGCGCGCGTGTGTGTGTGTGTGTGTATGTGTGTGTGGGAACGCGTGTGCATGTACATGCATACGTTTTCGAATTCGGTTAAATGTTTTTCTTTTCAGGTGTCTGTCACCCCCGGCGCCCCCGACGCCCCCGCCGTCCCTGCCATCCCCGCCACGACGACCGCCAAGAGGCGACTGGTGTTTGCGGCGGTTGGTTGCTTTTACCTTATAATGAGAACCGTATTTTGTATTTCGTTTCCAAGTGGTTTTACCAACTCTTCTTGTATTTTCAGTCCCCGGAATCCCCGGCCCCTTGGGTCCGGAGTTACGGGGCGCCGCGCACCAATAGCGGAAGCGGTATCCGAAAAAAACGGCAAAACATATAAAAAGCGTGATTTTTTGTAGGCTTCTTGTTTAGGTCATAACGGTCATTTTGAGCCGCAGCACACTCATGTCGGACCCATAGGAGCTGAGCAGCGTTCAATTTTCTGATCAAAGTGTTCAAAATGCTCTAAAACTTATTATTATCGCGCACAGATGATCTAGGTGTCATTTCCGCACAGTTTGACGACGACAAATTGAATGGAACACATCGTATATCCGTACGACCCGCCATTTTCACCCCATGAGCCGCCATTTTGAAAATAAGGGCCTAAATGTAACTTTTTTGAAACTTGAGCAAATATGTCAAACGGAGTGTTTTTCCTGGGTGTAATGACGGCGCTGATGTTGAAAATGACGGTTCAAATATTGTAAACTGAAGGGCTGACCAGCTAGTAACGTTCAGTGTTTTGTTCAAAGTGTTCAAAATGTTCGAAAACTAATTATTATCGCCGAGAGGTGATCTAGGTGTCGTTCCAGCACAATTTGACGCCGACAAATTGAATGGAACACATCGTATATCCGTACGACCCGCTTTTTTCGCCCCTTGGGCCACCATTTTAAAAATAAGGGCCTAAATGTAACTTATTTTGAAACTTGAGCAAATATGTCAAAGGGGGTGTTTTTCCTGGGTGTAATGACGGCGCTGATGTTGAAAATGACGGTTAAAATATTGTTGACAGTAGGGCTGACCAGCTAGTAACTATTAGTGTTTTGTTCAAAGTGTTCAAAAACTAATTATTATCGCCGAGAGGTGATCTAGGTGTCGTTTCTGCACAATTTGACGACGGAAAATTAAATGGAACAGACCCCATATCCGTACGACCCACTATTTAGGCCTCTTGAGCCGCCATTTTCAAAACATAGGCTTTAATTTATTTTTCTTGAACCTTTTCAATTATGTCGAACGGGATGTCATATCTGGCAAACGCCGATTGCTAAAAACAACACTTAAAACAGTGTCAAATCTTTGGGTGATGCGCTCAGTGCATGCAGCTCATTTGAACTAGCTATTGTTAACACTTTTTGATCGAAACAAATTGCGGTTGGTTGTGAAAATGTAATGAGTATTCGTCTTATTTCGAGAAGTCAGCCCCACCCTGCACGCCATAAAGATGTTTTCACCTTGCTCTGTAATTTATTTCACATGTTTCAATTCCGACGAAAAAAACACGTAACACCATGTACACATTGACATACGTAAGTTTAAAGTTTTAAAACAATACCTATAAGTCAGACACACAAACATTACTTGAATTTTAGAAACACAAACGTGACATGGATGTTAGAAACATAAACGCTACATGAATGTCAGAAACTCACCCATCACACAACCGTTAGAACACATAAATGTAGAAGAAAAAAACACTTTAAAATGGGTTTGAACGTATTGCAGATTGTCGTCTACATCTTCATCGGTAAGTATTGTTGGATTTTCTTTCCTGTTAATGAAATTATTTGTGTATTTAATTATTGCATCTTACTGTTTTTTATCTAACTGGTCACTTGAATTTATTTGAACTTACGGCACATTCATGCAATCCCCCTTGCACATTTGCCACTGGGCCAACGCAAGGCACGGGCATAAAAGCCTTCACAGTATGTGATCAGGTTTCATTCCTTGCCACAAAAGGCAAGAAATCTGGAATGAATACATGGAAGAATGAATTTGCTCAGGCATTTTAGCGACTTGCCACCCCTGATTCTTGCCCGTCAGACGACCAAGTAATGGCAAAGCTGGAACTATTTGTAGTAAAACTATATGGCGCCCAGAGCCAGTGCACGGAGTTAAATGCTTCCCGGAGGGATATGTTCGCCACAAAGCTAAGGCACCCTAACATGTTTACACCAACATCTGCATGAATGTACCGTGAGTTCAGATAAATTTACGTCCTCAGTCAGATAAAAAACAGTAAGATGCAATAATATGAAAATACACAAATAATTTCATTTACAGGAAAGAAAATGCAACAATACTTACCGGTGAAGAAGAAGATGTAGACGACGATCTGTATTAAGTTCAAACCAATTAAAAAAAATAATACATATATGTTCTAACGTTTGTGTAATGCGTGTGTTTCTAGCATTGATGTAATACCGTATCGGTATTGTTGTAAAACTTTAAACATACGTATGTCAATGTGAACATAGTGATAAGTTTTTTTATTCATTGAAAATGAATTGAAATATGTGAAATATATTACAGAGCAGGGTGAATACATAATTACGGCGTGCAGGGTGGGGCTCACTTCTCAAAAAACGCATCCTCATTACATTTTCACCACTAACAGCGGTTTCTTTCGATCAAAAAGTGTTAACTGTGGTTAGTTCAAATGAGCTGTATGCATTGAGCGGATCACCCAAAGATTTTACACTGTTTACGTGTCATTTTCAGCATCAGCGTTTGCCAGAAGTGACATATGTTTGACATAATTGTGCAGGTTCAAAATAAATTAAATTGAAGCCCATATTTTATAAATTGCGGCTCAAGGGGCCCTAAATGGTGGATGGTAGGGATACGGGGTGTGTTCCATTTAGTTTATCATCATCAAATTGTGCAGGAACGACACCTAGATCATCTCTGGGCGATAATAATTAGTTTTTGAACACTTTGAACAAAACATTGAACGTTACTAGCTGGTCAGATCTTCAGTTAACAATATTTTAACCGTCATTTTCAACATCAGCGCCATCATTACACGCAGGAAAAACACACCGTTTGACATATTTGCTCAAGTTTCAAAAAAAGTAACATTTAGGCCCTTATTTTCAAAATGGCGGCTCACGGGGCGTAAATGGTGGGTCGTACGGATAGAGGGTGTGTTCCATCCGATTTGTCGTCGTCAAATTGTGCGGGAAGGACACCTAGACCATCTGTGGGCGATAATAATTAGTTTTAGAACATTTTGAACACTTTTAACAAATTATTGAACATATCTCGGCTCCTATGCGTGCTAGGTGAGTGTGCTGCGGCTCAAATTGAAGCTTAGGACCTAAAGACTCTCTCTGCCAAAATTCACGCTTTTTATATGTTTTGCCGTTTTTTTCTAGAATTTGCTGTGTACCGCTCCCGCTACAAGGCGCGGCGCGTGGAGTGCGTGACCCCCGACGCGACACGGCTTACGCCTAGGCGCTCTCCGCGTCTGGCGGGGCGACTGTCGGCTGAGTCACCGTCAGGTCCGATCGACCTGAGGATAACTCCAAAGAAGGTGAGCTTTTTTTGCCACACTGTTTTTACACCGGATCGAGGCGTCGAGTTGAAGGAGCTGGCGCCGAGATTTGACAACGGGGACGGAGTCACCTCTGTTCATTTTTCTGAAGTTTAACTGACTTTTTTAATTTCAGAGAGCGGACGTGCCAGCTCTCCAACTCTCCCCACGGCGCTCCCCGCGGCTGGCGGCGGAGTCACCATCACAGTCCGCAGGGCCAATCGACCTGCGTTTGAGGCGATCTCCCCGCGTGCGCAAGGTAAATATTTCGTAGTCTTTTACTCCATCTATTTTATTTTTCTGATTCCTTACTGACACTTTTTTACCTTTTTTCTCTTTTTATAGGGACCTATTTGGCTGGGGGAGGGGGTGAGGCGCCCGGGAAGTACGGGGCTTCTGCGAACACCCCCGAAGTGATCATTTTATTTTTGGATTTTTTTATGTCTTTGCTTTTTTTAAAAATTAAAAAATCTTAGTTTGTTTAATGTTTTTCGTGTTGTCATTTTTTTCTTTTTTCCTGGAAGTTTTGTAGGAGAGCATTTTCTTTTTAAATAAGGAGACATACTTTTAAAAATATTTTTTATTTCATTGTTCAAAAGATAAAACAGTACATAGAACAGACACATACATATTACATTTTTTTATCAACACTACTACTACTTCACATATTTTTCATAAACTTAAAAACATTTTCCTTCATGAAATAGTAATTTGTCACTTTCAGTTGCTCTCGAAGTTGAGGAATATTGAGTGTCATCAACATGTCTTGTGAGTACATGGCCGTGATGTAAGTGGATGTCGAATTCATGGCTTTTTTGATCATTGTCTGCTGCTGCTGTGAGTCAGTTCGTACGAGTTTCATGTAGTTCATACCCTGCTGTTGTGTGAGGTTTTGGGAGGTTTCTTTGACAAACTGCTCTGTGTAGGCCAGTATATAATTAGAGTTTTCAAAGATTTCTTGGTGTGCACATCGGATCCAGTCTCTGTGTTCATGAATTTTGTACCATGTAATTTGTGCCAAAAAAATGTTGAGGTAGGGATTCCGATTGCGTACGATTTTTATAGACTTGCCACCGTGGTTAGCCGTGTGAAGTGACACTATAAGCCCTCCAATGTGGAGGGGAAGAACACTGTTTTCTTTCCCCAAAAACATGTCTGGCTGCGAATCGGGTATTTCAATTGATTTCATCAAATCATCAAGCATGGTGTTCTGTGATTCTGGCATGAGAAAAGAGTCGTGTACTTTTAGAGAGAAATTCCCGTCCATGTTCGTGTCCTCGTTCACGATTTGTGGTGGTTCTGGGCGTTCGTAAGGCTTCGCTTCCAAACTCCTGCGTACTCGTGTGTACTTCCGTTTTTGTGGGACTGTGTCAGTGGACTCCATTGTTTGTTCAGTGTCTCTGAGTTTGTTTGCCGTGTGGAGATGTGAGTGAGTAGTGATGACTCTGCCGGTGCTGCGTGCGTTTTTATAGCGCGGTCCCCCCCTCTTGGTACCCACGGGGTACCCCCCACCTGTCCTTTTTATTTTGCAATTGTTAAGATGATTTATCATTGACTGATAGTGTCCTGCTTTTTATTTTGCATTTGTTAACATTAATTATTATGACTGATAGTTTCCTTTTTATTTTGCAATTGTTAAAATTAGTATTATCAAGGTAATTTATGTGTGTACCTTATGCTGCTAAATACACTCACAGCCATTTTGACATTGTGGGTGTGATTCCTTCGCATATTTTCCTCTTGGCCCTCTTGGCCATCTATGCTTTTCTGGACAAAGTACGTGTGTCAGTAGTTATTTTGCAGTGTGCTTTAATGTTGCTTGAGGTCTAGGCAAGGGCGCGCAGGGACAGGTGTGCCACGCGCTAGCCTCTTAGCTAGCCGCCAGGGCGCCTGTGAACTGATCGGTAGGCCAACCCGCTCAGCATGGCTGTTTTGCAGGCTGGCCTACCCTGACAGGCGCCTGCCCCAAATCTAGCCTTGAGTTATCGGCACTGTGCTCGAACAAATACACAATCCACGTCGAATCCACGTATTTTCAACGTCGAGAAATGGGGTGAAATCCAGGTGGATATGACGGAGATCATCCACGTCGAATCCACGGTCCGAATCGGCGTCGAATCCACGTGTTTTCCACCAAAACTGCTCTTTGGGACAAGTGCCGCAGGCCACTTGCGTCGCGTCGATATCGCGGGCCTCGCGGACGTTGCACCCGTTGCATCTCGGGTAAGTGAACAAATGACAGTTGCGCAGCAGGGCTCGCAACAGACAAGTTGCTCCACTCAACCTAATCTTTAATCAAAAAATCAGCAAAATAGAAAATTGCGCTCCATTCCGCTGTACATTTTTAAAGAAAGTAATATTTTTCGAAATGCCAACCGGTACCTTCAGTTCGCGAACCGTTGATACTACTCGCTGCCCATCCGAATCCGGATGGGATTAGACTGACTGAAGCTAGACCGTACATTGCTGACGGTTGAGCTCTTTAAATCGTGGCTCTGGAGTCAGAAGGCTCAGCACATTTTCCATAGGAATTACTAATGTAAGTTTCATCTCATTAACCGTTTTCTTTAGACATATATGATATTAGCCAATGCAAAAAATTAATTGCCTTCTTAGCAAAGATTAGGTTATGACCAACTCGTCTCCCTGGTTGCAGGTGTTTACATGTCTTGAATCTCTGAACCAGCCTCTATATGGATAACCCCAGTAAGAAACGACGAATCTCAAAATCAGATGTGAGTATAATTTTTTTTCGAACCATAAAATTAGTCCCAGTAATGTGTTTGGTTTATTTTATTTCCATTGTCATCGTATGCATATTAATTGTCAATCATTCCCACATCCCACATTTCACTTACATAATTCTGTTTCACTTTTTTTCAAACTGTTGCTATCCACTTGTTCTATGAGGCTTCAATACAAATGACATGTAGAAAAATTATGTGCGGTTGTTTCAGTCATCATCAAGTGACGACTTCAGTAACATTTGTTTTAGATTGTTTAATATCTCTTGCCATCCTAGTCTCCTGCGAGTCTTCAGTATTATTTACTGAAATGTAATATGTGTGGTTGTTTTTCAGACATCATCGAGCAGTGATGACGACAATCTCAACGTCTCTGTGTCCACAGCAGCAAATGGCAGTGATATCTGTGACAGACATGAACATCTTCATGTAAGTTTTCATATTACTGTGTTGAATTGTATAAACACCATTCAGTCAGTAACATTTGGCTTAGATTGTTTAATATCGGTTGCCATCCTAGTCTCCTGCGAGCCTTCACTGTTACAAATTTATTGTTGAATAATCAGTATGCAGTGATACAGTCAATTTACAGAGTATGTAGTCTGAAATTTCAGCATTTAACTTGGTCTTAACTTCAGAACCAAACAGGTTGCAATATCTCAGTGCTGTAAAATCAGTCCCACAAAATTTGGTAAGGGGTATGCAGAGATAAAAGTCTCATGAACTAAACAGGCCTCTCCGGGAGAGTCTGGGCGGGCGGCTACTCCCGCGGGGCAATTGAAGAGAAAGGGCCACCGCTGGCCCCGTTTTCAGCATAGGCGTAAGATCCGAGGGGCGAATCACTAGCGTAATCATGTGTACAAAATTCTAGAAATATTTAAGAAGAAAGTGATAAAAATTGCGAATTTGAAGTTGGACTTGGACTCTCTGCCGAAAAAAGTACCTCCACAGGCTGAAATGGCCAGGAAAGCAATAAAATTCTAAAATAAACGAAAACCACGGGGTGTAATCCGACGAAATCCTGAAATCTGTGTACACATTTTTAATGAGTGGTTGTCCCCTCGGTAAGATCGGTTTGCTAGCGCGTTGAAAAAAAATATGACCATAAGGGATGGCTGGCTGTGGCATGAGATAAGTGCGGTTTATGGATACGCAACGGGGAGCCGCCGGATCCCTGCACTCGCCAATATTCCACCAGTTTATTCCGAAAGTATAATAGTTATCGTGTCGTACGCATTAAAAATGGAAAGAGGAAGGTCTAATCCATAGGTACGAAACTTTTCAACCCGATCCGACGCCCCGGAGTTCGTATCTGAGGCGCCAAAAGTCTGGCGCCTTCCATTCGGCAGACCGACGGACGAATGAATGGCGCCGTCTAGAACCACCGCAAAACGTTCCGTAGCGATTTCGCCCAAAACACAACTTTTCGTTACGATTCGCACATATTCCGTCTCGAAATCGAAGAAAATAATTTTTTGAAATGTTTTGAGTCAATATCTGAAGTTATTTTACGATTTTCGCGAAATAGCGATTAAGTGAGGTTAAGAGGTTAGGACGCCCACCACCGGACCGGCCAAGACACTCACCGGGGACGACGATTTCAATCAAAGACACCGTTTTAAACCAGGTAAGAGACGCGAATGGGCTGCGAATGGATTTTCACATAAAATTGACGTTCATTTTCACCCAAAAGTACACATGTCATCGATTTCTGTCATGAATAATACGGAAATACCACTACCGACGACAAGAACCTCAACCACCTGTTATCCATTCCAGATCTGTTACACGATGGAAACTCCGGAACCCGAAATTCATGGAAGTGAGCCAGTCAAAAGAAAGAAGAGACGTGGTGTGTCTCGCAGGAATAAAGTGGACCGTCCAAAACAGCGCGGTCGGTACAAGTCCAAACTAATTGGAGTAGCAGATCCTGACTTGGCTAACTGCATTTTTTCGGACGATGAGGCAAGTGGCATTGTCATATTTCATGGCCTTTCTCTCTGACACTGACACTGCCCTTCCCCTTTGACACTTGTTTTGGTGGTGGAGCTGATGGTGCTGACACTGGGGGTGCAAACCGATGAGGAGAAGCTAGCCTAGCAGACCGGCGTGGAGAATTGCCACTTCCACTAGGCGAATGATTCGGAGAAGCAAGTCTTGCCGACCTTCGAGGTGATCCCGTGCTAGTACTGGCAACTCTAGCAGGAGACGAATTTTGCTTCTTGGTACTTGGGGTTGAGGTGGCACTGAAGTCAACCTTCTCTACTTCAAAACTGGTTTCAATCAACGCATGGCTGCTGATGTTGTCCGACCGGGTTGACAAATTATTAAAAATACTGTCATCTTCTGGTAAGTCGTCCGGATACTCGTCGACATCCATTTTTGTACGGGTAGGAGCTGTGAAAATAACAGAGGAGGCATACGTTCAGTTGAAACGACACACCCCGGGTCGCATTTCCGTATTATTCATGACAGAAATCGATGACATGTGTACTTTTGGGTGAAAATGAACGTCAATTTTATGTGAAAATCCATTCGCAGCCCATTCGCGTCTCTTACCTGGTTTAAAACGGTGTCTTTGATTGAAATCGTCGTCCCCGGTGAGTGTCTTGGCCGGTCCGGTGGTGGGCGTCCTAACCTCTTAACCTCACTTAATCGCTATTTCGCGAAAATCGTAAAATAACTTCAGATATTGACTCAAAACATTTCAAAAAATTATTTTCTTCGATTTCGAGACGGAATATGTGCGAATCGTAACGAAAAGTTGTGTTTTGGGCGAAATCGCTACGGAACGTTTTGCGGTGGTTCTAGACGGCGCCATTCATTCGTCCGTCGGTCTGCCGAATGGAAGGCGCCAGACTTTTGGCGCCTCAGATACGAACTCCGGGGCGTCGGATCGGGTTGAAAAGTTTCGTACCTATGGATTAGACCTTCCTCTTTCCATTTTTAATGCGTACGACACGATAACTATTATACTTTCGGAATAAACTGGTGGAATATTGGCGAGTGCAGGGATCCGGCGGCTCCCCGTTGCGTATCCATAAACCGCACTTATCTCATGGCTGTGGCTTCCGCCCCGGGGGTACCCCTTGCCTCCGCTAAATCCCCAGGCTGTTTGTTGTCTAGTGATATTTATGTCTGCCCGTCGAACATGCCGAAGTAACGCAGCGTGCGACATCTATCTACACTCGTTTCGAGGCTGTCCTGATCATATGGCTGCACAGTAAACAGCTCGAGGGCAGCGAAGACGTCGCTCGTAACCGCCTGCAGTGAAAAAGTGCTGTGAGTGGTGAGTGAGTGAGTGCAATCAAATTTCCCTGACAAGTCCACCAAAGTCTACCAGCGACACCTGGCCCAACCTGGCCCCCGCCTGGTTCGTGCCGCCCTCCGGTGACACGTGTGCATGGCAGTACAGTGTAAACGTTTGCTTAATATATAGAAATACGCTAAAAAGTACTATTAAACACTCATTAACCAACCATAAGCTCATTAATTAGACGGATCCAGCACATCGTGCCTAGACATAAAAATCACTAGACAACAGCCTGGGGAAATGGCACAGGCAAGTGGTACCCCCGACCCGTCCACCCGGATTACGGCTTTCGAACGATTTTTAGTTGGGTGTTCAAGGTGTTCAAAGGTTGAACAGGCTGTACAGGCCGGTACAGGCTGTACCGGACGGCAGCAGTGAGACATTCGTCCACCCCGACCCCAGATAAGGTTTTAGAGACACCAAATCAGTCGGAAAACACGCCCAGATCACCTGTCTGGCTCAATTCTGAAATTGCACGTTCGAAGTGGTCAAGGTTTTAACGGGGTTTGAACAGACTGCGGGTCTAGGACGAGCAGCTTCCCCTGCTCGCTCTGCTGCTCAGGACTCTGCTTCGTTGTCTCCTTGGGTAAGCCCGAACTCTACATCCAGGCACTGCGGTAGGGACCATACTAAGACTCTGTTCCATCCACTAGACCATTTTATAATAAAAGCATTGTCTTAGCATTAACTCTGTGTTCACCAATTATTCCATACACGCAAACCTTCAGTCAACAAGAGATGATTCGAACTCGATAATATAACAGGTGGTGTAACGCTCACAACGCAGGCACATGTCAGGTAAAGTTACACGCGGGATTGCACCACCATACCCGCGCTGTGATCAATGTTAGGTGCTCAGTACTCGTTTCTGAACAAATCTAATGAAAGCCGTGCACTATTTCGCTCACTGGCGGAACTATTTACGCTACACATCACCCAGCGCTCATCCACGTGTGTCCGTTTTTGGAACTACGTCGAGATGACCGGCCTCGGTGGCTCTGTCGGTTGCGCACTGCGGCCCATCCCGTGTTCCGCCGCGCAATTCCGCCTGATCCTGATCCTTGTTCCCTCTGTCCTAATGTGAACTCTCACTTCTTCACAAATCCGTTCATACATTTTCCTTTGACACTGGAAAGCATTTACACTTTCGTTGACGCATTGTCTGTTCCTTTGACAGTGTGAAACGCTCTTTCGGAAATGTCCTCGGCTTATTGGCTACGCTCGTTGTATGCTAACGTTCACAAATTGGCTGACATATTGAATGTTCCTTTGACACTGAAGCGTTTACACATTCGTTGACGCATTGTAATACACTGTGTCATACACAACACTCGAGGTGAGTTCAAATTCGAGCAAGGGGAACACTGAGGGCCTTTCATAGTGTCAAAGGAACATACATTGTATTATACAAAAAAATTCAACGGGAGTTCACATTCGAAGAAGGGGAACAAGGAGCAGGCCCCGGCCCCATCCAACACCGACTGAGCCGCCGAGCCCGGTCATCTTGACGTAGTACCAAATATCGGCGCGCATTGTTGCCTGGCTGAGCGAACTAAATCCTTACGCGGTTGGGCGCCTCACGTAAATAGTTCCGCGGGCGAGCGAAATTCTTCCGCAGGCACGGCATTCATTAGATTAAATAATTTGTTTAAATTAAATGTGGTAAAGGAGTGATGACAACAAAAATTGGATGACAGTGCGAGTAGGGTGGTAATATGTGTAACAGTACCCCCTCTTGAGCACTGAAGGTAGAGTATGTCACCCGCCTAGGGAACTGCAGCTGCCGCGTAACTAGTACCGCGGCGCAAAACAGTGCATAGCTTTCAGGAAAATTAGTCAGAAACGAGTACTGAGCACCTAGAATGGATCACGGTGCTGGTATGGTGGTGCGATCCCGCGTATAACTATACCTGACATGTGTCTGAACTCGGTGGAGCCGCTAAAGTAGATAATTACCGAAACGTCTGCTCGGCGGGTCCAGAACTCGAGACAGTGTACGAGACAAACAGAATTATCGATTGGAGATCTTAAAAGCTGCATTACAATGAGGCCTGAGCTACATTTAAGGCTAAAAACGGCATTTCCAGTCCATAATTTCAAATCTACTACAAATTTGCTTGAACAATCGGCACAATCCATGCACACTTTCGAGCAGAGCTGTGGACCCCTCGCGTCACCTGCTACCTGTGCGCAAAACGACTGTTGGCGACGCGCTGAACGGGCCGCGCCAAGCCGAGCGCGACTTGCTCTCTCGCACTCACTGGAAGTCGCACCGGCCGCATGCGGATCGAAGCTTCAACACGCGCGCCGGGCGTTCCATCAATCGCACTGAGGTGCGGTGAGATAGCGATTCAGAATTGAAAGTCTTGCGTGCTGAGAATTTAACGCAAAAGTCTGCGGTGTTCACGGAAGTATACATAGGGTCGCAAATACGTCGCAGGTGTTCTGGAGTGTACACCGCTGTTCAAATGACAGTGTACGATTTTGTGTGGTTCCGGGCCTTCATGTGCCCTATCGGCACGCTTCGTCGAACGCACGAGCTTGTTCCACGAGTCGGGCAGGAAGTTGCAATGCAGTCAAACAGAGTGACCGACATGGCTCTTTGAATTTACTGTCGAACCTGACACACTGGACGGACAATGACGGTCACGTTCCACAGGATGGACCGTCTCCTTACCGGGCTGAGTCTAATAGTAATTCACAGAGTGGCTGGCAAGGCAATACCTACATTCGCAGTGAGTGCTATTTTTTTCTCAACGAAACACTATTTGTCCTGTAAATCATTATACTATTCTAAAGAGAACACCCCCTATGCAATTCCTCAAAATTTCAGTCACTTGCATAATCTACTCCCCCTGTATGTACTGTTAAGGGTACAAAGCCTTTTCCCTTCTCTATAAGGCGTCTATGTGAATTTTGAGGTGTTGAAAAGTTTGCTTTTTGTTGCAGTCAAGTTTGAAAAACTGGACCCCAGGTGTTAATGCTGGAAAAAAGTATGAAAAATTTGGCTTCAAAATAAAAAAGGGTCAAAATGACCCCTTCCGTCTTTCTAGTGTTAAAGCATTTTAAGATTAAATCGTGCATAGGGGGTGCCAGTAGTCAAAACAGGGCATTTTAGGCATGTCGTCCGTCTTAAACTGCAATTCCTCCAGAGCCCTAGGATTATATTAGTAGTGGACGCGGACGGTTCCTGATGTTAGTTTGAAATACTGCACCTTTCAGCAGTTTGCCCTCCAGTTCCAGTTCCTGCCCAAGAAGACCCTGATTTTGACCACTGGCACCTGAGTAGCACCTGGGGTCGATTTTAAAAATGTATCTGGGATCCCAGGATAAAAGTAGCAGGGGTCCGTTCCCATGATCAAGTTTGAAATACTGCACCTTTAAGAAGTTTGCCCTCCCGTTCCAGTCCCTGCCCAAGAGGGCCCTGTTTTGCCCACCGGCACCTGCAGCAGCACCTGGGGTCAATTTTAGCACCTGAGGGTCTTTTTGGCATTGTAGCTTGGTTCCTGTTTTTCTTTTAAAGGGGAAAAAGTTCGTATCTCTCACGATGGAAAAGTTCGCATTTCGCACCGAAGTCCCGTTCCAGTTCCTGGCCCAGAAGGCCCTGTTTCGACCACGGGCACCTGCAGCAGCACCTGATGTCGATTTTGACAGTTTATCTTGGGTTTTGGGGTCATTTAAGGGGGGGGGGGGGGGGTCTATTCTTATTTAAAAAAAAATTCGTATCTCGCACCGTTCTATCAAGACATTTACATATGATATACGCTGATACAAGTGGTATACGCTGTGCTGGTTGTCTACCTACAGCACAGCTTCCCTAGGCAGGAAAATGTAAAGTTAGGACTCACTCTCACCAATGCGAGTCAGAAGCACTTTGGAATAAAATGAGAACATAATTGATATGCCTTTTTCGGCGATGCGAAACACGTAGATCGATCAGGGGTCAAAATGACCCCTTCAGACAAAGAAGGTAACCGGGAAAGTCACGCTTTCTAGTGTTAAGTTAAGCCAGCACTCTTAACATCTTTACAAACCGAAATGTTTGTAATACAAACTTTTCTGTGCAACCGTAATACAAACAAGAAATTATGTTTGTATTACAAAGATTTTTGTTTGTAGTACAAACTTTTGGAGTACATAATACCTACCTACTTCCTCAGTTTGTAATACAAAGAAAATTGTTGTAATACCCAGTTTTCCTGTTTGTATTACGGTGGCACAAATCAGTTCGTATGCTTGCTACAAACTAAAAGTTGGTTAGATGTTAAGAGTGAGTGGGGCATTTTAGCTCCCTAAAACTGCCAAATCTCGAATTTCAACTCTCTCTGATCATCACTTAATTAGGGAGGGGGTGAGGGGTATTTTGTGAATTAGGGGTGGAACGGTTCCAAAATTGATCGGCAGCGGTGATGACCGATAATTACCACCGCGACTCAGATCAACCCCTAAACGAGTTGGCGGAGATGTGGTGCGGAGGGGAGGGGGTAGAATGAATGTTTTGATTGACGCTGTCAACCTTTTGTGAACATGGCGCTGCGCCACAGTTATTGTAACAAGGAAACAACGGTCATGTTTCCGCTTTATGGTGAATGACGGAAGGACGATAGTTCCCTGCATCCTTCCGACACCCTCCCCTCAGCATCACCAGCCGCTGTCCCCTTTCCGCCACCTCGCTGTGGCCAGACCCGTTCGCTTTTAAACCACCCGACCCGACTCGGGCGGCCGGTAAACGCCACAACCCCCTCCCCTCTACCTCCCCGCAGCCACCAGCCTGTGTTGTAGGCAGCCTAACTTACTGCTATGTATGAGACTGGGACACCCTGTATGCTTGGTTCACGCATATCATGCTTATTGAATGATTTACTAGACTCATGAACATGGGATGGCAACGATGTGATGGCTGGTGAAGCGATGCTGGCCGCACCCATTCTTCTCTATTCGTTCCAATTTCAGTGCATTTCTACTTCATATCTTTGTAAAAGTTGAAGACCTCGCCTATGAAGGATGGCCTATCCAGGTTTGATAACGTTATTTAACGATTAACGGAGCTTATAAACGCCGTTAACGTCAATTTATCGTTATCGTTAATGCGTTCAAAAGTTATTTTAACGTTAACGCGAAGCGTTACAAAGAGGCGTTAACCTTTTACACCGTCAACGTTAACGCGTACTTTCTTTGGGAAGGTCAAAGCGCGCTTTCATATCGCAGTCCTTCTGGGGTAGGAGGGGATACGAGGGAATTCCCGCGGCTTGCCCAACTGTTCATTTGCCTAATCGCCGCCCTACCGTCCAGTGCTATATGATCGAGCGTTTTTTTTTTCCTTAGAGGGACTAACATTCACTGCCCTAACTGGCATTCACTGAAATACGTAGGGGGGCCTAACTCTTGAAAAACAATCTCTTATGTCTTTAAACCGAAGATTTCGGTAGTCTTATTATAATTTTATGCGCTGATATTCTTGAGATTGTTGCACTAGGAACACTAGGGGTACCGGACTTGGCCGCCCCCCTCCATTTACCACGGTGGTTCAAATGACCCATAGGCGTTTTTCTGACCTAAAACATGATTTAAAGGTGTCGTTTTGTATTCTTGACGTTGTTTGTGGACTCTATTACAATTTAAAAAAATCCCCCAAAAATATTAATATTTTGAGAGGTACACTGCAAAAAAAAAAATACAAAATTGGCGTATGGCGGTAGATCGACCCCTTTTTGACCGATCTTTATTCCGTGTGTAATCCTTTTTGCCGACCAGGCATAATGCCGACTTATAATTTCCTCTTTGCCCACATATTGTATTGGCTTCTGGCCAAACGAGTAGGTTAGGTTAGGCTAGTTTAGGTTAGGTTAGGCTAGGTTAGATAGCTACCAAAAAAGGTCAGAAATGAGAAAAGTGTAGGTCGGCACTATGCCTAGTCGGCGAAATGGATTACACTCCCGTGATGGTAAAATATTATTATAAGGTTAGGTTGGTTGGGCTAATAGTAATATTGATGTCTATATATAGAAATTAATATTAGGGCGCCTGCTTCTCGCTCGCCCGAATGGTACTGAATCGACAAATAAGGTAACCTGTGCTGGTTGCCTAACCTTTATTTTGCAAGGAGTGTCATAACATTGCTCAATGACCTTTCTCAAGTACGCCACACTCATTTTACATCGCATGGATGCAAAAAAGCGTAACACTAAGAGCGGAAAACTTAGCCAGTATATGGCTGGGTCAAATGACCCACTTTGGTAAACGGAGGGTAACATGGCCTTTGTTCCATAACTATTCGATCAAAAAAAAAGTTAAGGGCCGAAAATACTCCAAGGGCCAAAAAAATAAATGTCAGAAAACCCCAGGTTCGAGAAAAGAGGAATACTCAAGTGGTAGAGAAAGAAAGGACGATTTGGGTCAAATGACCCAGCCCGGTACCCCTAGTGTTAAACCGAAGATTTCGGTAGTCTTATGATAATTTTATGCGCTGATATTCTTGAGATTGTTGCATCTTTAAACCAAAGATTTATGTAAAAAATTGTAATTTTATGCGCTTATATTGTTCTAAAACAATAAAAATTGTTCAAATATGTTTTTATACTTATTTCACTCATTCCCAGTACTTTGCACGCTGCATTTCCCCCTTTTCCTTTCCTTTTTTTAGACGTTAACGGCGTTAACCAGTACTTTATTGTTAACGCGTTACTCTTTCGGATTAACGTCAACTTACACGCAGGGCGTTGACGACTGTTTAACGGGCTAACGCGTTAAAGAAAAGTATTAACGTTAACAACCCTGCCTGTAACACACAGCATCCTTCAAAACTGTTAGCGTAAAACGTTCTACCTATGTGTTCGAAAATAACTGGATCGTCCTTTAATTAAAAAAAGGGCAAACTGCCCTCAATCTTTCAATTTAGGACGTATGTGTATTCCCCGGTGTCGACAAATAGCCTGGTACACCGCATACGTACTTTAGTTCAAACTAAAACACTGTGGGTGATGTAATGGTGGCCAGCATTGTTTCGGGCGATCCGTACTGTGTTGTCATGTCCTGCCATAAATTATTAACACAAGCAAAATTTGCGAGAATGAAGCATAATCTTTGGAGTGCGGTTTCCAGCGAGCGCTTTAAAATGTCTTTTTTTATTAACACCTTTCACTCACTTCTATTTTGGTGTGGGGCCATTCACCTATTACGTCATAACGGGGGGGGGGGGGGTCTAGGTACAGATTACCTCCTATGCTTTAACTTGAGAAGGTTAGGTTAGCACGTGATTATGTGGGGGAGGAGGGGTCCTTCGTGGCTAAAATTATGATGACGTAATATGCGAATGGCCCCTGTGTGCTTAACTCAGCTGAACAGGTACTGTAAGTGCCGAATCGGATTGCAGGGGCCCTTTATAGCTTACGTTGACAAACTCACGGTGTGTGACCGTGGCGACGGAAATGACTACAGGCATTACGTTCAAGTCAAGATTACCCACTTCAACCCGCTGAGGCCTTTCGATCCGCAGATTTGGAGCGGAAACTTCACAAATCGCGAGGAAGTGAACGACGATTCCAAAGTAATTGTTACTCATCACGAATGTCATCGTAATACAACATAGGTTTTATACCACAGGTTTCACACTGGCCTCAAAGCCTCAAAGTGATAGCTATGAAAACAAGTGAGCTGGACGTGAAGAGCGGAAACAGGAAGTGTGAGATAGCGTGCGTGCACCGACGAGCTTGTTTCCGGTTGCCGCTATTCCGTCATTTTATTTACTGCTTACTGTTGCTTGGTGCTCGCTGGATTTCGTGTAACGATTCGCATGTATGTGTGAGTGTGACGCTTTATATTAGAAGATAGCATCGAACAGTTGCCAGACGACAGCCAGGTGCCGGCACGCTCGGTTTCTGCGATATTCATAGTCCTACCTAAGCGAGTGAGATTCTCATCAAATACTTTTGGAAAATGCCACTCGAGTATTGGCCGAGCACAGACCGCTAATTCGGCCGGAGGGCGGGCGCTTTTACAAGAGGGTAAAAAAGGGTTCAAAGCACTTTTTGGCGCTTTTCGAGTAACCCTGCAAAGATCCCATCCAGTTTTTTTTTTTTTTTTTTTTTTTTGTAGCAGCACTTGACATTACAAGGTTGACGTCGAAGAATATATTTATTGTATTTTCCGGCTTTGACCCAAACCGTCACAGAAACCACAGCACTTCTGAGAGGCTTCGATGACTAAAATATTTCGCTTAACACCTAACTGCACGCATATTTTCACCGAATTCGTTTAGCACGAAATGGCAATAACCTCAAAATAAAAGAAGCCCCTCACCTGAAGTAATCAATGAATGATCATTACTTTTGCAATGACACCACTATTAATTTAGAATTCGATGTTGTATCCGCCTCCACCTCCCCGTGCTCCTTCTTGATCTCCCGCAAGAAATGACAAGCGTGAACTTGGCCAAAACCGACATCGAGTTGTGGCCAAAACTTTCGGGGACCGTCCTGAAGCGACGTAATAACACCTGGAATTCAATAAAACAAGGGAAAGGGGTACAACGGCGTCCAAATCAGCTACGTACGGGAATATTAGGCAAACCAAACGCCTTACTGGACTAACCTAACCTACGTACATGCGAAACGGTTTCGGTCGGATTTCACACGACCCCCAAATAGGGATGGGCGACACTGTACCGATACTTCGGCAGTATCGATACTCTTGGATCGATACCTTGATACTTAAGCATACTCCATCGTCCCGGTACTGGTTAGTATCGATACTTTAGCTTGAAATTATTAGGTATCGATGCCAAACATTCACTCTCTTCCAGGAATGTATCTCAATCACTTTGCGGAATACTTTTCCGCTTCACAAAACTCCCGATGTTTTCTCGTCGCCACACAGAGATCTTCCCACTGTCTGCCGCCGCCAGGCCGCCGCTCTGCTGTGCCTGGCCGTTCCCCCCGGCCCATTGTTGATTTGTTTCATTTTGCTCTATCTTAATAAAATATGTCATTTGCTATTTATTGTTTAAAGTGACATTCATTTCCTAACTAAAAACTCTGTAGTTATGGTATTATCGAGGAAGAATAACTAAAATACTGCACCATTTAGATTTTTTGGAAAACAGTAGTCGATACCATCGATACTTGTATCGATACTATCGATACCTAGTATCGGACGGGACCGGTACTATCGATACCATGAGTATCGATACTTTTCCTTGCGGTTCCCATCCCTACCCCCAAATACCAAAATACACTAAGCACACCCCAGCTGCGTGTCCCTGGGATTTTAACTCCGCCTAGTGTAATTTTGGGGCGATGTAAATCCTCTCCAACGGTGCTGAAATATAGTCAGCACACCGCAGTTGCCAAGGCGTTCCCAAACCATGGAGCAACTCTGCCTAGTTAGTGGAAACGGTGAATTCTTTGAGTGGAGAAAGTTAAAGTGTAAGCTTAGGTTCATCGTAGGTTCATCAAGTTGTTCAGCTGCGATAAAACATACAAGGTGATTTTTGTAACTTTGGCAAAAATCAAATTTTAGGTAGGGAGCCCATAGCCAAGTATTTCGAGCATAGGAACCCATGTCCGGAAATGCCCCGGTACGGAAATACGGCACTTTTAAACTTCGAACTTTCGCGCCTGGTAGGGAGGCAACCCATTCGCCAGAGAGCTTGTTCTGAGCGGGTGTATCAGTTGGAAGAGGAGCAGAAAAAAAGCAGCTACCGACGTTCTTACGTTTTAAACGTACAAATTTAATGAGGTCATGCTCAACAGTCAATAAAATAACTTAAAATTCAATATTTATTAGGCACGAAACGAATCGTAACTTCTTACCGCAGAGAAGAAAAAAAAGTGAACGAAACAAAATTACAGGCCCTTACAAATTTTGCTCGAAGTGCTGGCCATTCACTTCAATCTTGAAAGAGGGGCGCCCTGGAGAAGAAGCAAATCGTCACACTTTCTGACTTTGACACCCTTTGCTCAAACATCATGCGTGTCTCGGCCCTAAGCCGTGCACCGTTGGAAAGAGCGAACTCTGACGAAGAGACAGATACCGCGCTCGACCCCCCTTCGCGTCACGCCCGGAGTGTCAGAATGGGTCATTCCCGCTTTTCAGCGTCGCAAGGGGTGCCGTCGCGGCAGTGCTGTCGCCAGCTCGCGCTGGCTGGCTGCCTGACTGCCGGCTACCCCCCCCCCCCCCCCCCCCCCCCCGCCGCCGCCGCCGATGCTCGATTGGTTTTCCCTTTTTCCCTCCCGGCACAGACACATGTTTACAAATATGGAGGCGTAGAGTTTTCGTAGCTGGGGCTGGCTGCCTCATTTCATTCTCAACAAACATTGACAGAAAGAAAGGCAAGTGACGGATTACTTTCATTTACGCTCGAATGCACTTTCAGTTAGCTGTTTTTGTTGTCTAATGCTGTCGTTTCTTAGTTTAGATGGACGACTCTGTGAATGAAGAGACGTTCCTATCTTTCCGTTCTGACCAATTCGTCTTTGCAACACCTCAGAAACCAAGGAGTCGCACGAAAAAAAACTGCTCAGCCTGCAAAGTTTAAATGTGGAGTATGTGGGAAAACATACCAAGTGCAGTTTTATTTTAATAAGCATGTGGAAGGACACACTAACCAAGGTTTGTTATTGTTTTGGTTATGTGTTTGTGTGCACCTGCTTCTAACCCTCGAAAAGGAGTGTAATATATTTTTGTAAATAATCGATATGATGTAACTCAAAGGTACACAAATGAGTATGATTGAATTGCAATATAGAATACTTTAATAGGATAAAAGTAGTGCCGCAGCCCTCAATATACATAATCAGAGAGGCTTTGGTCTCCCAAGATTGATCTAAATTGCAAGTTATGGTCTACTATGAAAACTTAGGTGCATGTTTCTTCTTTTATCCTATTTAAGTATTCCATATTGCAACTGAATTAAAAGACTTGTCAACCTTAAGTCACAAACAGTTGAGATTCCGAGCTAGAAAGATAGAGCCTACATGCATTACTGCTGATAAAAATTGAACTCAATAGACATAAATAAATTCAATCATACTCATTTGTGTACCTTTGTGTTTCATCATATCTATTATTCACAATAATATATTAAACTCCTTTTCAAGGGAAATGTTTTTGTCAAACTAAATTTTCTGATCTTTTCAGCAGTGACTGATATTAATACCAGCAATGTCACTTTGGATATTAGTGATGTCTTGTCCTTCAGCCAGCTCCAGCCAAGTGATGGAAACAACAATGTATTTAAAACTCCAGGTCCAGTGAAGGCTAAACCTAAACCAAAAGCTAAACCAAAGCCGAAACTAATCTGCACCTATTGCCTCAAAGCCTACGCAAGCAGCAGCCATTTCAATGTGCACCTTCGCACACACCATTTACAAGGTATGTGCATGACTTAGTTTGTAATAAATATTAGTTAAGTGTAAAGGAATTGATTGTTGAATTCTAACTACTTTCAGATGCTGCTTCAAAATACCCAAGTGAGGAGGAGATTTTGAAAAATACAGCTGATATTGCTGTGAAAGCACTGACAACAGTGGCAAGCAGTCATCACTATGGACCAAATGAAGAAAATTTCCGCCTACTATTGGGACACCTTGTGGCAATGTCAACATACCCAGATCCAGACGGACCATGTACTGAATTTTGCATGAAAGTGTGTGGTGAAATGCTGGTGGGACTATCTGACAAGAAGTGCTTGTTGCCTTCAGCCTTAATGTCACAACTTGTGAAAAATCTTGAAAAACTTCTTAATTGCTATGTTTCTGGTGATAGTAGTTTCATGGACAAACTCACAGTTGACAACAATTTTGACAAGGCACTATCAGCCTAATTTTTTTTAAAGTTTTTGTATTGAATGTATGACAGAGATTTTTTAATTTATTACTACTACTTTCAGGGATAGTTACACACCCCCAGTTAACAAAACAATTGAAATTGACCAAGAAGATCGGGAAGAAATTTTTTATATTGGAGGATCTCTTATGAGGTGGTATTTAAAGCTGGCAAAAAGAAATCCTAAAAACCTTAAATGGAAAACTATTGCTGAAACTATAAGAACAAAAGTGTTGGTCACTGAACCTGAAGGAAACCTGGATGCAAAGTGGACTGCTGTTGTGGATAGGGGAGGACTTCTCTACATTTGTGAAAGTTTTCAACAATTTTTTGTGCCAAAGGTCATCTGTGCAAATGTAAAAAAAGATGGATCAATTGAGTATGAAGCTGTGATAGGAATTGTTAGTAAATCAGATATAAGTGTGTTATGGGATCAGATAATTGGTGATGCCCTCTCTGAAACAGTGTCCGTCAATTTGATGAATTACACTGTGTCGTTGTTTTGTAATACATGTGGTAGAGGGTCTGCCAAGCGTCGCTTGAATTTGTTCAAGCAAAAGGCAACAATATCAATGCCACTGCGGCATGCTATTGTGAGCAGGAAGAGTAAGTGATTTTAATTTGCTGCGTTTTTAGTGTGTAACATATACCTAATGTTACTTAAATTGTGCATTGGAAAATTGTGATCATCAATCTAGTCTGATTGACATTACCTGCCTTGTTTAATTTTATCCATAATGTTCCTTTATGTTCCTTACTGCAAAAAAGTTTTTGTTTTTGTTCTGATTCATGCAAACTTTTGTGGCAATGCATGTATCTCTTTTGTTTATAAGTGTTAATCAGTGGCGTAATAATAATGTTTTGGTCGATTATTCGAAGCATAAAGAACTATGCTGTTTCATTTTTTTTTTATTTATTGTTTAAATCAATGTGAAAACTTTGCTATATTTTGGAATTATTTATAATGTTTACAACTTATAACATTTGTTACAATATTTTCATCATTTTATATCAGAATAAAGACTGAAATTTGTAACAATATTGTACAATGTGCTATTTACAGTCAAAGAATTAAACTATACAAGATTACACTTACATTTTACTTTGTTGCTGACCCAATTAGACACTGAATTCAAATTAACTTTCAAAATATCACACACTATTTCAACACAGAGATATATATACATTGGCATGCACATAGATGCAGGTATCACAAGTATTACCAAACAAAAACATTATAGATTTAAGAACACTGAAGTTGTCTACAAGTCTGCACAAAATTTGGGAACACGGTTACATTTCCTTTTGGGAAGTTTTTCAGTTGTGACCTCCACAAAGGCACCTATTTCACCACAGTTGCCCCTTCTTCTTTTCATTCCGAGCTCACCAATTGTGTGCAGCGCTCTGTTTCTGTTCAAGGCTTGAAGTAAGTTTGGACTGTTGCTTCTCCCTCCCCCAGCCCTCAACTTACGAAAGTGTTGCTCGAGGGGATCCTGGGTAAACACATTTACAAAACTGGCTCCCTAATCCAACATAAACTCAACCATTGGCTGGCAAGCTAGTGTGGTCATTCTGAGGCCCTCTAAAGTTTGCGTGCTGAGAATGCGCTTTGCTGCAGGAGTGTTATCCTCTTCTAGTACTCCAGGACCTTCAATGTCACTTTCATCACAATTGACTGCCATGGCTGAATTTTCAATATTAGTAATGTCCATGCAAGTCTTAGATTCAGTTTCCCACTCATCCAAATAATCTAGGAATTGAGAGAGTGGTTTAAATCGAGAATCATATTTGGAAGTGTTTGGAGCAACATTGTCATTTCTGGTCTTTCTTGCAATGGAAGAATGGGCCCCATTGGGACAATCAAACCAGTCGTTGAATGTCCTGAGAAATGCACAATCTCTGCCGCTCCTTCCCAGCCCTGACTAGCCAAATCCTTACTCACAGTGTTACTGAGTATTTGACCTGCATACTTCACATTCATTCGTGCATATGAGTCTGGGTACACATTCATGGCGTTCAATTTGAACGATTTCCTGAAAATCTTGCTTTTTTTCTTCATCATATAATTTGATGATGAAATCCCAGGAAACTTTCTTATTTTTTCTCATCATTCTTCTCCGCCCTTTTCTCCTATCCCATCTAGAATTCAGCAGACAATTTCTGGCTGTTTTCAATACACGAGGAACATCAGAAAGGAGATAAAGTTTCCTATGTGGCACAGCCTTACTCCAGGTGTCGAATATTATACCGTGGCCTGTTGGGTCTGGTGTTGCTGGAATGTGCTTTTTTATGAAGGCGCGGTTGGTTGAAGCACTATCACATACAAAACAAAATAAACCAAGACCACTGCGCTCCAAGGGGCCAATCACCTGCCAAGTCCAAACATACATCTGAATTGCTGATAAAACTTTACCTACAGCAAAGGAAGCGACGACCTCTTTAATTCCATTAGTAACACCTTTAATCATGTAGGTCATAATTTTCCTAGCCAGTTTCTTCTGCAACTTCAGTAGGTTTGTCTAGACATCGCTCCAGATTTTTTATTACTGTATCAATGGTTTGCAAAGATGTGTATCCAATCAACCTTCCACTTGCCTTCTGGAAAACTAAATTGGCTGAAATATAGATTTCATCGCCCATCAACACATGGAATTTTTTGTGCTTCTCCTTAAATTTTTCAACACGTTCTGCAAGTGATTTCAAAACAACATGGTCTACACCTTCTTGAACCGGTTTGCAATGAGAGTAATCGAATAAGGTTCTAATAGTCGGAAGTTTGACCATTCCAGTTTGTTGGAGCATTTCATACGATGCGGGAGAAGTGAGATGAATAGACAACGCTAGTCGAATCATTGTGGGATGCCACTTCATTCCACATGCGTTCCGCTGCTGTTACGCTTTCACCTGCTGCTGCAAAAATATGGACTTAGAAGGCGTTAAGTCTGCATTCCGAAGAAGTGCTGTGAAATCATCACTCATTTGATCATCCACTGGTATGCCTTGTTTGTCAATCATTTATTGCATATTAGCCCGTAGATATAAGCAAGTCTCCTTCTTGCATTACATAGTTCCTTCTGCTTTTCTTCTAATTTTTTAAGTTTTTGCTCTTCTGTTAAATAAATATTGGGCGTGTTCACATGCCTCTCATTCTCATTTATAGCATTCACTCTTCTTTTCAGAGGGCCGTAGAGCTTGTGGCATTCAGAGCAACGCCATTTACGATGTGAAACTAATCTTAAACATAAAAATGACCTGAATGTCTCTAAATACCTAATTTCTTTGAATGAGTTACGGTCTATCTCACCAAAAGGACAGGTTTCCCATGCCTCATCAAAATTATCGTATCCACTACATATTTCCATCATTTCAACATTATTTACAACCTTCACCAATCTGTCAACAAAATAATCAATGGACTTATCGACGTGCGCAAGCGAGATAGCGGTAACTCCGGCTGACGATAAGAAACGCGGCAACTCGGAGTGCCTCGTAAGAATAGCGGCAACTCGCCGGCCGACCCGACAGAGCAGTAACCCATCTCTCCCGGCCACGAAGACGCAACTGGCGTTCGCCATTAGTTTCGAGAAAAGGGGAATTGAAGTTTTAATCGGCCCAGACAAATCGGGGAGGCAGCAATTTGCCAATTTTTTGACGTCAATCGATTCCTTGCATAACGTTTAATCCGTTACGTAAAAAAATTGATGAAAATATATTTATTTTCTGGTAGTAAACATACAAAAATTTACGTACGTGATTAGGGCTGCACCCTTGCGAGCTTAAATTCTTACAGGTGACCTAATGGATAGTAATTTTCATTGCCGTTTTCGTTATCTTGAGATGATCCGCGCTGCCCGACCGACGACGTAGTTTAGCAGGCGCGTAACAAGGGCCCTGCAAGGGAAACGCCTGAAGTGCCTTGCCTTCAATGTAGGCCACAAGCGTGGCAGCCCCCCCCCCCCCCCCCCACCCCCGAGCCGAGGTACATGTCTGACCATGAGCGCGGGGTGTGCTCCATCCTCTATCGCACTCGTGGACGTGCACGTCTAGCACCCACCCAAAGGACTGGAGCCATAGGCAAAGTCAAAGAGCGCGCCCCCGTGCTACATGACCGGCGACCGGGTTGGGCGGACCCGTGCCTTCCCTGCCGCCTCCGAGCCAAGAAGACGTCCATGGCTTTCTCTGAGGCCGACCGGGCGAGACCCCGTCCTGGCCGTCCTGCGCCGGTGTACTTCGCCTATGATAATGATGTCATAGCTCTTTTTGTAATTATTATTTTCCTGGTCCATGTTATTCTGCTTTCTCAGTGTGCGAAGCTGGGTATATGCTTCAAGTAAGAGTCATTTGTAGCTCAGATGTGACAAAATAAGGTGTACGCCTAAAATGAAAGTGGCCAAAGTGGATGCATATCTTTAAAATCTGTGGTTCTATATTCTTGACTAAAAAAAAATTTTAGCACAGGATTTGGGATTTGGTATCAAAATCAGATGTGATTTCTAGAACAAAAATTGGCTTTATTTCTTGAGATACAAAATCCAAAGCCCCTACCTAAAGCAAATTTCACGATTGGCTTATTAAATTGAATATTAAGGCAATGCCATTCAGTTAGACCCAATGAAATGCCTACTCAGAATCTTTGGACCAAATGAGCAAAAGAGAACAAGCAGAGATCATGCTGATAACACACAAAACATATTTACATTAAGTATTGTGAAAATTGGCATTTTTTAAAAGAGCCTTTTCATAGACAGATACAATAAAAAAATAATCAACTAAGACGTAAACTGAATTCAAATCTATATTGAAGTTAGTTACAGCTTACAAGGTACTTCAATATTATACGAAATGACAGTCACAATTTCACAAGTTGTATCAGTCTCAGAAACTCATATTAAACAGTAAAATGTCAAAAAAAATAAAAAAATGGCACATATAGCATAATAGCAAGAGACTAACATCATAATGAGAATAATTAAAAATTTGAAAAAAACAACAACAAAAAAACATGTTCATGATAGTGCATAGTACAACTGGTATGTCTCCAAAGGGCTTGACCACGAACACTTATCACACACTGGTTAACTTCTTCAGTCAAGATCTCATATATTTTTCTTGCAGTTGTATCAGTCTTGGGAATTCACATAAAAGAGTAAAATGTCAACTAAAATGGCACATAAAACCCTAGACTGAGATCACAAAAAGAATGATTTAAAAACTACAAAATAATCACTCAGCAGCAACAGTCAAATTTTTGAAGAAAGAATGGTGCTGATAGGGGACAGCTCCATCTTTGCAGAGCGTCAGCAGATCATTGTGAAGCGCCTTGCTTATGGGAAGCGGTCCTTCGTAAGCTACCTTTGGCTGGTAGGTCTCCAGCACAACTGGCCGTTCCTTGGCAGTCTTCTTGGTATTGACATGAACTATAGGTGACAAGTCTCCGTACGCATATTTAAATCTAACAATCTCACTGTGAGTGATACTCATTTGGGTTATTTTTTCCCATTTTACCTTGTTACCATCAATGTCATTGTTCCACTGCATTTTTTCAGCCAAGTCTTTGAAGTCATATATTTTTCCTTTCATCGAAGTAACTTCATATGGCTTCAGGAGCGTTCCAATTTTGGTCTTCTTCTTTCTTGCACTCCTCATGATGTCGTGTAAGTGATCTGAAATGTATCTCTTCTTTCCTTTCGATGCTCTCTATACAAGCATGCATCGCATCACCCTCCATTAGAGTGTAGCCTTTCACGAGATATGTGAGTGCAATCTCTAGATTGTACTTTGCAGCCATGAAACGAAAGAGCGCAACCACTTGTCTATTTTTGTTCTGGCCAACACAGTTGTCGGACCAGAACAAGAATTTCTTGGCACCTCCTTTTACCTTGTCTTCTATAAATACTTTTACAGCCGAAGCCATTTCATTTGATCCTTTTTTCCCCTCACCTTCGTGCCATGTATAGCAGTGTCCACTTAAGCCTCTTTTGGTAGCTTCGCAGCTACCAGCAAACACGGTGATATTGTAGGTCTTCAGTTTTCTCTCGTAGAAGAATGATGACGCATTGCCTTGAGGAAGGTACAAAATTTTCTCAAGATCAAAGCATGCAAAGACAACACTTCCGTCCTTGTTTGAGGTTGCCTTGTCTCGCTTTTTCATCTTCCTGACTGCAATGACCTGCTTCCTGTGTAGATCATGATTAGGTTTTAATTGTTGTATATCATTCGGATCACAATTGTTGAACTGTACACAAGTGTCACACTGATCTTAGGTTTAAAAAAGGATGATTTGAATTTAGTATTGAAAGTATCCCTGTATTGCCGGAGAGAGGCAACTTTTACACTAGCCTGATTTTCAGAGCTGCTGCTCTAGCTTTCCCTCACAGGATTTTTTGGAATGTAATGTTCATCTTCTACATTCTCCTCCTCTGGACATTCTTCACCAACATTGTCTTCCAAAGCTTCTAACTGTACCCCATTACCTTGAAATTTCTTTGCTTTGTTTGCCATCCAATCCACATATAAATTATACATGGTAGAAACGTTCAATTCTTCTGATAGATACTCATATGTTGTATCTTCCCTGCAGTAATGGGACTCCATACGTGGAAAAGTATTTATGTGCTCAACGATTGATTGAATGACAGCCTCTCTTACAACATTGCTTCTAGAAGCAGGACTCTTTCCACGTTTGTCAGGGGACACTTTCAAGGTAGCCTGATGGTCAGTTACTCTTTTCAGAGCAGTTTCCACAACTCTGTCTGAGATATCAAAGGTATCTAAAAACATTTTTTTGCAGACCTTTACCTCTTTTCCATTTTCTATGAGATAATAATGACGGGACATGGATCTTCTGGCAGGGTCTTCAGTCTTGTTCCAAACCGATTTCTTAGGAAATTCTTTCACCAATTTAAGAAGATAATCCCACTGGCGAGTGTGGTCACCAAAAGACCAGTAATCAATCAGCAACTGTTCCCTGCTCCGCTGACTAATTTTTGAGTGACATTTGAATCGACATGTAAGAGAGCAGCCTTCTTTCACACTTCTAGCTTCCTTGAGTTTCCCTCTTGTGTTTACATGTTCTTTACCCTGATTATAGTCTCTTTTCCTCACAGATGACTTCCACATACTTGCATTCCTTTTCTTTTTTCTTCCATCTTGTGGTATCGAAGTGGCTGCCCTTTTTTGCATACGATCCTCTTCATTACCAGAACCGGGTTCAATACCCGCTTCACTCTCATTTATTTCATGGTGCATGATTTCTATGGCAGTGGTCATATCTGCTTCCTCAACTGGTGCTACCAGATCACAATCTCTCTCACTTGAAATCGGATTTTCTCCAATTTCAACCTGAGATTCTTCAATTTCAACTAGAATGTGACATAAAGTGTTTTCCAATTCAGCTAGATTCAAGTTCCATGCATCTTGAATGCCTGGTAAAAAATCACTTTCTTTAGTAACACCTGCACCATAGTCTTGAAGATTTAAAAGATTAGGCTCTGTAATACTAGGCAAGTGAGGTAGAACATTTTCTGAAAACAAAAGAACAATATGAACAAATTTGATAGATAAACAGAAATAACTATGCATTAAGAACATTAGTTTTTACCATTGGTTTTAGAAAACTCCAGCTGTTTAGGGCGAAAGGTTGATGAGTTGGCTTTGATTGAACTACTTTTCTGCTTCTGAGGAGACTGCATGATATTGTCTGTAACCAGAACAATTATAACACTCTAAATTCTGTTAATGCGGGTGAAGTACCCTATCAAGCTACCTGCTGACATGGGAACTATTTTCAGTACATACCATTGCTTTGATTCGTTTCTGGTGTGATAAATAATCGTGAGGGAACTGAAGTGAGTTCTGCCAGGACTGCATCTGTATATGTAAAGAAAGAAACGGGATGAGAATAGATATTTAGTTTTCCATAGTTTCTTTCTCTTTCCGAACAAAATAATTTCATTGTGACACTTTAAAATATAAACTCTCACTTCATGTTAAATTGAACTGTGAAAATGCAGGATACCTAAAAAATTAATCCCCATAATAAAGTAAATACATCATCCCTTCCAAAACATCATAATAATAATAATAATAATACAAAGTAACCAGTAAGCAGCAGTAAAGTAAACAGTTACATAAATGTTTGGGTTGCTGAGCATAATAGATGCAGTGTATTGAGCTTCCTGTTGCAGTAGTTGAGATACCTAAACTGTGTTGGCAATATTATTATTGGGACATGAGTATTTACCTAGGAAACCAACCCCTTTTAATTACCTAGCCCTTACAATACACATTGCCTAAACAAATAATTACCAACCGGTATCACTATGATAAGGCACCAGGCCTGCTGCTTCACAGCTTGGAGGTAGCAAAAAGTTGAGTGGTGAGAGACCTGCATCCATCAAAGAAAAAAAAAATACTAACATCTCATACAGTACAATAACATCACAAGCCAGTTATGTGAAAAAAACAAATCCAGGGCACAGTTCTGTAACTCACCATGTTTTACTGGTGATTTAACAAACTGTCCTAGCTCGTGTTCCTTGTGAACATTTTCATTTTTACCACTTTCGGGTAACAAGTTTGAAAACAGACAACACAACAGAGAGAAAACTATTACGACATATTATTTACGAGAAGAGAAAAGAACAAAAATATTCACTTAATTCACAATAGACTGTTTGTTATCACCATCCAAAACCCCACGATAGAATTCTGGCACTCACCAAGTAAAATTTTCTTAGGCGACTTCACAAATCGTCCTGGCTCATGAGCCACTGATCGTTTTCGTGGTGATGACACAACATGACCACGTCTGGACAAGGAGCCTGAGAACAGACAACGTGGCATAGAGTTTAAATGAAGAAGATTATAATTAAGGAAGACAAGAGAAAAAAACACATAATTTGAAGTTTACCATCGTTCTTGTCTTTGAGAGGACTAGAAGTCCATAGTTTTCTCTTGGCATTACTGATTTTAGAATTGTGGTTGAGCTGAATGTCCTGAATCCACTTTTTCACTTTCTCATTACCAGAAACTGAAAACCAAAGAATCTAATTAGATTAAATGCTCAAACTCTTGAAGAATTGCAGCTACAGAGACAACCACAGTGAGAAAAGGTTACCTGTCAATTTTGGGGGCACAGTAGTAGTCTTGCCTTGTTCTTGATTTGAGGAATCTGTGAAAACAAACAAACCATAAGTTGATAAAATATTATGAAAGAAGCAAAGCAAGGAGATATAAAAAGTTTTCATGTAATGAGAAGTGAAATAGGGGCCGCTTCCGACACAGCCTCTACTTTAAAAGTGAAATTGCGGGAAAACTGAATTTTTTACCACCCAAAGTGCCTTATATCATCTGAAAGAGGATTAAAAACTGAATCGAACACAACCAAAAACTGAAATTATCAAAAAATCGCCAGTTGCGTCTTCGTGGTCCGGAGGGATGGGTTACTGCTCTGTCGGGTCGGCCGGCGAGTTGCCGCTATTCTTACGAGGCACTCTGAGTTGCCGCTATTCTTATCGTCAGCCGGAGGTACCGCTCTCTCGCTTGAGCACGTCGTTATCGTCCAAAGGCTAATGATGAGACAAATTCATCGATGGGAACTGGCTGACCATGTACAAATAAGCTGATGTTGCCATTTGAATTCACATCTAGGCTTCTCTGGATGGTTATGTTGCTTTGGATAGATGTGCACACAACATGAAACAAATTTGTTGCCACAAAGCAACGCCAACGCCTTGGAAGAAAAAACTCCAATTTCTACCGAACTTCCATTGCTACTGCAGTAGAGAGTGCTGGAGCAGGTGGTGGTTTAGTTAGTGGTTTAGCTGGTTCCTCTTCTTCAGCTGATTGTTCCCTCATAGCATCAGGATCTCGGAACAATTTTTTATTTTATTTTTGGTCAACATCTTCCGTCTCCGCAACGCGTTCGAAGTTTCGAAAATTCGAACAAAATCGATGGTTATCTCAAAAATCAGTCATGCGTTCAAATTTGGTTCTCACCAATTAAATGGGCTTATTTTATCGTGTTTTATCGATTTTGGGTGTTTGGTGGTCTCCTTACCTAACCTGGTCACAGATCATCCCCCGAAACAACCCAAATTCCAAGGTTTCACGCAGGAGTGAAGTGCATGCGCAGCTCTTGGCTCACGTCGAAAATTCGACGGGACTCAGAACTCACCACGTGAAGGTGGCTGCACGCCCGACAGTCTTCCCAGGCCTAGGCCTGGGAATGTTTTGGAATTCGGGGGTGGGAGTGGAGAAGGCATCAGATATCTTCGAAAATGCAACTACGCGCTTAACAGACGAAAAATCGTCCGGCATTAGGTCTGAGAAGCATTTTTGTAGCTCCTTTTTTTGTTTCTTGTGTCTGCGATTTCTTATAAACACTTCTTTCTCTTCAAAAATGAGCTTTGCTAGAGACCTCCTACGAAAGGTACCAGGTCTTTGGGATAATTGCAACTTTCTGACTAGGTCCGGGTTCGTATGGACCTGCGCAACAACAATCAATGGAAAGAAAATGCCTTCATCTTCAACTTCCCGAAGGATGGGTGCAGCAATGCGAAGAAGCACTTGCCTCTGGCCTTTCGCCAATTCTTTTCAAAAGGTTCGAGGTGTGCAATCCCTAAGGTGCGTCAAACGGGTATTTAGAAGCATCAAAGTCTTTAAGTGCAAGCTGACTTGCGGCGTACACTCTCAAATATGAATGCTTGATTCAAAGCGATTTTGATGCGAATCTTGTATTCTTGTGGGATTTTGTTGATTTAAGAATCGTCTGCGTACATCAACCGTCTGTATGCTTGGCACTAGCATATGATGCTTGAGGCACGTATTGTATTCTTGGGACAAGCATATGGTATCCCTCAATCAAGAATAATATGCTGCAATCAAGCATAATATGCGAGTGGGATTATTGGCGTTTCAAGCATGAAATATGCTTGACTTTAAGCATTTTATGCTAAAATCGTGCATTCATTTTTGAGCGTGTAGGACATAACGCGTTTCGGGTTCTACACACACAAAATTTTCAAGACGCGAGTAGACTCAATACGGCGACCAACGAGCTACCTCTTTTACAGTTGCGTTTTTATTTGTTTGCAGGGCTGTCAAAACTTCAACAACGTTGCAATGGACGTCAAGTTCCCGCACTTCTCTGTCATTCCATACGGAACCTACCGGTTCTGGGTGAACGTAACAGAACTGCCTCGCAATCAATACATATGCCTTCTGATAGAGGGTAGCGCCATTCCGAAACCGCAATAAAGATGATAACGATGCCATAGTGGTTGGAAGTTCTTCATCCTAGCTTAATCGCGACACATCACGCGTTCGACCGCGCACATTCGGGAAAATTCCCAATCGACGAAGATTTTTCGTCGTTTTCACATCCTTGAGGATGACACGCCCTGTATAAAAAACAGCAATGCGCACCTTCGGGAAGTGCTGTATATTGCTAACCGTGTGGAGCTAATAGAAAAAGAAGCTGTAGAGTGTGGTGGCGTACTTCAAACGTTCTGGGCTGCATGCCAAGCTGGAGCTGGAAGTTATCTAATGTAGGAACGAGATGAAATTCCCGCCCCACCATGCTGGAATCCTTTTTCAAAAGAGCGAATCAGTTCCAAAACGTGTGTATATTTTTTACGCCCAGTATTTGAGCCCGACCGAAGCGAGGTGGTCTGCATCGACTATTCTACGATATATTCTCCCCAGACCGAGTAAGTGTCGTTGGTATCAATAGCTGTTGTTCCGATTCTACCAAATTTCTAAATTAATATTCATTTTAAAAAGATCAAACATCGGTGTTGCGACATTTTTCCTTATACCTTGTTACATGTTATTCAAAATTTAATTTTGAGAATGGCCCTTCCTTGATTTAACACTAGGGGTACCGGACTTGCCCCCCCCCCCCCCCCGTTTACCAGGATGGGTCAATTGACCCATAGGCGCTTTTCTGACCTAAAATATGATTTAAAGGTGTCGTTTTGTATTCCTGCTATTGTTTGTGGACTCTATTACGATTAAAAAAAATCACAAAAATATATTAATACTTTGGGAAGTGCACTGCAAATAACACAACAACAAAATGAGGGTATGTCAGGTACCTATCATAATTGACCAAACTCAACCTCCAAGCGAGAGTCGACTTTACCCATACGCCACTTTCTCAGACGACAAACGGAGCATAGAACCGACGGAAAATGCCAAGAAAACTCGAATTTTCACCTGGAGATATTTTTTCACATGACTTTAGTGTTCCTGTCGGGGCGAAAATGCACTCTCAGGCTGTCAAGGTCCAAACTTCAGGGGCACGTGACAGGAATTAGGCAGGGAAACGGTCTGAGACAGCCACGAGGACGGGTTAGCCTGTGGTCAAGCGACCACTGTGGTCAAGCGAAGTAGAGCTGCTTACATTTAGTCAGACATTGGAGCATTTGACCTGCAAAAGAATCTGCGTCCCGCTTGTCGGACTTGATCTGTTTTTGGCGTTGTGTCCCAACAGCGAAGTAGTTAAAACATTACAGTCGAGTCCGTCCGTGTTACATTGACCTTTCGTAAGGTTGTGTAGTACTAGGTGGTTCGGGGTAATACGTCGTTGCTTACGTGCACGTCTTTGCGTTAACCCGTAGCGTTGGGTTGTGCTGTCCATTGGACATTAGCCCGCCTCATCTGTGTCGCAACTGACATCCAGCTGGGAGCAATAGGAGGAATTTGGGGCGGTTCCTTCTCTTAAACGCTACGATGATCAACTTTTGCCGTTCAAATTTTTCACATTTTTCACACGTCCCAACCTTCATGACACATCACGGCAGAGCGATTCCGTTTTTGAAGCGTCATCGTGCGAGGTTTTAGAGCCAACTAGTTGCCAAAGATCCGGATGAACCGAGCGGTGTTGCAACTAACCATGGCCGGCGGGGAGGTTAGCCTACCCACCCCTTCACCTCCACTTTTGACTGATAAGCGTGACCATCTCCAGAGTAGGAGAGCGATTGGAGACCCTGAAATTCGGGCAACTAATGTTTCATTTGATTTCCAGACAAGTAGTAAATTTGGTTCTGAGAAGTAAAATTTTGTTTGGGTACCTAGTACTAGCGGCGATGTTATCTTTTCGCGCGCCAGAACTTCGCTCCGACATGCTTTGAGGACTCCCCCCCCCCCCCCCCCTCGTGTCCTGCGGCTTCCACTGGTGTAAATGAGAGCAAGTACTGCTCCCACAAGTCACAATACGATTTGTATCTTCTGATCTCACCATGTCAGGTCTCAGATCACAGTTTACTGATGCAAATTCGCGCACCTTACTGTTGGTTCCTGCACTGATCTCACATGTATGTAGTGATGGTATCTGTACTGATCTCACATGCACTGATGCTATTCTACTGATCGTACTGTTGTTAGGTACAGATGGTACCCCAAGCACTTATAAGGTTAATTCCACCTCGACTTACGAGCTTACCGACGTGTAAAATAATACTATTTTAATCCTCCTCGGAGGATTAAAATCAAGTCCGATCCAAATCCGAGGTCAGTTTTGCGATATCGCCCACCGTTCTCGAGATGCCAGAAAAAGGTGGTCCGATATTGATAAAATTGAAATGGCAGTAGTGAATTTGTGTGTTGATGTCAGATATCAAATTTCAGGCGAAAATTCCGAAAACTCTTTATTTTAAAGCCCTCTGGATTTTGAACCATTTTCTGATAACTGATCGTTTACCTTTACTGATCGTACCATCTGACCGTACCGCTAGTAATTCAGTAAAACAATCTGTAATCTATCAAGACAGGCATGGAGAACGCTTTAGCGTCCTAGGACAGACTCGTTCTTTGAGCTTTTAGGGAAAATACGTTTTTTCGAGAATTTCTTAATTTAATGTTTCGGGTTCTCATATTTACGAACAATTGCTGCACAATCCGTATTTGTGATTTTTTAAAAATTCTGTGTTTTTCTCGCATTTTTACTGGACTGAGCCACTGATCTATTACTCCGAGCCCTGCAGAGTACGCGATGAGTGATTGTTGAGTGATTGTTGACGGCGGGCGACGGATGGTTGCAAGACAAACTTCCACCGATCTGCGGTCTTCAAGATAACTTTATATCTGATCATTTTGAACCTGCTCTGAATGATCCTAGTCAATATAAGGATTTGTCTTCTTCTGACATTCCGTCCACTACTCGTACCTTTAAGAGTCTGCTTGAAGACCAAGAAAATAATCTTGTGGCAAAGTTGTATTCAAATCCAGCATATCCACGCAATCTTGTCACTACAGTGATTGTTGATTTTACAGATTACTTGACTAGCCCTTTTTATGAGCACTTAGAACAGGTTGTGACTTCATCTTCAGATCCTAACTTGTCTCTTCATCTCCAAAGGGAAATTGCTGGTATGTTTAATGTTTTAAGAAACTTCTTCAGTTACTTACAGACTGAATACATGCGCTTAAAGCATTTTGAATTGTGTGGGTCTTATATACCCCCTATTTCGTATGAAATTGATTGTCGTGAAGAGCGAGCAAAATCTAAAGATGGTGTCACAGTAAGGATGAAATTTGTCACAGGGCAGTTCATTCCTCTAGGCAAGCTAAATTTTTCCAATTACCTGATGTGTTTGCGGATACACTGTCTTATATGCAGTATCTCAAGTCTAAGCCCAATTGGTTTACTAACTTGACACAATGTGATAGATGGAAAGAGAAAGTATCTAAATTCGGTGAACAAGATATAGTTATACCACTGAATTGCTACTATGATGATGTGGAACCCAATAAAGCTTTAGGCCCTCATTGTGAGCCCTTAGGGTGCACTTACCTTCAGGTCGCTTCATTGCCTCCAGCATGGAGTTCGAGATTGGAGAACATATTTTTGGCCCTGTTATTTGATGCTCACAACCGTACTATTTACTCCAATCAGAAGTGTTTCAGGCCCTTAATTAATGAGTTCATACAACTAGAGACAAATGGCATTGTTGTCAGTATTCCCGGATATGAAAATATATTTTGTTATTGCTTTTCTATTAGGGGACAACAAAGGCCTCAATGGTGTCTGTGGATTTGCAGAAACTTTTACTGCAAATCATTATTGTAGAGTTTGTAGGTGCACCAAAGAGAACGCTCGTAGTATGTTAGTGGAAGAAGTTGACCTCCTTCGCACCCCTGAGAATTATCAAGCTGATGTTCAGTTGGATAATTGTAGTGAAACAGGCATTAAGGAGGAATGTATTTTTAATCAGTTGCCTTCTTTTGAAACACCCACTGATATATGTCTAGATGAGTTCCACGACTTGGTGGAGGGTGTAGCTCATTATACATTTATTCCAGTTTTAAGGCACTTCCATAACTTAAACAATATGTTCATAAAAACCCTCAATGATAGATTATATTGTCTTCATCTTGGTGTAGATGGTGACAACAGACCACCGTAAATTAATCTAGACATTTTTCTTAAGAAAGAAAAATTAAACATTAGAATATTTGGGGTCCTGGTTTATGACATGGTGCCTGAAAATGATTGCTTTTATCAGTTGTATCTTTCAGTAAGTGATATTAGAAGTATGCTGCAAGCCAAAGGGATGACAAGGGATACTTCAGCTAGCTCTGAAGGTTAAGGAACACAATAGGCTTTACTGTGATATTACAAAACTTGACCTGAAGCCCAAGCATCGCTTCCTTTTGCATTATGCCAGACTTCTGACTGTTATGGGACCATTTTGTAATCTGTCCACGATTCGCTATGAGGCAAAACACAGATTAATTACCATGACTGCCAATGCATGTATGAGTAGAGTAAATCTTGCACGCACTGTTGCTATTAAACATCAGCTTAGCTTTTGCTTCAGAGTTGTAAGTAATCTTTCTATCAGGCAGGACATACAGTATGGACCCATTCATGTGGTTGACATATCTGAACTGGATACGTATCCCTCACTTAGTCTAACTTTGTCTAATGATATTCTGGAAGAGCCTAACCAATCTGCTGTTTCAAGGGAACTACGTACAAGCCTAAGCAAGTAGTTCTTTTTGATGTTGACGAAATTGGTCTTTTTATGTTTGCTGAGATTGAAATTATTATTGTTAAGAGTGACAAACCAATTTTTATCTGTTCTTATTTGGACACTGTTGGCTACTTCACTGAAGTCCGTGGCTATGAGGTACAGCGTATGACAGATATAATTTGCTATTGATCAAGAAAATCTATTAAATCCGAGTCCTCTCTGTATGTACAATATGTCCTCTGAAGAAAGTGTTGTTGTTCTAAAATATGCTGTTTAATTTTTTCATATTTTTAAAATATGTGATGTGTTCCTAGTGTTGCTGTGATTAGAGTACTGTGCCATACTCTTATAGCAAAGTTGAATCTGACTGATGTACATGGTGATACTAGCATAAATATAAAACAATTTTGATAATAGTTTGTGTATTTCAATTCTTACAGAAAATGCAGGGATTAAAAAAAGAAGCCACATCACCCTGGGGCTGGGGTTCTGTAGGAGGAATTCTTTGACAGTGATGCAAATGTCTTAGCTCTAGTGCTAAGTGTTCTTAGCATAGGTTGCTAAGTTTTGTGGCTCTAGAGGGGGAACTCAAAAGGAGCGTTAACAATCACACTAAGAATCTTAGCTCGACTGCTAACTATGCTTAACAGAATTGGAGCCCGATTAACCACCCCACTAAGAACTTAGCATCAGTGCTAAGCTGGCGTAACGAAAAGATAGCCCAGGAGCTAAGCTATGTAACAACTCTGCAAAGATGAGACTGCAATTTTTTTTAGCACCGAGTCCTAAGGTTTTAGCTGTGCATATATTGCGATTATTTTTAGCACGAGGTGCTAAGTTTTAGCTACCCAGCTAATTTTTTTTTCTTAGTGTGGTGACCGAGAAAAACTGCAAGACGCGCCACAAATGCGCATTCCAGAAAAACGACTTTCTGACATTCCGCCAATGAGGAAGGTGCCAAACTGACAAGGTATAAAGAAGAAACAAAAAGGCAGGTCGATCGCAACCAGGAGGAAAACAACGGGCATAACTTCATAATACTATTACGATTTATTACACTATCGGAATGCCGTGGTCTTCCCGTATCAGATCCGAGGCCCTCTCGGCGATCAAGATGACGGGGGCGTTGGTGTTGCCGCTGGTAACGGTGGGCATGACGGACGCGTCCACCACGCGCAAGCCCTGCACTTTCCTGACGAGGAGCCGGGGGTTGACAACGGCCTCGTCGTCGTCGTCGCGGCCCATTCGGCACGTGCACGACCAGTGCCACATGGAGATCGTCGCGGTGCGTGTCAGGCACGTGAGGTACTCGGCCGAGTCGGGGTCCAGGTCGCTGCGCACCAAAGGGAAACCGCTATTCAAAAATATGTACTAATTTTCGTTGTCCACCACACCAGTTACTCGGTGGCTCTTGCGGTGCTCTCAAGGTATCCATGAAATTTCTATACGGAAAGCGGCTCTAATTCGTACTATATGATTTAAAGGTGTTTTTAAGGTGCGCAAATAAGCAATACTCTGTGTATACTAAGTAAAACCCACAGGACATTCCTCGAGTATCCGGGTCGTTTCGCACGCCGAACACGGATGCAGTTCCAGGATTCTTGCATTACGAAGACATATGCTGCTTTAGTCCCCCTAAGAATCTTAAGCGTTCGCACATTAAACTTAGGGTCGGTGATTAAGAAAACTGGGGTGTCTATTTAATGCTTACACAGTAAATCATGTGGCAATGAAACTCGCTAGGAATTGGCATTCTACTATGGCTGCCAAATTGTGGCAAGCACTCCTCAGCTGGTTGCCATTTCTGAACGCCAGTTTTTGGCGTGCTCTATCTCCATTCCTCATGTTATACCATACCGCTTACTAAGATTAGCAAGCAAGCTCGCCAAGATTTGCGGAGCACTGGCGCTGGCGTTTGGCAGCCAAAGTGCCAGCCGACTGGAAGTGCTTGCCAAAAATTAACATGCAAAATGCACGGCACTACACCGGCACGTCTCCTTGCCACAGGACTTACAGTATACATCAAATATATCACCTCGTCCCGCACTTCCCCCTCTCAGTGCACTTGCAGCCATACCGTACCTGCAGTACTTCGCGGGGGTGGGATTGCTGCTGAGATGCACGCCGTGCTGTCTCAGCGACGACTGAAGCTTCCGGCCGAACTCCAGCCCCTTGATGACCACGCCGAGGTCGTGGCCGTCCGGGTCGGTGAAGTAGCCCATGTTGACGACGGGCTTGCCCTCCGGGTCAGTAGCGTTGAGGCGCACGCTGCCGCGGCTGCGAGGCCGCAGGAGCGCCGGCATCACCTTGATGCGGTTGAACCGCCACTGGTCGAAACTGCGAATTTCAAATTTCAATTATATGCTGTGAACCGAAGAGCGACGCATGACGCTCTATTTGGGCGACGTAAAAACGCATCGCCATAAAAGGGCAGCACCTTTTAAAAACGTCGCTCTTTCGCCGCCCAAACTCTGCAGCCGCCGCGTCCCTGGGCGCGCACGCTGCCGTGCAGAGGTCAACTTTTCCAGTCGCTGTATGAAAACGGTTCCACACCTCGGTTTCAAATTTTTTGCACCACCCATCGAAAGACCAAGCACGGCAATCAATTGTTCTAAAGTTTCTCGAACTCTAGACCTAATCCTCAAAATAAAATAGACCAGAAGAACTCGAAATTTCGGCCCTGTCACAGTGTAGGCAGTACCTTTACGTAGCTTGTATCGAAGTCCCATGTCAGTATCTTGAACGGTTTGGCTAAAATGGGATGAACGCGAGAGGCCTGCACCGCACTTGTCGCCGCGCCAGTAGTTCTAGGCGCGTGAGGCCTGGTAAATAAAGGGTACCGACCCCTAGCGGACAGCCCCTGCCCACTCCGCCGCCACAGTCTTAAACGGGTTCCGAAGCCGGTTGGACACTGCGAGGGCGGCCGCTAATGGCACCCCTCACTTCAAACCATAATTCGATATATAACCGAGACGGAGAAAGGAATACGGTATATTTCTAGAGGATCGGCAGCCGGCATCTTCAAGAATCGACAGAATTCATGTGCAGTACCGTTTCGCGTCTTTGAGAACCGCTTGCCAGTCCGACACATCCGCTAACATGCTTCACACATTCAGAAAACTTTAAAACGTAATGTTTATCTACAATGTTATGCGGACGTTGTTCCTAACTGCTCTGCCAGTTGCTACTGGGATTGCAGCTACTACGACATCCACTGTGAGACACGCTGTTAAATTTCCTGTTAAAATATTCAGCATAGGGTAAGTGCAGGTAAGTCATGCTGGAAGTACAATCACATGTATGCACACAAAATTACGCCCTCCTCAGTAGAAAGCAAGTGCGAATTTTGCCAAAAACGTGTGGACTTCTTTTCTTTTTAAGGGTTCTGTTTTTTAACTGCCTGCGACTTTTCCCATCGTCATTTCATTTATCTGCACTTGCCCTACACGTGCGCACTCTTGCTCGATTTTGTATAAGTTTCATAGCTCCCTGCTCGTACCTGAAGCACCTGGTGCCGTTGGCATCGATGACGTTGGTGAAGGCGATCTGTAGGTCGGGCTGCTTGGCGGGGGCGCCCTCGGGCGGCGGCGGGTCCAGGTCCGTACGGAGGAAGGCGGCCAGATGCATCATGCCGGTCGCTGACAGCGGGCCTTTCCTGGCCACCAGGTACTCGGCCAAGTCCTTCTGTTGGTGCGCCCAGTCCACGTCACACAGCGGCGGCGCGCATTCGTACTCTATCCCGTCCACCACCGGGTGGTCTTGCAGGTTGCGGCCGACCCCGGGCAGGTCCACAACCACAGGGACATTGGCCGCCTGCCGGGAAGGAAAGCACGACACACACTGAATGAACAAGCTGGCCCGTCCCTTCCGTCAAACCTCGGTGCCAGTTCCGCTGCGCTCCACCGGCACCTCGGTTCGACAGGGGGACTTGGCCAGCTTGGCCTGCCGGCGGCGTTTGCGGGGGCCTTCGGCCCCCCGCCTCAATTCTCATAAGAAGTGCCCGATAGCAGATATATTTGTTACGATTCAAATCGTTAACCTGAGCCCGTCCCTGTGCGCGCCGCGATGGTAATGACGTGCGCGCGGCGGCCAACCCTAACCTCAAAAAACAAAAACAGATATATTTTCATTAATCACAAATGCGATATAAATCGAAAATTGTTGCCACCGTATGTGATTCTACGTTAAAAAAGGAGTATATCCTCCAAATTTGAAGTTTTTCTGTGAACGATAAGTCGGCGTACACACGTCCGCCCGAGCGAACAAACAGTTGGCATCAGACTATGAGCCCGGCTCCTGCCGTGTCTAAAGAAACGTGTTGGGACGGGCTAAAAAGGAGAATTTCGTCGAAAGGAGGGCCAATAGGGGCTCAAATTAATACCCCACTATTTTAGCTCAAATTCTTAGAGTTTGATTGACAACGTCCCAGGACATACCCTACATCTGGTGCAGGTGTCCACGACCAACCATTTCTGAGATCATTTTTCAATCTGTGCATGTTTTAATAATATTCTTAGAAATGGCGATGCGCGATTACCCCCGTGCGGCCGGCTACTGTTGCCCTGGCAACCTGATAATACACGGCAGTCGCTGGTCCGTGTTCTCCTGATCGGACGTGTCCTGTGATTCCCTGGTTCCGAACCCCTCAACTTCACTATATCTCTTTTCCCCAGATGATTTTGTGTTGGTGATATAATTATGGCAGCCGATACGAAACCGCCTGCACTTTATGGTTCTTTAGCATTTTCATCATCCTGAACTAATTTTAAGATACCGTAACGCCAGTATCCTATTCCCGACTCGTGCACGGTGAAATTATATACAGAAAACGTTTTCTTGTTTTATTTTGGACAAAATATTGGTCTTAAGACCCCGGCCACACTCCTAAAACTCCTAAAACCCTACTCTCCGACGGGTGATTCCCAAAATACATTATCTTCGGGTTTTTTCTTATTCTCAGAATTTCTTTCTCGAACATAGTACTGCAAGCCCGGAACTCGCAGTTATGGAGCTGATTCTGAGCTACAGCGTCTTACGGTCAGCGTGTTACCGTGTCACCTCGTGAATTGCACGGCAAAAGCAAAAACACTTCGGAAGAAAAACTGTTTCCGAACTAGGTAAGTGTTAAAATTAAAATTTTACGCTCTCTCGTGTGCGCATCTGTGTGCGGGTCGGTTTAGACTGTGAAGCGGTGAAGGCCAACGCTTCCTAGATTTTTACGATTCCGATTCGATTTTGTTGACAAAATCAAAAGAATCTAGAAAGCGTTGACCTATACGGCTTTACAGTCTAATCCCACCCTGACGCTGAAACTGCATGGGCCACTTAGATTTTTGTATGTACGGTGCGAATATGGACAAAAATCAGTAGAATCCTCGAGGCATTTCTAACGTCAGTGGCAAGAACGCGCTCAAATCAACTGAGCAGCGCCGTCAGCGTCACCTTCACAGTCTAAACCCATCCTGCGTCAAACCGTTGTCGAGATATCGTGCGGACAAACAGACAAACAAACAGACCGACACTTTTCTTCAGCCCCAACCAGCGAGTAAGGGCTTTGCTTGCTTCGCTATCGTTCAGCCAACAAAGACGCGGCTGTGATTTCCGAGCGTGCCGTTGTCGGTATGTAAGCGGTGTGTCAGCACCTGGCGGGATTTGTCAAGTTGGGGGGAACCCCTGGCAATCTAGAAGGTAAACAGACCGTGACACTCGTGCGCCCCCCCCCCCCTTCCCCCTAATACTCAAGTCCTAAGTTTCCAACTATACTCGAGGCAGACGCTTGCAGTGTCATGCTACGTAAAGCTGCGTTTCAAGCAGTAAACCGGTGTTATGGGGAACTTCAAGCAGCAAAGCTGTTTGGAGTAAAATATCGACAGCAAATGTACCGAAAACATTAATTTAGACAGAACGATCGTGATTCAAAGTTTTACCTGTTTTAATTCCTGTTAAGTCCTGTCACCTAGGAATACCTGTAATTTACTTGTAGATACAGCACCTGCTGATTGGAACGAATCGTTTCAACCCCTGTTTTGTTGGCCACGTCTGGCGCAACAAGAATAGATACCAGCAGCTCTGTTAGGGCCTAAAAAAAGGTCAGATACGACCATTTTTGGCTGGTTTTCACACTTTGATGGGGCACAGTGCTATGGACGCCTTTTTGGGGCGCGCCTTAAAGCGTAGTACTACCAGTGCACCCGTACCTGCAGCTCCTCGGCGGGGCCGACGCCCGAGAGGAGGAGGAGTTGTGGAGAGTGGACAGCACCTGCAGACACGACGACTTCCTTGTTGGCCTTGGCGACTCGTATCTAAATCAGGGCAGCGTTATTTCCGTTTAAGTATTAGGAGTCGCACATAACCTATTTATCTCTTAAAAACATTATATAAATTCACACCCAGCCAATCAAAACACACATGTGACCATGAGAGCCCGCTCGTCGTCAGGGTCAAGATACTCCAGTTGCAAACGAAAGTGTGGGAGGGAGAACTATAACCGCACGCATGGAAGTGGATGGACGTTTTGTCGTGCGCAAGGGTCATACGCTGGTTAGGAAACGTGCACACTAAAGTCCTTACTGATGAAAATGCTCGGTATCTCAAACTCAATTTTGTACCACCGTACGATACACATGTCACCACGGTGTTCGAAATTGTCCTGATTTCACTGCACCTGAAATCATTTGGTATAGCAAAATAAATACAATGAGACACATTGCAAAAGAAAAATGTGGTAACACTTCTATAAGAACGGCGTATCGCGATTATTGCAAAACTTTGGCAGAAATGCATCATCCCAATTTATTCTGTCATTGCAATTTCATTACAGTGATGAGTCTTTTACCAACACAGACCTCTGTACAACATTTGAATAAGCTAGTATAGATGTAACGCAAACAATATTCGTAACGACCGCTGGAACAGAATCGTTTGTTGAGCAAACACCGTCATCTGTAAGGACCTAGCAGTGTTGGATCTGAAATCTTCATTTTTTAACCGTGCCTTTTTATTTCCTTGCGCTCTGTCTGTTGTCACGTTAATTAAAACGCTTAATAACACTTTTAAACCAGGGGCAGCTCGGGGGGGGGGGGGGGGAGGAGTACTGCTTTCTGCCTACTTTCAGGCGGATTGTAACGCGAATTACCTACCTTTCGGGCGCCCGCTACGAAACATATATGGTAGACAGGGGCAAAAAAGAGCGAAGTCAAAAATGTCAATGAGCGAGATCGAATTCGGATGCGGTAACAAAATACAAGATCTTTGCGACTTTCGAAAATTTTTTTCGATCACCGGAAGGGGTCGCGCAGGGCACCCGAATGGGGCATAACTGCCCCTTACAGCAGTAAAAATCAATGTTGCAGAAAAATTTTGAAAATATTTTCTAAGGTCAATTTGATCAAAGTAGGGTCCTAGAGACCTTTCATTCCAAGGAAAACGGTTTTTGAGATATCGACGTTTTTAGTCCTAAATTCGCAGAAATCTAATTTTGATTTATTTTCGCACTTAAAACGCTGATATCTCAAAAACCGTAAAAGTTACAGCGTTTTCCTTGCAATTTAAGCCCTTTGAGACCCTACTTGAGTCAAATTGACCTTGGAAAATATTTTCAAAATTTTTCTGCAACATTGATTCTCACTGCTTTAAGGGGCAGTTATGCCCCATTCGGGTGCACTGCGCGACCCCTTCTGGTGATCGAAAAAAAATTTCGAAAGTCGCCAAGATCTTGTATTTTGTATAGCATCCGAATTCGATCTTGATCATTGACATTTTTGACTTCACTGTTTTTTGCCCCTGTCTACATATATGGGCACAAAAATTACGCCAGATTGATTTTTGCTGGAGTTGAGCCAATTAATTTTGGTCTTATCAACACCACCAGGACAGGGGTATAGGTTCCCTTAATCATATTTTTTCCCACGCCGCCTTGCGACCCGTAGTAATAAATTTTGGCTGTGAAAACTTGAAAGGCCTTTCACCCTTAATGGCAGTAACGGATCCAGGAGCGGCTTCAGGGGGAGGGGGGCAATGCCCCGCTTTTTGCCTACTTACAGGCGGAAAAGTTAGGCCGTTTGCCTACATATCCGGCGCCCTTCTGAAGTCCAGTGACGCCCCCATTGCCCCCCCCCCCCTCCCCGTGGATTCACGCCTACTTAATGGGGTTCCCTACATTACACAAAAAAGCGATGGATCTCGAGTCGGTCCACACAGGTCACCAACGGACTCTAGATTCCGAAGGCGTGTCTGGGGAGACTGGTGCCCGCTGGTGCTGGTGCTCCGGTGCGATCGGTATCACCAAATCTGCCTTACACTGTCCAAAATGAATGCTTGATTCCACGCGATTTTGATGCGAAGCTTGTGTTCTTGTGGGATTTTATTGATTTCAGAATCATCCGCGTACATCAACCGTCTGTAAGCTTGATACTAGCATATGATGCTTGAGGCTCTTGGGGCAAGCATCTCTCAATCAAGCATAATATGCTTCAATCAAGCATAATATGCGTATGTGATTTTTGGTGTTTCGAGCATCAAATGTGCTTAACTTAAAGCCTTCTATGCTTAAATCGTGCATTCATTTTTGAGAGTGTACACTGAACGTTGTTCGTCATATGTGTCAGCTGTGACTATTCACTAATCACCGGAATATGTCTTAAATTTAAGACGGTTATTCGTCACGTGACGACATATTCGTGTGACCAATGAATCGTCACATCTAAGCAAACTGCACAAAGACAAACATTTCGAGCGAGTTTAGCCAAATTATTTTAGGTGACGACTAACTCGTCACTGGGTCTGTGACGATTAATTCGTTTTTCAGATTTAGCCAGAGGATTCGCGTTAAGTGGCGATAAACATTTTTACAGTGTAACAGCGCCAGAAATTTATCAGGCATTAATTTTGGGACACCCTGTACCCTGTTTACTCAAAAGTCATTTCACTGAGGCGCGTGGTCTCCACGCACTTCGTTCGGCAGTGCACTCTACCTCGCCCGCAGCGTCTCGGTATTGGACAGCGATGGCCCTGGGCTGCGAGCCCTCGGCACGGTCCCCGTCATCGAAGAGGATCTTCGTGGCAGTGGCGAAGGTGACGACGTGGAGGTTTACTCTGTCCAGAGCGGGCTCCAGGTAGCTGCGGTAGGTGCTCCACCGCTCACCGCTGGCCGTCGTCGTCTGGACTACCATCTGCCCTAGCTGACCCTCGGCGTTGATGTCGTCCCGTGGGGACGCGCCAGCCTCTTCCATAGCCTGCTGCAGGAGCGGAATCGCCGGGTGCCGGTAGGGCAGCCAGGACACGCGCTGCGGACCCGCCGTCGAGTGGTACTCTGCCAAAAGCGTGTGTAGTATAGGGTATAGGTGCATATGCACCTAAATAAACAGATTCTTAGGCTAAAAGCATATTCAAAAATATTATCTTGAATCAAGCCAATTTTAGAGTTAAATCAAGAAATATTCTTGGATCAAGAATTATATTCAATACGCTGTTCTAGGCTTGAGTCAAGAATTCGTTTCTCAGGGTATGCGGTAGGAATTCCAGAAACACAAGGTGATAGCAACCGTAATACACTAAAATTAAAACGAAGGGTGTCAACGCTAAGGTAGGCGTTCGCCCAGGTCATGGCGTGACAGGTTTCGTTCATCGCATAGCACTGCCTCTCCGCGCCGGTCGGCCGTAAGTGTGTGTTTGTCGCCCCTGCTTTGGAGAGACATCTCCTGGACACGCCTGAAAATTTCCAAAATTCCGAATTTTTCTGACCTTGCGGAAATTTTCCGAAATTTCCCGTAAACTTTCCAAAATTTTTTCCGAAACTTTCCGGGCCTCCCATCCCTAGTGGGCGATGATCTCAATCATTCTGTTGATGCTTGTATAATCTAGGCGTTTAGTGGCCCCTTAGTAACTACCTGTGTTTTGCGCAATCACTGGGTCCATGTTGCGTTCGGCGCGTTTGAAGTAGGGAAGAATGTTTTCGTATGCCCAGCCTGAGTCACCGGTCTCATTTGCCCAGCTGTCGTAGTCCACGGAGCTCCCCCGCACGTACATAAGGGCATTGAGAGAAGACCCGCCCCCGAGCACGCTGGGCACGTTGAGCACGCAGCCTGCCCCGTTGCAGCTCTGAGGCTCGGGCGCGGTCTAGGTTGAAAGAAACACGCAGCATCTCAGGGACGTGTCTTGTCAAAGACTGGTGCGACGGTGTTTTTAGGCACGAAGTAGCCTTATAAAATGACCTAGGATTTGAAAACCATTGCCACTTATGGGAATTGTCATTTTTTTCATTAAAAATAGAGGCCAGTAGTGTTTTTTCTCTGTTAAATTTTGTTTCAAATTTGCAAAGGAGTACCTAGTAGCACCCAAATGATATTTCTGAAGTGTCATTAAAATCTGTATGGAAAATTCTGTGGAATTAGAACGGAAATTTAAGGAGTCTCGACTCGGGTCGGGACTGTCACCACCGTTGTTCTCTCTCATTCCCGCGGTAAAGAACAGGAGACAGAGAGCGATAGATTTTTAGTCTAACACAGCGCCGACTGCGCTTCGATTGTCGTCATGGCCGAGCAAAGCCGGCGTGATTTGTTTCTTTGTCCTTCTCGTAAAAAAGCATAGAGACACACTGATAATGGTTGGACAATTCAGACGTGGGGACAAAACAGAAGTACTGCTTTTGCTTTATAGTAACGTTACCCCTGGCAACCCTGCCATCTCGTGGTGACAGAGAGAAGAACCACATGGGGCTACTTTTTGGAACAACATACACCAGCACTTCCGCTCATCACCGCGGCAGCCTGTGCCTGTGGTGCACCGATTGCGCCCGCACGCAGTACACCAGACCTGCTCCTCAACTATGGTGCAAAATCATATTTTGCCAGTTTCATTAAAATTGAAAAATTCACTTCATCACTGAAACAAGCATCGCATAACGAGTAAGGCGGCATAAAATTGCCCCGATACGAGCAAAAGTGAGAAGTTCGGAAGAAACGATACTTCGTTTTTAGCTGTACTTCACGGAGTATTATGGTACTTAGCAGACGTGTAGCCGCAAGAAAACTTAAGCAAAGCAAACTGAACCTCACGGTATAATTAAAAATGTAACCATCCTCCGCCTAGTGATACTTCGGGCCCAGCAGTATTTCACCGAAGAGCGATGTTTTTTTATTTTATTTTTCCTTCTGAAATTATTGTAGCCCGCGATGAAAAATTAAAATTAAAAAGGTAAAAAAAGGACTCACGTTTCTAAAGTGAACACGTTACACGTTACACAACACGCTGAATTCCAATTTGATATTTTTCCAGTGTTTGCCTTTCTGAAACTGGACACCGAGGAAGTTTTCATATCGGTACATTACTCACCTGTATGTTCTCCACCAAGTTGCTCATCAGCATGTACGTGACGTAGCCGGGCACCCTGGCCTGTGCGGGCTCCGTGCCGCCCCTCTCGAGCAGCAGCACCGTGGTGTTGGCGTCCCTGGACAGGCGCTCGGCGAGGACGCAGCCGGCCGACCCGCCGCCCACCACCACGAAGTCGAAGGCCGTGTCCGGGCCGACGGACGCACTGGCCCGCTGCTGCTGCTCCGCCTCCAGCCGCCGGTTTACCACGGCGATCACCAGCGAGAGGAACGCTACCAGCGGCGAGTTCTCGCAGCCCGCCGGCAACTTGGCCGCCAAAGAGGCGCTCATGATCCGCTGTAAATGAAATTGACAATACATATTGCAATAATTGCCATGCACTATTCGCATGGAGGCGCCATCGCATTTTCTATCCCGTTCCGACACGTTTCTCTAAAAGACAGACAGGCCGGGTTAATAATCTGATGCCGACTGTTTGTTCGTTCGGATGTGTGTTGTGTAGCCCGACTAATCGTTCCCCCCAAAACACTTCAAATTTGGAGGATAAATTCCTTTAACGTAGAATCGCGTGGTGGTGAGACGCCCAGTTTTACGGTGTGGGCCCAGGTTAACGATTTTAATCGTTAGGTGTTGGCGTGGCCCACCCCTACCTTGGCCTGCAGGCGGCATTCATTCGGTAAGGCCCTGCGGGGAAAACATCCCCTATCCCTTCTTGTTACTGGACTGAATCCGCTCTAAATGACGTATTTAAGGAGCGACAAGGCTCAGGCCGAAAACCAAATTCCAAATTACTGGAGCTAAAACTCCCAGAAGGGGAGGTTTTCTTTTTTATTATCACAGGAAAGACCGTTTTCAATTTCCTGGCTGTGCGTCAAATCGTTCTCGAGATACCATGCAGACAAATCAACAGACAGAAACATTTTTTCAACCCCAACCGAGTAAGGGCTTCGATATTGCTCAGCGAATCAAATGAAGCGTGGCAGTAGCTGTCCTTCGAATTTCCTGAATAAATATGATTTGAAAAGGATTTGCCATACAACCAATAATTTTTCCTAGGATTTCCAACACTAACTAAATCTTACGGAGTTGCTGCACTCGTCGGCGTGTCAGCGCCCTGAGACTGGAGTCCCTAGCGACCGGAAGGGGAAACGTTAGTAGCGTGCGCAGCGACTTTCCCTCCGGTTTTGTCGCCTGGCACTCGCCCGCACCACTCGGGTACCGCTAAACCTGCTCCTACGCATTATCATGCTCGTGGCGTGGTGTACACTAATAAATGTCTCCCAGACGAAGAGCAGCTGTAAGCTCGGGTGTTTACACACGTGTTACACGGCAAGGCGTACACTAGACCATGTCGGCGAATATAACTACAGGACTGTAAAAAAATTTCTTGTAATTTTACGAGAAAGTGTCGAGTAATTTTTGAAGCGACCCTTCTCGTAGTTTGACGAAGGAGTCATAAATTTTTTTTATCGACATTTTGTCGTTAAATGGCGGAAAAGAAAGGGATTATCAAAAATACTAGGGCTGAATCAGAAAGCAGCAAATAATTCCGATAAATTCACAGTACTAATGTGTAACAGAAAAAACAACATTAAGGTGAAATTATTTTTTGGCTACACAAGGTAAAGGTCATGACCTACAAATTAAGCTTGTTCATAACAGCCATAAACAAGGTTGAAATTTGGACATTTTGAGGCCCCATATGGCTGACCAATGACTAGGGCAATTCCCCCCTCCCCCCAGGAAACAAAAAACAAACGGCTAAAGCACTGCCACAAGAAGGTAGAACTTCATGTAATTCTTCAAGGAGATATCATGCTTTCAATTCTGATGATCTATACGACGTTGGAGCGTTGATGCAGATGTGAACCTCACAAAAACAAATCGGGCTTCAAAGTTCGGTGTGGTGTGCAGTTAGCAGTAGAAACCTTCCAAACCATTCTTAGTCACATGACAACTGTAAAATCGGCGTGAATATACATTAAAATTATGACAAAGAAGGCACTAAGAAACCACAAAAGGAGTTGACATACCAAAAACATGACAGCTCTTCACAACATTGAGCTAACAAATGTCGGTGTTGAAGAGAAAATTTCCCTTCTGAGACAAGACTGGTCACTAATAAACCTCTCTTCCAAGACATGTTAGCAAGTCGAGTTAAGATTCAAGTCATCCAGAAAACTAAAGACAAGAAAAGCAATGTGGTTAATATTCCCCAATTAAACAATCACCTGAGAGAAATTTCTGGAGTAGTTGAAAGTAAATTCAGCACCTTAACATTGGCTTCATGCAGAAGAGAAACTAACACAAGAAATGGTCTCTGTATACGTATGCGGCCGGCAACTGTTGCCCTAGCAACCTGATAATACACGGCAGTCGCTGGTCCGTGTTCTCCTGATCGGACGTGTCCTGTGATTCCAAGGGGTAAAAACATTCGATAATCTTCGTACACTCATAAAATAAAGCTGAAAAATAATCCCGATAATCCCAAGTATTCCCATAATCTTTCATAATCCTTGTAATCCTCGGTAATCCCAAATAATCCTCGATAATCTCAGACAATCTCAAATAATCCCATATAATCTCGAGTAATGACTGAAAAATCTAGCCTAGCAATCGTGAATTCTTCGTAAGAGGCCATTCACATATTACGTCATCACTGGGGGGGGGAGTTCTAGTCACTGATTACCTCCTCTGCTTTAACATGGCAAGGTTAGGTTAGCACGTGATCACGTGGGGGAGGGGGGGGGGGGTCCTCTGTGGCCAAAATCATGGTGACGTAATATGTGAATGGCCCCTAATCTTTGAAACAACCCTTATAATCCTAATCCTTAATAATCCCTGTTAATCTTTGATAATCCTTGATAATCGCAATAATCCTTGATAATCGCAATAATCCTTGATAATCGCAATAATCCTTGATAATCGCAATAATCCTTGATAATCGCAATAATCCTTGATAATCGCAATAATCCTTCATAATCGCAATAATCCTTGATAATCGCAATAATCCTTCATAATCGCAATAATCCTTCATAATCGCAATAATCCTTCATAATCGCAATAATCCTTCATAATCGCAATAATCCTTCCTAGTTTTGAAAATCTTAATAATCCCAAATAATCGTTATAATCCCAAATAATCTTGCCCGATTATAATCTTCGTACGGAAAAAATCAAATGTGTGTACCCCTTGTGTGATTCCCTGGTTCCGAACCCCCCAACTTCACTATATCTCTTTTCCCCAGATGATTTTGTGTTGGTGATATAATTATGGCAGCCGATACGAAACCGCCTGCACTTTATGGTTCTTCAGCATTTTCATCATCCTGAACTAGTTTTAAGATACCGTAACGCCAGCATCCTATTCCCGACTCGTGCACGGTGAAACTATATACAGAAAACGGTTTTTTTGGGGGGACAAAATATTGGTCTTAAGACCCCGGCCACACTCCTAAAACCAGGGTCGGTCTGGGACCCTAACGGCCCAGGCGGACACGCGCCTTGACGGCCCCCCCACCCCCTCCGGATAAATGAAAACGCGAAAAGTGGATTTATCACATGGTTAAAAGTCTTTATTTTGGCTTTCTAGGTTAACACTTCACAATAACAAAATTTCTAGAAGAGGTGATGTCTTAGCTATTTTATATACATTGTTTTTGTTTAGCCGGCTACAGCCAGCCGATACCCCAGTCCAGATCCGACTGAACGACGACGGCCCACAGTGTGCTTGCCCGGTTCCCTGTAGTTGCCAGCGTGCGGCATGCATAGACCCCACGCTTACTAGATCAGAAGCCGAAAAGCTGGGGCCATTGTCGGCACCAGGCCCTCAGCTCAGCCTACTGGTTACCGGACCGTCGCGGTCGTGTCGCGACGGCCGTTCAGTCATACTTGACTGGCCCGCCAGCCCTACGGCGCGGCCCGTAGGCCCGGCGGCCCACGCGGGAGTCCCCACGCGCCCGCCCGGGCCAGACCGAGCCTGCCTAAAACTCCTAAAACCCTACTCTTCGACGGGTGATTCCCAAAATACATTATCTTCGGTTTTTTTCTTTTTCTCAGAATTTCTTTCTCGAACATAGTACTGCAAGCCCGGAACTCGCAGTTATGGAGCTGATTCTGAGCTACAGCGTCTTACGGTCAGCGTGTTACCGTGTCACCTCGTAAATTGCACGGCAAAAGCAAAAACACTTAGGAAGAAAAACTGTTTCCGAACTAGGTAAGTGTTAAAATTAAAATTTTACGCTCTCTCGTGTGCGGATCTGTGTGCGGGTCGGTTTAGACTGTGAAGCGGTGAAGGCCAACGCTTCCTCCCAGGTCTGAAAAACCGCTTAGCTCATAGCGGATCCGGTATGCTTGGCACCGGATCCGCTAAGACCGCAGGCGCGGATTTGAGGGGGGGGGGGGGCAACGGGGAATTTGCCCCCCCCCCCCCCCCTCGGGCTCAGCCGAACTTCAAAATATTGGGAACAGGGAGGGTTAGGGAAAAAGGAAGAGAGGAAGGGGAAGGAGAGAAAATGGAAAAGGTGGGAAAGAAGGAAGAAAAGTGATATGAAAAAACAAAGAAGCCTAGGCCTACACCGGCGTTACCCCAGACACCAAACCACCGACAGGCACAGGCGAACGCGGATTGTTATTGTTGCGTGGCGCGTTGCGTCGTCTCCGACTCACTGTCTCGCCCTCGGGCGTCTGTCGCTCGAGCACAGCGTATCGCACGTCGGGGCGAGCGCGTGTCGCGTCGCCAGCGGCAAGCTTCAACCTGTCGACGCCGCCCACCGCCCAGCCGTCCTTTTGCCCAAGTTGTTGTGTCCGTGTCCCTACGTACTTTATACTGTTATGTGTATCATTATTTCCTGTAATTTCGCTTTCCGCTTTAAAAACCTCCATAATCATCAGAGAACAAAACGCGCATTTTTGCTCTGGGTGCCCCTGAAAGTAGGCAGCCCGCAATATTTGCCCCCCCCCTCGACGAAGACCCAGATCCGCCACTGCTAAGACCTAAGCGGATCCGGTCTGTTCTTAACCGGATCCGGTACCAGGCAGAGCGAATCCGTCTCGCAGCGGAACTGTATCTACCGGATCCGGTACTAAGCAGAGCGGATCCGGCTCGTAGTAGAGCGGATCCGCTCGTAGCGGATCCGTATCTACCGCACCCAGAAAAGGCTGTTCTTGTCTCAATGCCGGAGCAATATTTAATTTCTGTTCTTGACCTGTGCTCTTGAATGAAGTGCAGAGCAGTATTCAGTATCACATATGTAAATGGACATCAAAATCATTAAGATGGAGGCGGGAGTTGAACCCAAATCCCACGGCTTTTCGATGGGCCACGCTACCTCTGTGGCCACCGAGACACGTTGCGAGATGAGCAGCCGCATCGTCACCGGGGTAGAGATCGGCAACGGGCGGGTCTGGCGGGTCTCGGCGCTCTGTGTGCGAGAGAGAGCGAACGCTGGCAAGTCGGGCGGTGGCTGGTGCTGGTGCCGCGCTCTGGCCGTGCGTCGGCCGGCCGGCCCAGCGAGCGAGACCTAGCCGAACCGAAGCAGACGACACTCGTTGGATTCGGACGCAATCGTCCTACCTCGTACGCTGGGGTTATCTGGTTGATTTCAGAATTATGTCGCCGAAAATATGTAATGTATGGGTGAAAACGGATATACAGAGGCCAGAGCGTTCACTTCCGTTTGGTGTCTGTTTACGAATTGAGGTTGAGGCTGCTCAACAGCACGGTGGCGGAGCAGAGCCGGCGGAGCGGAGCCAATTGACACGAAAAGCATCCGCGCGTCGGGGTAAGATGGTACGGTGGCGTAGTGGGCCGGGACGTGCTGTCCGGTCCCGTCTGCAGCGACGCAGGCGCCAGGTCCGGGTTCGGTTCCTGACGGGGGGAATTGTTTTCGCGCGAGGTTCTGGGAAGCGCGCCAAGTTTGAAAAGATGTCTTTCAAGAACAAATGCTCTTGGCGTTTGCAAGAGCAATGTTCTTGACCACTGTAAACGGCCAACAAGAGCAATAATCAATGCCAGAGCAACCCAGAAACACGGTAAAAGTCCGTGCAATGCTCTTGATATTGCTCTTGCAAAATTCAAGAGCATTCTGCTCTTGAAACAATGGAAATGCTCTTGGTTCAAGAACGGTCTTTTCTGGGTGCGGATCCGGTTTGTAGCGGAACCGTACCTACAGAATCCGGTCCTAAGCAGAGCGGATCCAGCTCGTAGTAGAGCGGATCCGCTCGTAGCGGATCCGTTACTACCGGATCCACCGTTTCCGGTACTAAACACAGCGGATCTAGTTCCTAGCGGATTAGTCAACGTCAGTATTTACCGGATCCCGGTAGTCAGTAGAATGGGTCCAGCCTACAGCGGATTAGTCCAGCGAACTCTCTCAAACGCCGGATTCATACGCAGCAAGCTCTGCTGGGCGAACTTAATATCGGGCATTTATGCTGCTAATTTATCGATGCGTCGTTGCGACGCCGGTTGCTAAATAATAAGGGTGCCGTCACGTTTGTCAAATTACCCTCTTCTCATCTGATGTGGCATCGATAGTGGCGACGCCGAGCGCCCGCCAGTGTTAGGGTAGGCCAGCCCGCACAACACGCATGCACAGAGCTGGAGGTTTCCTTCCATGCAAGGCTATATTGACATTTTGATATTATTAGCGACCTAAATTGAAGCTGCATGAGTCCCAAACGGCCCGCATTTTATTTTGTTTTGTAAAAAGCACCTCGTTGCCGAATTATGAATTTTTACAGGTTTTCCACGTTTTTCAAAGTAAGCAAAATGGTAAAAATTGAGGGGGGAAATTAGGACTAAAATATTGCTATGCCAGTTATTTTGCACATGCCAGCAAGGCCTAGTGAACACCTGTAAGTGTCCACTTCTTCAGTTTTCAAAGTTGGTAAAAAACAGATTTCTCCAACTTTCTCAAAACGTGTCATAATATCTGGTTTGGGAGCTATAAGCTCTGCGATACTTCCAGGAATGGCTTTGGAAAGGTTCGGAGAGATTTGGATATTAGACATGATATGATTTTATGCCTTTCAATAGTGTTAATTCATTTCCATATCTTGAATCCATTTCAGTGGGTTAATTATCGATTGCTTTTGGGACTTATGCACCCAAAAATTGACCTGAAAAGGATGTCAATTTTTATGTACGTCCAAGGAGAAAGTAGTTGATGATCAGTTAGTATATGTCTTCATACTCTCATAGGACCACAGATACCAAACACAGGAATAAAGATATAATAAAAGTTTATTTAATGCTCAATGTGAGTTTTCAGTCTATACAGTCTGTACCTAACACAGTACAAAAATATTAAAATCCCTAGTCACGTTCATAAAAACTTGGAACATTACAGACAAACTTCGTCATCAACAGATATAAATACACATTTCCTCAAAATGTTTTTGAAAGGAACAATGGACGGTGTACCAAAACAATCATATGCACATCGCTGAATTGTGGGTATAATACAACCTACAACTCTCAAGGGTGTTATCAGGCAAACCAACTCATAAGTTGTCGTAACAAGAATCTTATCTATGATGGCATACTGCCCATCAGACAATTTGACACAGCTGTCATTATACACTTTCGCCTTTGAATAAGATCTACTACAACAGACAATTCCTTTTCTTATGACTCTATTGTGATACTTAACTTCATTATCAACAACATTAATGTCATGTGCTCCCAGCAAAAAGCACTCTGCCTCATCAACCTCAACCACAGAGTATGAACCAGTTAAAAAAACTTCATCTGTCTTCTCACCATTCTTTACATAACGTCTATACCCCAGCAAAGAATTACAAAACTTAAATGCTACATCACTTATTGGATTCCCAGCAACAATTTGAGGCACATTATCACCAACCTGGTTTCGGTTGGTGCCCAAACCTTCACAAGCTGCCCAGTAGATGGAGCTAGTTGGGATGCCTAACTATTAGGCGCACTGTGATGCGAATGGAGTATCAGCCAAACTATGCGTGGGGTAGCGCCAAATGGTGACGCATGCAGAACGCCGAGCCATCGCAAGTCGATGGCCGGGCACAATGGGTCGCCTACCTACACGGCGCGATAGGCCTCACCTAATCGCGACGCGTGCGGGAACGCGAGGCGATGCCAAACGATAATTGGTAATCAGTTATCGGAAGCGCGCTGACTCCAAGCATAGTGTTAATGACATCCCTGCTAGCTCTTATCCGAGGGTATATCGACGGCCACTTTGGTCGCCTATTCAGTTCTGGAGTAACCTGTGTAGAGTGAACGCCGCGAGTGCCGTGTCCCCTTGGTCTGGTCGCCTAGCGCGTGTGCGTGTAACGTGACTATCGTGTTCGTGTACCCTCACAAACCACGCACCCTAACAACCCAGCGTAGCGCACCAGTGAACGCAGTGAACCTGAGTATAGCTGAACACTATAGCCGGTGCTATCCGACTATCAGAGCACACTGTGGCCAACACCCCCGAGACGGTCATAGTCGTGACAACATTCTGCAGTTTGGTAAATTTTATTGCAATCTCATTTATTATGCTCCTTGTCCCTCTTATGAGCCTTACAAGCTGGCCGTTACATGACTCAAAAACAAAATCACTGTAGCACCACAATGGGCCAATTTTTAAAACTAAATCACACAGGTGTGTCAACAAATGCAAGTTGTATGTCACTTTGGAAAGCCCATACAACCTTTGAAATCCAACTACAAAACTTTTAATAGCAATCTTAGCTTCTGATGAGGCCCTAGCTGTGATTACATCACCAAGAAGAATATGCATTGAGTTTACCAACAGTTTTAGAAGGGCAAGTGTCTAGCAGGTAAAAGATCTTCTAAACAGGGTAATGCATAGTACAATAAAAATGCCCTGTATTCTTTTGCCTTCCAGTTAAGTTTTTCTGACAAAGTTCTTGGCTTCCTCGTCATGGACTGAGTAGGAGTAATTTTCTTGATTCGCTCATTTTAAGTTTCTTCCTGAGCAGCATCTAGTATATTGAAATACAGATCCAATAAATCTGCTGTTACACCTTCAAGTACACAGTGCATATAATCTATCACCATACTCCACACAATGTGGAAAGTATTGCATGGAAATTTATCTAAAAGCCCTGTTAACATTAACGAAATAGATACTCCAAGAAAACCATTCACAGAGTCCTGCTTCAGCTCCCCTGCTCTATCAAGTTGATCGGCTTCATACATGTCTGTGATCACCTGAGTTTCTGTGCGCAGAGGATCCCGTATAAAAATGATTTGCCCCCGATCCTGTCCGCGCGGGGTTTTAGTCCGCCAGCAGTCCGACAGGTCAAGTCCGATTTTGCCCCAGAATGTTCCCAAATAAGAACGTTTTGGAACGGAGTCCGAAAACCTACACCGGGCTCCTATCGGACAATTTTAACCGGGTCCGGTCCGAAACTGGCCCGGTTTCTGTGGCGGTCGTAGTCCGAAATCTGCCCGACGTCCGAAGAAGCTCCCCCCCCCCCCCCCCCCCCCCCTACACACATTTCTTATAGTGTAGTGTATGAGCACGCATACATTAGGGAATTGGATAGTATGACTAAAAATGACAGATGTAGGAATTGCACTTTAATAACAGCAATGTTAATATAAGTAAAATACAGTCATTAGCAAAATTCAGGGGTAAAGTTAAAGCACTCAACAGTAGGCAAACAAAAACTATACCTCCTTACAATTTTTCATGGATTTCCAAAAAAGAAAGGAGAACAATAAATAATAAACTACCCACAGTCAAAGCAAGTAATCCTACCACAAATATTTACCACCTATTGAGGTACATAAAATCCAAGTACAATTAGCAACTAGGCAAATCAAAATTATGCCTCCTACAAAAACAGAATCAAAACCATACAATTTGTACAATGGTAAAACTAAAACTATACATTCTTACAATTTTTCATGGATTTCCAAAACAAGAAAGGAGAACAATAAATAATAAATAACTAACAGTCAAAGCAAGTGATCTAACCACATACATCAATATCACTTGGAATATTGATTACTAGGGGTTCTAGTCACGAAATTTTCCAAGAAATTTTCGGAAAATTTCCAGAAATTTTCGCAAATTTTCACAAAGGTTGGAAAAGTTGGAAAAAATTGGAAAAGTTGGAAAAATATGATTTTTTTACCCAGAACACACAAAACCTTTAAAACCACACTTAACAGGTGGCTTAAACATGTATAGTGCCATTTCCCTGGTAGATTTGCATGTCCTAAATGTGTCTCTTATAACAGTAGAGGGAACATTAAACCTCAATTTTCACTACTCATGTGTGAAGGAAATGGGTGGTTTTTTATTCAGCTTGGCTTAGTAACGGGCCGTCCATTTAGTACGTCCGGGCGGAAAGGGGGGGCGGAAGGGCGGGGGGAGGTCGTCGAAAGCGGACTTTGAAGGACATGTGCGCAACGTTTTTTTTTTTATCTTTACAACTCGCAGTTATATCGTAATTTGTTAAAATGTGAAGATTATAGCATTTTGGTCACATTTGTCGATTTTTTTCTTCAAAATCGGACGCAAGCGGACGGAGGGGAGAGGGGTGGGGGGGAATAGAGGGCGAAAGTGAGCGTATGCACTTTATGGACGGCCCCTAGGGCACGGGCGCGAACTCTAAATTCGAATTTCCGCGAACGTGAAACCATACGTCACGCGACAAGAGCGTTGGGTCGTAGTATTTCACAGATATCAATGATTTGAGAAGTCGAATATGTTAAGAAGTGGATTTTGATTTTAGGACAACATGCTGTCACAGGGGTGCAAGGGAATTATTTGTGAGTAGTATCTGCATTTTTTTTCAAATTTTTTCCGAAAATTTCACAACTTTTCCGAAAATTTCCATTAAAATTTTCAAAAATTATTTTTTCCGGAAAATTATAAACCTTATTGATTACTACCTATTCAGGAACATAAAATCCAAGTACAATTAGCAACTAGGCAAATCAAAATTATGCCTCCTACAAAATACACAATCAAAACCATACAATTTGTACAATGGTAAAACTAAAACTATACATTCTTACAATTTTTCATGGATTTCCAAAAAAGAAAGGAGAACAATAAATAATAAATAACCAACAGTCAAAGCAAGTGATCTAACCACTTATGTCAATATCACTTGAAATAAGAATAATATATTCTGATTAGGATATTGATTACCACCTATTCAGGTACATAAAATCCAAGTACAATTAGGAACTAGGCAAATAAAAATTGTACCTCCTTAGAAATACAGTCAAAAAGATACTATTTGTACAATAGTAAAAATTGTGTAGATTTAGACTGCCCACCCAGCTGCCCGTGCATCATTTTGATCCCCCACTGGGATGGAGCCTGCTGAGAGTACGGACCCTGCTGAGGGTATGGAGACAGCTGAGGGTACGAAGACTGCTGAGGGTATGGAGACTGCTGAGGGTACGGAGACTGCTGAGAATAAAATGGCGGCACATATGTTGCTGCAGGGCCAGATGGGGCAGATGGCCCGTAATTCCAGGTGACTGGAGTTGCATCTTGAGATCCAAGTTGAGACATAGGCTCTTTGCATTGGGCTAAAGTCTTGGATGGAGTGGGTCTTTTCTGTGGAGTTGGAGTCTTCGATGGAGTGGAATTTTTCTGTTGAGTTCTGTTGAGTTGAGGTCTTGGATGGAGTGGCTACCCTTATGGGACTCGGCAAATTGGTAGGTGTTGAACATTCTTCACTGCATGGGAGAATGCAGCAATCACAAGTAAGAATAATAGTTTGAAATGCGATCACTTACCACGATAGAAGTTACAACGGCTAACAGCACTCTTCTGAATTTCAAGTCACACTTTTTGACGGAACACTGCTGAACATTTTTCCTTTTTCATTTTTTGAACTTCATGTGTCTACGTTATGTAAAAATTATACATGTCTTTTTACGCACTAGTATACATAATAGGAAATGTTAATATGTGATGTCCACGCAGCCCATGCAGAACGCTTTCCTTTGGTGGCAAAGAAACTCACCGTATCGCAGCCAGTGAAGGCATGAAAATCTCTAAGTGCGACTCAGATTTTATTTCCCCACGCGGCTGTGTTTTGTTGTGTTGCACCCGAGGAGTAAAGGTTCCAAGGACATACGCAGTTTCTTCGGAGCACTTCGGACGTTGCCAGAAATGAAATTTGACGTGTTAAAATTGGTTTTGTCCTATTTCTCGACGTTCTGGATGGAATGGGATCGAGAAGCGAAAACAAAAATTTCTGGCCAGAAAATTTTTCTGGCCAGAATTACACCCGTCTCAGATAGGCGGGTGCGTCGTTGCTGGATCTGTCCACGCAGACTATGCAGATGCAGACCGCTTTTCTTTCGTGGCAAAGAAACTCACCGTATCGCAGCCAGTGAAGGCATGAAAATCTCTGAGTGCGACACGGATCTTATTTCCCCACGCGGCTGCAATTGACCGGAAACTTATGTGCCGTTCTGTTCCACCCGAGGAGGAAAGTATTCGAGGCTTTGTTCTGTAACCCTTCGGCGCGTAGTTCAGGGAAATGAGGCTAGACCAGGACAACACTACCTGTGTCTGAGGGTCTGAGGTCCTGATAATGATGTTTGCAGCTCAGACACTGATGGTTTTGTCCTGCATCAATCACAAGAATAATAGTTCGTATGTTAATATGTTATGTACACCCTTGTACATACACTTATTCACTTGATATGGTATGTAGATCATAATATTACACAATCATACCAGAATTTTAAACATGCTAATTTTTCATTTTAATCCTCAAACCGTTCAGAACATTTCATACTTAGTCGATTTGCAAGTTCAGATGGCCTTTTTCGTAACTTCCGGTAGCCGGAAAATATTAAAGACACCGGAGATCAATTTAAACCAACTAGAAACCACTGAAACGACTACCCGCACGACTATATAGGAATATCTTCCAAATGTGGCCATTTTCAAGCCGCCATTTTCTAAAATCGCGGCCACATTGCCTCTTCGGTTCTGGCCGACATTTTTGAAAATCACCAATGAGTTTCTGGTGCATATATTGTCCGAAATTGATATCCGCATTGCATATGTACGACATTTTAACTTTTTCCACAGAGGGGGTGGAGGGGGGTAGTTAACCCCCCCAAAAAGGGGGGTCTGCACGAGATTTTCATTGAACGTTTCGACTCAAATCCAAGAAACATATTTAAGGAACAAGTGTGCCGAAGCGCTTGCTTGTTAGTCGATTTGCAGGTTAGGTTAGGCTATTTGGCGTGTACCGCTAGCACTACTAGGCGAGAGCGGAAACGTATAGTCTGGCGTTGAGAACAGTCCCGGGGCAAATGCGATGCTTTGTTATGCAATGTGGAGGTTAGGTAAGAGCACCAGAAATCTTCACTTACTTGAAGCAACTCGATGAAATTTAGAACCAAAACAGAGAGCACACCGAACTATCCAAAAGATTTTGGACCTAAAATAAGACAGCAATAAACTCTCACTGGATTCGCGGCGCAGAGAAATACGAAGAACTCGTCTGTCGTCGGACACAGCCAAGCACGAAAGGGCAGGAAAGGGCCCAGGCTCAGGCCAATGAGGGCAGGATTTACGCGAGTCGTGACGTCACACACACACACAGCCAGGGTTTTGAGCTACTACGCAATACGTTTTCTTAAAATATCCATCGATATTGATAAGAAATCTATGCCGTTTTCTTTGTCCATTCTAAAAATTTCCCCGAAGGAGAGGGCTACGAAAGAACACTTACTATTACCATATTTGGTTAATTACGTAAGGTGAGGGCAGCTTCTCAGCCGCCATCTTGTTTGAACGTCGCTCTCTGGTTCCCTGTTGCGCGCCAAGCTGTGTGTTGTTTCACTGTTCAGAGAGAAGAAAAAAGTGGTAAAAGACCAAAGAACATGAAGCCTGAAGAGCCGCGTAATGGCAAGATCTGGTGCGCGTGTTCAAATGAGAGCAGGGGAGACGATATATTGAAAGTAAGTCGTTCCTCCGAGTGTGGTTTCGTTGAGGCCACCATGGGCTGAAAGCCTGAGGCCGGCCAAACTACTAGAGACTCTCTCTTATGTTTCTTATTTGGGGTTTCAGGCAATTGACAACTTGGTCGTCCGCGACATTTCGCCCGTGGTGCCGATGTGGGCCAAACGGTTTTTTGACGGGGCCACCGAATGGGGTTGGCGAGTAGGGTTATATGTCTGGACCCCAAACGAGTTGGCGACCGACCGCCAGGGCGAAGGGTGTAAGCCAAGCTGCCGGGACAGGGCTCCCCCTTTCAAGTGGGCGCAGGTACGTGTGTAAACGTTTTCAATTTCATGGCTGGTATCCACTTCAAGGTTCCTGCAATCTCTTCACTTTTTGTTAGGACCTCACACTCCTCCACCTGATGAAGCAGTTGACTTGATGCTGAATTAACAGTAAGGTAACCATCCCTAATAAGTAATATCGATACCTACATGCAATAAGCGCTCAGTTGGGGCTGTTCCAAAAGGCACTCACTTGGGTCTGTTGTTTTAAGAGGCACTCAGTGGAGGCTGTGGTTTCATTAGGCACTCACTTGTGGCTGTCGTTCTAAAAGGCACGCAAGTGCGGCTGTTGATTCAAGAGGCACCCAATACTGGCCGTTTGGAGCCACAGATAAGCAGGCGCGGATCCAGGGGCGGCTCTAGGGGGGGGCGATGTACCGCTTTCTGCCTACTTTCAGGCGAATTGTAACGCGAATTGCCTACCTTTCGGGCGCCCTTCGGGCGCCCTAGGGGGGGGCGATCGCCCCGTCGCCCCCCCCCTGGATCCGCGCCTGCAGATAAGTGCCTTTTGAATCAGCAGCCGCAACTGAGTGCCTTATAAAATGACAGCCACAAGTGAGTGCCTTTAGAAACAACAGCCACAACTGAGTGCCTCTTAAAACAACAGACCCAAGTGAGTGCCTTTAGAAACAACAGGCGCAACTGAGCGCCTATTGCATGTAGGTATCGATATTATGTCTTCATTTTAGCTTCCTAACTCCCCGACTGGCAATTGGCCTACTAACAGGGGCCGTGCAGAACACTAGTTCCATTCTGTACGGTAGCCCGTGGGTTAGCAGCGGTGTTGGTCACAAGCTGCGTTGACAGAATCACCACGTGCGGTAGTCGAAGGAGTGGGACGTGTGTCGAGCTATGAGGACTGGATCCGTCGCTACCCCTCGGTAGTGGCCGCCCGTCGCTGTCTCCCAAGCAACGGCGGCGCTACCCCGCTACATCAATACGGGCGCCGATCCCCGTATTGGATCTAGTGGTAAAACCGCTATCGGCGCGCGCGTCCGATGTCTTGTTATCACACGGGCGCCAATGCAGGGATCTCATCACACGCGCCTCATCGATATTTTCCGCTACGCCAAATCTACGCGGTGGACGCACGTCCGTGCGCGTGCGTCAATTTTAGTGTCGTGGTGCGGTTCGTCACGCGTGTCCCGTGTCGTGTGATCGCACTGCGCCATATCAAGGAGTTCTACTACCACGCCTCATTGACTTTTTCCGCCACGCCAAATCTACGCGGTGGACGCACGTCCGTGCGCGTGCGTCAATTTCAGTGTCGTCGTGCGGTTCGTCACGCGTGTCCCGTGTCGTGTGATCGCACTGCGCCATACCAAGGAGTTCTACTACCACGCCTCATTGACTTTTTCCGCCACGCCAAATCTACGCGGTGGACGCACGTCCGTGCGCGTGCGTCAATTTCAGTGTCGTCGTGCGGTTCGTCACGCGTGTCCCGTGTCGTGTGATCGCACTGCGCCATACCAAGGAGTTCTACTACCACGCCTCATTGACTTTTTCCGCCACGCCAAATCTACGCGGTGGACGCACGTCCGTGCGCGTGCGTCAATTTCAGTGTCGTCGTGCGGTTCGTCACGCGTGTCCCGTGTCGTGTGATCGCACTGCGCCATATCAAGGAGTTCTACTACCACGCCTCATTGACTTTTTCCGCCACGCCAAATCTACGCGGTGGACGCACGTCCGTGCGCGTGCGTCAATTTCAGTGTCGTCGTGCGGTTCGTCACGCGTGTCCCGTGTCGTGTGATCGCACTGCGCCATACCAAGGAGTTCTACTACCACGCCTCATTGACTTTTTCCGCCACGCCAAATCTACGCGGTGGACGCACGTCCGTGCGCGTGCGTCAATTTCAGTGTCGTCGTGCGGTTCGTCACGCGTGTCCCGTGTCGTGTGATCGCACTGCGCCATACCAAGGAGTTCTACTACCACGCCTCATTGACTTTTTCCGCCACGCCAAATCTACGCGGTGGACGCACGTCCGTGCGCGTGCGTCAATTTCAGTGTCGTCGTGCGGTTCGTCACGCGTGTCCCGTGTGCGCCATACCAAGGAATTAGACTGCCACGCGCAGTGTCACGCAGGAGGTAGGCAACCGAGCGCGCGTCGATGAGTTGAGGATTTGTCTTGATTCAGACTGCCCGGTCATGTCGTGGCCAATAGTGAAATAATGTTTGGAGAACAGTTACGAGTGCTCAAAAAGATTGTAATGTGGAGGATAATCGAATGTGTGCGAAGTGTATTGTGAGGTCTGATAGTCGTTTGCAAAAGTACATGCGAAGTGTATTGTGAGTTCTGATAGTTGTTTGCAAAAATACATGTAACAATACATTCTTTTCATTTTTCAATTCACTTTGCATAAAAACAAAGCTGGGTTCGTATCTCACAATAAACACAACTATCAAAATATTAAGATTACATTTATTTAAAGAAGTGGACTGCAGTTGCAATACAAATGAAATCATAAGAAGAGTACCGTTCACATAACATCATCACAGCAAAAATGATAAAAGATAAGAGGCACATTTCAATAGAGATTACAAAAATACAACAGATTTTGATTCCAGTGGTTGGCTGAAGAAATTTGAGTGACAGAAACAGCATCCATCGAAAAAAGGTGTGCAGTCTTCGGTACAACATTGAAATAAAACCAACACATTACAACTCATTATCTGTGCAGTGGTGCGTTATGAGTAATGGTTGAGGGGCGGCAACACCTTTATTACTATAATCTACGGCATATATTTCCGCCCATTTTTTCAAATGGTGTGCAGCTGATAGCGCTATTTGAGGGGACGCCGCCCTGACCTGCAAGAAGAAGCATCTGTTGTCAGATAACATAACGCAAGACAAAACACAGGCTTCTACACATTCAGGGGTACTTGCCACGAAAGTTGAACACGCTTTCTCTTTCAGGGACCAGGATGGTGATGTCAATTGCGGATTTCGACTCGGAGGAAACTTATGCCTGCCAAAAATACATGTATTTGTAGCAAAAGAAGCTCGGGAAGATGTAGGTTATGGACATGCAGCACAAACTTACCTCGTTTTATCCATACTGGGATGAGTAGCGGAAACGTTATCGGCACCATGCACTTCAAACGGCACTCCGTTTTTACTGCAGCATTATGTGCCTCACTACTATATTGTTACTTTCCTTCAAGTTTCGAATCGTTAAAAAATCTGCAATCACTCGGTGTGTCGATGTCCCGATTTTCTGGTGTACCCCATCCCCATGCCCCTGGACGCGCGGGGTAATGACGGTACCGATGGTGGACCCATTATCGGTCGCTAGAGGACGCCGTTTGTCGTAAGGCCGGTAGTAGCGCCGTACCCCGCACAAAATTACGCCTTGCACGTACCTAGAATTTTTTTGCTGCTGAATTTGGGCGTGTGATTGTTGATATTAAACTTGGACATTACGTAACTTTAAATTTTTCGCAGTGGGCAGTAATTTTGGTTGTCACTTGCGTTAAAACAAAAGATAGGGAGGTTAGGGGTGTCGTTTTCGTGTTGTCAATCTTTTCTTAATTTTCATTTTTTCAACATGGCCCGCCCAGAATATGTCATTTGCCCCTTTTCTGAATTTGACGTACACACAGCCTACGTTATTGCCGGATTCCACGACGACATTGAAGGTGAATTCTGGGCAGTACCTTTCAAATCTGTGGACAATTTTGCTGAATGGGAATTTCAGTGGCGCAACTTGGGCTTCGTTACCAGTATGCACGGGAACATATGCATAGTTTTCAATGGTGGAGAAGACTTTGCATTAGATTTATCCAAAGATCCCCTGGGAGAGCAGTTTCGTTGTTCAGGTTGCTCCAGAAAAGCTCAACACAAACTCAGAGAAGCAAGAATAATTTACGGTCCTGGTGAGCAAACTTTAATAACTTTAATGAAGGTGTTTCACTGTTCGTTACCTTTGTGATCACCACTCAGTTACTTACACTCATGTCTGTGTAGGTTGCTGTTTGTCCTGTGTGCTCAGAGCGTACCGGAGAAAAGTTACTAATATCCACACACTTAAAACTGTAAGTTCATGTGTTGCACCCTCCTTCCCATTCTTTTCTATGTTTTGATGTTCAATTTTTGGTCCTCACCAGGATGATGAAGGATACTCAGGCAATGAGCAAGAGCAACATGGGCAGCTCCACAACTTGGAGTCTGCCTCACCCAGTACATCTCATGAACAGCTCACAGCCCCAGCCCCCACAAGCCCATACAAGCCTTCAGGCCACCTTTCCAGATTTGATGAAGAGTACGAACGCACTTACAGAATTCCCGGTATGGACAGTGACACATCCATGGAGGTGAGCAGTTATTTGTGTTCAAAACAATAATTTTACTAAGATTGCATCCCAGTTATGTGAACATTGATAGCCAATTCATACTTGTAATCAACAGGAAGACTCTTGAAATAGCTCCTGTGCTGCAGTGCAAGTGCAAATGATAAGCCTGCAACCATGTTCATACCAGGCAGTGTGTGGGTTCTGTGCGCCAGTGCCATCAATTTTTGATAAACGTATTCATTAATGCTGACAGTTGTTTCAAGACTGATTAAAAGCAGTACTTTCACTAAAATAATTATCAATATGTTATCAATCCTTTACCTTCCTTTTATTGAACTCCAGTGAACGGTTTTACAAGACTCATCAAATAGAGTACATTTACTACAATTATTATCAATCTGTTCAATGTGCAATAATGTGGATTTAAGTTGAATGTGATAATGAACAATAAAGTTTGTGTGAAACAGCGTGAACACCCTGCCACAATATTGAGAGAGTTGTGACTATTAATGAACAACAAACAATATTTCTTTGAGATTCACAAGTAGAATGTGATGATGATGGAAAATAAACAATTTCAATGACAATAATAATTTATTTCTCCACGTACATTATCAAAAGCACTTTGCAATGAATGCAAAATGACTGAAATAAAAATGACAAGATCATGAAGGTAATATTATGATTTCAAAATACCTCAGGTTTCTGGTGCCTGTGGTGGTTATCATTGTTCATTGATCATTCACGCAACCAAGCATCACGATTCTCCCATGGTATACATGTTGTAGCACTTTCAGGGCAACATTCACTCTTACAAAATGAAATAGGAGCAAAATTGCAACAACTCCTTCTGTGATAAATAAAACAGGGATGGTTAAGAGACTGCTGCTTTCATTAGTGTCAGTAAGCCATTACCCAGCCCATTTTAAAATGCTCAATTAATTATATACTGTATACTGCATATACTGAAACTGAACTATCCTAGTAATAGAAACAAAATCGAAACTACAGTACAATCAGCATACACTGTTGAAACAATTCTGATTTTAGAGAGAAAAGGTGGTCTGAAACTTCTATTCAAACTTCATGGCAATATTTCGGTCTCAGACCTTAATTGTTAGGTGAAGCTACAATAACAAGCTTTTAAAAGTGTTAAAGAGCCACAATTAATCGTCCTCCTCTTGCATAAGAAGTAACTATTATTTGTTTATTTTTTGAAATCTCAAACATCATCCTTTAATCAGCAATACCAGGAAATTGCCTAATGGGCTCAATGTATCATAAAGCACAAACTTACAAAGTACAAAACCAAATACTCTCAAACAAACACGAACACTAAAATCCTGGGCTTGGTAGCCACTTCATGCCTACAGCTGTTCAATGGCTGAGACATGCTTCTTTTTTCTCAAACATCTCAGCCAGTGGACGCATCAACCTGGCCACCACGGGCACACACCATGACCTTCCTATGAGCTTCAGGCGTCGTGAGTTGCTAAGGTTCGCGCAATCTGTGTAATGTTGAGGGTATCCAAACAAAACTTCACGTTCATCTATGGTCAAGCTACAGTCAATCCCATCTTCGATAATTGGCAGCTTTCCCTGGTGTCCTGTACAGAGCAATGACAAAATGAGACCCTCATTCACTGAAGTGCGTCTGGTTACATTTCACTGACAATGACCTTTCTGGCTTGAAGAATTTGTTGTTAATGTGGGCAAAAACCCAACCTTTGCAATTCGGAATGGTCTCAGCAGCTTTTGAAGAGACTGTCCGCGAAGAGCAGCCATTTCTCCAGCTGCCTCTGCCATATGTGGGATGTTTCCCCAGAAATATCTTTTGCGTCTCATTCCTACATAGGCGGATGCACAACATTTAACAGGCTCACAGCCCAGACACCTGAAAAAGGCATGTACACATAAAATGAAACCGATCAGCATGAAACACACACACACACACACACTGTACCTCCTTATATTACACACCTATCGATGGTTTCACGAACATGCCAGTCCACATTACATGTGTTTTCAAACAGCCAGAAGAATGTGTCGCCTCTTCTGCTGGCCTGCGCTGAGAGATAATTCCTTATGCGAACGAATTCAAAAAACAGCCTCCCAGTTGAATGTGGTGCTGTGGTCATTACAAAGAAAACTGCATTACACCCAAACACATCTGCATGGACAGTAGTGATCAAAAGTAAAACTCTTACCGAACCCTTGTCTGCGCGGATTCACGCGGCTCAAATTATTGCATGGGGAACCCCCGCACAAATAATCTATTCTGCCCAATGAATGTAACAGTTCCACATTGACACCTTTAACACACCCAAGCATGACAATTTCACCGTGATATCTGTGTTTGAGTACGCTGATGGCATCCCTGTCCACTTCACATGAGAAGTACATGTCAACTTTCAGCTTGAGGTGGCTCGAGAGAATATGAAACGCACTTCCTATACCATCAAATAGGGATAGGACACGGATCTGTCTGCGCTGAACAGGGATCACCTGAAACAATTGGGTTTATGCAATGATCATGGACTTGGTCACAACAGTAGCAGTTGGCTCACAACCACTCCTACCTTGTATAGGAATGTGTCACTGTTCCCGTGTAAGGGGATTGATACACAAATTGATTTCTCTAGTGGTAGACACTCAATGACACGTTGCGCAGCCTGGTAACTTTTCATGTAAGACCACATTATACCCGCATTATCAAATCCTAGAAATATGCCACTGTCAGCAGTCTCTTCTGTTGTACTGAAACCGAGGTGTGCTAATCGCTCATCACACAGAACCTGAAAAAACAACATCACAGTTTTCATTAAAAACATTAACCAACCAACCTAACCTCATATCGTGACTTTCGCCCCAGATCATACATTGTGAGATTTCACTCGTTTAAAAAGCATCCTCCTGTTACGACGCCCTGCCCTGCGTCTCCTTCTTGGGCCTGCGTGCACGATTACTTGTCCACTGTCAGGTAATGGCAGTTTACTTGTCAAAACTATGGGATAGTTCAGATGCGGCTGACCCCTAGGGCAACACACTCGATCTGCGCTGTTGGCTGGAAAACACACCAGAAGATAATTAAAAGTCAGTCCTGAGACTATTTCGTTACTGCCGATCTTATTGCGAGCAATGTTTCTGAACAAAGACACTCACTTTGCATTGCATTTGTAGGTGTCTGCGGCCCCCTTTCCACATCAAATACAATTCATTTTCCACCCTTTCGCAATAACATTGCGTGGCCTCGATGTAAATTTAGATTCCGGCTGGATATGTAGTATCAAGCGCACACCATCTCTGCTTCACCAAACACTTGTGCGCGATGTATGCGTTACAATTAATAAATTAATTAAATTAATTCATTTCACTCTCAGTACAGGTTACGTGCGTCTCGCACTCTGGTGGTGTGATGCGGAAGTTCGGTCAGGAAGTTGTTTCGAGCCCGGCCGCTAGATGTCGCTCAGCTCCGCTCCGCTGTAATATGTGATGTCATGTTCAATCCGTTTCTAAATGTAGCTTATGCAATTGAATTGTACGTTTTTGAATTCACCTTCAGTTACTGCATTTGTTGTACCTATACTCAAGAGATACTGAGGGGACATGGACCTTAACAAGTAAGTTCATCAAGGGGGTTATCACTCGTGAGATCCATGTTTCATGTACCTTAACCTACAATTCACAACTTACTGTAATGTCATGTCTTGTTTTCAGTTCCACCCCAAAGCCGCCACCTGCAGCCTGTGGTAAGGCCAGATCCTGTCACACGTTCATCGTCAGAGCAGCATCACCATCGGTTGCTTTAGCTGCTGCCCAGCACTTGAAAAAATGGTCGGAGGTATGTGCGGTTGAACACAGCACCAAAGGTATCGCTCAGCAACCCATAATAATTACGCATCATTGTTCAAACACAGAGATTTAAAATGATTCCAAATTAAATGAAACCTGGCAACTTGGTGTACAATCTGTTTCCTCCATGTAATTGACAGCACGAATTATATATGCAATTAATGAAGTTTGGTCACAATCGGTTTTATTCCATAACTATCACTTTACAAAGCTTACAAATCGAGAAGAGTCAAAATAATATATAAAGGCTGGAAAAAGTAGTTAATCAAGCCTGCCACCTTAGCGTAAAGTATGTAAATTTGGATGGCTCCTGGGGCCCACTTACCAAACAAACATATTTTCTACGTCACTAAACACCTCGCCCTGATTACTTTGTCACAATTACGTCTATGTTATGCATGTTCTAAGTAAAGTGCAGGTTATTGCGTCCATGGATGAAAAATATACAGTCGACACGTATCCTACAGTAAGGGGAGGTAAAGGCTGTACTTGCTCCAGTGAGAGAAAACCGTGTCTTTGCATTATGCGTCATTTCCACATGCAAATAGAGAGGAAATACAATTTGAAAATGACTGTTGTATAAATGTTCAGTTTTAGTAGATGATGATAGATAAGAGTTTTGATACGGGAGAGCGAAATAAAATACGTCCAGACACGGTTGTGTGAGAAACGGAAGTGAAGTGCATTTATTAAATATACAACAATGACTGACTACTAATAAAAACCAAAGGTTATTGTCATACTAGGATGCAAATAGAGAGGAAATACAATTTGAAAATGACTGACTACTAATAAAAACCTAAGGTTATTGTCATACTAGGATGCAAATAGAGAGGAAATACAATTTGAAAATGACTGACTACTAATAAAAACCAAAGGTTATTGTCATACTAAACCTAATTCATACTACAAAATAAAAGCTGCATAATTAAACAATGAGTTCCTCAGAACTGATGGAAACAATAAAACCGCAGCGTATTCATGCTGGGGTAAACCCATTGGTTCTGGCCAGCAGAATCTGTTGATTGAAAATGACAGTTGATCAGACACTACTCTACAAGGGTGTAGCATGAACAAACCTCTCATGTCAGCAAGGCTGGCCTCTTGTGAGTATTAGCCACATGTGCACAGTTTGCTACATAGGGTTGCCTCATGAAACTGACGAGAGGCTCATTTGTTGCTACATTGACAAGACAAGTGTAGTGTAAAATAAAGCAGGTTTACTTACCATGGGTACCGTTGCCGGCCAGCAGCAGCAGGGGCGGCACCGGCAGCACGGCCTCTTGCAACTGTGGCGGGGGCGGGGCCGGGGGCGGCGCTGCCGGCGGCGTGGGGCCGTCATCCCACTAAAAGTTCCTGGGGCCGGGCGTGCTCGTGGGCGGGGTGCGGGGGGCGGCAGCGGCCTCAATCGGCGGGGGCGCGGAGGCCCCACCGCCATCCCCGCGAAGTGCCCCGGGTTGGGCCTTGGTCTTGGGGCTAGGGCTGGGCTGACCACATTGTCTACAAAACAAAACGCACAGGTCACAAACCGGGCTGTCACAAACCTGTCACGGGAATGGAATCAAATTCGCCGAGACACGCGGCGGATACGCCAAAAATAGGGATTTTCACGACCGAGTGTCTCGTCTTGTAGCAACAGCATACAAACTTACTTGTTTTCATGACTGAAGACTGACGACTGACTGACGACTGAAGAAGACCGATAACTTGATGCTCCTCTGGACACGGCAAATCAACTGACACGGTTGCTGTCCGCCGCTGGCAGGTGCGCTCGGGGTGCGAGAGAGAGACCGGTCAAGCCTATGGTCTGCTATGGTCAAATGCTGGGCTAGGAAACTCTGGGCGAGGGGGATTTTGCGAAATTGTTCGTTGGGCGAGCCGTGTTGCAGAAGAATCCCGGCGCAGAGGCATCGGTTACCGGATCGGGACCGGGGTAGCTGAGGTAGGTGGGAGGTGGGGGACGCTGATGACATCTTCTCCAACTTGCCGACATATGGACGGGCGACAACGGCCACCCTGAGTCCGGCGTTGTGGGTCCCATAGAGTAACTCTATGGTGGCTCCAGCTCTCCGGCACTACCGGCTTCGGTATTCGAACACCCCCCCCCCTCCCCGGAGACTTCCCTGCTTCGTGCGCCGTGTGTGTCAGGAGGGGGTCGCGGTCGCGCACCCCCAGGGAGTACTTGAACTGCCCGGCGAGGGACTCCTGCGGCTCTGTACCGTCCGCTGTGCACCGCGTGCACCACGCCCTGCGCCGGGCTGCGTCTGCGTCGTCGGGGGAGTGCACCCGTGCCCCGCTACGCCCTGCAGGTCCTCAATCTCCTTCGCGCCCCCCTGGGGACCCGCGGTGCCGAGCCGAGCAGAGCCCAGCGTCCAGCGTCGCCTTCACGCCACACCACGCCCTCCGGGGTGCCACCCGGGCCCCTGGACCCCACTCGCAGAGCGCCTTGCTCGGGTCGTGTGTGTGTGTGTGTGTGTGTGTCTGTTTCTGTCTGTGTGCGATCAATCTGAATTATCTGCGGGGGGCTGCGCTCTGGACCAAGAGTCTTGCGGCCAGCAGCCCCAGCTGACGTCATCGCGGAGCGGCGCGTACCGCCGGTACTCGAACCCGGCTTCAGTTTTCTTCTGCTAGTGAGTGACGCGTCGGCCCTTGCCGCCAAGATTTGATTTCGGCCACCAACTCCGTCTGCAACGCCTCCTTCGCGCGGGGGTGGCCTGCCGTGGCCTGCCGTGCCTCGGTGTCCGGAACCCCCCCCCCCCCCCCCCCCCCCCCCCCCGGGGCAGGGGCAGGGCGGGGCGGGGCGGGGCGTGGTCCAACCACGAGTTAACGAGGACGGTGCGCAGCTCGCGGCCCCAAAGTGCCCAAATGCAGCGCGCGCACCCGCTGGAAAAATGGACGCGCCCCCGCCGTGTTGTGTGGCCGCGGTCCCCCCCTCCCCACTCTTTTAGGTCCATAATGTCCATATCTCGTGTTGTCTTGCAATAACGGCTGGTTACACACAGGTGCACACGCTACAACAGGCCCTGGGCCAGGCGCAGCCCGCGAGGGGGTACCTCGGCTACATGCTGATGGGGCAACGTTGCCCGGGGCGACGGAATGCCCCGGCGTCTCTCTCTCTCTCTCTCTCTCTCTCTCTCTCTCTCTCTCTCTCTCTCTCTCTCTCTCTCTCTCTCTCTCTCTCTCTCTCTCTCTCTCTCTCTCTCTCTCACACAAAAATAGTTTCTTGTGATAAGCATACAAATATACTTGAGCTATATTTTCTTCTGACAAGCATAATTTTCTTCACATAACATTAAGTTTTTCTTACCATAATATAATTTTGTCTACCGATAAGCCGAAATTTTGCTTAACATGAAATGCTATGCGTAAGAAATTCGATACTTAGGATAAGAGTACACCTCTACGTACTAGAGAACGTTTGCTAACATCAACGTCACATGCTATCCCCCGCTTCACCGCCCTCATGCGCACAAGAATTACTATACTAATAGGAAGAAAACAGCTTGAATATGAGAGAATGATTGTTTCTCCGAGAGATGGCGCTGGTGGTCAACGGCGTTTTCTGGCTCGCGCTGCTGATATACATACAGCAGTTACCCTAGTCTCCGGGCGAGTCCTCACCGTACGTGCCCAGTGAGGTGGATCTGCGGGTATCAGTCGGGCATGTTTGAGATGTTCGGAAAGCATGTCTCTTACTGAGCGGCCAGAAATCCAGTTTTAAGAGTGATGGATTTTACAGTGAAAATGAGCATGCTTTTCAGAAGTCAACAGTAATCTTACTATAAACCAAGTACACTTGTGTTGAGAACACTCATATGCTTGAAACTTAGAAAGTTTGTTTCCTGATAAGACAAAAAACAGTTGTCTTGAGAATATTCACATGCTTAAAACTTAAGCATATTTTATTCTTAGCATAAGACTAAATATACTTGTCCCAATAGTAAGAATATTTTCGTCTTACCCTAATGCAAATTGTTTTATCATAAGAATCTATTTTTGTGTGAGTCGCTGGTTCTGTCTCCCTCTCTCTCCTCTTCTGTCTCTCTGCCTCTCTCTCTCTTACTCTGTCTATCTCGCTCACTGTCTCTCTCTCTCTTGCTCTCAAGTTTTAAAATCAAATGTAGTAGACTAATCAGGAGCGACAGAATATTTATTCCATTTCATAGCACCAAGGTACCGTCATACATCACAGTATTTATATAAAAGCACTTACTTAAATTGCAACTGTGCCAAATCAATATTAAACAGTTATAGATAGGTGAAATCATGAATTAGTGCAGTTGAAGTGATATTCACAAGACTTAATTTACAACAAGAATCTGTTACGGTACAAATAAATACAATACTTAGATGCTACATAAAAATTGGTTTACATGAATACAATTTACAGTCTATAATTTAACATATTATTTAATCATGGTTGTTCCATGCCCACTGTGCTTTACGCTTCTCTAGGCTCAACAGTAATCCATCTGTGTCGGTCTTGTCTGGAAAGAAAATAATTGAACAAATTAGAATATGCGGGAAAATTGGAAAGCGTTGTAAATCACATCACGTCATTGTTCCCCATTAATCAAATTACCTTCAATTTCAAGAATTTTAATAGGCTTCATCTTTAATCCATCAATTACGTAGAATATTTCATGTAGCCAGTCAGGGTCATAGGTAGGGTGAAACTTTGGTGGCAGTGGAACAGGTTGCATGAAAATACTATCCGAACCAAACACCTCGAAACGACCTGGTTCTTCCACGAAACATACTAAACATGAAACTTCAGGGGGCAGCATGTCTGTAACAGAGGTTGTAAAAATCAGAACTTTCCACATGGAAGTGACAATTTGGAAGGATCCACCGGAGGGGGGGGGCTAATTCCCCCCCAAAAATCAGCGACGACCGGGGTAGGCAACCCGCACAACAAACGCTGAACCCTAAGTCTGGCTGCGGCCCTGGTGGGAGCTATGAGCTATCAATTATCGGGAGGGCCTCCTCCGTGCTCTGCAGCCCCCCCTCCCCGGGATTTTCTATTATATTTGTGCGATCCATAAGTCACCGCGTCACCGCAATACCCACCTTTAAATGAAAGAAGAAATGGTTGTCGGCGGCGGAAGCTGGGCTGGACGGACAACTAGTACACAATCTTGTCGCACATAGAGAGCAGAACGAAGTGACGAAGTGACGAGCTAGCCACGGACCTGATGGCTGCCGCCGGACTTTCAGCCGGCACGCAGCACACACACACACACACACACACACACAGGGCCTGAGTAGGGCAGTGCACCCCGGCCGTCGGCCGGGGTACGGCAACATTGCGCCGTGGCGGGTCCTATGGCGGGAGGGAGGGAGGGCGGGAGGGAGGGAGGGCGGGAGGGACGGAGGGAGGGCGAGCGTGGTGGGGCGGCGAGAACGAGCGAGGCGGCTAGATCACGCAGCACACACACACACACACACAAACACACACACACACACCCTCGTCGAGGCCGTGGACGCGCTGCGCTGCGGGGCGGCCAGCGGCCACGCGGGCGCCGCGATCGCGCTCGCCTTCCTCACGACCGCGCAGGCGCCGTGCTGCACGCACTGAACCTCCTGGTGGGGGTCATGGTGGCGTGCGGGGCGGCCACCGCGCTGTCGCCGCCAGCCCTTACCACCACCACTCCTGCCTGCAGTGCAGCACCACCAGCCCCGGCAGCGCGTCGGCAGCGGCAGCTTCCGGGTCGTACCATCGCGGGGGGTTGCTCCGCGGCCGGCAGTGTTACCAGACGTACCCCCTTGGGTGGCGACCCGTTCAACGGCGGTCCCTAGCGGCGCGAAAGTGAGGACCACTCAAATTCTTCCCAAGTGCCGCTTGTACGCACACACCCACAGGTGTCGCCCCTCGATACATCCGCCGCTGAATTTCATCTGCCGCCCCCGCTGGAATTCCGCGCCTCTTCCGCCACACACACCCACACACACACACGCGCGCGCGCGCGCGCGCAGCCACGCCAGGCAGTACCTGTGCCGTGCCGTGCACCGGCCGCGTATTCCGAGCGCATGCATGTACCGAGTCAGAAATGGTAGGGAGGATTCCGTATGGAGGCCGTGCGGAGCGGCGGAGCAGAGCAGCGCCAGCAGAGCTAGCAGAGCGCCTGCTGACTGCGGCCTGGCCACCCCAGCGCAGCGGAGCGTTCGGGTTGCCTACCCGCCCCCTCGCCCTCCTCCGCCTCCCTCCCCGCAGGTCGGGCTGGGCTGGGCCCGGCTGGGCCCGCTGGGCCGCACACAGATGGAATGGAGCGGCGCGATCGCTATCGCGGTCCCGTTGATGTGACACGAATGAGACATATTGAAACACGAGTTATCGTCGTCGTCTGCTCGCGGCCGCCAGCGATCGGCCGGGCCGGGCTGCGGCCGGGCGGGGGGCAGAGGGGTGGGTCCGGGCTGGCCGGGCCTAGCCGGGCCCAGAGCGTGTGCGTCAAATCAACGTCACCAGGCGGGCGGTCGTTTGCCGCGCTGGGCGGGTCCGGGCTGGGCTGCATCGTTTTGGGGGGGAGAATGCCAGTTATGTACTGTATGTAGTGTGGCAACGCCGCCGCGCCGGGGTCCTCGCCGATGCCTCCGCCGGGTCCTGCTGCCGCAGTCTTCCGAGATCCGGGGCCTCCTTTTCCTATTTTGGGCGTGTCAACTCGGCTCAAAATATAATATCCAGTAAAATCAATAATCCCCCTTACCTCAGCTCCTAATTGGCGCACAGACTTGGTACTTAGACCACTATGCACGGGATTTAAACGCGAACAGGATGAGTGCAATATATATGCGATATCTGGATTTAAATTTGCACGTCGAAAGAAGGCCATAAATTATGAGCGACCCCTGTCATTCACGCGCCGAGATCTGGGATGGGACAAAAGGACCCCGGCGGACCCCGGCAGCCGAGCGGGGAAGTGAGCTAGTGCGGCTGAAGACCCACTCAAGTCGTGTGGGAGGTGTGCTACAAGGACAGAACTCGATCGTCTGTCTCTGTCTAATGATGAAATCACTGGCAAAACATGACTTTTCCGTGCATACACGCCAGCCGTGCAAAATTTCCAAGATTTTTTCTGATGATGGGGTGTGGTAGAGGACGGTTCAATCTAGCGCATGACATAAATTTCATCCCAAAGAAGGTACTCCTTGACACCAAAAAACGCGTGTTTCGCAAGGCATTGTTCAAGGCGTTCCAGGGATCCTCCTGGAATTTCAAGGGCCGATTGAAACCCGTCATGCGCTAGTATGGACAATTTTCTAACACCCTGCAAAGTCCCGTCTTGCTGCGACGTCTGGTTTTCGCGGCGTGTATGCACGGAGATCGAAAATAATTGAGAAATTTGCAACTTTGCAGCGCTCTAGCGCCTAAACTAAACGACGCACGGTGGTGCGGTTTTGGACAATGACTCAACTCATAGTCCTCTGTCGATTTATCGAAAAAAGTTTTTTTCGGTCGGATGGCCTTAACGCCGACTCGGAAATTCTGTAGGATGGACGCGTCCTGTTCCTGTTAGGAATACACAGGAGAGAAGGCGCCGGCTACCCTGGCCTCGGAGTGACTGCGCATGCTGGCGCGCTTGTGTCCGCGGGCCGTGGGCCGCGGCCACGCGGGCGCCGCGCTCGCGCTCGCCTTCCTCACGGAGGCCCTGCTGTTCCACCAGGCCGAGGCGGCCAAACACGACCGCGCAGGCGCCGTGCTGCACGCACTGAACCTCCTGGTGGGGGTCATGGTGGCGAGCGGGGCGGCCACCGCGCTGTGCGGCGTGTTGCCCCGCAGCCGAGGCCGAGGGACCATAAAACTCGGGCTGGGCTGGGCCCGGCTGGGCCCGCTGGGCCGCACACAGATGGAATGGAGCGGCGCGATCGCTATCGCGGTCCCGTTGATGTGACACGAATGAGACATATTGAAACACGAGTTATCGTCGTCGTCTGCTCGCGGCGCCAATAGAGTACTCCGGGGAAGCTCAAAACGGAAGGGTGAAGTCTGCCCTGAGAACAGCACGGCGCATCGGCCTGGCCTGTCCTGCTTCATTGGCAATTGTCTCTGTCGCTCCTCGCACCCTTCACGCTGGACAGTCAGGCCCCATGCCTGCAGGGAGGCTCTTGCTGTTGCGCACGCACCGGGGGTCCCGGGTTCAACAACCCCGGCGGCATAGCCATCCCCCTCCCTCCCATCCCGCCAGGTGCGTGGGTGGCAGCCCGAGCCGAGAGGCAGTTCAGGTCCAGGCTACGCAGACGACCTCAATCGCTAACCGACCGTTGACGCAGAAGCACGTCTTGGAAGACACGGAACGAAAATGAATCAAGATTTCATGTAAGTGACGTTTAAAATTTCTAATCAGCACACGTCGCACGATAGTATATGTGTCTCTGATTTGTTATCATAGGACTCTGGTGCCGGTCTACAGATGGGTCCGTACTGCTGAGTGAGTATTATTTTTTCTCTGTGTGTGTGTGCCCGTGTGTGCATGTTGTAAGGAAGACAAAAAGGTGGGGGGGGGGGCTTAAGGCATTCTCCCGTACCTTCGTGATTCGCCGTACTAAGTAATGGGGACGTGTTCGCCTACTGGGAATCGAAGCACAGATTTACAGCCGCCTTGCGCGTCACAGCAAGGTTGGCAGATTAGGGCGGGGGCTGCAAGAGGTCTGCGTCCCCGTGTGTGTGTGGCCGCCGCCCGCTGCCGCGCCGGGGTCCGATCGTGCACACCAAGTAGCTGGTATTTGAACCCGCGGCTCGGGGCCATGGTGAGTGTCCGGGGTGAGCAGCCACAGAGGCCTAGTGCAGGGTAGTGCAATGAGGTGCAGTGTGTGTCGAGTAGTGATATGGTGATTTGCGAGGTGGGAGTGCGGGGTCAGTGCGGCGTCCCACCGGGGAGGCTGCAGCGCTGTCGGCTCAGCAGCGGGCAGGGCTGGCCGTGGCCTGCACCAGCCGCCCCGAGGCGAGGGCGGCATGTGGCCCTGGCATCCACGCAACGTTGCCACCTCCCGAACCCCGAACCCCAGGACAGGAATGCAGGGACTGCCGTGCGGTCGCGCACGGACCCTGGTTCCCTGGCAGTGCAACGTTGTCGGTTCAGCATACTCCGGCCGCCTCCACGTCTTGCCATCCTTGTCCTTGTCCGAGGCAGCCAAGGACCCGTCGCCTACACATTCTCTCCCGGCGACAGAAAAAATAGCGCACATGTCCCCGGTTTTGAGGAAGGGGGGGGGGGGGGGGGGAAGCGCCAGGGCCAGTAGCTGGCCCACGCGGCAAATGCTCGATTTCTCATACTTCTCGCACCTAGGCCGTGCCCGGGGCTGGCGGCCGGAGCCGAGGGGGCGCGGGGGCCGCGGGGGGGGGGGGGGGGGGGGGGGGGGGCGGAGCTGCCGTGGCCTGCTGGGCTCTGTCGCAGGCGCGGGCTGGCGGGATGTCTGTGCGACATCAGCATATGGTCCCGGCCGGGCGCGCGGGGTGTGTTTTCCCGCCGTGGCCGCCCATGAACACAGCACGGCTGGGGCTGGCGGCCGGAGCCGAGGGGGCGCGGGGCCCGCGGGGGCGGGAGGGGGGCGGGCTGGCTGGGGTGGCGAAGCGGAGCATGCCGGGCTCCGGAAGGGGGGGGGGGGGGCGAAGCCAGACCAAGCGCAGGCTTTTCGTGGTGGAGGTTTTCGGGAAGGCCGAGGGGGAGTAAGTACCAGGGAAGGTACAAGCAGGGGGGGGGGGGGGGGGACTAGGGCCTACGCAGGGGGCGGGGAAGACTCGGTGGTGCGGTGTCCGATTTGATCGCGGCTGAAGTTCGGTAACAAAAGAGCCAACTTGCAAGCTTTCTGGTCGGTTCGCAATCACAAAACCCGAGTGCGAACGCTTTCGACTGCGAGAAATCAAAAGCATTTAAGAGGCTCTGTTTGTTTTTGGAAACTGACGGAGGCGTCCAGCATGCACTAGACGACCTGATGAATAAACAGACAATTTTCGGAAAGCGCCGAGGTTTACAATGAAAAACACACGCGCAACCTCCTGCAAAAGAGGTTTGGCCAGGCCGTTATCATTTCATCTAGGCAAGGGGTGAAACGATGTGTGGTGACTTTCCAGCCCGCAGCTTTTCGTATCTTGTCTGGATCCTTCTAAGAAAAGAGATGCGCAAAAACCTGGAAGATGAACGGAAGAGGTTTTTAGCTGCTGCAGCAGAGCTGAGCTGTGTTCTTAAGGGACTGACCGGAATATGATTCTGCAATGGGTTTTGAACAGGGGCGCACAAGGTTAAACCCGTTCCCGCAAATTCTAACGTTCGACTTTAGAGATTTCCCTTCGCCCTGCATGAGCTTCCCTAGGCATCTGTTCGGCCCGGTTCGGCCAGGCCGGCCGCGTGCTAGAGCAGCGAGCAGCGGGTCCTTGTCGCACTCACAGCCGCCCGGCCTGCGGGAGCGAGGGAGACCGCTCTCCCCGGACGCTGCCTCGGCACGGCGGTGGTGGGGGGACCAGTGGAGCCTGTGCCGCGGAGCAACGCGGAGAGCTGCAGCGCTCGGGTTCAAACCGAGTACCTCGGTCACCGTAGGTCTGATCGAAAAAGCGAGAGTACCGTCATGGAGCTGCAGAATCGCTGCACAAGGTTTGCTTCGAGTGAAAAAAGACGATCGGGCCTCATTTACGAGCAGCGATGTAAAGAATCAAATTTTAACTTTTGGCAGTTTGCCGGAATTCTTTCGGACGCGTTTTTGGCATGAAATACCAGTCGGGCATCAAAGTGATCAGTGAAGGGGACATGCGGGAGAGTGTGAGGAACGTCTGGGACCAAGAACGGCGATTCTAGCTGCAACCGTTCACCCGCTAGAGCGGGGGGGGGGGGGGGGGCGCGGGACCTTTGAATGCAGGAAATCGGCGGGGGGTGGTAAAGGCTATGACACCTTGACACCTATGCCAAAGCCTATGACTTCAGAGAGAGAGAGGGTAGAGAGGGAGAGCTGCTTCTGCTCGCGGTAGTGTGGAGGCGTGACGGCATAGCCTGATGGCCTGGGGGCGCGGCGCGACGCGGGGCGGCGGGGGACCGCTCAGGCGAAGGTCCCCAACTTCCTCTAGATTGACAGAGTTCCGAAAGTGGCAGGGGCCATGGGCCATGGGTAGCAAAGCCGCCGTGCCCCTCCGGTTAGCAGGGGCACGGCAACGTTGCATCCTTACGGGCCCGGGCTGGCGACCGGACCTGGGACCGGGCGATGGGGGGAGGGGGGGGGGGTAGGTTCTCCGCGGACAAGTTGAGACTTGCACAGGGCTGCAAAGGACTGTCCTGGCGGAAGGGGAGTAGGTGGCGCTGGTGCCCGGCCGCTACCCCCTGCCCAGAGCGCTCCGCTGCCGTGGGGCGGCCGGCGGGAAAGAAGTGGATAGAGGGGTGGGGGTTGGTGCAGCTGGTGGGAGGGGGTAGGCTGCCGGCGGCAGCAGGTCCTCAGCCCCACACTCGCGTCTCACTTTGTGCAAGGAGGCGGAGGAGAGCACTTGTCTTGACAACGTTCACCCCCCTTAGCGCTTTCTCTTTGTGTCGTGTTGTGTTCAGGTACCCGGTTGTTCAAAGCCATTCCCCTTCTCGGCAATCAAGTTTTGCAGCAATGAGTTCGACGTCAGAATCACCTGTGGCTGCAGCTGGCAGCAGCAACAGCGATTCTAGGAAGAGGAAGACCACGAGCCTGCTTGGTGGCGGAATGTGAGTACACTGTGTTTGTGTGTGTGATTGTGTGTGTGTGTGTGTGTGTGTGTGTGCAGATGCAGTGGCCCGTCCCTGCCGCGCCACGAGCACGGGTACCCGCGCGCGGGTGTGTGTGTGTATGTGTGTGTGTGTGTGTGTTTGTGTGTGTGTGTGTGCAGATGCAGTGGCCCGTCCCTGCCGCGCCACGAGCACGGGTACCCGCGCGCGCGCGGTTGTGTGTGTGTGTGTGTGTGTGTGTGTGTGTGTGTGTGTGTGTGTGTGTGCAGATGTAGTGGCCCGTCCCTGCCGCGGCATGAGCACTGGTGTGTGTCTGTGGGGGGGGGGGGGGGGGGGGGGGGGGGCGTGCGTGCGTGTGCACCGGTTCCCAGGGCCCAGGACGTGGCTGCTGTGTGGGCGCCCCTGACCGCCCCTTGTCTTGTAGTACCATAGGCCCTTGGACCCTTCGGTGAAGCCTGTACACGTCTCTGCCCCTGTCCATACTGTTCTTAAAGAGAGCTAGGCAGCTCGCACGCCTGGGTGGAGTTTCGGCTGCATAAGCCCAGGGGGCGCACCTGGCGCGGGCCCGGCGGGTGCGTCATTACGGGGTGAGAGGGGTGGGTGATGCGCCCTGCCCGTCCCTGCCGCGGCACGAGCACGGGTACCCGCGCGCGGGTGTGTGTGTGTGTGTGTGTGTGTGTGTGTGTGTGTGTGTGTGTGTGTGTGTGTGTGTGTGTGTGTGTGCAGATGCAGTGACCCGTCCCTGCCGCGCCACGAGCACGGGTACCCGCGCGCGGGTGTGTGTGTGTATGTGTGTGTGTGTGTGTGTGTGTGCAGATGCAGTGGCCCGTCCCTGCCGCGCCACGAGCACGGGTACCCGCGCGCGCGCGGTTGTGTGTGTGTGTGTGTGTGTGTGTGTGTGTGTGTGTGCAGATGCAGTGACCCGTCCCTGCCGCGGCATGAGCACTGGTGTGTGTGTGTGTGTGGGGGGGGGGGGGGGGGGGAGTTTCGGCTGCGTACGTGCGTGTGCACCGGTTCCCAGGGCCCAGGCCGTGGCTGCTGTGTGGGCGCCCCTGACCGCCCCTGCCCCTGCCCCGGCACGGACACGGACACGGGAAGCGTACTGTCGGCGGCATAAGCGCGCTGGGGCCCCTGGAACCGCATCTCTCCTGTATGCTCGACATTAACACACTGTGGTGATTTGCAGGCCCGCCAAGTTGCTGGGAACTGGAAGGCGACCGATGGAGCAGCTGCGGAGTCAGCCATTGCACTCTGTGGCAACGACTCTCCCTGGGAAGGGGAAGTCGGGCGTGCATCAGCGTGCGCGGCAGAACGGTGGGGCACCGCTGGTGACGCCCTCTCGCACCATACCAATCCGCACGTGCAACGAGTAAGTGCAGACTGCACATGGCCGGAGACTTAATGTGTTAATTTTTTCTTATTTCTTTTTGTCCTACTGGTGTGTAACTTGTGGTACCGCTCTTCTGATTGTATGCTGTTTGACTTTGTACCTTTGCTCTGAAGGACCAAAGAGGCCCGTTATCGGCGACGCAGGCGTGAACTTCGTGAAGCTCGTCTATCAACAATCATATGTGGCCTGGATGAACCCATACACGAACCCATGCAGCGAATACCTTCTCCACCACTTTGGGTGCCAGTAGCTGTGACACACGCAGCCAAGAAAGGAGTGGCTGTGGTGCAGGACTGTGGTGATAGCTCTCCAACAGGTGGCAGCAGTATGGAGTTCCAAGGACCAGAAGAGGACGTCACGCAGCAGAGCCTGCTTGAAGGACAGAGTTTTCCGCAGCATTTGCACGCACCAGTGGTGGAGGGTTTTTACAATAACTTTATTCCAGTAGCCAGGCAGAGCATGCGTGAAGCAGTTCGACAGTGGAGCCTGCGAGAGTGCATCAGCCGTGACGCAGTTAACAGGCTGTTGGCTGCGTTGGGGCCGTACGACGCCTTGCCCAAAGATGCTCGCACACTTTGGGGGCAGCACAAAATTGAGAGGGCAGTGGTGCATCCTGTTGGGAAAGGAAAGTACATTCATTTTGGCCTGGAGAAGAGGTTGGTGTGTCTGTTGGAGGGTGTGGCCCTGGTGCGCCCAAATGTTTTCAGGAATCTGCAGGGCAAGGTGTCACTTATGCTGAACTTTGACGGAGCCTCCCCTTATAACTCAGGGAAGTCTTCTTTCTGGCCAATTTTGGCTAATGTCCGTGAACTGAGTGGTATCTGCGACAGTGTGTTTATGTGTGGTTGCTATTATGGGAAGGAGAAACCGCAGTTGCAACCTTACTTGCAGAGATTCATCACAGAGCTAAACAACATTCTTGGTACGGGCATTAGTGTCAATGGTTCATGCTTCTCTGTGGTGTTGAGCGGTATTGTGTGCGACACTGTAGCTCTGGCTCACATGAAGTGTACCCAGGGCCATGGCGGATTCCACGGCTGCCCCAGGTGCAGAGTTCATGGGAAGAAGGTGGACGGTGCTACCTGCTTCTTGAATGTAACTTCCCCAGCAAGAACAGATGCCCAGTTCAGGAACCAGAGCAGCCCTGCCCATCACAACGATGTCACACCACTTGTCAACATTATACCTAGGCTGGACATGGTGTTGGATTTCCCTGTGGATCCCATGCATGTGGTGTATTTGAGAGTGGTCAGGTCGATGCCCCGTAAGTGGAGAGCAGGCAGGAAGGAGTATGTGGAAGTAACAGCTGAAAACGGCAACACGCGGTGGGAGACGCCTCTGAATGAAAACGGCAATAAGGGGCGAAAGAGGAAACAGCCAGACCAATTGTCGGCTGAGAAGGTACTTGCCATTGACAAGTTGATCCAGGTGCTGAGTAAGCTGTGGCCTTCCGAGTTTCAGCGGAGGATGGGCATCATGTCTGATGCAGACCTTTGGAAGGCTATAGAAGCAAGAGCGTTCGCGGCATATGTAGCACCCCTCTTGAAACCGTACTTGTCTAAAAAGTATTATAACCATTTCCTCCTCCTCCATTGTGCTATACGGCTGCTGTCTGCAGAGGGTGTCAGGGAGAGACCAGAAGACATCGCACTGGCCAAGGGGTTTTTGGTTCAGTTTGTGAAGGCGGGGCAGGTTTTGTTTGGTTTGGGATGGAAGGTGTTCACAGTGCACAGCCTACTTCATGTGGTTGATGATGTGTTGCGGTACGGACCACTGGAATCGTATGGAGCATGGCCATTTGAAAATTATCAGCGTAAGGTGCGGTCCATGGTGAAGGGGGCCAGGCTGCCACTGTCGCAGTTGCACTATGCAATGAGGGTACGTGACAACTTGCCTCCTCCAGAACCCCAACCTCATGTGCAGCTCGGGCCAGTGATGAAAGGGGGTGATAATCTTGGGATGGATGGCGTGTGCCACAAGTATGTTGTTGTTGGCGGCCACAAATTCAGCGCCGTGAATGCCTTTGATCGTAATGCCCTGCTGAGTGATGGTTCAACATTATGTATCAAGAGCGTTGTGGACTGTGGTGGAGAGGATGTATTTGTGGCAGGTCACAAGTACGCACCAGGTGGTGATGTTTTCACTTATCCTATGCGTTCCAGCAGGGTGGGAGTTTCGTATGCAGGTCCCCTGAGCAGTAATCTGACTGTTGTAAGATTGAACATGCTTAAGAAGAAAGCATGTGTTTTCCCTGCTGGTACGAAGAAGGTGATAGTGGAAATGCTGCATGAGATGGGAGAAGAGAAGATTTAATGTATCTGTGTGTGTGTGTGTGTGTGTGTGTGTATGGGCGTGGGTGTCTGGGTGTGAGTGTTGTATTATTTTAATTAATAGTGATATTTTTAACAGGAAAATGGCCGCCGGCGACCTCCGCCACGGCGTACGAAGAAGGTGATGGTGGAAATGCGGCATGAGATGGGAGAAGAGAAGATTTAATGTAGCTGTGTGTGTGTGTGTGTGTGTGTGTGTGTGTGTGTGTGTACGTGCGTGGGTGTCTGGGTGTGAGTGTTGTATTATTTTAATTAATAGGCGCTGTTGTATTCCCATAACCCTACTTTAGAGAATTATTTTAATTACATTGCGTTGTGGATGTGCTACGTACTTTTTCAACACACGCGTCAATTTATTTTGATACTTATGTTAAGATTGTACTCATATTTTGCATACGCGGGGGGGTGAGGTAGCCGATCTGGCTCTGGTGAGGTAGAGGTGGAGGGGAGAGTCCACTGCCGCCTATAGTGATATTTTAACCCGCCGGCGACCTCCGCCGCGGCCTGTAGGATTGCTAACAAAGATGGTTGTGTGTCTACAGGTCAAAGTTCGTGGTTGTGGAGTTCCTGGAGGAGGATGGGGGTGTCATGGAGGTGCCCTGGAACTGGGTGGAGTGTGAGGTGAAGGGGTCGGTCATAATTACTGTCGACCCCAATAACCCTAAACCCACCTACAAGGCAACGTACCAAGTGTGGCTGCCCAAGGCCACTGGACAGGGGACCGCTAAGGACCTGGCGCGGACGGCCGCGAATCCAGTCAAGCCAAAGGATGAGAGCGAGAAGACGGGCTGGCACCAGTACATTGCGAAAATGCTGTCCAAGGAGTGTGGTAAGTGTATTGGAACTGCGTGGAACTATAGGGTACACAGTCTTGCTTCATCACTGATGTGTATCTCTTTCGCCATATAGTCGTGTTGAACGAGGCTGAGAGGCAGGCGAGGGAGGCCATCGAGCAGAAAGCGACGTCTTCGGAGGAATCTGTCGTGGAAGGGGGATCGCCACAACCGCGGGTATGTGCTGAACGCCTGTGGTATGAGTGGGGTAGGCCGGCCCGCACGACATGTGTGCATGAAGACACGGACGTTGCCTAACCAGCAGGCGCCGTCTACGCGGGCCATTTGAGCTGCAATATCGCACTGGAATATGATGTTTGTGTGTTGTAGGTTGTGCAGGAGACCGATGCCGAGGACGTGGTTCCCCTGCCCAGCCCGCGGACGACGTCGCCTCCGTTAGTTGATGAGTTCCACCACTCGCTCGTGGACCAGGTGGCCACAGAGGTGATGCAGCGAATGCAGCCGAAGCATGACGAGGTGATGCAGCGACTGGACGAGATCATGAATGGTAATTTACTATGCATTTGTTGCACATAGTGCTGATAAAATGTTGTGGTTTTTTAAAATCTATGCATGGTACTTATTTTCCTTTCTTTCTTTCCAGCATGGAAGGCAGGTCAAGGGGAGATGCAGGTGGAATGGGGGAGATTATAGAGCGACTGAATGAGACACTGGCCAAACAGGCGCAGGCAGTGGCTGGAATGGTTGGCCAGGTGAGGACAGTGGCTGGGTCAGAGAAGACGGCACAGGAAGAGCTATCGAAGTTGTTGCGCGTCAGGTTGCCAGTCAACGACTCCGGCAATGTCCTGCGGCTGGAGGAGGCGCTGGTTGACGAGGATAAGCGGAAGGCTGTCGGATTTGCTGTGGGTACATACGGGTCACCCACATTAACCCTCCTGTGCGAGAAGGTGTGTGATCTTCTGCTGTCCCCAGTGCAGCAGCGCCGGATGAATGCCACGGGTTCGGCATTCACAGACAGGGAGAAAGAGCTGGGAATTCCTGAAATGGACCCGGATACAGACTTGCCAGCAACAAACAAACTCAGGCTGAACGATTTCCCTTGTTTAATGCTAGTTTATTTAGCAGCACTGAAATGCAACAGGGTGCTGTGTGAAAAGAATCACACCATCAGGGAACTGGAGCAGGCACGCAATGTTGTGTTTAACAGAGCAGCGCAGAGCACGAAGAGAAGGTCAGGGCAAGTGCCGGACAGCCCAAGAGGGACAGAAAAGTGGCTACAAGTAAAGTAGTGAGAAGGCCAGACCCCGCAGCATTGAAGAATTTGAGTTTTAATGAGCTGGATGATAGCCTTGATGGGGCAATGTGACTGTCCTCTGTGCTGCCTTGTTGAACTCTGCATTTGTGATATTTTTTTTGGTAAATTTTAGTTATCATTTCCTTTTTTATTTACTTCACTTGTAGCTCCAGTTACCATTTTTCCATTGCTTTTTAATTTGTTTTGCTATTTCTGGTATTTTTTTTAACATTTGCACTTGTTGCAAGAGTTTCCATTTTTCCATTATTGACGTTTTAATCATAAATTCACAATGATATTGGATCTTCAGTCTGATGTTGCTGCGCATACCTGTTTAAAATTGTTACTTTATAATCCGACTTAGCTTTCCGTTTGTTCTGCAAGTATCCTAGATGTAAATTTTGCTGTTTCTATATTCCATTTTTTACTGTAATTTTTGTATTCTTTATGATATAACATTGCACGAGCCTTAGCTTTTTCATGAATTTGCCATTTGCCCATTTCTATTTAAATTTGATTTAATATAAGAACTTCGTAATTGCTGCTCTTCCTGTGCGTCCTCTTGATTTTAGACAGTGTCTCATTCTGTGGTTTCAATTGCCCACCTCTGTTGATTGAGTATTTTGATGTTAGCTCTTGCTATCATTTTTAATGTAGTGTAATGACAATTTGATATTTATTGAAGTATTGTAAATGTGTAATTGTGAATGTGTACCTGCAGCAGTATTTGTTTGGTATTCCTTACTAAATTGTGTATTAAATATCACAGCATGAGGCTTCCGAATGATATTACCTAGGTCTTTTCCAACTTTTTGTATTCAAGTGAGATTTTGCAGTTGTGCAATTTATAGTATTTGTTTACTGCAGTTATCTGCTCTGTTCATTTTCCATTTTTAGCAGTTTTTATTTTTCCATTGCTTTTTAATTTGTTTTGCTATTTCTGGTTTTTTTTTAACATTTGCACTTGTTGCAAGAGTTTCCATTTTTCCAGTATTTAGATTTTAATCATAAATTCACTATGATATTGGATCATCAGTCTGATGTTGCTGCGCATACCTGTTTAAAATTGTTACTGTATAATCCGACTTAGCTTTCCGTTTGTTCTGCAAGTACCCTAGATGTGTATTTTGCTGTTCCTATATTCCTTTTTTTACTGTAATTTTTGTATTCTTTATGATATAACATTGCACGAGCCTTTGCTTTTTCATAAATTTGCCATTTCTATTTAAATTCCATTAAATACCTATGTGCATTTGCTGTGATTATTTCATTTGATTAAAAAGATATCACCTCCCCAATTGCTTGTATTGAATCTAAAATGAAAGAGACAAGAGTACACAGCTATACCCCACACCGACAGTGCCAATATTAACTGAAATCTGCGGGGTAATGGCAGACGAGCACACGGTTTTCGCCCTGACAGTGTATGGGATATCGACGCAATCGGAAAGCAATGAGTTGCAGTGACGTCAACACACGGACACAATAATTACAGACATCGGCGGAGTAATGACAGACGAGCACACGGTTTTCGCCCTGACAGTGTATGGGATATCGACGCAATCGGAAAGCAATGAGTTGCAGTTACGTCAACACACGGACCCAATAATTACAGACATCGGCGGGGTAATGACAGACGAGCACACGGTTTTCGCCCTGACAGTGTATGGGATATCGACGCAATCGGAAAGCAATGAGTTGCAGTGACGTCAACACACGGACCCAATAATTACAGACATCGGCGGGGTAATGACAGACGAGCACACGGTTTTCGCCCTGACAGTGTATGGGGTATCGACGCAATCTGAAATCAATGAGTTGTACTGACGCAAACACACGGACCCAATAATGACAGAAATCTGCGGGGTAAGGGGAAACCAGATTCAGGCATTGAATCGCAAGGATGAAAGAGCATGAATACCAAATGGGCGCCGTGAGGGACACGCCAGGATGGGCCGAGCCACTAACGGGCGGTTCGACTTGTCCGCGGACGTGCCATACGAGCGCAGCATCAGAGTGAGCGATGAATGGAGGTGTAGCACAGTTCTTTGGTTATGCGGCAGTGCTCGGGGTGCAGGCAGCATCGATGCGTGCCATCTATGGACCGTTACCATGTGGTCCGCTGTGACCGCTGGTACGGTGATCCGGCAATACATTAGCGCGACGCTTCAACCCCAGAATTGAAACCACCTGTTAGCGTTTTCACACGGGGTTGAAGCGGGGCTAGTATAATCGTGAGCCGATTACGGTCCCCATGTTAACACTAGGAGTTGAAACGTTAACAGGTGGGGTTAGATGGCTCTTAAAATGGTGCTAACAATTTGCCGATCGGGTCATCGCGGATTGTTTTGATGTGTATCAGGACTGGAGGAGCATGAGCAGTCAGAAGGAAGTGGGATGCTAATGTTCATCTCACTTCACCTTGCTGTGGCTCTTCATTTTCTTCTTTGGTGCACTTTCAAAGGGCCAATAAAAGAAATCACATTCCTTGAATCTGAGTTTAATTTCTATATCTCAATTACATGTGACGAGTTGAAAAGAAGCAAACCATGTGAAATTTCCCTTTTCTTGCCGGAGAAATGTTTCTTCAAAACACTTGAAATCTAACCAAGCAAGTCAAAGTAATTCATAACTGCTTCTGCTGCTCAAGAGCAAGAGGGAATGGCAGCAGCAAAAGTGTTACTCCATTCAGCCATACCAAAAATTGTGATCAGGGCCTTCCGAATGTCTTCAATGACAGGCACAGGCCAAGATTTTCCCAGTAGGCGACGTCTTCTGCTTACAATCATGTTTGCCACATCTGTGAAATGTTCACCTACACCAGAGTCTCCAATTCTGTAATGAAAAGGAGTTTCCTGATTTTCTTCAATAACAGGTAGACGTTTTGTAGGTCCCGAAATACAGAGGGTACAGTTGTAAAGACAAGTGCGAAGGAACCATGTACAAAGAAAACAAAATATATTCCCAGCCACCCGATTGCTGTGAATGAGCTGAGGTTGTCACGGTGGGCAAACAGGTTACGGCTGCTTTTCTGTATGACTTTAAAGCATCTTGAAGTTGTGCGCATTCTGCACTGTCCCTTCTTTTTAAACCATCCAACTGTGGAATGTTCCCCCACAATAACCGTCGTCTTTTCATGCCAACATAGCCAGCATGACAGGCTGTCAGAAAGAGTCTTTGGAGTTGTTCAAAAATCAATTTAATTCAAATGTCTTCATCGAAGATTTCGAACTCCTGCAGAAAATAATGAACAGAGTTCATCAATGTGAGAAAAAAGAGGAAAAAGAACCTTTATTTCCAGCATTGGTAAAAACCCCCGTTAAGCTAACAGTATTTTCCGGCATTTTAACACTAGGGGTACCAGACTTGGCCGCCCCCCTCCGTTTACCACAGTGGGTCTAATGACCCATAGGCGCTTTTCTGATCTAAAACATGAATTAAAGGTGTCGTTTGGTATTCTTGACGTTGTTTGTGGACTCTATTACAATAAAAAAAAAACACACACAAAACAAATATTAATATTTAGGGAGGCGCACTGCAAAAATATAAATACCAAATTGGCGTATGGCGTATGGCGGTAGATCGACCCCTTTATGACCGATCTTTATTTCGCGTGTAATCCTTGTTGCCGACCAGACTATACGATACATCCTACGCATTTGCGCTCATCTGCCAGCCTCCTGCCACAAAAGCGCTCAACTGGCCGCTATCCTCCACAAAACCGCTCATTTGCAGACCCTTCTAATCAATACCGCTCACCTGTAGACTGTGCTACACATTACCGCGCATCTGCAGGCCGCGCGGAACAAAAGCGCTCACCTGCAGACTGGCCTCCCACAAAAGCGCTCAAGTGCGGATTTGGGCAAAATTGGTTTTTTGATGAAACTGTTGGAGCATTTCTTCATGTTTAAGTAGGCGATGAATGTTTTCCCCTCCGACGTAACAATTATCCGAGGTTTATTTTGTAAAATTGGACTAACCTCAAACCTGGTCAGAACGGTCCCGAGCCAAACAGCTCATCTGCAGTGGACGTGCGGATCGCCACGGACTGCGTACTGCGTGTGGAAGCTTCCTGATCCTACGCGTTCGACTTCAGGACCTGAGAACAAGAAGACAGCGCGTCTTCTATTTCAACGTAGTAAAATGAGTAATAGAAGCCGGATGCTTCTGAATCTTGCTTTGGAGAGAAACGGCAAAGATACGTCCTCGAATAGGGTCTCGAATTCCTGTACATGTCTATTTAAGTGCAATGCAATTAGTTACAAGAGTGTGACTAACCTCACAAATCCTTACTCGACATTTACTTTGAGAAAATTGGCATTTTATTTTTTATCTGTGACTAAAACTTCTTTTGAAATAGAAAGTATGACAATATTTACATACTCAGAACTGGTCGGTGAATCATTTTTGGCAAAAATAAGAAAATACGCAATATCTCTCCAATGTGCCCATTCTGAACACAAATTTGTGAGATGGTATTCTAGCCAGAGCGATAAAAGGCGACACAAACCCCTGTTTTATGCTTACTCAGCTATTTTGTATCAACATTTCCTCGGTTTTGTACGACGCCCGTGCCTAAACCGAAACTCATGCTCGCCAAGAAACATGCAGTTCATATTCTGGAATAAGCAGCCTTTTGTAACGCCTGATTGTAGTGAGCCTGTGGCTGGTTTGGTCCGTCGGTCGTTTGCAGTCGAAAACAGAAAACCGTCAGTCCAACACTCAGATGAAATCAGTAGGTCGCAGTCAGTTTCCGGTTATGATTTGAACTGTTATAAGCAAAATATGAACTGACTCCACTAAAGTGGCCGGAGCAGTCAAAGCATGTCAATAATCCTGCCAAGTACACATAAATGCAGTTCAATTTGCATAAAATCACTTCGTCTTATCCACAGCAGATGGGAAAAAAATTAAGTCTCCCTGCGAAACTGAACACTTAATATCACTTAAATTTACTTTGGACGTCAGAAACGAGCCTGTACCAAATCTGCTCTCAGATTTTCTCTATCTACTTACGTTCTCGAGGTACCCGATTTTAGGTCAGCGATTTCGGCGAAATTAAAATGACTCTAGTAATTTTGTGAAGAGATGCTCCACACCACATTTCAATCCATTACTGCAAGAACTTTGGATTTTATATGAAGTTGAATTTGGAATGGAATGTGGAATCAAGATGAATTTATTATTTTGAGTATGGAAAAACTGTATGGAATCGAAGCTTTTTCCACACCCCTTTTCCAGATGGAAATATATTTTCCACTGTGGGAAATTATTTCCACTCTGGAAAATTTCCACAATAGAAAAGAGGCCTTGTGGAAACCAAATTTTCCAGATGGAAATCTTTTTCCATAGTGGAAACCATTGAATCCATCTGGAATTTTCAAAACCCATCTGGGAAGCAGAAAATCTAGATGGAAATTGCCAAAAATCCACAGTGGAATCCCAGTTGGAAGCTGGGTAATCAGCTGAATAGGAGACACAGAGAAAATGTCGTTTGAGATTACACAGCAGATTAGAAAATACATAACTGATGTTCACAAGTAGCATCAGTATCAAAACTATCTGCAAAATAATTAAGACATTTACCGCTGTTTACATCAAATATTTAAATTAAAATAAATTTGAAGAATTGCGATCTGAAAACAAATCATTGATGGGGGTGGAGCACATGTGCAATGTATTCTCTCTTCACTGCCCCCAAATTCCGAGCCTCACCGTTAACACGTTGAAAGTCATCGTCTTGAATCATGGGAGGATTGGCAGCCGGGAGTCTTCGAGGCACAAAAGACGAAATACTCTCCATTATTTTTTGATTTGTCTACTATTTCAAATTACTGTAGGCCTTAACTGGCTTTAACTTATACATCACTGTCGTGTCCCTCCAGTAATATAAAATTATGAAGCATAAATGAAGCACCAATGTGATCTCGCACTCTATGGGCATTGCGCAGTGGTAGCTGTTGCAGTCTCCTGCTCTTAGCTCTGAGCAAGCAGAAGCAATTTCCAATGAACCCCCGACAACCAGACAGCAAAACATTGTGGGTTCTCATCTAGTCTGTCAGGTGCCCATCATCAGCATAAGGAATCAAAATCTGCAAAAATGTATCCTGATCATATTACACAGGCTTCAAAACATTGGTATTGATGCCTCAAATGACATTTACCCTAAGATGTGCTCATCTCCTGCAAGCATATCTTCTTGAGTGAGCAGATATAAGGAGAGGTCACTCCTATCTTAGTTTCTTACCACACCCACCCTGCTCCAGGAATCAGTGTTCGTCAGTGCATTGTTTTCCTCCAAATCAGTGTACTTTAAGCACTGCTTTCCAGAAAGTTCAGTGCTTTTTAGAAAAGCACTGTACTTTGTATACCGCTTTCAAAAAATATCAGTGCTTAATCAAAAGCAGAAAAGGGCAGTCTGTCTGTTTTCGCAAAAAAAGCAGTGAAAACACTGCTTTTCCAAAAGGCAGCAAATCACAGTAACAATCTCAAGAAAGATGTGAACGTGAAAAACAGTGGCGCTGTTTCACTGCGTTCTCTGAAGCAGAAGAAAAAGAAGGTGGTGCTTTATGTACAGCAGACCTGGACCTTAGGTTTGGGTAGTCTTTAGTTTCTGTAAGAATTTTTTGGAGGGTATTGCGTGTCTTGTAAACAGCTTTGATTTCAAGAAATAGCAACAGCTTATGGATATTTCCGAATAAGATCAACAAATGGGATACTTGTTGGTAAAGACAAGAGTAAGTAAGCAATCGCTGATCGTGCTTCATGACATCACCAGGTCACATTGAGAACTATCATATATTTTTTGAGGAACATGTATCAGAGCTCCAAGTGACAACAGCCTGGTTCTGCATGAGGAAGGCAGGTGAATTACGATCAGCTTGTAAATTACAAATTTCGAACTCTCTGCCTTTTTTTCGGGGGGGGGGCAGTGCATTTTGTCGATAAGTGCCTCACACTGGCGTTTCTACGCGGCACACTCTTAATTGGCAAGACGGTATACTAGACACCTTTTTTTTACACGAAGGTTCGAAATGTTGATGGGCTGAACCGGCAATCGGGTCCACTTCATGAAAAAACATTTTGAGAATTTTTTCAGATTTTTCGGATCACCGGAAGCGGTCCCGCACAGCCCCTGAAGTTAGGCAACTTGTAGCGTACCTTACTTAATTAAAACCATGGTAAATATTCGTTTTACGGCTAAGATGCATAGAACAAAAAGTGTCAGAAATGTTCGAATTACTGTTGGAAAAAAAGCTCTCCCCCGATCAAGGCCGAAGTAGTTTTGATGACAGTGTACTTGATTTGGAACTGAGTGATTTTTTTTTCTCAAGTCGGTCGCTCCGGTTCTTCAATGCTCCGGGGATCTCCAGAGCATTCCTTCAAAAGGACCCCGAGCTGTGGAAAAGTGATGAAAATTATATAAAGGGACTTACCATTGTCACTAATCTTACAACTGTAAATGACTTATCAATAGTTATCTAAAAAGGAAATCACATGACGAACATACTCATGACGAAGAACAGCGACAAATGCTTTTGTTAGTTGTCGCCGAATGCCGAAAACAAAACAAAATTGCAATAGAATTACTGTAACTGGAGCCGTTTCCTTACCTGTAATTTATAGCAATGTACCCACCTGCTTTAATAAGTTCAGGCACTAACTACGAATTAAAAAAAAGAACAGTTTAACACTAGAAAATCAGTAAATTTGACAAAACAAGATACCATTTTATACCTACTTTTTTAACTGAGACAATACATGTAATCCTACATTACTTCAAAGTGTTCTACCTACCTCTTCCCATTTTTCGCCCCTGGAAGCTAGGCAACATTTTTCAAAACTTGGTTTTTCGAAAGCCACGTTTTTATCCAACAGTAATTCGAACATTTCTGACACTTTTTGTTCTATGCATCTTAGCCGTAAAACGAATATTTACCATGGTTTTAATTAAGTAAGGTACGCTACAAGTTGCCTAACTTCAGGGGCTGTGCGGGACCGCTTCCGGTGATCCGAAAAATCTGAAAAAATTCTCAAAATGTTTTTTCATGAAGTGGACCCGATTGCCGGTTCAGCCCATCAACATTTCGAACCTTCGTGTAAAAAAAAGGTGTCTAACGGTATACTGCCTTTCCAGAAAGCCAGTGACTTTTAGGTGAGAAGTGCTTTCCTCAGAGCAGCAGTGTGCTGTCTTTTTAAAAGGCAGCATACTATAAGATAGACAGAACACCGCTTTTCGGAGGAAAGCAGTGTACTCAGCTCCGATAAAGTCACTTTCTGGAAAGGCAGTGTACTGCCTGGTTCCAATAAACAGTATACCTCTTTACATTAAATAAAAACAGTAGCACTGATTCCTTGAGCAGGGAGCTCCAGGCTGTCCAACGTATATGTATGTATATATACAGCTTTCTGTGATCACACACTGCTTGCTCTAACATGATGCCTGTTTACATAGATGGTATGGCAATCTGCAGACCATCAATGCAGTACGAAGTATGTATTAATTTCCTGCCTTTACAGAGCGGTGGGCTACTTAATGTAGCGAGGTGCTTCTTTTAAAATTTCTATAATATACTGATGATGAAAGTACATTGATCCTCTCCTCTTTCCAAAACTAGTGCCGGAGCTCCTGATGACCATAAGCCCATTATCAGAGATTTAGAGGTGTTCTCAATCTTAAAAGCCCATTCGTGGCTCTCATGTGGTTACCCACAACAACTATCAACATCTGGAAAAACATAAGGGAAACTGTGACAAATCATGAGGGTACAGAGGAGGGCTGCAGAGAAAACATGACAATTGACAATGAACTGCACGCAAAAAAATGATTAGTTGTCAGAACGAATTCGTTCGTTGATTTGGGGACAAGAGACATATTTAGTTGTGAGAACTAAGATTTCGTTGGGACAACTAAAAGTTAGTAGCGGCAGCGAAAAGTCAGTTGCATCAGCGAAAAGTTAAAAAATCTACTTTTCGCTGATGCCACTGACTTTTCGCTGCCGCTACTAACTTTTAGTTGTCCCAACGAAATCTTAGTTCTCACAACTAAATATGTTGCTTGTCCCCAAATCAACGAACGAATTCGTTCTGACAACTAATCATTTTTTTGCGTGTGGTTCGTCATTTGGAAAATAATCCTATCCATTCTGAAGTGCGACTTGAATGAGGCATTGCTCATCATCCGATAGCCTTTAATGTCGACACCGACCACATCATCTGGACTTTAAATTCACAAAACCGGAAGAAAAATGTAAATAACCTTATCAAAGAGGACGACATAGAATTGTGTACTGTACGATCAAAAACTGAGATGATCGCTGTATAGAATTTAACCTTACCCTCCTCATCGCCATCGTCGTCGTCGTCTATCAGCAAAGCAGCAAAAAATGCCTCTGCCTCATCATCAAATTCGTCTATTTCTATTCATAATTCGATCAATTCTATCAATAATAAACAGGCCCAAATTCTGACGCGCTTTTTGTTCAACCAGGTTTAACACTCAAAAACGTCTGCTGCGTGTTTCTCTGGCGAGAGAGAGAGAGAGAGAGAGAGAGAGAGAGAGAGAGAGAGAGAGAGGGGGGGGGGAGGGGGTAATAGTGGGACTGCATAGAGCAGGGCTCACTATTAACCACATTGTGAATCACCCGGAAGTGTGGCGCTACAAGAGTACTGTGAAGCGTCGGGTTGCAACATACGGCGATGAGGGCTATGATGGGCTGCAGGTGCCCTGAACCTAACCCAGAAGGAAAACTGGAAGAATTTGGCATGCAAGCCCAAAACCAGACAGGCTGGGCTACGGCCAACCATTTCCAAAGCTGCCCCAAAGCTCCAAGTCCTGCAAAATGGTGGTCGTGTCCATGTGAAATCGCATAGGCTGTCCAGACACGTAGCAGTCTCGCTTGCTAACATCTGTGGTGTTGACTCCCTAATTCACCTGTGCGCGACTGCATACTACGACAGACAGCCTTTCCAGTCCTTCCTTGCCTCCGCTAATTGCCATGATGGCAGTTTGGCTATATTCATAACGTAAGAGGGAGTGAAGGCGCCAGTGTACAAAATGCGTGCAGAAATGCTTTTCGAGGCACTTGGAGAGGACTGCGGATATGGCAAGTTTAGAGTGCTGCATGTTGAGTGTGCCACGAAAGAGGAGACGCCGCAAACCAACATTCATCCGGGCGCGGCTCCAGGATTTGGCCAAGGGAGGGGTAATTTCCGGAGGGGGGTAAAGTAATACAATTTTTTTTTTATGTGAAAGATCTAAATTTGATTTGACGAATTGTGTAATTACAAGGGACATTTTAAAAACTCACAAAATTTGAGCAACACATATTCACATTTACATTTGTAAGTAAAATCGTTCTACGAAAGACTGTCTAATTTTGTGAGTAACATCTACATTCCATTCAAAGCGATTAAAAGTCGACGGCGTGGCGGGGCTGAAGATGTTTCACCGCGAAAAATCATTGCTTAGTCAAAACTGCATGTGATATCTAGGGTGATATGGAGGGGTGACCGGCGCCCTTCGGGCGCCACATGGGCCAAGGGGAGGGGTGGGGGGTAATTACCCCCCCCCCCCCCCCCCAGCCGCGCCTGCATTCATCACCTGCCGATTAATGAACTTCACAAGTAATTTGATGAAACCTTTCGAATCATCTCGGATGTTTGCAGTCCCTCCAGCTACTTTGGCCGTGAGTACATGGTCGTCGAGGTACTGTCCATCTTCTGCGGAGATCCGGGAAGTTCACAACGTAACCGCAAGTCTGGCTGTCAAATGAGGCTGAGTCATTCTCGGAAGGCAAGCGCATGTTCGACGATGCGGAGACGCGGGCCTCCCGGTTAGCACCTGAGTGGTGGCGGAGGGGAGCGTCCTTGGGAGCGTCACCGCGAGAAGAACCATGGCCGTCCTACCGCAGCTGCGGCAGACGCAGCGGGCGCTGCTCGGCCACCGCCTCGGTGGGAGAACAACGGCGGGTGGGTTGGGCGCGGATGTCACAGGATTTGGAGGTTTGCTGAACAGGAGAAGCCGCCAAAGCTACCTCTTACCCTCTCCTTGCCCGCTCTCACCCCCCTCGACATGCCTGCTCTGCGCCTGCACAGGCAGAGGGTAGTCACAGTGAAGCAATGTTCTCTGGGGATGTTAAATCTAGTGAGGAGGATATTAATGATGAAATGAGGATCTGGTAAAGAATCCCTGTCAGATTTAATGGTCAGTATAGCTAAACACTTTTCTACTGTACCGAATCAGTGAAGCCTACTTGTACCCACCGTGAATACTCTTGCAACAACCAAGTTTCGAAAGCTATTTTTGAGTTCTCGACTCTCATTACGCCACCACTGGAACAATCGACGAAGACCAGACGTGTCCACGTGGACACTAGCCACAAACCCACCCCCTCCCGCCGTGGACTAGGGTGGTCCATACCCTCAAAGTGGGGTAAATTGTTATGGGCTGACTCGTTAAAAGTTTCATTTTGGCATCAAAAAAATGTGTGCAAAACCAGAAATCTGTCGGACAATATTTAGGGTTCGCGCAGGGGTCACAAAGTGCCCTTATGAACGTTAAAATCTATGTTTTTTGAAAATTCGAAAGAAACTGTCCAAGGTCAATCTGGCTAAAGTAGGACCCCAAAGAACTAAAATTTTAAAGAAAACACTGTATCTCTTACGGTTTTCGAGATATCGGCGTTTAAAGTGAGAAAATCAAGCAAAAATACGAAAAACGAGGGTTCGCTTGATTTTCTCACTTTAAACGCCAATATCTCGAAAACCGTAAGAGATCCTACTTTGGCCAGATTGACCTTGGACAGTTTTTTTCGAATTTTCAAAAAACATTGATTTTTACTGTTCATAAGGGCACTTCGTGACCCCTGCGCGACCCCTAAATATTGTCCGACAGATTTCCGGTTTTGCACACATTTTTTTAATGCCAAAATGAAACTTTTGACGAGTCAGCCCATAACAATTTACCCCACTTTGCGGATATGGACCACCCTACCGTGGACACTCGTGGACTATCGTCGCCCCCCCCCCCCCCCCCCTTTCACCTGAGTCCGTGGATTATGGACGGCCCCATATCGTCAGCTGAGCCTCAGGTGATTCTGGAAGTGTTCAGTTTCGCAGAGAGACTGAATTTTGTTTTCCATCTCCAGCTACTTTCCAGTATGGGAAATTCCAAAATCCAGATCCCGGATTCTTATAAATCCATATGGATTTGGATTCTATGCTCTGGACGATTTTCAGATGGATTCATGAAATCCAGCTGGATTTGTTCCAATTACCAAATGGATTTTTGAATTCCAGAAGTATCAAACCCAGAATGGAAAAAGTGTATTTCCATATGGAAATTTACTATATAACATTCCATATGGAATTTAAAGCTGGGCTCTGGGGACGTTAATTCTAGTGAGGAGGATATTAATGATAAAATGTTGCCTTCAAATAGGAGATCTGGTAAATTATCCTTGTCAGATTTAATGGTCAGTATGTCCGTAACACTTTTCTGTTGAGCTTATTAAATTTTTTTTTTTTAAGATTGACTTAGTTTTGGTTCACTTTTTTAAAGGATTCCTCCTTGCTGCATGAATCAACAGAGAAGAGAACATTGCATTAGGGGAAGGCTTATTTTTTCAAAGTGAATATTTTTTTGAGGTCGTGGTGTCAAAATGACCTTTTTGGTTAGAAAACATCTGAGAACCAGTCTCCACCTTGTACGACCACCCCCACCGAGCCTAAGGGGCCTAAATGCATGAAATTTCAAATTCAAAATTTTTGAATTTTGAAAACATCCCTGAACGTTTTCCACTATTTTAGAGAATCGTATGGGCCAAAATTCCAACCGTTTTCACGTACCTCGACTCCTTCGTCGCGAAACGGCGCCTGAATCATGCGCTGCGCAGCCGAGCCGCGCGCCCGCGCCCCGGCCCCGTGTGGCCGCGTGGGCAGGGAGGGCGGCGGGACGCGCCCGCTTGCCTTCCTCCCGTCGCTCTGCGGTGCGCGGTCGTCACTTGTCTGCTACGGAAGGGTATTCCCCTCGAGCTCGTGAGTTTTGTGTTTGTGCCGTCGCTTTGTGAGAGGTTAAGTGGTTGTAATCATGCTTCGGCGAAGTGTAGTGAGTATAGAGGAAGTGGGGCCTGAGTTGGAGAAACTTAATCCCTCAAAGCTCCCTGTGGTGAGAGATGTGCTTCGTCTCTTTTTTTATCATTTGAGGATGTTTCGTGGGAAGAGAGAGGCAACATGGTGAACCGTAAAAGCTGTGGCCGCGATTTGGGGCAAAACACGAATCCCGATGAAGCAGAGTATTCGGGCTGTAGAGGCTATTGAAAAGTTGTGTGATGGCGGGCATTCCAAAAAAATAAAAACAATCCGAAGAGTGCGCCCAAAGTAGAAGAACTGAAATTGAAGTTTACTGATCAGTTGGACAAATTTTTTGACATCAGCAAGAAAGGTGCGGTCGAGGAACTTCAAAAAAATGCTCTGGCTGCGAGAGAAAAAGAAGACAAAATCAATTGGCAGGCGTGGGAAGAGGAGAGGCTCTTTTATGTTGATCAGTGTGGTCCCAGGATCGGCACAATTGGAGGGAAAGATCTGAACCTGGAAAAAAAAAGAGATTTCATTGTTAGAGAAACAGAAGAGGCACTTACCTAAAGATCAGCAGTTAGCATCACGAAGGGAGAAGGATCTAAAAAAGCGGCGAGCAGAGGGTGAGTGAATTTTTCATACTTTCCGTAGTTGTCTTCCCTGTACGCTCCTATTGATTTTATAAATTTTGTTCGCAGAAGAGCAGGCTACTTTATCTGGTTCGGTGACAACTGATGATACAGCATTGCAGGGGTCGTCGTTCGAAGCGCCGAAGCCAAAGCGTGGGAGGATGGACATCGTCACCCCCGGCGTCGTGGAGGCACTGGATGCTTGTGAGATTACCAATCCGAAAGCGGCCAAGCTTTTATCGGCGGTTTCCTCGACGCTCGGCGTTTCTGTACAAGGAACAAATAATAATGAGAGGACGCGAAGAAGAAAAAGGAAGGAACTGCGCAAGGAGGCCGCGAAAAAACTCAAGGAAAATTTCAAGCCTGACTCAGTCCCCACAGTGCACTGGGATGGAAAAATAATTCCCCACCTTACGGAAAAGGATGGCCGGCAGGACAGGCAGGCGGTTGTTGTGACGGGGAAAACCACAGTACAGCTCCTCACTGTAAAAATTCCTTCGTCAAATTACGGGATAGTACTGAACGAAAAATTAACAATGATACTCATAAAATATATTTACAGGTATTTATCGTAAAGTTACGAAAGATGAATTAATTTAGAAAATGGGACTGGTTCATTGATAAAACCTACATGATGTTCTCGTTATTTTACGAAATCACTGTAGGTTTCGTGACATCAGCCTAGAATTGTCTGAGCACCACCAGCACTATGAAATTTCATACTCCACAAGCAAAAGCGATTCATTTTCTCAATTCTTCGTAAAAAAATGCCATAGTTCAGCATGGTATTCCTCTGGCAAAAGTACTACACCCTGATGTATCACTTCAATTTAAGAAATGATAAAATTTACCACTGTGAAGCTAGTTACACACTGACCCACATTAAAATGCATGAGCTGATAAAACTATAAAGTCATGCTGATATGCAGGCACAGTATCGGTAATAGTAACTTTCCATATTGGAAACGAACACAATTTTAAAGAGATGAAGACATGAAGAGGCAATTCAACCACCAACGAACTAACCTCATTGGATTCCAACTGAGCCGGTGTATCCATTGGCATTAAGCATATTACGAATCAACCATTTCCTATGACAGGAATAACATAACGAAGGAGAGCTTTCCGGCATCGAACACCTGCTGATTTCTTACTGTCTTCAAAGAAATGCCCCCAAAAAACGCAACGAACTGCGTTCTTGGCCATGATCAGTCAACAACAGGAGACAACAAATCAACAACAACAGAGAGGGGGGGGGGGGGCAGTACGTCGGGACACCACATTCACGTTCAGCCTACGCCTTCGATGATTTGTGAGAGTGAGAGGTTATGGGTATGGGGTGGCTGTGGTGTGGTGGCTGTCTGCTCTGCTGCTGTTAAGTCTGGTGTTTTGGTTTTCGCTTTCGAAGTTTATCAACTTCAATTCAACGTTGCGTGTTCACCAGAAAGTTTTCTGCGCTTCTGTGCTCCTTTCGGCTTCCCGAAGAACAGAAAAAAAAAATCGTCTAGAGGATGTGCTGTTTACACAGTCAGAATCTAGTTAGAGAATGAATAACTTCTTATTTCGTTTTTGGCTCAGTATCTATTTACCAAAAACATGTCATCTTAGGCTGTGAACACAAAAACCTAGTATTTTGTAAAATTATTGAATTTTGTTTCCAGCAACCCTGTTAAAGACTGAGCACTTGATCATGAAACCAAATTTGATTGACAACAGTTTTTGCAAGGAATCAGTTGTAATGCTTCTGGTGGACAGTCCACCTTCCACCTTTAAGAATGTCAATCAATGTTAGTGCTATTAGTGTAATTCCAACACCAGTGCACTTTAGTTCTTCATACACTTGTGACTTTTGTGTTCAGTCCAATGTCCTCAAATTCCCATTTTTTTAAAAAAGTCTTTTCGTATTTCCCTTTTCACAGACGGGTATCTACATCTGTTGATGGCAGTCAGGTGCGGGTAATTCATAAGAAAGAGTAAAGCTCATTTCATTTATTTGTTGTGCTCATGTTTTCTGTAGTCTGGACAGTAAAGCACCATTACATATTTTGATAAATCACAGAAAGATTTTTTTTTCTTAGCTATCACAGCAAAGAAATCCTGCCCCCCCCCCCCCCCCCCCCCCCAAAAAAAAAGGCAAATAAAAAAAAAACCAAAAAAACAACAGAAGAAGCAATACAGTGTAGGATGTACTAATAAATTCAATTTACAAAATAACTTTGAAAACTAAAAATAATTCCAACCACTGAAAGCTCACCTGAGGGTCCAAACATATAAGAGCGGACCAAAGAGCGAGACCATTTCCACATAGTGCTGCAGAAAATGATACTTCGGTTTCACAAACACATTAGGAAGAGAACTTTCCCTTTCTGTCATATAGTTTTGTATTAGGTACCGCAGCTCATTTAAATCATCACTGGTAAAGAAGGGTTTGCACACACAGTCCACAAGATTCTTCAACTTTAAATACAGTTTCCAAACCTGTATGAGAAAAGCATGGTATTCAACAGTACTTCATTTTAAATAAGTGATTAAATTGGAAGTCAATATGTACCTTGTCATGAACGTCCTCTATTCTACCTTCAATTATGAAGGGAAACAGCCTTAGCAGAGTCCAATTCTGGACTGCATGACCTCCTAGTTTCAACTTTTTCTTCTTTCCCTCAGGTTTTGGAACAGGAGCTGGTTTATTCTTCAGGTCCTGAGGTGAATACTTGAACTTGCTAATAAGTCCTTCCAAGTCTGAATATGTAAACCAATTTTCTTTGACAAAATAAGATATAATGAGTTTGAAGTCACAACTAACAACCCCATTCTCAAAAAGATCATGAGCAAGACAAACTGGAAGGCGAGGATCAGCCACATGAAAATTAGGTATATCGTTAAATGGTGATGTTTCTTTTATACCTCTCATTATTTTCACATTGGGCCTGGTCTGCTGCATTTCAGCCAGCTGTCGAAGGGAGTTTTTGTACGCTTCAACTGTTCTTAAATTATGGACCAAGAGATGATTGGCCTTGAATTGTTCTTGAGTTATTTCACAGAACCTGCAGAAGAACTTAGAAGTGAAGCATTCAACATACCCCCCAATTGTATGGGCACCTAAATTATCACCACAAATGAACTGAAGACAAACAGGAACCACTCGATTGTTAAATGTGATGCCTGCTCTGCAGAGTTCTATGATATCTTCAATAAGTGGTTTAAAACACTTCTTGGTTCCATGATTGACCTTGTCTTTCAGTAAACTATCTTTGATCAGAAGAGCAAGGTTAATAGACTTTACTTTAGAACGAATGTGAGGCTTCAAATTGCCAATAACAAAGTAGGTACCAACAAAACTCAATTTCTTTGCAGCTGACCCAATTGGATTTTTGCCAGACTTAAAGCCATCTTGAAATAAAATGATGTCAATCCTCTCTGGTGGTAGACCTGATTTCTTGCACACATCTCCATCATAATAGTCTCTATAATTTTCTCCATTGCTGGGGTTCCTGAGAAATGATTCTTCTAATTGTTTGTTTACAGATTGATCATTGAAAAGTTTCTGAAGAGTATTTTTCACTGGAATATAATGAACAACTTCACCTTTCTCTCTGTCAAGATCTAAGGGCACTTCAATGGGCTCTTGCAATCCAAAATGGGTTTCATAGTATTTCTCCCTCAAGGCAGTAGAAGTTAGAGAAGGTCCTGGCATTTCTTTATGATGAGTTGCATAAAAAACATCCCTTGTTGTCACAACGTTTACAATAGAGGTAATATTTGAGTCATCCATACCTTCTTGTTTCAGAGCTCGAAACATTTGCTCCCTGTACCAGTACTGAACGAGCTCTGACAAGGTTTGCATATGTACAGATATTTTCTGGACAGTGTCTTCTGGTAAGAAGCACTCAGACAAAAGCATTAAATAAAATTGTCCAAAATGTTTGGCAAACATGTCAGCATCAAATTCTGGTGGTCTTGCAGAAGACTCAGGTGCACTTTCAGCATCCATACACAAACTGTCATCACCATCATCACCATCATTGCCAACATCACTGTCACCACCACTATCGGCAGCCCTTCGATGGGAGGAAATCAGACGCGTGCAATCTAGTTCATTGTTTTTCCAACCTGGATGCTTGACACTTAGATGAGAGCGAAAGTGGTTTGCAGTCTTGAATGATGTAACACTAGTGCACTGATCTTTGAAAGGACACACAAATGTTTCATTCTTGAGCAGATGTTCCAAGAGATGAGTACACAAAGCACGAGAGCCAGGTTGAAGCGTAACAGAACACAATGGCATGGGACATGTACTTTCAGCACCAGGATTTTGACGATCAGGTTGTCCATGGTTCTGTTGGATGTGTGTCAATAATCCTTGGTAAGAACGGTATTGTACTTTTTGCAATATATATGAAGGCTGTGCAGCACTCTTTATATTTGAAATTAATTATTAATTCCTATAAGCTTTGTTGTGTTTTAAACTGACCACCACTTCAAATTTTAGTTACAGCTTTTAATTTCTTGCATCTCCTGAAGTGCTTCTGATGAGATGCAATCAGATAAAAACTAAAAGAGTTTCCAAAGCTTCTCATTTATTTCCCCTTTGAATTAGTACTAACCATTGTACAACCTGAAAGGACAATACCTCTTTGGTGGTTTAAGATCGATATATGAGGTGAATTTTAGTAGTGATTTTGCATTTGTACTTGTACCTATTTTGTTTTCCTGTGCTTAATTTTTTATTGTGTCTTTTCATTGTGCAGATCTTTTATAATTCCCGAATCTTGACATTGGAATCAAATTGTCTTTGATATACCGTAGATGGACTCACCAGCTATCGATGTCAATCCTCATTACCAGGTAATCATATTAGTTTTGTTATCTGTGTTGTAGTGATCAATCTGTACCCTATTTAAACCTTCCCACCTTGTCTCCTCTCTGTTATTTCCAGTTTATTTGTAGCTATAATCTGTGGTACTGCTGTGAGGGCTTGTGGAACAGGGGTTGAAATCATTTTGCTCTTAGCTGCTAAGTTCTATCACTATTGCAGAGAGGGTTGTTGCAGAGAGGGTTGTTGGTCTGTGCTACAACCTTTGCTGCAGCATCTTTACCTCACACATTTCCTTCCCTTCACCTGGTTCTGTTTTTAAAACATCCACCCTTCTCACCTTTTCCCTTTTATGCCTTCCCATTCCACCCTTTCTCTTTCTTCCCCAATTGTCTTGTCCATTCATATTCTGTGGTGCTGCTGTGAGGGCTTTTGCAACAGGGGCTGAAATCTTTTTGCTCTTTGCTGCAAAGTTCTCTCACTATTGCATTATCGTGTTGCTGCAGAGAGGGTGGTTCATACCACCTTTGCAATAACATTATGCACTCACATTTCCGTGTCCTCTCTGGAAACCTGTTACCCTACCCCAACTTCTCCCTTCACTTTACCCCTTCTTGAGTTAAATCTTTGCTTGTGGTGTGTCTGTATTTTATGACGTAAAGGTGAACATCAGCAAAAAAGAAAATATTATCTGTTTTTCACTTATTTTTCTTATTACATAATGCAGGTTGTGTTTTGAAGCAATCTCACAGAAGTGTAATTGGCAAAATTGGGAATAATAAAATACATAATAATGTAGTTGTTTCTCAATCATCAGTAAGCTGGATTTCATGAAGGTGTAATTTATGTTTTGGAAACATTTTTGCTGATAGCAATTCTTTAAGGTTACTTATGTGTCTGTTCATTAATTTTTTTTATTTTCATTTTTTGTTTAGGTTCAGTGCCATCAGCAACAAACCATATTAGTATTTCTAAAACCAGCCACAACAAAAGAATTATGGAGCAAAAGCAGGAAATACAATCTTTAAAAACAGCTGCTGTTCTCTGTTTAAAAAAAATAAAATGCTTTATGTGTTCCTTACAAATACAAAATCCCAAGGTCCATAGGAATGTGTTCTCCATTTTGGTGTTGCATAATTTTATTAGCTATAATAAGTATGCAACATATTCATCAAGTAGCCGCAAAACTGGTGAGCCTTCCCTTGTCCAACGCTGCTATCTACCTACCCGAATTTTTTTAAAATTAGCTTCTCACTTTATTACCTCTTTTCTTTATTTGCAGAGTGTCTTTGGAAACCAAGCTAATTCTGCATATTATTTTCTCCAGTGTGTCTGTACTTTTGAAGGCCATCACAATATGCTGCAAGTTCATTGAAGTAGTTTTCTTCGTCATGCCAGTTCTGCTGAGGCTTGGATGTTATTCACTACAGTATTGTAACGTATTTAAATCTCCATGAGAGACTAGGCTTTATTTCATTGTTATTTATACAGAAATTTTATGGTGTTCTGTGTAAATGTAAATAAATTGTAGAACTGCTTGTGGAAGTAGCAATTTTTGACAGACCTTTCCGCATATCACAGGCGTATGAACTGTCCAGGGTCCGGGTCAGTAGCGTGATTTATGTCCTGGCATTTTATTTGAAGAAACATAATGCTTTTGTACAAATTTAGAAACATTTTTAGGCCCCCTTTATTTTTTTGAAACATTTAGTTAAATTACGGGAAATTCATGTAATTTTTTAAAAATGAAATGCTCGTAAAATAACGAGGAAGTTCATTTAAAAAATTACTCGGCACTTTCCCGTTATTTCACAGGAAAACTTTTTACAGTGCTTGGCGGCTTTGCTGTGAAAGATGGTACGGCAAAAGAAATTTGTAACGCGAAAGTGGGATCGCTCCGAAGCTGGTACATAGTAGCGGAGGTTAAAGCCATGTCTTTCGACACTACCAATACTAATTCTGATGAGCTTTATAGTTTTCTCGGCCTTACGGTATTCGACACTCAGTACTTTAAAAGTTCGATTTCTTAATATTATTGTTATGGCATTTCAGGCACAACTGGCGGCGCCGCGACACTCATAGAGTTGGACTTGGGCAAAGAGCTACTGTGGCTGCCTTGCCGCCACCATGTGTTTGAAAGGGTATTAGCGGATGTTTTCCACTCTGTTATGGGACCATCCACAGGACCCGAAATCCCACTTTTCAAGAAATTTTACAATGAGTGGAAATCTTTAGACCACGGCAAATTTAGCACCTACTCCACATTGAAGGTTTAACGCTCTGCCCTCTCTCCGTGCAGGGCGGATCTGATTCAGTTCACCCTTGCTCAAATAGAGGTAAATAAGTCCAAAATATGTTAGAGTTACACTGACCTCTCTCGTGGTTTTTTTACTCACTCGATCCTCTCTCCCGCAGTCTGGTCAGCCGCGCGACGACTATTTGGAGTTGCTGGAGCTGTGCCTTATCTTCCTTGGCGAGACACCCCCGAAAGGACTGCGCTTTCGTCATCCCGGCCCGATTCACAGCGCTCGGTGGATGGCAAAGGGCATTTATTGCCTAAAAATGGTGATTTTCCGAAAGCAGCTCCTGACTCGCAAGTTGATTGGTAAGAAGAAGGCGAAGGGGCTGCTGGATGTCGCCGTCTAGATTGTGAAAAAATAAGCCTACCCCTAACATTGCATTCTCCTTCTCTAGCCATGTCTCCAAAGCAGAAAATGGTTTGTCTAAAAGTAATTTCTACTTTATTTTTCAGGCAGTCAGTTTGTATGTATTTTAGTTTCCACTAAATTTTTTCTTATAGATTTCTGATGCACTTCAGTCTGGAGGTGTTGGCTCTGATCCTGAGAATGATGACGGCAATGTTGATATAAATGAATCTCGTAATTGCAGGGTGGCCACACCTCTGAAAATCAAAAATTAACCTGGAAATTCATGTAAAATGACAGCCGAAGCGTTTAAAAGACTACCGCGCAACCTGCATTCGCTGCGTCGCTCCCACACACTTGTGCGATGACGTGGCTTTTATAATTACATTTTACCTGGAAATTAAAAAAAAAAACGCCTGGAAAACCTTGAAAAGTCAGGGAATTTCGCTGTCAAACATTTGTGGCCACCCTGTAATGTATGTAATTTCGAAGCCACTCGCCCTTCTTTGTTTTCCAAGTGACTATTTGTTGTCTGGTTCTTCTCGTGTTTTTGTAATAGCTATCTCAAGGCATTTTTCATCTAATCTTTTAAACCATTTATATTTACAATCTAATCTGCTATTTCTCTACAGAGTCACTCGGAATAGTTCTATATTGTTTTAGTTTTACTATGGTTTAATGTGCTGCATATACATTCTTTCTAGGAAGATCAAAATAGTGAAACTTCTGATGACTTAAATGTATCTGATTCATCTCATGATGATGCTGTCAAAATGGACAAGAAATTACAAAATGTTAAAAAGAAGTGCCATAATCAGAATCAGAAGATCAAACAACTACAGAACCAAGTATTTGTTAATGATGCCTCAATTGAAGTCATTCAAGAGTACAAATTCTAACTGATCGCAGAAAACAAATACTTGAAACAGCAAAGGCAGGGACCTCTACGAAGAAGCAGGACTTCCAGAGGGTGGCGGGGGAGCCAAGGTGCATCACGGACCAACTCTACCATCGGGTATCCAACACCAACGGCAGGGCCTTGGCGGGCCTGGCCACGGTCCACCGGCTCGCAGTCCACACCACAACCAACCTGGCACGGAACTGCTGGGTGACATGGTACAGGGGGGCGTCCGCCTCCCAGCTGGACCATGTCCTCTCGGACCACCCCAGGATGAGGAGCATCCAGGGGCGGGTCCCCGGGGAGCCGGCGTCGGACCACAAACTCCTGGTGGCGGGGATGAGGAGGCCAACCTCCCTGCCCTTCGACCCCAGGCCCCCACAACAACCGGCTGGGGATGGCGACCACCCCCGACCGGAGGGCCAATGGAACCTCCGGACACTTGCGGACAGCCCGGCATTGCAGCAACGCTACCAGGCGGCGCTGCAGGCCGCACTGGCCACCGTCAGCGGGACGGGCAGGGCGCTCAACTGGCGCCAGCTTACCAACGCACTCATCACGGCGGCCAATGCGGTCGTCCGAACCCCGATCTCCCCTAGCACCCCTGCAGGGAGCGGGCCTGGAACCGCAAGCGGGCGGCCTTTAACCTGCGGACGAGGGAGCCGGTCACCCCAGCACAGGACCTGGTTGACGAATCTCAAGGGTCAGTGCGGGAGGCCGAGCGACGTCACCAGGCCGACAAGGACGCCCGGTTCCTGGCCTCCATCACAGGGGAGGACCCCCACCGCAATGTGGCTAAGCTGCACAGGATCCTCCGCCGGGCGAGGAGGAAGGGAGCGGCGTGGGGGTAACCAAAGGACAACCCTACGGGACTGGGAACGTGAGGCGCAAAGACTGCGAAGCAACCCCCCACCATTTTAACTAACAATTGTTTCAATTCTGTTGCAGACCAACCATGCGGGGAAGAAAATGTCCCACTTAAGGACCCACCACAGAGAGTTGTTCTATTCTCTCAGTATGCTGTGGTCCAAGAGATGTGCTGAGAGAAGAATGTTGCACAGAGATGGCAAGCTCATCAAAAGCTCAAGTGGAGTTCTGAATGGTGTCAAGATGTCGGGACCAGTCCTGAAACTCCATTGCCTTCGACTCGTGACAGAAGCTGGCCTCTCCTTCACGACGCTGGATTCGTCACCGTTCCAGGACATAATTCGCCCTCTCATCAATGCCATGCCTGCAAGAGAAAAGTAAGTGTTTTTTTTACTGCTATTTGCCAAACCTTTTCTGGATGTTTTTAACATTCGTAGCTTTTAATCTCATCACTTTAAACCATTTTTCTTTCAATACTGCCCAATAGTGGGTAAACATGTTCTTTACTATTCTGATAAAAAAAATTAACACTAAGATCGTGAAAAGAGACTCAAAATATGCAGTTCTGTACAGCAATGGAAGGAAAGGAGTATTCCTAATCTAATTCCACTTTTCTTTTCTTCAGTGGACCAATCAACTCTAACATAGTATCCCCCAAAATCTCTGGTGTAAGCCAGAGAGTGCGTTAGAAGCTGGCAGGAGAAATGGAGAGCCGAATGTGTTCAGTGATGGTCGATGGTGTGACCAAGATGCATCGGTGATTTATGGGAGTGAACATTTAGTACATCAAGGACGGCAAGATTGTTGTGAGAACTCTGGCTGTGGAAGAAATTAACATGAGTCACAGTGCAGCAAATTTAAAAAACGTAACCATCTCCGTGCTGAGAAGGTACAAGATTCCCATCAGAAGTATCGTTTCATTCACATCTGATAACAGGGAGAATTACATTCTGGCTGGAAGGCTCCTGGCACAAGAGAAGGACCGGCAGCCAAATGAATATGAATACAGCCCTATGGATTGGGACATGCTCGAGTGTGCCGAGCTGAGCGCGGACGATTTTCGAATCCAGAGTGTGTGTTGCGCTGAGCACACACTGCAGCTCTCAATTGATGATTTCGCTGAAGACCAACGCCGACGTCCGCGCCATCATCAAGAAGGTGAGGGAGTTGGCCAAGTTTTTAAGGAACCAGACAACATAGATCAGCTTGTGGCAGCTGGGTTAAGCCTGCCACACTGGTGTAAATTCTATCAGGAAATCAGACATTCTATCAGAAATTTCTGATAGGAATTCTGATTACCTGATAGTTTTTCTGATTGCCTGATAGCTCTTTTGACTACTGGGTTGCTTTCCAGATTGTCTGATAGCTTTTCTGAGTGTCTGATAACTTTTCTGAGTTTCTGAAAGCATTTTCTGTTGGCTTTTCTGATTTCTGAAAGCTATTCTGATCTCTGATTAAGGTTTATAATTTTCCGGAAAAAATAATTTTTGAAAATTTCAATGGAAATTTTCGGAAAAGTTGTGAAATTTTCGGAAAAGTTGTGAAATTTTCGGAAAAGTTGTGAAATTTTCGGAAAAGTTGTGAAATTTTCAGAAAAGTTGTGAAATTTTCGGAAAAAATTGGAAAAAAAATGCAGATACTACTCACAAATAATTCCCTTGCACCCCTGTGACAGCATGTTGTCCTAAAATCAAAATCCACTTCTTAACATATTCGACTTCCCAAATCATTGATATCTGTGAAATACTACGACCCAACGCTCTGATCGCGTGACGTATGGTTTCACGTTCGCGGAAATTCGAATTTAGAGTTCGCGCCCGTGCCCTAGGGGCCGTCCATAAAGTGCATAGCTCACTTTCGCCCTATATTCCCCCCACCCCTCTACCCTCCGTCCGCTTGCGTCCGATTTTGAAGAAAAAATCGACAAATGTGACCAAAATGCTATAATCTTCACATTTTAACAAATTACGATATAACTGCGAGTTGTAAAGATAAAAATAAAAACGTTGCGCACATGTCCTTCAAAGTCCGCTTTCGACGACCTCCCCCCGCCTTTTCGCCCCCCCTTTCCGCCCGGACGTACTTAATGGACGGCCCGTTACTAAGCCAAGCTGAATAAAAAACCACCCATTTCCTTCACACATGAGTAGTGAAAATTGAGGTTTAATGTTCCCTCTACTGTTATAAAAGACACATTTAGTACATGCAAATCTACCAAGGAAATGGCACTATACATGTTTAAGCCACCTGTTAAGTGTGGTTTTAAAGGTTTTGTGTGTTCTGGGTAAAAAAATCATATTTTTCCAACTTTCAATTTTTTCCAACTTTTCCAACCTTTGTGAAAATTTCCGAAAATTTCTGGGAATTTTCCGAAAATTTCTTGGAAAATTTCGTGACTAGAAACCCTATCTCTGATAGCTTATGCTGATAGCTCTCCTGATAGCCTGAAAACAGTTTGCTTTCAGCGTAAGCTGTCAGAAGTCTGCTTTCAGAGACAACGCTTTCAGGATGTTCTGAAAACTTTGATTTTGAAAGGACCATCAAACCGAAACCTCTTGGAATTTCTGCTTGAAATTTGGTATGCGACATCAGTTTGCTAATTTACTAGGGCCATTTTAATTTTATCAAAATCCGACACTTTTTTTTCTGGCATCTCGAGAACGGTGCGCGCTAGCTCAAATCTGACTGCAGATTTGGATAAGACTCGGTTTTCACTTCCTAATAATAATTTTAACACGACTCTTAAGTAATCGTGTCACTGATAAAATGCTCTGAAATGTTTTGAACTATCAGACAATGCTATGAGCAGCATATTGCTTTGAGATATTAAACAAGAGCTATCAGAACTTTTCTATCAGGGCAAGGCTATCAGAGATTCGCTATTAGAGGTGCGCGAAAATTGATCAGAAATTAGAAATATTCTGATGGCTCAGGTCTGATAGCAAAACTATGATAGCTTTTCCTGATAGCATTTACACCAGTGCACTGCTGTACGTGTGCACCAGATGGGGGTCAACGTATGACACGTGTGAGCGTGTGCTGGCACTAAGGCAATTTTGGCGAAGGACCATTAATGTCGGGGAAGACAAGAGAGCAGTGTTCTTCTTGAGTGAACAAGAATGGGATGAGTTGGAATAGTTAGTGCACGACCTTAAGCCAGCACGAAAAGCCACCACTCTGCTCCAGGCAGAAGATCTTTCACTTGGGAAGTTTTATCAAGTTTGGATGCGTTACAAGGCACTCACAAAAAAGAGAAAAAGTGACTTTGCAAAATCATTTGTGAGAGCAATGGATGAACGCTCAAGAGCGGTCCAGTACAGTGCTCGAGGAAAGAAAAGGGCAGCAGGAGAAAGACTCTCTGCCCTTTTTAATTACCCTGCTTTTAATGCGGCAATTTTCTTTGACCCGCGCTACATGTCTCTTTTATCTGAAGAAGAAGTGGCAGAAGCTAAAACATACCTTTGCGACCTGTGGCAGCGCATGCAGAGAGCTAATTTTGAAAATGATGGCTCGAAAGCAGCGCCTATAGCTGCACTCTATGCCATAAAAATATTGAAGTCATCAAATAATTATTGTGTCCTCTGGCCTGCAATGTGTGATGACACTAATGAATTCTACGAACCTCTCCGGATGGTATGAAGGTAAAATATGTATTTCTCTGCAAGTGTTTGAATTCAATTTGAGGTGGAGATGTCTTTGAGATCAGAAAAATGTGCTCTTTAAGATGAAGATAAAGTTCAACAAACGTGCCACACAACTAATAAGGAGGACAGAAAGCTGATGTAGCACCTGGCACCCAATGCTGCCAATGCTGCCAACATGCCAAGGGAATGTAGCGCATCCTTTGTTGGCAACATTGCCACGGTAGGCTCTTGTTCAGGTTTCCCTTCCTTGGAAATTGGGTTGGCAACTTTTCAGTTTTAGTGAAAACCTGGCCTGGAAAATCGTGCAGGATGGCGGATGAACAGGTAATAAAGTGCGGAATTGCTGCTTACTGCTACAGTAAAAAACAAATAGCTTTCTTTATGGTGTCAGGGGCGTAGTGGTGGTGGCGGGTACACTTCGATGGGTTAAGGTCCCTGTGACAAAGCTTCTCATTTTGACCTCGGGCTTATTTTTTGTAGAGCGAAAATTCAGACGAGTTGATGGGCCTGTCGGAGGAGGCCGGTGGGACACTCCGGCTCAGTAATCCCAAAAAGAAGGTTGGTCGACCGTTGGGGCACAGGCAGAGACCGTACAGCAACCAAGAGTTCGCCGAAGTTTTTGATGTCCTGATAGAGGACTGCCCCGCAAGCAGATCCAACAGTAAATTCATCGAGAAACTGCAGAAGGTACTCCTCTTCACCTGTTTTGAGTTTTATCTGTGGGGCCCGAAGCATGCCCGAAGCCCGCGAGCGCCGAGTCCCGCCCGAACCGAAACACGAATTTCCCGAACCCAACCACGAACCAGCGTCGCCGGGTCGCCGGGCCGGAGCCGAGAACCGACCGAGGCCGAGCGCCGAGCCGAGCGAAGAAAGAGCCGCAGCAACGTTGCCGTGCTGTACCGGTGCCGCTGCCGCAGGTGCCACCCACCCTACCCGCGCTCGCTGACCGGGCCCGGGCCCGTAGGCAGGGGGGAACTTTAACTATAGAAATTGCGGTGAAGTCTGAATTCACTTCCGACACCAATCATAGTGACAGAAAACCTAGGGAACTCGCGAGCGAGGCGAGCACCGAGCACTTCCCCCCTCCCTGAGCCAGCTGCGCGGATCCAAGGAGGGGGGGGGGGGGGACTGTGTAATTGCCCAGCACGTTTGTGCAGAACAGGACGTTTAGTCCCCAGGCCGAAAGTCTAGGGACGCACTCACTACACGATTAGCGCCAGGCCCCAGGAACTAAACGATCAACGCCTGTTTTGCTCCCGTGTCTAGAATCTCGAGGCACAGCACTGAGAGTTTACAGTCGATCCTTGATTTTTATCCACTCCACCGGGAGGAGCTACGGACAAAAATCAAGGAGCGCTGACCTGCCGGGACCTGGCCAGGACCCGGCCCGGCTGGGCCGAGGGGCTGGCTCCTCCGTGAGGGGGATTCAGAGGCTTACGCCGCTCGGTCGGGATGCATTTTTAAACATAAATTTGCGCTCAAATATTGAACAATCTGTTCAACCCAATGCATAGAGGACTGAAAACCAAGTCGAGTAAAACAAAACGGCATCTCGAAATTCGAATTTTGATGTGAGATCAGGCAGCGGGCTTAAACACAAAATTTGGCACATCTCAGATCAAAATTCAAATTTCGAGATGCCGTTTTTTTTCACACAGCTTGGGTTTCAGTCCTCTATGCACTGCAATTTGACTAAAGTTTCAAAATGGGAAAAGTGTAGTTTTTCGCCAAAGTCTCAAAAACGGCTATACAAATCAAAATACGTTCTTTTATAAACGCTGTAGATCGAAGTTTAATCTTTAAAATGACATGTCTCTGGTACTCGTGTGATCACTGACGTCAGAGAAAAGGGGTTCCGAACGGCGTCGCGTGACGTCACCCGCTCGCCTCCGGCCGGCCTGCGCCCATGTGTGCCCCAATCCGTTTTCGAATTGCAGCGAATTTCGCGCTTAGGTGTGTGGCCAACGCCCGCCCAGGCCGGCCGGGGAAACTTTAGTCAAATTGCAGTTTTTTCAATATAAATCTCAAATGATGACCCCAAAGTGCCGCAACCTGGCCACGCTTCAAATCCTCAGACTTTTCCGCGTCTTTTGAGCCAAACCCGAGAGTCCTACGTCAATTTGAGGCCAAGCAGCATCGAGCTGAAGGTCCAAAAGAGGAGCCATCGTGAAATGCCGATTTTCATCACCCGGTAGGCTTCTAAGTCGATTATCTCCGTAACTAATATAAAGAAATATGATAATTGAATCTAAATCTATTTTTGTGACACTTCGGGCCTACCAGTATTTTACGAAGTGTAATAGTATTTTTTATTGTCTGTACACATATGAAGATTTGTAAGAATGCTGTATCATTTCATGGAACAGCAGCAGGTATGCCATTTGGTGGTGTGATGTCTAGATGAACAATATTGATTATACTGCTACGTGAATAATGTTCATGTTTGAGTAAGTCTTTCACTAGTGTCAGCATTGATGGGTGAAACATTTGTCCTCATCGAGTTCTCATTGGAGTAATATATTTTTTAATTTCCTTTGTAGTGCCATTAAGAAAGCAAGTGGACTGGTGATGTTAAACATGCATTATAATTGGTAAGAAAGTATTTGCTGAAAGATATCATAGAAGAATGTTGGTGTTATGTCATAATTATTGTTGTGCCAGTCGCATTAATGAAGAATTCAAGTCCAACATTAGAGTCAGGGTGATAAAGGCATAGAGTGAAAAAAAGCATGCCCCTTTGAAGCTGGAATTCGACCCTCGACCGCGGTCTCAAATACGAGCTCCAGAAGGGCGTGCAGTTTTTCTTGCGCCATTATTGCCCATATTGACCTTAACATAATTCTTTATTGCTGGAGTAAGGGGAAGGGTAGACGGCACCCTTTTTTTTTTCAAAATATTCGAATTCAATTTAGTTCCAGTTCAGGAAACAACCCTTTCCGGGTCCTGTTTCACGGCCCGATTTAGTGGTGCCGCGGGGGGCCTAAATGCCCCTCTACAGGGAAAAAATAAATGTTCTAAAAAAAAAATCGAAAAAAATGTCTAATGACAACTAGATTAAAATAGAACCCAATTTCAAGAAAAGCGTTAAAGATATCGGAATTGCAAGTGCAAAAATCGCGTATACCGCGGTATTGCTTGATTTTTGCACTTTCATATCCGATATCTCCGTGAGAGATACAACGTTTTCCTTGAAATTTTAGCCTTTTGGGTTCGATGGTACTCTAACTGACATTGAACTTTTTTTTCAATTTTTCAAATTCAATGTTGACTGTGCCATGCGTTTAGTGAGTTCTGTTACTTTTCCTTCCAGGAAGGCGCCAAGCCGACTTCACCTCCGACAGTGACATCAGGGATTGGGACAACAGTGGACAGCAAGAGTGCCCAAAGGGAAGACAAGTTCGCCTCAGCAGTGAAGACGAGGATCCAGATGACGCGGTCACCGGGACCCGAGAGTGGCTGCAGCGGGTCCTCAGCGGTGCAGACCTGGACTCGGACGATGCGGCGGCGGCGCGGCGGTCCACCAGGTCAGTGCATACCAGGTCGGAGGGTCGACGGCTGCGGAACCTCGACAACGCAGACGGGCCCAGCAAAGGCGGCTCGTCCATGTCGCAGACCAGGGTGATGACAACGGCGTGGCCGCGGCCAGCGGTGGCGGCTCGTCCATGTCGCAGACCAGGGCGATGACGTCCATGTCGCAGACCAGGGCTATGACGTTATGTCGCAGACCAGGGTGATAACGACGGCGTAGCCACGGCCAGCGGTGGCGGCTCGTCCATGTCGCAGACCAGGGTGATAACGACGGCGTAGCCACGGCCAGCGGTGGCGGCTCGTCCATGTCGCAGACCAGGGCGATGACGTCCATGTCGCAGACGAGGGCTATGACGTCCATGTCGCAGACCAGGGCGATGACGACGGCGTGGCCGCGGCCAGCGGTGGCGGCTCGTCCATGTCGCAGACCAGGGCGCTGACCACGGCGCGGTCACGGGCAGAGGTCTGGACCACTTCATGCTGCTATCTCCTATCCTTCCAGGTGAGATTAAGTTGTATTAGTGCACATAGGTACAAAGGGTGCACCTTTTGGCGCAGCTGATGCGCCTTAGTACAGCCTATGCGCCTTTTGGTGTATAGGAAGCGCCTACGACAGTCGCACGAGTGGTCCCAAGGCACATAGGTGCATCTAAGGCACATAGGTGCACCGGAAGGGCCTTGGCCTTGGCCGACGAGTGCCTGCGAGTGCAAGGGGAGGTCAGCCCACACGACGTGCGTGCATGCAGAAGGGGTGGATGCCTATCTGGCAGGCGCAACTGGTGAAGTGTAAAATTTATGCAATGCAGTTTTTATATTTTTTTTCACAGAAGTTACTTTTTCATAGCGACTTGATATAGTAGATAAAAATCAAGCAAGACCGACCATGCCATGAGCAAACAAGTGCTTGCTACCTTTTGATATGTTGTTTTTATATCGCTTGACACTTCTCTTAAACCTACATAGTTCACTGGGACAATTTTGGGAAAAGACTATTTTGTTTTTTTTCTTTTCCTTTTAGGTTGTCAATAAATGTAGCAATCTGCACAGTAAAATTTAGTCTAAGCTTCATCCGCTGGTCAGGTACTTAACTAGTTTTCTTGAGGTGAGGAATTAATTTTGACCACACTCAAGCTGCATCAGAAACAGTTTGCAAGGAAATCCATGGTCCGAAAACAGGTTTTTCTGTGTGAATAGAGATTAGGATGGTTCAAGAAAAATTAAATGTAGTGTCTGGTAGAATTACTTACTATTATGCACTGTTCCAGCAGGGAGATCCTTTTTCATGAGTGTTGATGAGTTTTCATTTGGCTAATGTGTAATCTCCTCTGTGTCTTATTTTCCAGGTGTAGTGCAAGCCTTTCTTAACATGAGTGCTGTACCATGATGATCAGAGGGAAAGTCTCACTTGACATTCTGGTGTTATCTACAGTCTACAGTGCATTGGCATGTGACTTTGTAATGCTGTCTGTCCTTCCAGCAGAATTGTAAGTCTCTATTCCTTACTGCTCTGTTATGTTACACTTAAATTAAGATCGTTAATGCTACCATTGTAGATCTTAGCTGTGTAAATCATTGTCAATTTAAGACCTTGATCCGTTCTGAAAATAAATTAAACTATGATGGTTTGAGACCCATACAATATAAAATTTTCTTGATGTTGCCTGTGTCTGAACTTCAGTTTGACTGTGTTAAATGTTTGTATTGGTGTACAACAATATTAAGAGGGAAAAATGTATTTGAACTTTCATGTTCAATTAAACATTTGTAACGAGTGAGCTATAAAGTTCAGGTGGTATGCCAAATAGTTGCACAATCCTTTTCGACTTTGAAAACATTAAAATCTAGGGATGAACTGTGACGTCTACTTTACCTCGTGGCATATGAAGCCTGGGTACAGTTTTGTAGTCAATGATAGGGGCGTTCATCAATTACGTAAGGGCATTGAAGGGGGAGGGGGTCCGAGATATCTTACGTGCGTGTATTCGTTCCATAAGGCGGTTAGGTTAGGACCCTTACATGGGGGAGGGAGGAGTCCAATATTCGGAAAATTTCCCTTACGTAATTATTGAACACTCCCTAAGCGTTGATAAAGAAGTGTTGTAATGTTTTTTTTTTCAATCAAACCCCTCTATAATGCCAGATACGATGTTTTTCATGAGAATTGACCCCCTTTTAAATAACCTCAAGGCCCCAGGAAAACTGGCAAAAATCACCCCAGGTGCTGCTGCAGGTGCCGGTGGGCAAAACAGGGCCTTCTTGGACAGGAAGTGGAACGAGACGGAAAACTGCCTGACGGTGCGGTATTTTAAAGTTGAACATCGGAACCAACCCCACCTAAAATGACCCAGGAAACAAAGTGAGAATGCTTAAACCGACCTAAGGTGCTGCTGCAGGTGCCGGTGAGCAAAGCTGGGCCTTCTTGGACAGGAACTGGAACAGGACGCCAAACTCCTAGACGGTGCGAGATACGAACTTTTTTCCGAGAATGGACCCCCTCTCAAATGACTTCAAAACCACAGTAAAACTGCCAAATACGACCTCAGGTGCTGCTGCAGGTGCCGGTGAGCAAAACAGGGCCTTCTTCGACAGAAACTGGAACAGGGGGCCAAACTCCCAGACGGTGCAAGATACGAACTTTTTCCCGAGCATGGACCACATCGCAAATGACTCCAACCCCTCAGGAAAACTGCCAAATACGACCTCAGGTGCTGCTGCAGGTGCCGGTGAGCAAAACAGCGCCTTCTTGGACAGGTACTGCAACAGGACGCCAAACTCCTAGACGGTGCGAGATACGAACTTTTTTCCGAGAATGGACCCCCTCTCAAATGACTTCAAAACCACAGGAAAACTGCCAAAACCGAACTCAGGTACTGCTGCAGGTGCCGCTGAGCAAAACAGGGCCACTGGAACAGGAGGCCAAACTCCCAGACGGTGCGAGATACGAACTTTTCTCCGAGAATGGATCCTTCCAAATCACTCCAAACCCTCAGGAAAACTGCCAAAAACAACCTCAGGTGCTGCTGCAGGCGCCGGCGAGCAAAACAGTGCCTTCTTGGACAGGAAGTGGAACGGGGCGGAAAACTGCTTGACGGTGCGGTATTTCAAACTTGGGCATCGGAACCAACCCCACCTTAAATGACCCCAGGAACCTAGTACAAATGCTGGAAACGACCCCAGCTGCTGCTGCAGGTGTCCGTAGGTCAATGAGGGCCTTCTTAAGTGGGACGTGGAACGGGAGGGCAAACTGCTAAAATGTGCGGAATTTTAAACTTGAACGTATGAACCGAGCCCTGCTCAAACAACCCCATGACCTAAGTTATGTTGTCAAAATCAACCCGAAGTGCTGCTGCAGGTGCCAGTGGGCAAACCATGGCCTTCTTAGACAGTGACTAGAACGGGATGGTTCCTGCTAAGATGTGCAGTATTTCAAACTTAAACATGAGAACCGACCCTGCTACAACAATCCTAGAAACCTAGTCGACCTTTGGTGCTATTGCATGTGCCGGTAGGCAAAACAGGCCCGTCTTGGGCTCGAACTAGAACGGTACCAACTGGTGAGAGATACGTACTTCTTTAACAGAATGAATCCTGTTAACAACGGGTCCAGAACCGCGGAGACAATGCCAAAATCGAATCCACGTGCTGCTGCAGGTGACGGTGGGCACAACAGTTTTTTTTTTCGTTCCTTGCCATATCACTGGACTGCTTGAAATCATAAAACCTACTAAATATGGTACCAAAGGGCGAAACAGCAGGGCGCAGCCCTGCACGGGGGTCTACGGGCGGAGCCCCCAGCGAGCAAAGCGAGTGACAATATTAAAACATCATAATGTCATTCATAAAATAAAATTACAGCCTCCATAATTTGTGACTTACATGTCCGTACATGTAGACAGCTACAACAAAAAGCTGGTACCCCCGTTATTGATGGCACAATATAAAATGTGCCATCAGCTCCCAAAATGTAATCAGGCCGCACACTAGCCAGCATCCGAGGGGCGGCAAAAACGAGGGACTCTTCCCTAGGCTCCCCAACCTTGCCCTGGTAAAAGTCCTCTGCATCATCAGCAGTTCGACCTGTTGACATTAGATTACTATAGCATTATTCATATTTCCCTAATATTTACTGTAAAATTAACTCTTGAAAAAACTCACCAAGGTGCCCAAACTCAGGCTTCCCCAGCTCAGTAGCAACATCATAGACGGATTGGGGGTTTGGCATCGGGCCTCTGAAGTACTTCACACTGCTTCTTAAAGACTCAATGTCTATTACCTCTCTCACTTCCTCAGGCACTCTGTGGACAGTAAAAATAAGAAATAACAATTGTAATTTGTCAAAAGATAATCATTTCTTTCTTAGTTGAGAATGCTAAGCATGCGTTCAGAGCCATTATATAAAAACAAGCAGGAGAGCCCAGGACCTAATTATGAAATGTGCTGACTCAGTGTGACTGCCAAGTGAATATGACAAGCTTAAAAATACTTCAGTGGAACTATGCAGGTATAATTGAAACCAGTAAAAATAGTTGGCATCTGTTAAGCAAACTATTGAAGCGATCAGCATATTTAGTACTACTTTGCAGGTGTTGACAGTTTCCAAGTACTTTATATCCCCTGCTTTGTTTACATATTATTGTAAATATCCGATGAAATTCTTTGAGCATTAACTTCTCTAACTGTATAAGTCAGAATTCCATTGGAAGAAAACTAGTTGCAAAATATGTTTTACTCACCCTTTCAAAGCTTCGGTTATCACTGCATTGAGGCTTCTGTTCTTCGCCACTAGACATGCTTGTACAATGGATCTTCTCAAAACTGTGGCCCTAGATAAAACTGGATCACTGGGGTGGCTGTGTACAAATTTGCCTCTTGTCGTCACAAACAATGTTTTACCACGCTGTGAGGCGACGTAACTGTGAACGCTACTCGTTTTGTAGAGATCGTGCTCATTCACCTTCACTCTCACACCTTCACCCACACCTTCACTCTCACACCTTCACTCTTACTCACAAGCTGCACTCTCACACCATCACACACTTCATTCTCACCCTCTCACTTACACTCTCCACTATCACTTTACACCCTCCACTCTCACCTGCACTCTCAAAAGGTCGCGAAATTCGGATTGGAATTGCACACTCTGGAGTTTCAGAGTCCAAAACTCTCAACTCTCAAAACCTGAGTGCATTTTCAGCTGTGTATCCCAAACCAACATTTTCTTAAAGGTCAGGTGGTAGTTTGTCTCCCTCCCCTCTCACGTTGTTGTCAAGCAAGGCCGAACAAGGAACGAGAATCTCAGATTGAAAAGTAACGGAATTTATAGCAACGGCTATGGTGAACGAAGCTAAAAAAAATTATTTAACTTCGTCAGAAAGTTGAATTCAGCGCGAAAACAGTCGAGTTTCGTTTCGATAAATTTCACTTCCTGCCCTTGTTTCATATTTTCTCCGTCTAAAATATAGAGGGCGCGACGGGCGCGACTGTATTTTTATAACTTCCATAAAGAAACTTTTTGTTGGGTCAGGGAAAAGAGAATCTGACTAAGTGACATCCGCTCAAACTGCGTAAATTTTATAAAGAGTTACATAATTCCAAAAAAATAACAATTACACGAGAACCAAAAAATAAATAAAAACAAATCAATATCATCTATCTCTCTCCATCCGGAGCTATGAGGCAGTTTTGAAGTGGAACGGGAACGGACCCATGTACCGAAATCAATTTGTGAGACAAACCTAAACACATGCAAGTTCGTTTTAAGTGGTCTCCTGTCTGCTTCGGTTTCTAGTGTTGAGAACTGTCAAATTTCGTCGTGATGGAGGACCCGAGACGGTAGACTCGTAGTCGCCGAAAGCAAAAGCTCGCTCAGCAGCGCCGGCAAAAATCATGTAAGTTTTGCGGCCGGTATTGTCGACGAAACACCTAATTTCCTGTTTTTAATGTATCATGATCAGGCGGAAATTTATTTCTCATGTGGTGAGTCGTGTTTTCATTCCTAATTTATTTTAAATCTTATACAGCAACCTCCCCGAGAAATTGCGGTACTTCATGACAATGTGAGTTCTTATCGGTGGCGCTTTGATGACATTCGACTTCATTTCCTATATCAAATCATCATCAGGCTGAAAATTATATTCCACACATGATTATGTTCCAGTGTTGACTTAATTTTAATACTTCATTTCTATGTTTTACCACGGCAACTGCTTCAAGAAGTTCGGGAAGAAGACCGAGAAGATCGAGATTATCATGAGCCGCATGCTGCTGAAGGTTAGGACAACAGGGGTGTCATGAATGAGGTTTTAAGCTCTGATGAAGATCTCTGTGAAGATAGGCTTTATTAGGTTTATCTTGATGTGCATCCTGTAGAGGCTATCGCTGCTGTCCCGAACTTGGCAGAGGATGTTGTGCACCGACCAAACCTTGGCTATGACCCTGATTCTGATCCAGATGATCCCAGCGAGGGTGATTCTGAACTTGGACGAAAAAGACAGTCATTTCTCCCTAGATGATGTGTCACTAACTACCCACGTAAATCAAGGAAGAGTCTGCACCAGAAGAGATATTCTGCTCTTAAATCTTGATGTAGCTTCAAAACATAATGCACCTTATGAAATGTTGCTAGACATGTTTAGGTCAGGCAATGCTAGGTATGGAAGACCAGCACTGATGCATACATCCAAGAAGATGTTGCGCAAATTGTAGAAGCGGGCTGATCCTGGTATCTACAAACATGCTTACTGTCCTGAGCCCACCTGCAAGAAATACTTGGGAAAGTAGGAAGTCCTCCAAAGAAATAGTGTGCCAATAAATTGTTATTGTGGAACAGATGTACCAGTGTTTTAACTGAAATGGTTTGTGAGTCTCAGCTTGAAAAGGCAACTTGAAAAGTTCCTAGCCACTCCAGGAATTTTGCATCGCTTCAATTATAGACGGACAAGGCAACGCTTCAATGAACACAGCACGGAAGATATTTTTGATGGACAGCTCTATCAGGAATTAATTCAACAAGGCCTAATCTCTGGTGATTTGAAAAACTTCACATTGGTTTTCCATGCTGATGGGTTTGCCTTCTTCAAGCACCACTCATTAGGCATCTGGGCCATCCTCGTTCGTTTAAATGAACTGCCACGAGCTTCGAGACAGTGCCATTCTTTCAATGCTGGTATTTGGATTGACAAAGGCAAACCTAACATGAACACCTTTTTAAAACCAATTGTCACGCAAATTAATGGGCTGTCGAGTCGATTGACAGAATCCAGTGGCGTCCTGACAATGGTGAACAAATTACCAGCAGGTTCTTCCCCATTGCATGCTGTATTGATGCCAGGCTAGGTGCATCATCATGAACATGAATCAGTACAATGGTTACTATAGATGTTCTGTATGCAATCATCATAGAGTCCAGCTCGGTGGAAGTTGAAAGTACCCTTGACTTCCTTATCAAAATCTTCCCATGGCGCAGGACCGTTCAGATGCTAGCATCAGAGCAGCTATGCAGATGAACTGATGTTTTGAAGGTCAGTTGGGACCTTCTGTAATTATGCTTCTTGAGCACTCTGATTTGCATGCTTACTTCGAGGGTGTGGCAGCATTTCTGTTTGATACACTCTTACCTGTCACTCATGATGAAGAGGAAGCATTCAACATAAATGATCTTAAGATGAAGTCAACAAGAAGTCCAATTCAAATATACAGGAAGTGGACTTCTATAAGGAAAAGGACCCCTTAAAAGGGTTATCAGTGGGGTACCTTTATCAGGTACTTCGCTTGCGTTTTCCTACTAGACATAAACGTAGATGAAGATTATTTTGAACTTCTGTCTTTCTTGTCCTACTCCTTATTTGTTCTCTCTCGTGATTCAATAACACACGATGAGCTACATCGTACAGAGGAATACATTGGATTGTTCCTACAGCGCTTTCAGGCATGTTTTGGACCAATAAACATGGGAGCTAACGTCCACTTTCTGAGCCATGCCTAAACCTGTTCCCAAATGGGTGATTGTTCGATAACGACCGGTTGAACCGGTCCGGTTCACGGTGCCATCTTGTCCCAAGGGGTCCGTCACTACGTTAAAGAGTGTACACCGCATTTACATTTAATCCATTAACCACTATCTACCGCATTTACGACCATTTATCACCATTTGCCACATTTACTACCATTTACCACTATTTACCCCATTTCCAACCATTTACTTCATCTACCGCATTCACCACCATTTACCCGCCAGGTGTACACCATTTACCAGAGTGACAGACCCCTTGTCTTGTCCAAACGGTACCTCCTGTGAATTTTTTCAGATTTTTCAGACTTCATTTAGCGGTGCCTCAGGCGGGTCAAAGTTTGAAAAATTCACTTTTAGCGGTATAAAGTAACTACAATGCGTTCGGACGCAGCCGGAAATCGGTCTGAGGGGTCAGGTGCCTAACCATATGTCCACATGATCCCTCAGTACCGTCCCGACCCCCCCACGTACCCATCAAGCCCCGCAGGGGGCCTCATAGCCCCTGACATATAGGCAAAACGCGTGACTTTAGCGGTACAGTACGAGTTCCCGGACAGAATACGCGTTGCGTGGGTAATTATGGAATGGAACATGTTACTTATCGCGGTAACGCCGCCGGAAGGAATGGGAGGGGGTCCCTTATCCACCCACCCCCCAAAAAAATTCTTATTCCCCCGTCGTTTTGTTTACGATTGGGAAGCGAAAGGCTGGCACCGACGCGATTTTCCGTTTGTTTCGACAAGTTCAAACTTGTCGTAGGTTCGCTACTCTCCAAATCTGTTCTCACGCTCGGAAAGCAAGACGCGGGCGCCGGAGGCGGCTGGTTGGCGCGATTTTCCGTTCGTGTTGACAAATTTAAATTCGCAGTGGGGTGACCTTGTCGTGCGCGCAACCCAACGACCTACTCCGCGCAATCTGGAGATCTGGTTCATCAGGGCCACGCGGGGTACTGCTGCGCTGTGTGACCCCACAAAAGAGTCGTGACACATCGTCAGCGAAAGCTCAGCCTCCACAAATTTAGTTGGCTCGTGGCCGCCGTGGCGGAGATACTCTCTGCTGCGGTTACCCCCATACCATTTCCGCTTTTCTTCTTCTTGCGCGTCTTCTCCACTTCCGGTTTGAGCTTCTTCGAAATACCCTATTATGAACCTGGAAACTACACAAATATCGTTGGCGAACGGAAACGCACACGCCCATCAAGAGATTTCATGACTTCTTAGTTGGCTGCATCCCTTGACAGAGCAAAAGTTGGCAACCCAATGCCAACCCTTATTTTACGTGCAGCCGCTGAAGCATTTGGGCTTGACCCAAACGACTTCACTATCAATGTATCTTCTAATCGTCGGGCACGAAAACGTGTTCGCGAAGAAATAGTTGCAAATATCAAGACTTATTTTGGTGATAAAGTTCACACCGTACATGTTGATGGTAAACGGATGAAAGATCCAAGGACAGGGCTATTTCATGAAATCTTACCTCTACTTCTTTCGGGACAAGACGATGATCAGCTGCTAGATGCTCCTGGAATCCCGTCTGGAACCGGCGAGGACTCCACCATTGCTGTTTCCGAACAGCTCATGGAATGGGGAGCTGACGAGAAAGTTGAGGCAGTTAGCAGTAATACGCCTACTGTAAACACATGTCCGAAATCGGAAAAATACTTACTTACCCTTTTGCTGCACTGATGAGTTCTCGCATCTGTTACTTCATTCCGGGGGGGGGGGGGAGCAGTGGAGCAATTGCGAGTCTAGAAAAACTCCTTGGGCGAGACTTTCTATGTTTAGCCTGTCAGCATCACGTTTGTGAAATAACCTTCAGCGATCTCCTCGAGGAGTGTGTCAGCCCATTCTCTGCTCCTGAAGTTAAACTTTACGCAAGATTCAAGCAGTGCTGGGACACTATTCCTAAAGATTCCTATAAGGCTGGAGTAGACGACCCTTTTGTTCAGCGTGCTATACAAGGAAAGGAACAGGAAATAATCGAATTCGCACAACAGCAACTTCAGGTTTGAACTCTTTTGCATTCAGTGTTACCATTCGCGTGGAAATTAAACGTGGCTAATAAATTTCCTTTTTTTTTTAAGACTTCCAATCGTGGGTGGATTACAAGGAGCTTCTCGAACTGACACTTCTGCTCTTCGGATTTTGTCCTCCTGGTGGAGTAACTTTTCACAAGTGTGGTCCAGTTTCAGACGCTCGGTTTATGGAGCCAGCCACTTATTGCTTGCAAATTTAACTTTTCAAAGAGCACTTCTCTCTAAGGAAGCAGCAGGCTAATTGAACTCGCGAGATTTGTCTATTTGTTGTTAGATTTTACCTTGAACTATGGTACACAGCACCAGTTGCAGCGCTTGTTCCATTTCGCACGCTACCTTTCTTGAGGGAAGTTTCAACTTACAAAGCAGTAAATCCTAAAGTCGTTGACAAAGTTATGAGAAAGTACTCCAACCATCTGTGGTGCTTTAGCCAAGAATGCGTGGCCTTAGCCTTCATTGATCCGTGCGTTCCGATGCCCACTAAAGACAAGATGCGGTAAGCCCTCAAGAACCACGCCAGGCCAGAACTAAAGAAACGGGCAGTTCTTCGGAACACATAGTTTCCAATGACTTAGATTTTTTCGTCACAAGAAGAAGCAAACGCTTCATTCGCAGATTTAGCATACAGACTGATTTTTTAACTCAACATTCTGTTTTGTGGGAAGACATTAGAACATATGAGGATGGGCAAAAGGTAGTGGCCTCAATTCAGTCCGTCAATGACATTGCGGAGCTTGCAGTAAAACTCATGAAGGGCTACAAAGGAATATTGACAAAAAAGGAGATGAGTGCCTAAACATTCTCTTAATTGTTGCAGAGCAACGAAAGGAATGTCCCGATTTTAGGAAGCAGATTATTATGTCAAAACCCTGATTATATTTTTAGAAATTCTTTCAAGTTTTGTCAGTCTGACATTTATGTACATTCATGTGCAAGTTCTTTTTTTAATGAATTGACTGCCTTAGAGGTATGATAACACCTTGTATCCTGCATGTAGCTTCACTAACCTACTCACCTCATTCCAATTATCCTGGTGCTGTCTCGGTTGCAGAAAACCGCTCACGCCCCGGCACGGGCCCGAGAAGACTTGTGTTTTGCCTATTTCAGGTCAGGGGCTATAAGGCCCCCTGCGGGGCTTGATGGGTACGTGGGGGGGTCGGGACGGTACCGAGGGATCATGTGAACATAAGTTTAGGACACCTGACCCCCCACACCGTTTCCGGCTGCGTCCGAACGCATTGTAGTTACACTTTATACCGATTTAAGTGAATTTTTCAAACTTTGACCCGCCTGAGGCACAGTTATATGACGTCCGAAAGATTTGAAAAAATACTATCCCACTGTGTGAGATACTGGTAGGCCCGGAGTTTCACGGGGGTTTGGTTAAAATAGACGTTAAGTTTATATTTTGTTCTTTTTGGTTTTGTTTGCCTTCTTTTATTTTTTAATTCATGGAATGCGGATTTTGGTTGAGCCTTGTTTCAGTTTTGGAGTTGTTTGGGGGTGATTATAAAAGTTAAGTTTATATTTTTTTCTGGTTTTGTTTGCTTTCTTTTTTTTAAATTTATGGAATCAGGATTTTGGTTGAGCCTTGTTTCAGTTTTTGGGTGGTTCGGGGTGGTTTGTATCTCCTTTAAGGGGAGAGGGACTAGTTGAAGAGCTAGGGCGTCTAGGTAGCGGTCAGTGTAACGCTTACATTCTCATACGCGGGCCGCCTAGCGCTAGCCTCCTGCAAGGCTCTCGCACTGTTGTCCCCCCCCACCGGTCCCAAACGGTCCTGACTCTTGAGTCGTCTCCCTTTTAGCGGGGCCTCGGCGTGCCTCGGCTCGGCTCGCCACATCGACAATGGGTACCCGGCAAAGGCTACGCAACAAAAAAGAAGGACGTCCGATTTGGCTGTGCTCTGGAGAAGGACAGAATGATACTGAGTGAGGCAGAGGTTGCTGATGCAGCCTGCTGACGAGTCGAGCATAGCTCGTCTAGAGGCGTTGTAACAGTAGCTCTGTCTCTTGCTATCACCATTGGTTGGAGAGAGCAAGCTGAAGTTTGAAGTGGTTTTTCTGATCACAGTGATATTTTTTGAATGTAACAACACGCTAGACTACTTAATACGACTATTGTCCGTAATTCTGTTAGACAGATTTTTGTTTCTTTAGAGACGGCAGGCGGCACGAGCCGGGCTTATAGTCTGATGCCGCATGTTCGTTCGGGCGGACGTGTGTTCGCCGACTTATCGTTCGTAGAAAAACTTGAAATTTTGAGGATAAACTACTTTTTTAACGTAGAATCACGTGCGGTGGCAACAACTTTCGATTTGTATCGCGTTTTTTATTAATGAAAATTGCATCTTATCACCCTCTCTTCCGTAATGATACTAACTGTGACACTGTAACCCGTCGTTTCGCAGAGTCACCACACTACAAATCCCCACCTCTACCGCTCACAGCCACCACACTACAAATCCCCACCTCTACCGCTCACAGCCACCACACTACAAATCCCCACCTCTACCGCTCACAGCCACTAAAATCCACTTTAAATGTCTCGCACGGCCTTTGAGACGCATCTAGCAGGACAGTGCTGCCATCTGGCAGGATTTTGCGGCAGGTCTGGCAGGACGGCGTTTTCGATTCTGGCAACACTGGGTGGAGGCCTGGGCCGCCTTGGCCTCCACCAGTAAAAACTTACGGTATAGTGCCGTTAGTTCTCTTGCATCCGCACCTCGTGCATCCACTTCGTACCAATCGTCCATCGCTGCCAGGAGCTCATCTTGCAAGGAATCTTCCATGGCTGGGAACAACATTGAACAGTATAATTAGACTTAATAAAATACAGGTACAATGAACAGATTTAGGGAACATGTTTCATTAGATTGTGATGTTTTTTTTAGGACACAGAAATTGGCCTTTTTTTCTTTTTTAAAGCATAGCTGTCGGCATGAACCGTCGGTACCGTGCTAAACAAGGATAGATCACAGTCTGCCTCGCTTGCACCGACTGTGGCTGACTCGGCACGGCACTGTCCCCTCGAGCCTCGCCCGGCTGGCCCGCCCGGAACTCCAACGGCAGGCCGCCCGCGAATGCTAGGGTAGGCCAGCCCGCACGACACGCATGCTCGTAAAGAGATGAGAAGGAGTATTGACGGCGGCACTCGGCGACACGGCCACGAGTACAGGACCCGAATGAGTACCGGGGACCGGGGGGAGGGCGTGAGGGGGGGGGGGGACGAGAGTTGAACGCATAGACCTTGCCCTCGCGGCGTTGCCTCGCACACGGCCGCCGAGGCCAGGACACTCCCTGGCTGGCCCGGGGCCACCCGCCGTGGTCCCGCACAAGGCACGGCTCTTCTCTTCCCACCGGCTGTCCGGCCGAGGGGGTGCCTCATAGAGGAGACCGTTGACGGGCAGGTGCCCGAGGACCGGCGCGATCTAGAGGGCGGGCGCGCGGGCGGACGGACGGAACGTCGGGGGCAGCCAGTGGTGCGGAGGCCACGCGGTAACCAGTGTGTCGGCGTGAAGGTTCTGGGTGCAATAGGGCGCGACTGGCGGGGAACGGGCTAGGGTAGGGAGGAGGGGGGAGGGGGGCACACCTTTGCAGCATGGCCTCGGACACGGCCGAGGTGCATGCTTTACGGCGACCGTGTTGTAGTCCCGCCGGCGCTCCGAGGCCAGGTGATTGATCTTCCGGAGCCTAGCTCAGCCTCTGTACTGAATTCATACGTTAGTCTGAAATACACGCCTGAGCGAACAACACCTGTGTCTCACTCCTACGCCTTCACCCTCGAACACATCACATAGCGCCTGCAGTGGATCGGGTAGGCCAGCACGCACAACACGCGCGCACGTATGACTTTCATGGTTGCCCATCTGTCAGGCGCTATGCTCAGAATTGTCATATTCAACACATTTGCTGTTATAGGTAATTGTATACTATAGCGGCTTCTCGCTTTAGAGGTTGAGTTTGGTCAATTATGATAGGTATGGATGTGTAGAACGTTGCTACGTTCTTATTTTTTGGCGCTATGCCACCGTTCACTTTTAAATTAATAAAATGTGTTCCGCCCTTAACCTTACATCGCCGTACACCACCCTCCCTCACATCACACAACACGGATGAATCGGGCAATGAATACCGACTGGATTCTGAGATTCACACTCTGGTACACAGATGAAGAGTTTTGAGAGACATCATGTATGCGTTGGATGTCCTAAATGCAGTATTTTAGAATGTCTAAATTCGCCGTGGATCGTCGGAAGCAGACGTCATAGGTAGATGATGAGCGGTCACTCTAGGATGGCAACGGAGCAACACCTCCTAGCGGCCGTCGCGGAAAGCTCGTCGCGACACGTCGGTAAAACAGGTCCATCCCGATCGGACAAGTGGTGGTCGTCGTTTGGTTAGGTTAGTTAAGTTGTTATTTCTTCATGTGCTTGATTGTGTGTTCAAGTTATAGGTGTATTTTTGTGTTCAGTTCGTTATGTTGTATTGTTTGTTTACTTTCTAATTCAATATGTGTTTTTGTGGTGCAGAGTAATGTTTGTGCAATTCGTGTGCTAAAATTTGACTACCTCCTTCAAATCTTTAAATTGGTAGGGTCTGATCCCAAAATATGGAAAGTATTGGGTGATACATTTGGTTCGGTTGTGACAACTGCTGTCATTAAAGCAGGAAAAATTTTCCATGCGCATGGCACCGAAAATGTTAAAGTCATTTAAACCCTTTTTGAAAGATGCTGAGGTAAGCAGACAGAGATACGTAAGGGTGAATGTTTGGTGGGAAGAAATGTGAAGGGCGCATTGGTAGAAGGGTAAATGTCTGGGAGAAGAAATGTGCTGGGTGACGAAACCTTGGTAGAAGGGTGAATGTATGGTGGAAATAAATGTGTAGGTCGCATTGGTAGAAGGGTGAATGTCTGGGGGAAGAAATGTGCTGGGGGAAGAAACCTAAATCCAGCCATTATTTTTGCGTTGTTAGAAGGGTGAATGTATGGGGCAAGAAATGTGTGGGGCAAGAAATGTGTGGGGCAAGATGGGGCTCGCATTGGTGGGTGAGTTGGTCCTGGGGAAGGTCTCCTGCCCTGTTTTACTGACGAGCGGTGCGTTGGGGGACGTAGCTGGCCGTGGATTCCGCGACGAGCTTTCCGCGATGGCCGCTAGGAGGCGTCGCTGCGCTGACATCCTAGAGTGACCGCTCATCATCTACCTATGACGTCTGCTTCCGACGATCCACAGCGAATTTAGACATTCTAAAATACTGCATTTAGGACATCCAACGCATACATGATGTCTCTCAAAACTCTTCATCTGTGTACCAGAGTGTGAATCTCAGAATCCAGTCGGTATTCATTGCCCGATTCATCCGTGTTGTGTGATGTGAGGGAGGGTGGTGTACGGCGGTGTAAGGTTAAGGGCGGAACACATTTCATTAATTTATAAGTGAACGGTGGCAGAGCGCCAAAAAATAGGAACGTAGCAACGTTCTACACATCCATACCTATCATAATTGACCAAACTCAACCTCCAAAGCGAGAAGCCGCTATAGTATACAATTACGGCTGTTATACTATAAATTACAGTGGTACAGTGTTGCAGTGCCGCAGTCAGAGAGAGAGAGAGAGAGAGAGGGAGAGAGAGAGAGAGAGAGAGAGAGAGAGAGAGAGAGAATTTTGAATTTTGAATTTGTTTATTGACAGTAAAGGTACAAAAAGACTTAAAAGTCCTACGGGAGTACCAGTAAAAAGTAGGTTACAAAAAAGAAATCAATTCAGTTTAACAATATGGATTAAAGGTGCTTGTGCTAATTAAAATAAGTCTATTAGAAACAGAAAAGGAAATATAGGATGTGACGCAGCACATGGAATGAGGAAGAGAGAGAGAGAGAGAGAGAGAGAGAGAGAGGGACCCAGGCTAAAATAATGGGTTACGGTATGGTTAAGTGAGCGGCATGGTCGCCCATGGCCACGAGGCCATGGCTGATAGTTCTCCATGGTAATTAGGTGGCATGGTTTTATCGACATGGCCGCGTCCATGGTTTTGGAAAGGCCATGGACACTGTGGGTTCATGGTTAAGAATGGCCGTGGATACTGGTTCCATGGTTAGAAGAGGCCATGGACGCTTCACGTCCATGGACACTGGGTCCATGGCTAGAAGAGGCCATGGTCTCTGTTCTGTAGGTCCATGGCTGAATTGAGAAGGTGAAACTTAAAAATTCAAAGGAAACAGGTTCTACAGCATGATATTTATAGTGAAAAAATCAACAAGTCAATGAGCTTGACTACAACAAACATTGAAAAAATGTTGACAATTTGTCAACTAATAAAGCTTAACGTCTATACTTCGTCATTTTGTCTCGCAATTTACGGACCTCATCTAGACCGCAAGGTTGAGTGGGATTAATACTAGCCTTTTCACACAGTTTTTCTGCCTCGTTACGTTGTATGACTGAGTTAGACTGTGTCATACGATAGAATGCGTGTTTAAGCATACCACTTGCTTTGGCTGTAGCCACAGCCACAGTACGTTTTAAGCACATCGAGTCATTTACATTCTCCGGAGAGTAAACGGATTTTGATTTCATTTTTCTCTCCACCCATTGCTCCATACTTTCATTAGCGACGCGATCAGTGCGTCGTCCTCCTGCCTGTGGTGTCGGGATATGAATGTAACTCACTGTCAACTGCCCCTCGGACATATAGCTTTGATTAGAATTAAGCACGCGAGCCAATTTGTCGACAACGACTTTGCTGTTAATTTGGTCTGTGCGTCTCAGGCTGAACCACAGAGGATTTTCGGTGTTTATCGAATTGTGAATCTCGTGTACAACTCGATCGTCGCCCTTAGCTTGGACGGCATCCCGTTGTCTTTGCAAGAGCGAGTCAAAACGCCCCGCCATGAGCTCTTCGGAGGGCAACGTGTCCCCGAGGCCCTTCACAACAAACACCTCCTCTCGGAATTTTGTCTTAAAACGCTTCAGTTCGCGTTCCGTAGACTGAATCAACTCAATGCTAGGCTGCTCGACGTCCTCCCGCGGCCGTTTGACCCCGGACGGACCGGGCTGGAGTGACACCGGCAACGTACGGGACGGTCCGGGTTGTGGGGACGGAGAGCGGCGCGGTGACTCCCACGGCCGGAACAGAAACAGACGCGGGGCCGGACGGGCCGGTTCAGACGGGGTAGTGTCCACAACACCTCTGTCGACCATTGTAAGAGCAAGCCTATACGTTAGGGCGGCCTGTTTATCCGATCCGCCTTGGTGCCTCAAATAAGCTTCAAAAGCGGTCTTTAAAAATGCAGGAATACGCTTGTCTTGCAATATTTCCGCAGGAGTATCAAAGAGAGCTGTGAGAAACTCAGAATAAGCTTCAGAAAGATATTCATCATTATAAAAGCAACCACCTTCCCATTCATTCAAAATATCTAGTACAAGATACTCCATTATTTAAATAATAAAATGTCTTAAAGAGACAGATGTCTTGAAGGGACAAAAAAGTTTCTTCGAAAGAAACTACGTGGCTCTTTACTAAAATTGTCTTGAGAAAGACAGTCCACAGTGAGTTGACACTTGGAGAGACCGATGCGTAAGGCACTTGGGCACTTGATGACAACGAAATGACTGATGCTTTCGGGACGGCGATGCTCGCTTTTATGCGGTGGTGTTAGTTCCGATTTTCGCCGCTAGACGGCGCCACCCACCGGGGGGCGCTGCAGCGCGCAGTGCGGCTGACAAATCACAGCACAGCAAAGTGACGTCACCGGCTCCCGCTCTGCGTTTGACATGTTCAATCTTGTTTCCCTTCTCTCCCCTCCCGCGCCACTACCCATCCCACCCCAAAGCGTGTTCAATCTTGTTCGATGACGTCATCCAAGTGTTCTGATTGGTTGATCAGTGGGGTGCACTGTGGCGCCGCCTAGCGCGTGCTGCCGCCTAGCGCGTGCTGCCACCTAACGGCGGTTGTCAGAACTAACCCTCACCCATAAATGCGACGACAGCGGCCGGGAAGGTCATCAGAATTCAAATCGTTTGTGTGGTGAACACTAACTAAATCTAGCCATGGTTTATTCAGTGTGCGATATGCAGATGTTGAGAGATCAGGACGGACAACTGATAGTGAAAGAGTTTGCTTTGTACTCAGCATCAGAGTATGGTGTTGTGTGTAATGTTGTCACTTTCAAACCGCCTTATGAACAAATTTATCTACCAACAGGCGCCATAACACTTTTGTCACAGCAAGAATTCATGGCTTAGACTGGTATGATGGTGACACTGAATACAGTAAATTAACAGAGACTATTGCCGCTATGACAGCCCCATTAACTCATCTGTATGTTAAAGGTGAAGAAAAGAAATCTGTGCTTTCAACTATTTTGCCATCCATTCCAATCATAAATGCAGAGTTTCTGGAATGTCCCAGATTAAACTCCAAAATTAGATGCAGCGTGTAACAGTGAGGTTAACGATAGACACTCTAATTACTCCTGTGCTTTAAAGAACGCCAGGCGTGTTGCTCTGTGGCTTGCCTTCTAATTAGGCACTGCAACTCATCACTTCTAGTTTCTTTCGTGTAAAGGTTTTTTTGTTCACAAAAAAATTGCTAAACCAGAATGAAAACAAATAAAAGTTCAAAGAAATAAAAATTTAAAAAACTGGAAAAACAAATATAAAAAGCAAGTTTGTGGTTTTGAATAGGCCACCTGGGGATAGGGTTTTCCACGTAAAATAAAAATCCTAACGACTGCAGCTAGCTTGCCTCTTGGGCGCAGTTGGAAATAGCTAGCAAAATTGAGTGAGTTCATCATTCCTTTGAAAAATTTAAAAGCTGATCAGTAACGCTGCCAGACTCGTTAAAAAAGACTGAAGTTACAAAGTATCATTCGTGTGAGGTAGTACATTTAATTCAAGTAAAAAAATACAACAGTTTCAAAAATGCAAGTTTTAATTACGTGTGAAATTTACACACTAGAGATTATACAAAAACAAAAAAAAAACACATTCCTAGAAGGGAGGATGGGGCAACAGATTCAAACATGCAATTACATGTGGAATTTACACAGTAGCCACAATACAAAAAAAAACACATTCCTAGAAGGGAGGACGGGCAACAGACTCAAAAATGCAAATACACGTGGAATTCACACAGTAGACACAATACAAAAACAAAAAAACACATTCCGAAAAGGGAGGTCGGGGGGCCCAGCGTCGCACCCACGGCTGCGCTCCCTGGCCAGCGCCACGGGATCCTGACTCTCCCTGTCCGGGGGCTGTGGGGAATGGCCTTGGGCCCTGAAAAGTTGGGCGAGGCCCATAGTTGTGCCCCCTTTGGAAGGGGGCGACAGGGAAGCGTGGCTGGGGTGGGGCAGGGTGCCATGCAGCCGCCTGCGGGTCGTACCCGCGGCCCCGCCCACGTCCACGTCCGCCGCCACCACCGCCATGCCATGGTCCTCTCACCCCGCGGAGCACCACAACAGCATTGTTTTGGGGGGTCAGAGGGCGCGGCCCCAGTCGCTCGTGTACAGTCTGTAACATGCGAAACCACAATTTGGAAAAACATAACATTATGGTATACCTTAGATTACAAAGTTGTAAAAACTTACATTCCTTTGCTGCACCGTGGGTGCGACAATCGCGACGGTCGCGGGGCGTAGTGGGCCGCCCAGGCGCCGGAACGCACTTTCCACCACACGGTCGAAGACACTCTGAAACAAACATGTCAGGGAAATTGAAATCCGATATGACAATAAAACGTGAGCTCCTAAGGTAGATGTAACTTACGACATGCGGCGCTGCCGGTGCCGCAGGGGCGGACCCAGGGGCAGAGGCAGAGCCAGGGGCAGGGCCAGGGGCTGAGCCAGGGGCAGGGAACAGCCTCTGTAAAGGAAACGCGGCTGTGAGTCACTTCGTAATAGGACATAAATATGGAGGAAGCGAACTCACCCTGAGGCATTCCAGACGAAAAAAGCCACCCGTTTTTCGACCCCTTCCGAATTTGATCCCACACGGTTTATGGGTTCCTTTCATGCATAGGGACCGCAAACCCCCCAAAACAGCTGTTTTAGACCATTTGGGACTAGATGGGTTCTCGAAGACTGCTAACCAAAAAAAGGCCTAAATGGGTGTCGTCAGACCACAAAAGTACGCTCTATCGAATTCCGTTCCGTCAAAGGGTCTACGGTTCATGGTTTGGGCACCAGAGCCACGCAAACTTTCACCAAATTAAACATTTTAGTTATTTTTTTTTATAAAAATTTTTAAAATATTTTCCAAGGGTAAACACATCGAAATGGAGCCCTATGGGCGAAAATTTTAAGGAAAATGTCGTATCTCCAACCGTTTAGCCGCTATCGGCAGTCTTCGAGAACCCATCGAGTCCCAAATGGTCTAAAACAGCTGTTTTGGGGGGTTTGCGACCCCTATAGATCTTATAGGAATGATCGGATATTGCTATAGGGACTTTTCGGCAGTCCCTATGCATGAAAGGAACCCATAAACCGTGTGGGATCAAATTCGGAAGGGGTCGAAAAACGGGTGGCTTTTTTCGTCTGGAATGCCTCCCTGGGGACTGCCTGCACTCCCCTGCGGGGGGCTGCTCGTCGCAGCTGCACTAGCAGCAGTGCAACTGCCACTGTCCCTGCTGCTGCTGCTGGCGCTGCTGGTGCTGCTGTTGCTGCCGTTGCTGCCAGTGCTGCTGCTGCTGCTGGTGGCTGGCGCCGGTGGTGGTGGTGGCAGTGGAGCCCTCACCCAGGGGCTGGAGCATGCCACCTTGAATCGGGCAAAACATTAATGTGTCATGTATATGAGAAAATAGGAGCGAATTCGACCCTTCCGCCCAGCAGCTCAAAGCGCAAGCCTGTCGGAACAGCTGATGAGTGGAGGGGGCGAAACGCGGCGTAAAAAAGCCGTCGCATCGTATCGTGTTTTAAACAAAACACAAGACAGTGCCACGGCTTTCATGCACGCAAACCGATAACGCATGGTTAAACCGAGGTTCGATTCCCCGTCACTTACGCATGTTGAGATGACGGACGACGCAGGTTCGGTCGAAGTGGAGAGAATGTCGATTAGACATCGATTCGATGTCGCGCGAATCGCCCATCCGTCGCTAGCCTGCGGGCGGCCCTCTCTAGCTCCGAGCGGTTGGAATTGTCGGCAGAGCGATGTCTACGCGACGTCTTCCCGCTTCCCTTTCCCTCTCTGCCCCCCCTCCGCCGCCATCCGCCGCTCGCCGCTCCGCGTTGGCTCTGCGTCACCAACGGCTCGCGCCCCATCCCAACGGTTACTTCAACAAGTGTCAGCCAGCCAAACGCGCCGGTTTGTCGCCTTCTAACCATTCAAACCTGTTATTTGACCGCGGTAACCATTCGCCATCATGAGCGGCGACGAAGACGGCGGAAAGCCAGTAAGTGACTATTAATAACTTCGTTGGTTCGGGAAGCATTTAAAACTTAAAACCTAGTTACGACATAACCTAACCTGTGTAGTTGTTTGGTCGCCAAAATTTCGTTGGATTTTGGAGGGGTTTTGTCTTGTTTACTTGTTAGTTGCTTCAAATACTTTTCGAGGACCTCGGTCGTAGTTAGTTCACTGTGCGGGTTTTGTGGATTACTTTTCATGTGTTGTTTCATAGGAAGTACTGTTGCTTAGCCTAGCCTATCCCATCCTAGCATCCACTGCAAAGTCTTGCTGAGAGTTGTGAATGCGTGGATCAGTCCTTCTTACATCATAATCATTGACTTCTGCATTATTAATTTTACTTTCGTTTTCTAGTTTCGTAAATTCAAACGAGCTTTTAATAGACGAGCCAAGGTGAAGGCTGCCAAAAAGGCTCGGATTGATGAACTTCTGCACCGAATAAATCGACCAATTGATTTTGATGCCAGTAGTGACAGTAGTGAGAATGTTGTTGGAGGTGATGGTGAACGTCAAGAAAGTTTACGGGATTCAGACAGTGATGAAGGCGACGGTGAAAATGTTGGAAGCAACACTGGAAGTGATAGTCAGAGTTCACATGTGACAGAAAGTAATCACACTGATGGTGAAGGGGAACAAGGTAGACAGGGTGAACATGGTGAAGGTGGTCTTGTTGGGTGTGATGAGGTTGAAGGTGATGGTGGGGGTGATGGGAATGGGAACGGTGTGAACTTGGATGTTTGGGAACAGGGTGCCTGTGTTGCTGTCGAGGAAGAGCGTACTGATGGTGAAGATACTGATCACGAAGATGATAGGGATTCTGAAGACGATGAACATGAGCTTGACGGGAGGGGACAAAATTTAGATGATGATAGTAAAGATGATGATAGTGATGATGATGTTCCAAGGGCTAGAGACGAGCCAAAGGTATTTGCTAATGAAAGAGAACGTGAAGATTATGCAAGGGATGGACTGAAGCAATGGGCTTTGCAGGCAGGAACATAGTCTATGCGAACACAGGACAAATTACTTGGCCACCTTCACGTAGCCTTCCCCAGTGTTCCCCTGTCGTACAAAACCCTTTTGGATGCGCCCAAGAACGTTCCCATGGATGAAGTTGAAGGGGGCCAGATGTGGTACAAAGGCATCATTGCAAATCTGGATTCTTTCAACAACCTTCATGAGTACCTTCAAACCCATCCCTTAATTGAAATTGATGTGAACATGGACGGGTCAAATAAAAAAGTTCTTTTGCATTCTTGGGAAGCTTGCGGGCACTCGCAATGAACCCTTCATCGTTGCAATATTCTTTGGTTCCAAAGATCCTAGTGCTGAAGTTCTCCTTGACAAATTTGTTCAGGAGTTGCATCGTTTGAAAAATATTGGGTACACTTATAATGGTGTTGTGTATCAGTTCAGAATTAGACACTACATACATGATGCACCGGCCCGGGCTAAGGCCAAGTGTATTTGGGAACATGGCTCAACGTTTGCCAGTGAAAAGTGTACTGTGGAGGGAGGGTTCATTGGCGGCAGAATGACATACATAGATTTGGTTGCTCCCCTACGCACTGATCAGTCCTTCAGGATCAGAGACCAAGAAGAGCACCACAAAGGGATTTCTCCCCTTGAAGAACTCGACGACTGGGGACCAGTCTCTCAGTTCAGATTGGATGTATTACATCTGGTGCACTTTGGTGTGTTTAAGAGACTCCTTACATTAGCTTGGAAAAAGTGGAATGGGCGACCCAAACTGCCTGTGCAGACCTGGAATAATATGTCGGAGACCATAGTGGAATTGGTTCCTTCATGCCCCAGTGACTTTAACAGGCCTCCGAGACCTTTTTCAGATTTAGCATTTTTCACTGCCAAAGAATATCGCAGATCGTTGCTATATGAGGGCGTACTAGTGTTCAGAGACAATTTGCATGCTAATGTTTATAGCCACTTCCTCCTGCTGCATTGTGCCATGTATATTTTGAGTAGTCGTTCTTATTAAATTATCAAGAATGCTCAAGCGAAGGAAATGGTGCGCCTTTTTATATCTCATAGTGTGAATATCTATGGAGAGAAATTTGTTGTGTACAATGTTCACAGTTTGTATCATCTACCTGAGGAATGTCTCGAGCATGGTCCTGCTGATAGTTTCAGTTCGTATCCCTTTGAGGACAAATTGGGACAAATTAAGAAATCTCTTAAGTCTGGCTTCAAGCCACTGCAACGAGCAGCCAATCGTGACTTGGAAATACAGACCCATTCAATTGTGTTTGATTATTTAAATGACGAAGTGATTGTGTCCAAGGAGCATTTTATTGAAAATGAAGTTGTTGCTGGAGACCATTACAAATGTTTGCTGGTAAATGGTGTTATGTTCAAATGTAATGTGAGAGACTCTTGTTTTCTTACCAAAGATCAGGATGTTGTGGTCTTAAAGAATGTTGTGAAAAGAGTGAATGAGGTATTTTTAGTAGGAAACTGTTTTGGTGAGAAAAGTAATGCATATGAATACCCGATTCCATCTTCAGAGCTCTCAATATTTCGTGTGCATGATCTTCTACAAAGGAAAAGTGTTTTTCGCCTGGTGGATGTTGTTGGGAAATGCTGGCTCATGCCTGATGGTGATGGTTTTATTGCTGTACCTCTTGCCCACACTGTTCCACTTTTACACTGACGCTTATGTGTATGAGGTACATTTGCAGTAGTTTGTAATTGATATGAAGACCTTTGTACTTACCCCTGTGTTGTGCTAATCTAACTTAAATGTGTATCGTGTCCCTGGCGTGCGTCGCGCGGAGGTAGCGGTCTCGAGACCTCCCGCGAGCTAAGCGCAACCACCCGCACGCACACTCATACACACACATATACACACTCTAGGCTGCCGACGGCGGTCTCAAGAGTTATTCCTACCTACCCTCGCTATGCTATGGGTCTCGAGGACGGTGGTCCGAGCGACGCGCCTGGCCCGAGGGGCAGAACGCATAGCGACAGGCGACGGTCCCGGGGACGAACCCCTGCCTAACACTTGAGGATCTCGAGGACGGTAGTCCGAGCGACACGCCTGATTCTATGAAGCAGAACGCATAGCTGCGGGTGACCGGCCCAGAGGCGACTCCCTGCCTAACACTGAGGATCTCGAGGACGGTAGTCCGAGCGACACGCCTGATTCTACGAAGCAGAACGCATGGCTTCGGGTGACCGGCCCAGAGGCGACTCCCTTCCTGCCTAACGTTAACGACGTGAAACTAACGAATCTAACCATTCACTCGGGATCAATAAGGTTAAGCATCAACACTAAGTCGGGCTCGTGATTCTCCGATTTATTGTACAAAACTCACCGCAATAAATAATATATTCTCCGCGCCAAAGCACAGGTCAAACCTTGAAGACGCGCTATGCGTTGTCTCCTCGGCCGGCCTCGTCTCGGCGGGGGGTAGTTGTCTGCTCTGCTGATCTCATCTCAGAGGGTGGTGATGTCTCCTCTGCTGATCTCGTCTCAGCGGGGGTGATGTCTCCTCTGCTGATCTCGTCTCAGCGGGGGTGATGTCTCCTCGGCCGGTCTCGTCTCAGCGGGGGTGATGTCTCCTCGGCCGGTCTCGTCTCAGCGGGGGTGATGTCTCCTCGGCCGGTCTCGTCTCAGCGGGGGTGATGTCTCCTCGGCCGGTCTCGTCTCAGCGGGGGTGATGTCTTCTCTGCTGGTCTCTGACTCGATGCTCGATGCTGACTGTCCATGGCCGGCCCTCCCGGGCCGACCGACTTGGCTTCGTCGCGGGCACTCCCGGAACTGAACCGAACTGTGCTGACTCTCCGAATGACTGACTCCCTCCGAACTGAACTGTACTGTCCTGTCCTAAACTAAAAACTGAACTCTGGTCGCCCGGACCGTCCCTTATATACGGGGCCGGCGACGCCACCTGTTCGTCACCGGCCACGCGCCGCCGCAGCCACCGCGGCCCTACGCGGCCGCCGCGGCCCACGGCCCACGGCCCTCGGCCGGCGACGCGGGCGATGACGCACCCCCCCGCTTACGGAATGTTCCAGACAATTGCGTAACACACATGAGGAGGAGTAAATTCCCTCGCACCACCGTCGCTATCTGTCCTCATGCCAAACCTAATTTACGCGTAAAATGTAAGAAAGAAAAGGTAATCGATCGCGCCGCCCTGGCAGGACGAGAGGAATCTAACAACCTCTCTTGGATTTAGAGAGAGACAATCGGAGATCCGGACATCCCCAGTAGTCGTGCCTTAGATCCATCCTTACCAGAGACCCCGAGACTGCTCTACGTCTGGCCGACACCTCCGTGTTCTGGACCAGGGAAAGAGGCTACGCCAGACCCACTGTCTCGGCATTGTCACGGCTATCTGGTGCGAGTACTCTCGATTTTACATAAGAAACGAGTAAGCATGATTGCCTACTCACAGGGGCAAGGTAGTCAGTCTTAGGTGGGGTAGCCAGGGGAACCTCGCCACCGACTGGCTTAATCGCTCGCCCGGCCCGCCACCACTGACACTCAGCAACATGTGCGTCGCGTGACCCTGACAAGGCTTACGTTACACGCTGCAGGTCCCAAGCCGTCCCGTGTTCTCTTTCTCCTCTGTCTCTCGCTATCTGCCCGTTCCACCGGCAGGCACGACAAGAACCGATTCCTTCCCTACATGGTCTATCCGAACACCGCGCTGACAGACCCTCCTGGCTACCAGAGCCATGCGTCTTTCTGCAAACTATGGCTCTCGCACAGGCGGTCGCCGTTGGCGCGAACAAGCTAAATTTTGGCTACCTCTCTGGCAAAGTCGAATTGTCTGACGGTGCTGCGAACCGACATTTACACCTCCCTCACAGTTTAACCGCTACATGTCGATGAAGGCTTTGCCAGGCTTGGCCTGGCTGCACGCCACTGGCAATCAATTAATCGAAAACTTGATGATTGTCAGTGACACACAGTTACTCTAGCGAAACCTCGGTGCGGCACGGCCAACGTGCTACCACCCGGCTGCTCCGCTGTGTCCCCGCACTCCAGTTGCGCAACATCCGCAATACCGCTGTGGTATTTGCCGACCCCAGACACTCAGGGCCGCACCTGCAGGCCGCGCGATCGGCGGCGCGTGCAGAGATTTTCGGGCACGGGCGGAGGCCTCACAGTGACTAACAACACCACATGTCAATTAACTACTGGTCTCTCGGAGGCCTCAGCGGTCGCTTTCTAGCCTGCTAGCGGTGACGTGCACCCAAACCAAGCCTGTGGCATACTCGCCCTATCTCTTGTTATCCAAAATTTACTTTTGGCATAACACCTGCTTGATTACGTTGCCAATAAAGACTTTATGTTTCAGTTTTTGGTGTGCAAGTTTTTGAGGAGAAAGGACGGACAACCTATGGTAGAAGATCAGGAGGACGGCACGTGGTATGATGTGGGATGCACTCGGTGGCTTCTTGGTGAACTTGCTGAGGACATGACGTCAGAAATTCTGTGGCCACCACATTCAGCTGACTCTGGAAAATATGCCAGGAAAGAGCGAGGCCCATATGAGGGCTGGATAATTTACACAGTGTTGGTGAAACGATTCTACTGTAAGTTCTTATTTCTTTTCGCATTATTTTTGTTTTTAGCTACCTGGGTTCATATATATGGAAGCCAATATTTTGAACCTTTTTTTTTTTATTGCAGATGCTTATCTAGATGCTGCAAACGGCTGCAAGCATAGAGTGGAGGTGGAGGATACCTCCTATGAAACGGACCAAAGGGTCAGAGAAGGAGGAAGAAGAGGACTTTCAGTACTGATGAGAGTGAGAGTGAGAGGAAAAAGAAGAAACCAGTAATGAAGAAAGGTAGGAGGAAGCCCAAAGAACCGTCCCCTCCACCACCACCACCTGCTTTCTCAGAACCGGAACAGTATGTGAAATCACCTTTGAAGCCAGTATCTGTGTCTGCCTCTTCTATGACGATGACTCCAAACAAAAAGCTGACAGACCTTCTTCCTGTTCCTGCACCTACTACATTGAAGACCATCCCGCCTTCCTGTAAGTCTTCAGAGCAATGCCGCAGCAACAAATTTAAAGTTTCTATATCCAAGAGCTTGCCCTCTTCCTCCACAATTCCTGCGCAGCAGCAGAAACCATCCGCAGATGGGAAGAAAGTAAATGTTACTGAAGCGCTAGTGGATCAGATTCTGACAAGTGAGCATGTCGAACCCCAAGAAAGAACTCCACAGAAGGGGGCATCACCAGCATCCACTGTTGCTGTGTCCTCCGAGAAGTAAACTTATTATAAGTCGCCAATAAGTCCATCTCGAAAGCTTAGGCGCTTTAGTCCTGTCTCATTTCAAACCAGTCCCTCTGTCAACCTTGGTTCCGCTTGCCCTCAAAAAGTTGGGTACACGAAAAAATTTATTCCAAGAACCTGACAGCAGATGTGAGAAGGCAGTATTTTATCATACAACTGTTTTATGCTCTGTATCTTGTGACTGACTTGGTACTTTGTTTATTTCAGCCATAACAACACGACAGGTGGAAGATGAAAGTAAGTAACTGCATACTGTATGTGATTGTGGTCTCTAAAGCTGTATTCTGATCATGTCTGCATTTAAAATTTCAGTTGACAGTGTCGCATACGGAAATGAGCTACTCCAGGACGGCTCGGAGCATCACAATTCAGAAGACAGTAACCACATCTTTTCCGAATAAAGTAATAACAATGAAGAGAATAATGGTAAGCAAGATATAGTTTCAAATATATTTCTTAAAACTTTTGAATGCTCCCTGTACAGTTAGCCAATCACTTGTACTTTGCAGAGAGCTGTATTTCACATCTTGGAGCCAGCAGTAGTGGCAATGATTTACATTTTGATGTAAATATGACTGACACTTCTAGTGTCAAGACTCTTTGATCAATGAATCATTGTACCCTTGCAAGAGACTCTAACTTATGTGCATTCATTTTCTATTTGCAGTGAATGTGAGACGGCTGAATGCAGATGTTAAGATTCTACTTCAGAAATTCCATGAAATGGATAAGAAAATTGATTCTGTAGGTAGTATCATGAACAAAGAGGTGAAACTAGTAAGCTCTAAAGTTGACATTGTAGCCATGAATGTTGAAGTGTTAGTCAGCAAACAAGATCCTGGTTCAAAATTTAATGTACCAGTTGGCCTGCCATCATTGCCAGTAGATGACATAAAAGACTTTTCAGCTATGGAATTTTTTTTTATCACGATCTGTGAATATGGTTGCTGCTGTGAGTATTACTGAGCATAATACTGTAAGATATGGCCTTTTTGTGGACCACTTATCCATGTATATAAATCTTCTTTTAAGGGAGAGTACCTTGCTCGTTACATATCACCTGACAACTTTGAGAAAAGTGTGCGGCTTCTGCTTCGGAAGTCAATTGGTTACGATTTAGCCAAACACTACACATTCTCAGGTCAGGGAGAAGGGAACAGCTCCTTTGAGCAAACTAAAACATGGGCGATGATAATCAGTAAGTATCTCTCCATCTTAATTTTCTAAAGAGAAATGTTCATGTCTCCTGATTCAAATGAAATGGTACATTTTAACTCCATTACCATTTTATAGATACTTCTTAAAGTATCTTCATGAAAAGCTTAAGCTGGAAATTAGGATTTTGATTTTGACACCCCTTATTTAATAGTCTTCCTTGCCTTCAGCTGCTTGCATCTTGTAAATGCTTTCCTTTAACATTTGTATGTATTGTTGCATTGGTATCAAAGTGGGAAAGGTCATTTATATTGTGCATATTTCAGGTGCTTTATTGACAGTTTTTAAAAAAAGCAAAGTTTTCAGTGCGCCGGCCATTGCTGGGCGATGGTTGACGTTGTTCAAGGGCTCAGGTGGAAAACATGCAAAGCCCACCAAGTCCCCGTCGAAGTCACAGAGTTCCAGTTCCTCTAAGTCTCACTCCAGATCTTCAAAGTTGCACTCTGTTCCGGGCAAGAAAAGCGACCATTCTCATTCCAGCAGCAGCAACAGAAAAAGAGGCGTGATTGATAGTGATAGTGATTGAGTTTTTAAATTGGGGGCGCGTCAACTGGTCCAGCTCTATAACTGGTCCAGCCCGACAACTGGTCCAGCTCTACAACTGGTCCAGCACGACAACTGGTCCAGCTCTACAACTGGTCCAGCACGACAACTGGTCCAGCCCTTGTGTCCCTCACTCTGTGCCGACAACTGGTCCAGCTTTTAAACTGGTCCAGCAAACTAGCGCGTGGTGTTTTGCTCGGCAGTTCAGGTGGTCATCGAAATAGCCGGTCAATAAGATGCACGTGGACTTTATTACCTTTTCTACTACAGGAATATTATCTGGCACTTCTGTCTCCTACTAGTCCAATCATGGAATTCGATCTTGATGAACTGGTTGAAGGGTCAACTCAGGGACCATACATCCCTGAGTATCACTTACAATCCCCGATTCGGGGTGTCACTAGGGAGCTATTCTGTGAGATGCTTTCTCACATCCAAACAGATAGAAAAGAGTACATCCAAACCATTCCGAGAGAGCTGCGTCGAGGGATTGGTGCATTTCACACACTCCTTGAAGATGGAACAATACAGATGCCAGAAGGTATAGAGGGAGTGGGTGAACTATCTTCTGGGTCTGAGGCCCTGTATGGAGATCTATTAGCAGGAACGTATTTTGAAGATGATTCAAATTGGAAGTCCTCATTTTTAACAACTTTCAATCTGGATCGGGAGTGTGCTAACGTGAGTTTGGCCGCAAACATTGATTTGGCTGTAGGGAGTTTAGTTGGAGACACTGCAAAGAGTCAGCTACGAAGCTCCATAGTCAAATTCAGCCCCTCGGATAATGTATTGCACATGGCTCTCAATCGTGATCGTTGGGAGAAGGTTCGAGATCTGATGATCACACGACAAATGGCTCACTCTGTGCAGGTTTCTTGCTACGTGGTGGGTGTGGGCAAAAAATCCCAAGTCTGGTACAATGCGGCCTTTGTGTTGTTAAGGGGTGAGACTTGCATGTACGTCTTTGATTATCAGCAAGTCATGATGCTGTGTGATACCATCACCGCCCGATTCCTCACTCTTCTTGCAACAGAGTTGTATCACTCCTGTGAGCTTACTCACGTCTTCTCTTCACGAGGTATCTGCCATATATATGCCTGGGGTGACGCTCTCCTGTCTCGGAGAGGTAACGCCGCCTACAAGCTTCTGAAGATGTTTGAACCCTGGTGCATGGGGGAATTCCTTGCACGATGGGAAACTCTGCCTATTTGCAAGAAGTTCCGGGAAGAATTAATGAGTTCATTAGAAACTCCAGAAGATAGACGAGTTATGGAAGAATTAACAAAAATTCTGAATGAGGCGGCTCATAGTCCGAACCAACTAGGGGAAATGTTCAGATGCTTCAGACACTTCGGGCACCCGACAGTTGACGAGACCCTAGCTGCCAAGACGCAGAAAGACCGAACCCGAGCACCCCTCCCTGTGGACGCCACCACACTCCTTGAAGTGGAAGGTGCTCTTGTCCGAACCTTGGTTACACAATGGGTTGCAACCCATTCTGCGTGGCCAAAGTGCCACCTCAAGGAGGGGGCTGTCGTCGGGCATGATATGGAACAATTACTTAAGTTACGCCCTATGATGTAGGCGGAGTATGAACCCAAGATATCACTCCTAGATTGGTCACAGATAGAGTTTGGGCCCCTGTTCACCTTTGACGATTTCAAAGATTTCACCGAATTGCTCAATGACAAATCAATCTCCCCAGAAAGAAGTCGCTGGTTTGAGGTGTACAGTGAAGAGATGCGTCGGGAGTTGCACGGGGAACACAAAGGGAAACCAAATCGTCGCCTGTTGAGAGAAATTTTGGAGCGACCAGTGTTCGATTTCCTCGAAATCAGGCAATTGATTCAGGCAGGAATGGTCCGATGGGCGTGGCTCATCGTGGGCTTGCACGCCAAGGAGAGGGAAATGAAGGAGAAAGCTCGGCTGTTCTCAATCTTGGTCCTTGAGATCAGGACCTATTTTTCTGTTTCAGAGAAGAATTTAGCCCTGCGACTGCTAAAGTACATTCCAGGTCAGACGATGACGATACCGGAATCTGTGTTAGCAGCGAGAATGTTCGCCGTCACAAAGCCTAAGGATGATGATCTTAATGTGAGAGTAATTATGTCACTAGATTTTGACAAATTCAATCAGTCCTGGTCGTATGCAAGCACACTACCTTTCTTCAAGATGTTCGACCAAATGTTCAACACGCCAGGCTTGTTTGTGTTCACTCATCGATTCTTTCAGCATGCGTTTTTTCATCTCTCATCTCGTTACAATCCCCCAGAATGGATGAGGAAGAACTTGGGTGATACAGTGTGCTTGGACACCATACCGGAGGAGTATACATATGTAGAGAGTGATACGACATGGCAGGGACAAGAAGGGGGTCTCGAAGGATTGAGACAGAAGGGCTGGACCATCATTATAATGGCTGCCCTTCATGCTGTTGAGTTTAAGACCGGAATCTCAAGCACAATGTTGGGCCAGGGAGACAACCAAGTGCTCGTTCTGTCAATACCCACACCAGCAACATATAGTGGTTCAGGCCTGCAATACGCGAGAGAACACTCCGCAGCATTAGAGTGCACCATACGCTCTTATCAAGAATCTTTGTACTCCATGTGTAAGGGGCTTGGAATGACATTAAAACTTGATGAAACATGGGTCTCCCAACGACTTCTCAATTACGGTAAAGAACTCATTTTTGATGGAGTGAGTTTGACCCAGGAAATACACAAACTCAGCAGGAATTTCCCTGAAAGCAACGACACCTACCCTATGGTTGATTCTAGGGTTGCATCAGTTTACTCTGCTGCCCACACTGCTGCTGGGAAAGGGATACAACCTGTCCTTCCTTATTATCTAGCTGTCCTGGAGGCGCACAGGATCCTTCGACAGACAGCACAGACATCTGCGTCTGGGAAGAAGCTCACTATCGAGCTACAAAAGCAAGGTGTTGATTGTTCTCAACTCAGGTTGCAACTGATGACCATACTCCCAAAGGACTTTGGGGGTCTGCCAATCATGCCATTCACTGAATTCCTTTACAGAGGACACCCCGATCCACTGACGGGTCATCTTGTGTGGTTGAGAGCGCTAGGGAAGTATTTCTCCCCTGCTCGTCGGGTGATGGAGTGGGTGGCGTCGGGAGTGGGCCTAAAGACAGATGTCACCACCGAGGATAAGTTTCGCTTAATTCAGGACCCATTGTGCCTCAACATGCATGGGACGGGTAGCCACAGCAAGTTTGTCCGGGATCTCTTAGAGGAGCAAGTGCGGGCGTTGGCAAAGAATCAGGAGTTGCAGAAGATATTTTGTGCTGTGGGTGGGGACCAGCATCGAGAAAACTTGATCAATTACCTCTGGAGCGTGAATCCCTGCTTTCCCAGGGTGATTGGCGAAGTTTTCAGGAATTCAGTTGAGGGTTACATGTTAAGCGTGCTGGCGAAATTCTCTGACATGAAAACGATCAAGGGTATGCTCTCTCCGGACCGCGCTCAAGCCTTAGTCAATGAGCTCTCTTCACGCGACGATAGAAAGTTTTGTGGCGTGATCACTCTATGTGATGATATCATAAAGCGGAAGTTCCAGACTCCACTCAAGGCGAGTGCTTTATCAGTGAAAATGAGTGAGCCAGATTGGGTGGCATCGTTGTGGAGATGCACCACAAAACTTGCGCAATGGCTGCGCGACCAGTCCTGGCAGAGAAAGATAGAGGGTTCCACCACTCCGCATCCCTTGGAACAGTTCGGCTGGCATCTCGGAGGAGCAGGTGTCTGTGTGGCTGAATCCAAGGAGCTTTCGTTGTGTCCCGAACACATCACGTACTCTGTGAGGCGTCAATCAGACTCCGTGACTAAGGTGGGCTTCCCGGAGAGGCAAAGTCTCTGCTTTTTCCGAGGTCCTTACACTCCCTACTCGGGATCGTCCACCAGTGAGAAGATCAGTCAGGGAATGTTTAGTTTCCCTGTCGTGGAGAGGGGAGTCAGGGCAGCCCAGCAGTTGGTCAGAATCAAAGATTGGGTTAGTGATCCAAGCTCCACCTTCCCCAGTTTGCTTAATGCGATTTGTGGTACAAGAACAGACATGCCTCTAGATGTGATGGAGTTTATCGTGGGTAAAAACTATGGAGGTTGTGTGGTCCACAGGTTCCGAGACGTCACGTTGCGACACGATTCCAGGCCCAACCATAGGCCCAATATGTCCACTTCTGTACGTATGTCAAGCGACCGAATGGGTATCTACTCCCGTGGTGCTGACAACTATACCATGCACTTTCAAGGGGCATTTCTCGCCACCCATTCAGGCATCTCAATGATCTCCGCATTCCCCCACCTTGGGTCTGGAGATAACTTGAGAGTCCTGCATCAACATGTCAAATGTTCTGACTGTTGTGTTCCAATTGTCGACGAGCCACTAAGCTCTGACCAACCAGTGCCAGAGTTAAGAACTGCTAAGGGGTGTGCTCTTGTGTTCGCTGAAGTGTCGGACTTGGAGTCCCGCCTGATTTGGCATGACATTGCACCAGGGATTATGGTTGCGCCTGCAGATCTTGGACGGTCACGGACGAACACCCATAGGTTCACAGCTCAGGCTGTGGCAACCTTAATCCTGTCTATGCATCAATCTGCATTGAGCCCTGTGAGCCAAGGTGAGGTAACTCCACCAGATCCCATACGGCATGATCCCTCTTTAACTGTTGGAGTTATTCTCAAATTGGGAATACCATCTCTACTACGTGCTGTGGCTCGCTTGTGGTTGGCAGAGAATGCCACATACTTGAGCCTAGAGACAGCGAATACCGGATTAACCTTGGAGGTCATTGTTGAAAGCATCCTCCTCCTCCCTCGGCTGTCCTTATGGTCCGCCCTCATACCCCAATTCATGATCCCTGAGCTGCGAGACGAGCTGATGACTGCATATGACAGAACTCCGAGCAATGTTGACGCTTTCTGGTCGGGGGCTGGACTGAGCAAGTTCTTGTCTCATCTCATGGTGGGAGTTGTTCGCTCAATTGTGAAGGACAAAGACTTTCGGCTACCCCTGCTGTGTTCTTCTCCTGGGTTTCCCCCCATCAGATTGCTTCGGTTGTGGGTGAGATCGGTTGGCATGACTGCCTATTACGGCAACTGGCGAGCAATACACCAGATCTGCAAGTCAATGGATGGATCCATAGCAAAGATCTCCCAGGGTGGTGTTCTGCAAATGTCTGATTTTGTCCAAGCATACTTAGAGTTGAAGGCGTCACACCCCTTACTACCCAGCTATAGTGAGAAGACCATCAGGATTTCGTCAGTTGGAGCGGAAGTGTGGACCCAACCTGAGAATCTCCCGCCTGTAACCCTTCGTGCCATATACCACATCCCTCAGGGTGTAAGGTATCAGAGGGAACTATTTCGTGCATTAGGAGAGATCCCATTGCCACATTTGGTGTCAATTAAAGTGCACCAATACCCTTCATTCACCATCCCCCCACTGGCGGAAATTGTTCCAGCATCACCAATCGGTGTTCCCCGTTATCTAGATAGAGCTGACCACAAGTACCGTCTCTTCGGTCGCTACAGCACGGCTCCATTGAAGCTTCTACACCTTATGTCCCATTACCAAGCCACCCAGCACAGTTGCAGCATCCATGTCGCGGAAGGTGCGGGTGGGATGGTGGCGACCACCCACTTGGCTTGTGGCACTACCACATCAGTCTACAATAGCCTGTTATCTGGAGACACGGCAATGCCTCAAAGGTATGCAGGGTACATGCCACCGGAACTTGTGAGATTCCAACAAACCCTGGATGTCCGAGGGACTCAGATCTGTGCAGAGTACGGGGGTGACTTGTGTGACCCCGTGTATTTCAATGAACTCATTCAGGAGATCTCAGCTGCTCCAGTGGCTACTCTACTCACAATGGACGCTGAGACCTCAGGTGGGGTAAGCACGGATGTATCCCTTCTCCTTGCAGAGAGAGTGGTGCAGTTGGCTGCCCGACTGCCCGGAAATGCCCTCATCATCTTTAAAAGTTTCTGTCACGATCCAGACTTGTTGAGTCAGCAGCTAGGCCTTTTGAGTCACTGCGCTTCTGACATGTGGGTCACTGTCCCAGTTGGGTCTTCCCATCAGTCTATGGAGGTGTATATAGTCATTCGGAATCGAGGTCCCATTTATGGTCCCGTTTTCCAGGTCCGACCTGAGACATCCTACATCAACCTGGATGTAGTCAAGCAGGACCTATCAGCTCTAAGACGAAGGCGGATGAGTCCAACCCCATTTCAGAAAGAGTGGGAAGGGCCGTGGATGGTAGCATCACAAGCAATGTTTAAGCTAGGATTCTCCCTAAATCTGGACTCTTCTCTCGCTACTCTTCCCGGCCGATGCACCATTGTTTTGCTCGGCAGTTCAGGTGGTCATCGAAATAGCCGGTCAATAAGATGCACGTGGACTTTATTACCTTTTCTACTACAGGAATATTATGTGGCACTTCTGTCTCCTACTAGCTACCGCTCACGACTGCCGGCCGCACCGTCGCTCCAGCCCCGGGCCTCCGATGCGCCCGGCCGTGAGCCGCCTGTGACATATGATCCGCGGTCAGTCTCTCTGTCTAGGGGGCCGTGGCGACCGCGGGCGCCTGCATCTTCACCCGCGCGCCGCGGGCTTTTCGAATATGTGCGGGGATCCCGCTTCCGCACAACAGTGGGGCAAGGCGACAAGTGGTCCAGCCCGACAACTGGGCCAGCCCGACAACTGGTCCAGCTTTTCAACTGGTCCAGCGAACCAGCGCGCGAGGCAAGGCGACAACTGGTCCAGCCCGACAACTGGGCCAGCCCGACAACTGGTCTAGCTTTTAAACTGGTCCAGCGAACTAGCGCGCGAGGCAAGGCGACAAGTGCTCCAGCCCGACAACTGGTCCAGCTTTTAAACTGGTCCAGCACAGCCGCTCTGTTACCTCTCGCGAGTGCCCCGACAAGTGGTCCAGTGCTGCCGTTCTGCTCTGTTCCCTGAGCTTGCCGACAACTGGTCCAGCCCGACAAGTGGTCCAGCCCGACAACTGGTCCAGTGCGCCAAAAACGCGCTCCATCTGCCGTTCATTCGACAAAGCTGTCGCTAGCCTCACACCATGTACGATGCTGAATCTGGCCCCCACGGTACCACAAGAGAACCCCGCGCGAGGCTACGTGTTACCAGCTATGAGAAACTCTAAAGTCACATCATTACGCGCACTCAAAGCACATTATGGGCAGCGATATAAGCAATTAGCAGAATGTATTCGGTTAGGTTTTCGTTTTTGAAGTCATGAGGCTCAGAATTACTCCCGGATTCATTTTTACTCTCCAAACTGCAAGTTTTATCCAATCTGCGGCATTCTTTCGAGCTGTGACACCAAGAACTCTTGTGGTAGACATTAAGACACATCATTCATGTACTGCGTGTTGGTTAGGATTTCGTTAGCATTAGAATTTGAAAATAAAGTGTCTAAGATAGTGCCGGTAGCCTCGGTGGCCTTTTTTCAGTCACCCTTTTCCGTCTGCTACCACCTGGTACCAGTTCATGATTGGACTTCCCACTTAAGGCCGTGCCTGTTGAAATTTGACTTCGGGCTAGGATGATGAAATTTGATATACCCCTAGATTCGGCTCTAAGTAGGAGCCCTGCAAAATCGCAAGTCGATGAACCAATTTTTAACGGAGATACAGTTGGTCAAAGTGGCCAATTTTATAGAAACGCCTGTGCAAAAAGTATCCATCGCACGAGGTTGGTGAGCATAGTTTTGGGAACGGGACAGAGTGGCCTAGCGTTCATACCTAGTCCGAAGATTCGGTCACGCTATAAAGTGTTTTATTTTGGCGTCCGAATTTGGCGGATTTCGATCAGTTTGAAGCAGAGACTTTTTGAAACCCGCGGGTATTGGGACTGGCAACGGCACCTCGGGGCGTCTCTCTCATTTAAAAAAATATGCTCGCCAACCTCGTGCGATGGATACTTATTGCACAGGTGTTTCTAAAGTGAGAGCTGTTTTGGGTACCTTGCGTCACTTCTGAAACTAGCGGGCTCCAAAACGCTGTCTGCACAGTGGCGCTGGCGACGTATGGAGGAACTGCGTCGGAGGTAATGGGACTCGCTGCGCTCGCTGGGGGGCGGAGCCCCCCAGACCCCCCCGGGGGTGAGGGCCTTCGGCCCTCACCCCCCCCGTGGCGGGCTCTGCCCGCCCGTTTGGCGGCCTTCGGCCGCCCAAGTGTGTGTGTGGGGACGGATTCAGTTATTATACAGGGGATGACGGTCCCCCGGCATGCGTGTTGGGTTTTTTGAGTCGTCATTTACGGACGGTCCCCCAGCATGCGGCCCTCACCGTGGCGGGCTACGCTCGCCCGAGGCGGCCTTGCGGCCGCCCGGGTGGCGGGCTCGGCCCGCCCGAACGCGGACTGCGCCCGCGTTTTTTTTTCTCACTTTATCTTATCTATTACCTAAGCTACCCCGCCCTCTCCTAACCTAACCTAATCGAGCCAGGCCCCAACCTAATCGAGCCACGCCCTAACCTAATCGAGCCAGGCCCTAACCTAACCTAGCCCACAGGGATGACCACAACTTTTTTTTCTCTTCTTGTGCGCACATCCGGTTTGGCGGCGCCCGGGTGGCGGGCTTGGCCCGCCAGAACGCGGGCTGCGCCCGCGTTTTTCCCTCAGTTTATTGAATGTATTACCAAAGCTACCCACCCTCTCCTACCCTCACGTTATCGACGAGCGACGCGGCGTGAAACAGTCTGGCTGCTGCCATCCGCTCCGTGTGACGCACAATCAAAAACTGGGTAGTGGCGTTCTTGGTAACACCTGTTACAAGGGGTCTGTCACTCTGGTAAATGGTGTACACCTGGCGGGTAAATGCTGGAAAATGGTGGTAAATGGGGTAAATGGCGGTAAATGGCGGTAAATGGCGGTAAATGGTAAATGGTGGTTAATGGTGGTAAATGGTGGTAAATGGTGGTAAATGGCTGTAAATGCGGAAAATGCAGTAAATGCAGTAAATGGGGTAAATGGCGGTAAATGGTGGTAAATGCAGTAAATGGTGGTAAATGGCGGTAAATGGAGATAAATGAAAGTAATTGCTAGTAAACTGTAAAAAGACTGTTATACTTTCACATTTTAATCAATGAAAACGAAACATCTATTAAAACCCTGGGACATTTCTTAGCCATTCCAGAGGACACTGTAATTTGCTATTCTTTTGAGTTGGTGTCGGAACTGAACAAACGTAGTAGCTGATGTCCACAAAAGAATGTTCTGTTCGGCGATGCTTTAGGAACCCAAGAACACTTATGTCATACCAAACCCCAAGGCAACCGATGCCTCGAGGTTTCTTGCATTCTGGGGGAGGCTTCACGGGGACATTTTGCAGAGAAATGGCAGGTTTTTTTCCTGTCAGGTACTTAAAACCTAGCGCCTTGGTTGGCAGGATTGCGAACGGCCAGCACAAACGTGTCGGTTCCTGTCACTCGCCGCCCTCGCGACGCGCTTCCTTCGGCTCTCCCTCTCCCCCCTTCCCCCCTCCGGCTGGCGCGCCGCGCTGCGACGGTCCGCACCCGCACTCGTTCCTATTGTTGCGACGCCGGCGGCTGCCGCCAGCTACGCACTTGCTGGCGGTAGCAGCAGCAAACGTGGGGAAAGGGGAAAGGGGCTTGGGAAAGGGCGAGTCGGCTCAGCCTTACCGCCACATTGGTAAATGCGGTAAATGGTGGTAAATGGTGGGAAGTGTGGTAAATGGTGGTAAATTGTGGTAAATGCGGTAAATTGTGGTAAATGCGGTAAATGGTGGTAAATGGTGATGAATGGTGGTAAATGCGGTAAATGGTGGTAAATGGTGGTAAATGGTGGTAAATGGTGGTAAATGGTGGTAAATGGTGATAAATGGTGGTAAATGCGGTAAATAGTGGTAAATGGGTTAAGTTTAAATGCGGTGTACACTTTCTAACGTAGTGACGGACCCCTTGACCTGTTAGGTGTGGTGTACGTCTGCTCCGTGCTATCTTATCGCTCATCGGTGTCCCTCTTTCTGGAGGGGTTGGCCGAGCAGTGGAACGGAGTCTGCGAAGGACTTCAAATTGCGACAAAGCGACCACTGAGGTAAGGACACATTCGCTGCTGTATAGGCACAGGTCGCAATAGACAATTCCGGTGTGGCTTGGAGTGCCTCTAGAATCCGAAATTTGTAAAGCAGTGTGCCGAGGACCGGAAGGTGAGTGCACTCAGCTGCTCATTTTATCGTTAACTTTGAATATTTATATTTCCACTCAAGGTATAGAAGTCTTGCTCACTCATCCAAACAAAATGTTGAACTTTTCTATCCCAGTTCTGTTCGAACATAAGACCAACATCACGGACCAACATCCTCATGGAATAATAAATCAGAGTTGTTTTCCACCAACCGCTTAAAAATGCTGACCCCAATTAATGCGTACGCCAGAACGCTACCATCACCCATTGCTGCGAACGAGAAACAAAGAAAAAGACAAGATGGTTTTTAAAGTTCAAAGAATATTCCAGAGTCGAAGAGTTATCGTGGCAAGAAGGACCAGCAGAACGAGTAGTAACTTCCACCAGAGAACAGTGGAAGGAAGAAAAAGCAAAATTGTTCTTTATAATCAACAAGGGCAAAATGTAAAATACAACAAAGTATAAAGGGTAGAGGGAATTTCCTTTAGAAGAGCAATTCACAGACGAAGGAAAATGCAATTGCAGACAAGAATTATTCGGAACACAAGTGTGCCTACAGGCCAAGGTAGGTGTGCGCTGATTGGGCGACACAGCTGCTGATCGCCGCCAGCTCGCTCGTCGAAGACCAGTGGCTGCAGCTGCAGGCCATGCCCAGTGGGTAGAACCCACTGAGAGAAAAGCTTTGTCCTTTATAAAGAAGTCATAAAACCAGAGGAATGGTTCTCTGCTACTTTGACGCCGGAGTGGTCGCAAAACAAGGTGTAAAATTTATGGTGTACTAAACTGTTACTGGCACGGCTACTGGCACTTTTCAAAAGTACAGTGCCCGGGTGGGTTCGATTCCTGCAAACGGTGTACGCCTAATTTCACGCGTTATTTTGCTAACATGCCTGAATGCCGGAACCAGCATTCCCCGACGTGTACAACCCCCTCCCCCTCTTCTTTCCGAACCAGGCAGGGGTGCCTTGACCAAGCAGGCCTAGGTAGGTGTGCGCCCAGACGGAGTCATTGATACTTTCGACAAGTTCGACTTAAAGTTCGGCGAATTGTGCTTCTTAATGAGCAATTTGGAGCAGGGCCTCTTCAATGGCACTAAAGTCTGGTGCATAGACTTAAAGTTCGACGAACAGTGCTTCATAATGAGCAATTTGGAGCAGGGCCTTTTCAATGGCACTAAAGTCTGGCGCATAGACAGATTTCCGAAATGTCCCAGCGTCAGCCACGAACAGGCCTATGTAGGTGTGCGCCGCCCAAACCACCAAACTATATGACGTGCTCGCTGCACTCAAAGCCCAGGGAACCCTACAATCTCAATTTCCCTATGTCTGGCGAGATTGAGGTGCGCGAAAAGTATGAAACCTGCCGCACGAACGGCAATTGCCATCAAGTCGTCATGTGACCGAATTGTTTCCCCACCAAACCATTACCTATCCTTTCTCAAACTGGAGGAAGGCTTTGTTCTTTATAAGGAAGTCATGAAACGAGAGCAATGGTTCTCTGGTACTTTCATGCCGCAGTGGTCGCAGAACAACATTCACTGATAGGGTATTCCGCTACACCCCAGAACGGAAATAGGAAGAAGGCAAGAAGTGCTAACAGATGGGTAAGAAGAAAGGCGATCCCCATGTCTGGCGAGATTTAGCTGCGCGAAAACAATTAAACCTGCCGCACGAACGGCAATTGCCATCAAGTCGTCATGTGACGTATGTCCGCTATCCACATGGTTTGGACTAAGCGGACGGACCCTTGTGCTCACCTTACTGACGCATGAAGCCCATCGATCCTCATGGAATAAAACCGAATTGTTTCCCCACCAAACCATCACCTATCCTTTCTCAAACTGGAGGAAGGCTTTGTTCTTTATAAGGAAGTCATGAAACCAGAGCAATGGTTCTCTGGTACTTTCACGCCGCAGTGGTCGCAGACCAACTTTCACTGATAGGGTATTCCGCTAAACCTGAGAACGGAAATAGGAAGAATGCAAGAAGTGCTAACAGATGGGTAAGAAGAAAGGCGAAACGTCCCAGAGCAACTAAAGAGCAGAAGGTTAATGTGGTCGAAGAAGAATAGAACAACTTATACAAAGTGTAGAGTGTCACTTTTAAAAGGAAAGGTTATGGTGGCAAGAAGAAGCGTCAAAACGAGTAGTATCTACCAGAGAACAGAGGGTTCTCCAAAATACCAGTTGTAAAGAAAGTATTGTGTTCCTAGAAGTTTTGCCTAGGCTGAACTGATACCGCTGCACCTCGACACATGGGTAAAGAGTCTCTGCGCGCTTGTCTAATGAATGACCAGTATCACTGATGATAGCAATGTTTTTTAAAAATGACACTCTACAATTTTTGATCTCCCTCCACAACAAAATGCCCCCAATTTGCTAGAATTTCCAAGAACTAAATCTAACCTATTTTAAACCAGTTGCACTTGACAGAAATAATAATAATAAATTAGGTTTACCCAGGACGGGATGTTGAGATTAATCAGCAAAACTAAATATGAAAAAAAAAGCATTGTTTTCTCTATCACGACACCGGGCGACATGCGTTGTCGTGAGCGGCGGCGGCACCAGCAGCACGCCGACGACGCCCACCGGCACCAGCACCGAAACCTACGGATTCCGTACGTCTGCTCCTGACCGAGCGCATCGCCTGACTGACCCGAGTCGAGCCGATGCCGCAGGCTCGGCCGCCTCCCCCTCCTCCCATTGGCCGCCGCTTCCCATTGGCCTGCCGCGGCCGGCCGACCGGCCGGCTGGCTAGCTCGCTGCTACGCCAAGCCACGCCACCGCTCGGCTCGCCCAGCGTCTGCAGCTCCGCAGAGCCGCCGCCACGGCCGCTTGCGAACGCAGCCCCCGCTAGAGAAAAAGTTTCCACAGCTCCTCGTTTCGTGCGGAAAATTTGAAACGCGAAAAGCGTTACATTTCCCGAATGGTGTTGTGAAACGCCGGAGAATGAACCCGGTCCGATCCTCGGCGGACGCCCCGTTCAAAAGGCTGCGTTCGAAACGGTTCGGCGGGCTCCGACGCCCATGTCCGAATTTCCAATTTTCAGGCATTTCCCGGAATTTTCCAGACCTCAGACCCGGCCACCCCGGTTCGGAGCGACGTTTTAGGGGGGGCCTGGTTCGAGGGTTTTTTCGATGCGGCTTCGATTTGGACCACTTTACTGGTGGGGCCCACGTGAAAACCCAACTTTTCCGGGTTAAATCGGATCTTTTTCCCACTTTTGACACTTCTTCCCTCCCTAATTGTCGACGGGGGGAATCGAATGGAGAAAACCGCGAGTCGCTAGCAGAACCTACGTAACTCTGGGAAACTGGTCTGATCATACGCAGCCTCATAGCGATTCTGCATACCTTATGTTTTGTTGAGCGCAGCTCTCGGAGTTACGTGGGCTCTGCACTGAGTGGCAGACCTACGTATGTTTCGATTAGGATGGACGAATTATTCAAATATTTCATTTACTAACGGGCACGTTTCTATTAGGTTGTCCCTGCTGTCACGATCCTTATGACAAGGAAGACCAAGGAGGCGTACCAAATGGTCCTACAAGGCGTGAAAGAGGTGGTGCCAGGATTCAGGATGCCTTTCGTAATGTGCGATTACGAAAAGGCTCTGTTCCTGGCTGTCGCCGTTGAATTTCCTGAGGCAGTCATCAGTGGATGCCTTTTTCATATTACTCAGGTATGCTATGGCAAAATATATGTGCACAATGTGCACCAGTTCAAAAGGGCAAGTCATCTAACAGCATATTGCTTTATATATTTTTCTCATAGTAAGTGAATCTACTATAGGTTTCACGATTTAAAAATCCATTCAAATGGCATTTCGTGAAGAAAGAAAAGTTTTTTTGTTTTTGTTGCTATGATCAGTTGTGGAAATAGTTTTTGATGCAGTAATGTTTTATTGAAAATGAAAGTCACCAAATTTTTAACCGTTCGGTTGTCGAGGTCCCCATGGTCCCAAACGGCCCCAAAAACTTCTTTTCTTTAATTTGGTCCAGGGGCGGCCTGGCCCGGGCGGGCGGGGTGTCTTTCCCCGCCCGGGCCGCAGGCCCGGGTGGGCCGCGGGCCGCGGCCGTGCGCACGGGTCGGGGGGGGGGGGGGGGGGTCTGAAAATTTTCCCGTCCGGACCGTCAGGGTCCCAGTCCGCCCCTGATTTGGTCCACCCATGGGTCTACCCGTTTCCTAAATCTGCATTTCTTCCCTTTTAAAAGGGTTTTTCCGAATGAACAAAAAAGAGTCAGCGGGATCGCCCAAAATCACACATGTTTTTCCATACATACTTCTTTGGTTAACCCGGGTTAAACCAATGCTAATAGAGTAATTATCTTGTCCATGTAAATGCATAATTATTTTCTGCACAGGGCATGTGCCGGTGGGCAGCCGTCAAGGGGCACCTAACCACCACCTTACGTCAGAACCCAGAGGCTGACAGACTAGTAAGGTGGTGCTTAGGCCTTCCTCTGCTGCCATCGCACCTCATCAGGGAGGGGTTTAACAGCATCAGTGATTACGCGCGGAGGAGGCCACAGCTGGATGCCATCATCAGGCCCTTTCTGCGTTACGTGGAAAATTTCTGGTTAAATGGTAAGACAAATCACATTACTGAGATTCGGTGACTTTATGTCACAGACTTTGCTTTTGCAGCTTGAATCTCATAGCATGACTCGCTTACTGCTTATCTGCAGTACACTGCAGTCGAATAGGTTGCGTAGCGTGGTGCTGCCCCTGAAGCCAGTGCACCGATTTACCGGTACTTCGTAGGCACCCTATTTGACTGTGACGATATTTCTTGTACCGAACGGTACAGAGTGAAATAATTATTATCCAAAGGTGAAGGATCAATTAAATCATTGAGATATTTACGATACTTTTTAGCCCGTCCCGACACGTTTCTTTAGAAACGGAAAGGAGCCGGGCTTATAGTCTGATGCCGCATGTTCGTTCGGGCGGACGTATGTTCGCCGACTTATCGTTCACAGATTAACTTCAAATTTTCAGGATTAACTCCATTTTTAACGTAGATACACGTTCGGTGGCAACAATTTTGAATTTTGGTCGCAATTACGAGTAATTAACATAAAACTAACGCCCTCTGGGTGAGAGGGGGAGGGGAGGGCGGAGGGGAGGCGGCGCGTGGCTGTGATTGGTTGGGCTCGGCTCGGCTCGGTTCGGCTCTCGGCTCTCGGTAGTCGGTTCGGGTTCGGAGTCGGAGTGGGCAGCGGGGGAGTGGCAAGTGGGTGTTGTGTAAATTATTTACGTTGTTGACATTTTGTTGAACAGTGAAGATTTGTTTCGTGTAACTGAGTTACGGAATTTTGTATACTCGACGTCGCTCTCAATCTACGAACATTTGATTACTGAACCAACGTCTGCAGATGCCTCGTTTAGGTGCTACTGGCGGCGAAGAATACAACAAGTGGTTTCCTCAAGCCAAGCACTGGTTTATAATCTCGACTTTGTTTGACTGATATCATTATTTGGAATTACCTGACATAGTATAAATCATCGTCGCAAGGAATACTTCTAATTTCGTAAGTATGTGGTGTGTTTAGGTTAGGTGGCTTCAATTGCCATGATTTGGTTTGTGTTATGTATTGGTTTTGTGAAAGTCACTATCTTTTCAGGTTATTTTATTTTATCACAGAATTAGATGGAGTCTATGATGAATGGCATCATAACATGATTGAGGCATGATCTGAAATCTCAATTAATCCGGACACTTGTGAATGAATCCAATATCTAAGTTAATTCTAACTCAAGAAGTATTCATAATGATCGCCATCAGTTCCAGTCTATGCCTTTCAGTTGATCCTGGCTGACTAGCACAACGAGGAATTATGGAGGTATTTTTTTCATCAATTATATTTGATTCTATTCAAGTCTTCCATCTTGTGTTGGTTAGGTGCGCAAAGTCGTGTGTGATGTCATTTTACAAAGGTTTAGTTTATTTTTGCATTGTTGCATTGGCTGTGTTTTTTTTTTTTTTTTTTTTTTTTTTCCCCCCCCTTTAGTTTCTGTGTGTGCAACTGCAGAGCAAGATCTCAGAACGATCGTGCCCAGACCAGGAAGGAATCAAATCTCGTATACACTGACAGCTCTCAGATCTCTTTGCTGCACAATGGGGAATAATGTGAGTTCGTTTTCAGTGTTTACATTCCAGGTCACTTCACAGAGCATAAGGTGTCATGCAACAAGTTCATATGGTCAGTTTATTTGTAAATGGCTGTGTTCATTTATGATCTTAAAAGATTTTCTGGTTGAAAGCTTTGCTCACAGCCCTCATTTGTTTTGAATTAACTTCAAAAAGTTCCATTTTTGTGAACAAGTAACATTTATCGAACTTTGACTAAAGCATGTCTCGATTTTGCTCTGGTGCGCATGCATGCTTCAAATTCTGGCTTGTCCTGCTGCTGGATTAGATAAAGATTATATTTTGTTTAAAATCTTGTATTTTAGAACCAGAATCGATAATGTTCAGTATTTTCATGTCCTTTCCATTTCTTTATTTTAATTAATAATATTACATGGCATCTCTGCTCCCAACTTAACTTGTGTTTTTTACATTTCAGGTCATCAAGTATGTGGCGTTGGTTTTCAGCTGTCAAGTTGATGTCAAGAGACTTGTAAAGTTGCGACGCTAACTTCAAATTTTCCTGCCTTAAGTGTGATTGTGTACATCTTGTAAGTAATTTTTTTTCTGTTTGTTGTTGTTGTTGATTTTTGCTAAAGCTTACTTTCCTTTTTTTTATTATTTAAATTTATCTTTCTTGATTTCTCTTCTCTTACATTTTAAAATACATCCTTTGATTGTTTTTTTTTCATTTTGTTTGGCAGCATCAAAGCAAGACCTCAGAACGCTCATGCCGAGACTAGGAAGGAATCAAATCTCGTACACTGACAGTTCTCGGATCTAATTGCTGCACAATGTGGAATGATGTGAGTGTGCTTATTGATTTCTAATATCATGACTTTCTTTCCAAAGAGTTCTATCGTACTCTATTACGCTATCCCATGTAGATTGCAAACAGTACAATTCAGTGATTATGTTGTTCAGAAGCAACCATTTTGTCTTCTATGTTTTGGTTGGTATGATGTGAAAAGTGCAAACCTTATGAGTGCTTATGCCATGCATACTCCCATTTGTATTTATGAAGCTTCAGTAGCATTGAGAGAGTGTGAAAATGAATATAGGAATACTTCTTTATCATGGAGCATGTCACATCATAGCTTTTCCAGATATTATGGAGGTATATTTCTTATCAAAAAATTAATGTTTATTGTTGTTTCTATTCAAGGCTTTCATTAAATGTTGGTTTGCTGTGCAAAGTCGTGGTGTCATTTTACAAAGGTACATAATTAGTTTATTTGTGCATTGGCTGTGTTTTTTTTGTTTTTGTTTTCCCTTTTGTTTCTGTGTGTGCAGATGCAGAGCAAGATCTCAGATTGCTCGTGCCCAGACCAGGATGGAATCAAATCTCGTATACACTGACAGCTCTCAGATCTCTTTGCTGCACAATGCGGAATAATGTGAGTTTGTTTTCAGTGTGTCACGTGTCACATGTTACATCATCGCTTTTCCAGATATTCCCTGTATATTATTACAGGTCACTTCACTGAGCAGAAGGTGTCTTTGTGAATGGCCCTGTTCATTTATGATCTTAAAAGATTTTCTAGTTGAAAGCTTTGCTCACAGCCCTCATTTGTTTTGAATTAACTTCAAAAAGTTCCATTTTTGTGAACAAGTAACATTTATCGAACTTTGACTAAAGCATGTCTCGATTTTGCTCTGGTGCGCATGCATGCTTCAAATTCTGGCTTGTCCTGCTGCTGGGTTAGATAAAGATTATATTTTGTTTAAAATCTTGTATTTTAGAACCAGAATCGATAATGTTCAGTATTTTCATGTCCTTTCCATTTCTTTATTTTAATCAATAATTTTACATGGCATCTCTGCTCCCAACTTGTGTTTTTTACATTTCAGGTCATCAAGTATGTGGCGTTGGTTTTCAGCAGTCATGTTGACATCAAGAGACTTGTGAGTTTGCGACCCTAACTTCAAATTTTCATACCTGAAGACTGTTTGTGTACATTTTGTAAGTAATAAGTTATTTTCTCCTCTCCTTTGTTGTTGTTGCTTTTTCTAAGGCACGCTTTCTTTCTTTTTTTGCTCTCCTCTAAGCCAAACCTTCTTCTATTTAACTTTTTCATGAATATTTATTCAAAATCGATTACCATGAGCTATTTGGCCAATTAACCATTCTATGAGATCGTGAAGATCATGAACATACAGATCAGGAAACGTTGTATGAATCATTCGCTTCTTTGTTGTTGTTTTTTTGTTTTTGTTTTTTCATTCAATGATTATGGAAATGCTTACGTTTTACTACAATTGTGTTAGTTTCACCCAGATGGTAGCAATTATCATTTCCTACTAAAAAGCCATTGTTTGACACACTTTGGAGTGCTTCTCATCATTATCACGAGACTTAGACTTGTGCTTGGTCAAGTCAAAAGAAGATTTATTCTAGTGCACTTTTATACTGCTTTCCAAAGCCATGTTGTTCTGAAAATGTTTTTACTGTCTTCCCTCCTCCACACTGACTCAAGCCCCCAAATCCTTTGTTTGCAGTTGCCATCCGAGGATTTGTAACAACTGTCTTGACCACTTGGGCTCCCTGTACTATGAAAGCCTCCTCAGTTGCTCATGCCTGACAGGGTTTTGTAAATGTTTTACATGGTTTTTTTTCTTTTGAAGATTGATTAGGTAAGTAATGAAATTAATTATATTTTTTTAAAAAATTCTTTTACCCCTTTCCTACTTCATTCTCTTCACATCCACACCACTCTTCTTTTGTTTTTTTTATCTTATAATTTGCTTACCCCCCCCCCCCCCTTTTGAATGTGCCCAAACCCTACTGCTTATAAATGTTACTCTTTCATGTTAAGCTTCCCCCATTTTAAGTTCCTTTCCTTTTTTTTTACATTCTCTGTTCTTTGTTTTGTTTGCAGTTGCTAAAGAAGACTTCAAAATGATTAACTCTTAACTGAATTTGAACGAATGAACACAAGAACTTCCAAATGGTTCTCTGACCAGTCTTTGACATGTAGTAATGTAGGTATGGATTTGTACTGCATGTTGATTTTCTTTAATAAAATATTACTTCACTAATTTGTTCTGATTTCTTGTTTGCTCCCAGTAATAGCTCCTGGTAATATCTCTGAGACTACCATCAATTCAACGAAGAAAAAAAGGATCACTAATGAGACTTCCACTTTGAAAGGGAAAGGGATGCTGTTCCCAGTGTCTGGAGACTAAACATAAATCCCAGTGGATTTTGTATAGTTCATGTGGTAAGTCTTGCCTCTTCTTGCTTTCCTTGTCCTCCCTCTACTCATGCTTTCCATTTATTGTAACTTGTTCTGTATTGCAGAGAAAAGAACACAACAGTTCTCAAAATTTTTCATCATATTTTATTTTCTTTTGCAAACTGTAATTTTGCTCTTATTCTTATTTTTCTTAACAAACATGAATCATAAAATAAATAGAAAATGCTATGGCAAGCAATATAAATTAGTTTGTTATAATTGTAATAACACATTCATAGTACACCAAGTACTAAAAAAAAAAAGGGCAAACATATTTTAACAATTTTAAAGCAAAACTCCTACAAAATAAATTTAAACTGATGTTTCTTTAATTACTATGGATTCAAGTTCGTTCAAGTTCTTCAATGATTTTGTGGAGCCCCTTTTCACTTGCATGTACTATGTTTTTCTTTTTATTATTGTTATCTCTACCAGAGCTGAAAGAAGTTCAATGGAGTTAAAATGGGTTGAAAGGTTAAATTAATGACAATGATGACAAAAGTGAACATACCATTCAAACAGTGTCATATCTGGTATGAGTTTATTGTTGCTTCCAGTCCTCATAAACATTGCATGGGTTCCAAGAATTTTGACATTTTCATGTTCTGAAATTGAGTTGCCTTTGTCATGGAAGATAGAAGGTTTAACTTGATTGTCATCACAGCAAAAAGAGTTGTGTATGTACTTACCACTAGCAATTTCATTCAGGAAAGAATTGATGTAACCCACACTCTTAATGGCCTCCCTGCTAGTATGGTTTGCCACTGGTAGGATTTCCATCAGAATTATGTCCTCTGCCCCATTCTCACTGAGGAGATCTACAATTTCGTTCCAGTTCTGGCTGGTTGCATACTTGGAAGTTCCCTGTTGTTGCATATGATCATATTATTTTAGACTAATTACTGCTAAGTACTTCAAGTGTTTCAAAATCATAACTCCATTATCGTACCTGGGTGATGTCATTGATGCCACACATTAGAATGACTCTTTCAGGGAAAGGTGTCAAGTTCGCAAGGGTCTTTTTTAGGGTGGTGGTGGTTAATCCCCCACGACACAATGCTGAATCTGCAAAAATTTTGTATATATTTCCCATTTTTTCCCCCTTCTTTATTATTTAAAGAGCCATTTAATTTACGACCCAAACTGTTTGATTGCTGTTGGCTTTTACTTACTTTTTGTAGGCACATTCAGTGCCCTACATAATCGAGCCATGTTTGAGTCCCCCATCACGGAATATCCTTTCCAAACTGGTACCTTTCACAAAAAGAACAGAGAACTGCTGTTTTCATCCGAATATCCATTATAAGTATATCTTATATATTATTCAAGCTCACCATTTCCAAGTCAATCTTCCTGCCACTTCCCTGCTTTCTTCCTCGTCTTTTGTTCCTGCCCTTTCCTGCCTTTCCTTGTGTTTGTTGTTTGCTCGTACTTGGCCTGCTTCCAAGACGATCAAAAACACTCCTTTTCCTTTGATTATCATTTTCTTCAGCCTTCTTAGTAGTTTCTTGCTGCTTTTCTTCCTCATTTAACTTTCTCTTTTTTGATAAATTTGTCACAGCTACATAGAATTCTGCAGCCGTTCCAGGGTTTTCAAACGACCATGACATTACCCGTTTCTGTAGAATAGCAAATTCTTAGAACAATTCTTACCCAAAAAAAGATTATTTTCTAAAGCTATTATAAAACGGAATCCGTTATATGAGAATTCATACATACATTTGCCATTGCACTTCACAAAACCAAAAAATCGAAAAACAGCAAAACAGAACAACACGAATCGTGCAACACATGCTCCTCAATCCACTTAAGCACAGTGGACTGCGCATCACAGAATTGGCGATAATACAGCCCAGGGGGTGGAGTCTTAATCATGCTGAGTAGCAACTGGGCCACCTCAGCCAACAGGGGCATCCTATAAAACTGCGGGCTGGGTGCCCACTCCCCGTCATCCTCACTAGCTAACAGTTTCAATATTGCTTCCACCGGTCGTAGCGTGACAGGAGCCTTCACTTGGCCCTCCCACTGCCACGTGACCGGCGACACCCACCCAGACCACTGGGCTCCATACCAACTGGCTGCCGGTAGGGTGCGCCCGATCAACGGCTGTATCATCCAGTTTCTCAACATGAACTGGTAAGCCTTCTGTGTTATTGGCACGGTTATATGCATCACAGTCGGAGGTTTAGCCCAACCGGGCTTTGTGGCACCACTGGGCGGTGACGGCGACCTGGGTTGGTAGTCTGGAGACCGAGGCGCCTCACTGCCCATAGACGACGTTGGGGAGGCTGCAGCTAGTTGCAGTGTCATGAAGTCTGCACTAGTATCCCATGACAATGATGCCCCAGACGCCGTTGACGTTGAAGGCTGCTCAGCATCAGGTGGGGCGCTCGCTTTGGGTTGCGGCCCAGCCGAGCCGGCGCTGGGGGCGAGTGCGGTGGCGGCCGGTGTTGGTGGCGGCAATCCCGGGTTGATCAACGGTGCAGGGGCAGTCTCCCTCCCTTTGGCGATACCACGGCTCATCGCGCGTGTCACCCTGCCAGGGGTGGGTTGCGCCTGAGGCGGCGTGGGGTTACGTCGGTCCTTTGCTGATCCCTTTCTGAAGATGGGTGTGCCTGCCGCCTCTGCCGCCCGACGCCGCTCCTCACCCAGACGCTGGACAGTTGCCAAGGCTTCCTTGTTTGCCTGAATAAAGTCCTTTTTAGGCGTCCCAGCCGCGCCAGAACGACCTTCCCTAGCTTCATCATTTTTCTGCGACATTTCGACCTGTAACCAATGGGAGCCTATAGTTGGGTAAGATTCACCTACGCTTCTTAAAAAGTTTGGCGTTGGTGTTATGTCATTGTGTTCACGGGTCCATTTGGTTTCATCGGCCGTCCCACTGGTTATGACTCCACCTGGCCAAAAGAGGCCTGGCAGGCTCACGGGGGGGCCTCCGTCCGCCTTACCCGGCACAACTAGCGTGCTACCCTCCAGCCCCTCTGGTTACCGGATCGAGCCGGACCGCAGGGCTAGGAGACCTGAACCCCTGTTTTATACACTGACCTTGAGTTCGGAAATTTCCGGTCCTCTATAGTCGGGTGCTTCAGAAAAAGTTCGGCTCTCTGGACGGCGAGGCTCGCTTTTCTGCGGTGGTGTTAGTTCCGATTTTCGCCGCTAGACGGCGCCACACACCGGGGGCGCTGCAGCGCGCAGTGCGACTGACCAATCACAGCGCAGCAAAGTGACGTCACCGGCTCCCGCTCTGCGCCAGACATGTTCAATCTTGTTTCCCCTTCCCTCCCCTCCCGCGCCACTACCCATCCCACCCCTAAGCATGTTCAATCTTGTTCGATGACGTCATCCAAGTGTCCTGATTGGTTGATCAGTGGGATGCACTGTGGCGCCGCCTAGCGCGTGCTGCCGCCTAGCGCGTGCTGCCACCTAACGGCGGTTGTCAGAACTAACCCTCACCCATAAATGCGACGACAGCGGCCGGGAAGGTCATCAGAATTCAAATCGTTTGTGTGGTGAACACTAACTAAATCTAGCCATGGTTTATTCAGTGTGCGATATGCAGATGTTGAGAGATCAGGACGGACAACTGATAGTGAAAGAGTTTGCTTTGTACTCAGCATCAGAGTATGGTGTTGTGTGTAATGTTGTCACTTTCAAACCGCCTTATGAACAAATTTATCTACCAACAGGCGCCATAACACTTTTGTCACAGCAAGAATTCATGGCTTAGACTGGTATGATGGTGACACTGAATACAGTAAATTAACAGAGACTATTGCCGCTATGACAGCCCCATTTACTCATCTGTATGTGAAAGGTGAAGAAAAGAAATCTGTGCTTTCAACTATTTTGCCATCCATTCCAATCATAAATGCAGAGTTTCTGGAATGTCCCAGATTAAACTCACTGCCAAAATTAGATGCAGCGTGTAACAATGAGGTTAACGATAGACACTCTAATTACTCCTGTGCTTTAAAGAACGCCAGGCGTGTTGCTCTGTGGCTTGCCTTCAAATTAGGCACTGCAACTCATCACTTCTAGTTTCTTTCGTGTGAAGGTTTTTTTTTTGTTCACAAAGAAATTGCTAAACCAGAATGAAAACAAATAAAAGTTCAAAGAAATAAAAATTTAAAAAACTGGAAAAACAAATATAAAAAGCAAGTTTGTGGTTTTGAATAGGCCACCTGGGGATAGGGTTTCGCGGGTGGGGGTAGCGAACTTACCCCAACGAGCACAAATTTTGAAAATAGGTCAGAAAAATTGTGCTCAATCAGTGCTTTTGAAACGACTGAAGACTGTAATTTGTGCTCACCTAGTTTGAGCGTTAGAACGGTTCAAAGTTGGGTAAGTGTAAAATTCTCGAGCCTCGTTGGAAATATCTATTAAACATACGCGTGCAAGGCTTACGTCTCCGGAGACGGCAGATGACACATACAGCAGCGCAGGAGCTCTTCGGTAATCAGGTTTCATAGATCCCTACGTTCGGAAACGTATCCGTGCCTAGGGAACACCGCTTTCAATTGGGGTTGCGGTAAGCGTTCCTGAGGCCGTAACCAACCACTACGATTACGATTCATTCCCACGAAGAAAAATTAACACGCGCTATTTTCTTGCTTTCCGTAACGATGGCAGTAGCGATTCACGTCCATGCTCCGTTCCACAAATACAACGTGAAGAATCGCCGCACGGAAGGTCTGTTCTCGTCTGCGGATGCAAGTTGTGACAAGCTTCTGCGCAGGGGCTGAGGCGTCGCGTCGAGCCGGAGCCTGTGGTGTCAGGTCGCTGTCGAGGCTCAGGCCAAGCGGCGCCGACAGCATCAAACAAAGGCGAGCAGCAGCGTCCAAGGCGGCGGGAATCAACCCGTCGGCAAATGGCGAACAGCAAAAGGGATAGGAATAATGAAATCGGGACGGGGTGGGGCGGGGCCTCCTATGTGTAAGTGGTTTTTACCACTTCCGTCAGCGGATGGAATAGTAATCGAATATCAAGTCGTCACTGCTAGAAATTAGAGACACGTCTGTTCGCTCCAGATGTACGCGCTATTGCGCTAAGACAGGGACCAGTATTCGAACTCGAATTTTCGCACGCTTAAACACAGCGCTAACTCGTGTTCTTCAGTTCCGCTTTCGTTTTTAGGCCTGTCGTCCATTAGTATGCCCACAAAATGACCGAGAGAGCAAACGTAGTAGACGTTTCAGCCCGTGAACCAGACATTTAGTTCCCGCCGCTCTTAAAAGTCGCTAATTTCGTTCGTTATTTGGGCATGTATTAAAATTTCACTTAACATCGTGCGTTTTAGAATGCGCGTATATTTCCTTTGCCTTCGAGAAGGTACGCAACTACAGTAAATCTCAGAGATACGCTGGCAACAACGTCCCTCAAAAACCTATTCGTTGGAGACCGCATAGTGATCTTTGCTAAACATTTTTACAAGCAACATGTGTGAATACGGCCTACGATTCAGATAAGTCCGCCATGCCCAGTCAAAAATTGACCATCGAATCGATATCGTTTCGATGTCGACAGTCGATATCGACACGAACTTCGAAATCGACATAAAAATGTCACAAATTTCGACATCGAAATCGATGTCGAAATCGATGTCGAATCGACCTTCCCAGATCGATTCATCGTGAAATTGGTCGCGTTCAGTACCTAAGGACCCCACCTACACCTAGTGTGTATACACGTGCAGATTGTAGGGATAGGGGGCACTAGCAAGTATACCAAATATCCAAGAATCATTAAAGTCTTCCTTTAATCCACATGTAAAGGGTACATACAAAATACTTAAAGTTATATTATCAGAGAACATGGGTACATACTTATTAAGGTCAAATAAAAATAATTAAGGTCAAACAGAAATAAAATACATTTTGTATTTTTTGAAAACTTAACACAGCATGTATCAATCACAAGGAAAAGTTACGACCCCTGACTAGCATACATATGTTCGGACATAAGTGAGATCAAACAAATTAAGATAAGATAAACTACTTACATAAAGAACAAATTTCAAATTGTTTACTTCGTACACAAATTGAACTGAGGTCATATTAAAATTTAAAATTTACTGTCAACAAAGGCGGCTTCTAACATTTTCAATAAAAAGATTTTCAAAAAAAATTGTCCTTCTTCACAAGAATGAAAATTTCCCTTGCTAACTTATTTACAAAAAAAAAAAAAAAAGACAGTGACAATTGTGATATTTTATCCAGCTCAGAAAGGTGTCCTTTCTTGCTCTTGAGAAAGCCTCTCTTCACTAACTAAAAACAAGGATAAGCCCTAGCATTAACTATGAAGAAATGATGAGGGTAACATCTGTATGCACTCCCAGGAAACGTAGTACAAATGACATAGAAAACTTTGGTTGAAAGTACATAAGATCTAGGCAAATACACATTTTAAAAATTGTTAAATCCTTCTACAGGGAAGATTGAAATTATGAATATATGAGTATGCATGAAGTGGACAATATCTAAGAACAAAATTCAAGTTCTATATCTCATAACTTGAAAACTAAAAAAAAAATAGATGAGATCCAGGTCAACAGGAAGTTTTCTTTGCTGGTATGCCCTTCCTAAAATGTTTGCTTTGCTGAAGTTGCTTGCTGGTGCTTTGTTGATGTTGCATGCTGCTGCTCTGGTGGAATTGCTTGGTACTGCTTTGCCTTTTACCAAGGGACCTATCAGACTGCTTCCTCCATGGAGCATCCTTGAACCACCTGATGATTACATTTTTTGCCTCTTGTAGGTCTGTATCAAATTTAGTGAGAAGTGCACCTGTAACAAAGTATCATGAAACAGTATGTCCTCACTACTGACATCCACATTGAAAACTAAAAAAAATAGACCAATATTTTACCTTCAACAGCTTCAAATAGCTTCGTGCTACTGAATATAATTTTGCCACTCCTCCCTTCCAGTGTCATTTCCTTTGCAAGAGTATTTGTCATAATCTTCTGCATTAAGGTTTTCGCACTAGTGCCCTCAGCCTTGGACAAATAACTTGTCAAATAGAAGACCTGGAAAGAATGAAAATATGAGAATAATAATAATGTACCTTTGTGCCTCAGTTGATGGAAACTTCACATAAGGAATCAAAAGCAAAATCTTACTGAATTTTTAAATATAAATTTAACATAAATCTAATGAAAAAACTATATCTAACTACATATCATGGTCTCCTTCCAAAAACTTACCACTCCAGTGAAATTATCACCATCTTCTAGATACTTTTCCATGCGAGAAAGACCATCACAATCATCTAATGGAAGAGAGGGCATATCATCTGGCCTATCACTTTTCTTCTCATGTGGAATAAGTGCTCGCTTCATCTTTCCTTGATTAATCAAGCAAGTGTCCAGTTTCGATGAGAGAACTTCTGTTTGCACTTGCAGCTTTTGACACATACTGGCAACATTCTCAATTTTCTCTGAAGAAAAAAAAATTATGGAGGTTCATAATTAAAATTAATAAAGGTGATTGAGAGAAAAACACATTGATTTTTAACTATTTCAGTTTTGCAATGCTGGAACTTACTGAGAACAGCTATGCAGTTTATGCAAGAAGACTCAGAAACTTGTGTTGACTCGACCTCTTTGAAGAGATTCCTTCGGTGATGAACAGAGGCATTTAGAGAGAGACCATCATTCTCTTTATTATTATTATTATCCAGGAAGTGATCCTCTCTATCATAGAGATCATTCTCATCATCCTGATTGGAGTAATTGTCAGACGCCACATGCAACTCATTTTCAACTAAAAAGTTAATTGATGCATCTCTAGAACCGTTCTCTTCTTCATTGTCATGGTCATGATAATACCCCTCATAGCTTCCATCTCCATCAGCATCATTTTCATTAGGAATTCCACTATCTCCCTGGAGGTTGGAGCTTTGGGTGTGAGCTGTCTGTGACACTTTCCATGGAGATTTGGACGGGGAGCAAACTGCAAAAAATAAAACTTGTTAGGCCCGAGTTCAATTTGGACTTGAAAGATATGATAAGAGAACCAACACAATCACCTATTTCAGAGTTGGACCCCAAGAGATGCTTGCCTGAGGTGTTAGCTTTTGGTGGAGTCAAGAGCAGCGATGCATTTGAAGTGGGGGCACCTGCTGGGCCTGTAAAGTGGATACAAACAAATAATTCAGTGAACTTGATCAGAAGAGCATTACAGAACTAAACTAAAAAAAGTTTACTTGGCATATAGAGTTGAAAATTAAATTCAAATTTAAGTTTCAAAATAGAGAAAAGTTAATTTTTGATTTTTTGGTGATTGCTGATCAGGAGTGATGCATACAGAAGGTCTGCTGTCATACGTTTTCTTAATTTTCATTTTTCTCACTTAATCTCAGCTATTGGCTATACTCTGTTTTAGTTGCAGGACTCTCACTAAAAAAAGGAATAGCTTATCTGAGTTAAAAAATTGGTGCTGCAGACCAAAATATATATGATCACAATGGTAATGAAGCAAGAAGGCTGAAACTTCCTTTCAAGAATTTGCCTATAGAGTATATACTACTGAAACTAAAATGAAGTCGTTCACTAACTTCAAATGACTAATAGATAAGATTTTAAGTTAGCAAGTTTAAAATAAAATGACAACTAAATATCTTTTCATTTTTAAACTTCGATTTGACTTAAACCAAATGCCATCAGAGAAAAATCAAACTTCTCCTGTGACAGTATTGAGCTTACCAGACACTGCATGAACGGAAGCTTCCCGCAGAACAGATGCATCCTTCGAGCTCTGGAGTTTGGCATTTACCATATCCGTTGCTTTGCGGATTCTCTCCTTCAGCTCTTTCCTTCGCTGAGATTCGCTAAATTGAGCCCTTTCCACTCTGGCTTTAGCAGAGTTAGATCTGTTGTTTTGGTGCACAACTTTCACTGGGGAGCACTTAGACACAGCAGATTTAGCAGTGTTGCCAGAGGAAGAGCCTGCTCGGTTGGTAGTTGCCAAAGGGAAAGGTGGTGGAGCTGGGATTTCCTTGGTAGTTTGTTTCAAAGGGGGATCATCTTCATCGGAGGATGAAATGCACCTTGCCCTTTTCTTCCTCTGTCCCCTCCCTGCACTGTTATCCGTCTCATAAGAAGAATCCTCCAAAAATCCTTTTAACCCTGCACGAGCTTTCAATAGAGTACCTGAGGAAGAAATGAAATGGCGCATTAGAAAGAACAGACAGAGAGGAAATAAAAAAATGTGATCAAATTGATGGTATAACTCACCATATGTCCTTTTGATCTTGATGTCATATTGCTTCCAAGACTCGTCAGCAGGCACTCCCCTCACAACATAAGTTGGAACGAGATTTTCCCTTGGTGGCCAACAGATCTTTGCTTCACTATTGTTGCCTTGTTCTACAATCCATGCAGTGAGCCCAACCTCAAGAGCAGTTTCCTCCGAGTCACCAGACAGGAATTCCACAACAGCATACTAGAAGAAAACAAAGATAAAGGGAATAAAAATAAATACTAAAAATTGAATGATCACACAACTGCTTGTTGATGTGAACCCATGTTCTCTGATAATTTTCTTCACTAGGTTTGGAATTATAGCAGCTGGTTAACTGCTGCCTCCAGAGGGTCATAGGTGTGTAACAAGGGAACAGACAGGAACTTCTCTGCATCGGGTATCAGCCAGCATTTGCAAATCACATCTCTAAGAGGAAAGGCACGAATCCTCTCCTCAAGATTTGATACTCTGAAAATTCCAAGCTCAGAGGAAGGCAAAGGATAATTGTAATAGTCTTCTAGGTGCAGAAACTTGGACCCCATCAAGAAGATCCTGTTCTGCCGGTCCACAACAACCCTTTTCAAAGAAACAACATCACCATTTTTAGTTTGAAAGCAGTTGTCTCTCACACCAACACAGAATGATACACCAGAAACTGATATCTTCTTGTACTGTTCACCACCAATAACCGCATTTCTTTCAGGATGCGTGATTTTCTTGGACAGTTTTATAACACCTGGAGCATCTGAAAACACAACACTCTGCTTTACTCCGTCCTTAACTGAATCTTTGTTCACAACCTGCTGCAGGGGCTTGTATCCGCTCCTCAGAAGTTCCTTTATGGATTTAAGAGCATTTTCATACTTGAAGGCACTAAATTCCTCAAGAGTGGTACCAGTATGATCACATTCATCAACCAAATGGACTAAATTGTGAACATTATAGACAATGAAGCTTTCACCATATATCTCAGCTGAATGCTGAATAAAAGCCCTCAGAAAATCCCTAGCCTGCTGCCTCTTGGTTTCAAAATGCCTGGGGCTGGAAAGGATGTAAATGGCACAGTGCAACAAGAGAAAATTCTTGAAAATGTTATCATGGACAAGATCTTTGAAAGCAAGGATGCCATCATAAAGCAAAATTCTGCGAAGCTCAGTAGCCTTGAAGTACACAAAAAATTTTAGACTCCTCGGCTTTCGGTTGAAATCCAGAGGACACGAATCCCTAATGGAGAGAAAGAGTTGAGAAATCAAGTTTACGATTTCCTGATGCAACTTCCAGTCTCCAACTTCATGTAACCACCAGTCAAGGAGTCTCTTCAGTACGCCTTGGTACAAGAGGTGCATAGGGTCAATTCTAAACTGAGACACAAACCCAACCCGGGTTCGCTCCAGCGGGGAAACTTCTCCTCTGGCTGTTCGGTGATGCTCTGGATCCTCCCTGGTTCTGAAAGATTCGTCAGTTCTTCTGGGCTGCTCCAAATCTAAAAAAGTGCGCCTATTATTTACAGTTCGTCCCACAACAGTACATCTTTCACATGATGAAAAACCCGAGTGGCCTTTACAGCACTTGATCAATTGACGAGCAGGAGCATCCATAACATAGTCATTGATCTCAAAAGGATAGACAGAACCATCATACTGAAAGCCATTTTCTTCCAATTGATTGACCTCCGCAACATACTCGTGCAAGAAGTCTTCCAGATTTTTGGGTTCACCATGACCAAAGCTAATGGCAATGATGAACGGGGCATTTGAGGTGTTAGCCAACTGACCTAATATTGGCCAAAACTGAAGAGAGGACTTGTTGAAAACCTCTAGACCATCAATGCCAATGTTCAGTTTGATTCTGCCATACCTTCCGAGGTACTCACCAAGATCATACCTATTAAGATTCTTAGCAATACCATTGTACCACATCTCGTCACCTGAACGAAGAACAACAATATTATGAGGTCTGTCACCATCTCTCTTCAAGAGAGTAGCATGACACAAGGGCAGACGAGGAAAGGCAGGATTCAGAAGACGCAGCAGCTCATCAAGTTTCCTCATGGACAGATCTCCTGGTGACGAGGCCCACTGCCGCAAGGTTACAGAAACAAACATATCCCTTTCTACATCATTCTGAAAAAGAATTCTGTCCGGAACATCAGCATCAGCATCTTCATCCCCACTTGCGCTGTGAACACTCTGCTCATCCCTATCACTGCGGTCTCCCTGCCCTGCTTCAGACTCAGCATCACTGTTGCTCTCAGCCCCATCTTCAACCCCAGCACCGCCATCCATCACTGCAGACTCAGCATCACTATCCTGCAAGTCACCACCACCATCTTCTACTCGGTCAGCTTCTTCGCCTTCACTTAGAGATGCTGAACTGCTTTCATGTGACAGCTCGTCACCACCATCGTTGTCACTATCAAAAGGGGCAACAACACCAATCCTAGCTCGAAGCTCATCTCTCCGTTGGCGCTTGGCTACATTTCTCTCTGCACGCCTTACTAACCTCCTTTTGAGATATCTGTTGTCTCCCTGCAAACAAGATGCAAGTAATACAGATAAAGACCACAAAACAGCACGAAACAATGTATTGATGTAATATTTGAAACAGGCATTTGGTTACGTAGATTGAGACACGTTTGAACACAAAATACCGTATTAGCGAAAAGCGTTGACTATTGAGACGCACAAGCAGGCCAAATCTAACAAAAAATTGTCATGGCTTCAAGTGATGTAGGCACACTTACATATCGGTATGAGGTTAGAATGACACAATCAAATTTGATATCAGAGCATAGTGCTGCAACTAATGGAATTGAATACACCACTTTCCGGGAAAACAGACTCAAAACTGCCAAAAATGACGGCTAAGATAACCCAACTTACGCGTCTCGGTTGGACAAACGCGATAGACGGAAAAAATAACTTACAGTAGAATCAAATACTGTATTAATACTTACTCGATTGTTTTCCTCCATTTCGTCACCTACGTCTTCATTGGCTTCGCTGAAAAAATTAAATTAAAATACATCTTTTAAAATAAATGCGAAGCCTTCTGGAGAAACGATAGGATGTGACTCCCAAGACTTGAGATGTTGAACTCAAACAATGGCCAACATTACGGAATTATAAGTCCGATATTTACCAATGCTTTTTTTTTTCTTTCAATAAAATGGTGAATTTTATTGAAGAAGTGTTATTTCAAACGGATAAAAATTATTTCTTTGGTTGCATTTTGTTCAGTTTTAAGATTAACCGTCCCATTATAATAAAAGTTAACGTTGTTATTGGTTATGGCAATGTGAATGTCAATTCGAATTTGAACAGGTAGGCCACGCCACGATGCAAGTCACCTGTAAAACATAAACATTCAGATTGAGATAAACAACACTGAACCTTCCAATAGACTGTGGAGGACCAAAAATGGAATGCGCAGGTATAAGAAAAAAAGCCAATCGCGGGAAAACAAAGGACTCTCTCCCCGTTAGGTTAGGTTATTGGAGTTAGCCTTGTTCCAGGTTTTTTTTGTTGCTGCGGGTAAGACCGTCCGCATGGGGTTGGGTTATTGAAGTTAGATTTCTTGCTAGGACGATTAACTGCGAACATTTTCCTGATAGAAACGTGTCTTCGAACAGTGTTGAATTGTGAAATTTATGAAATGTTTATATTAATGACACACTTGTAAACAATCGAGCGTAATCCACTTCATGATTTACTACATATCTTTCTAACGGCGAAGCCGACTGGATCAACTAGATCCTGCCTAGTATAATATCGTTGATGCGCCCACAGGGTTGAAAAAGATTACAGCTCAACGGGCGTACTTCCAACCCAACGTGTGAACCTTCGAGCCGGCCGGAAACACGAAGCGATGGCTGTGAGAAGTTTCCGAACGGTTTCTAGAAGCGAAGGCTGCCAACGTGCAAGTGATATCTCGCAAATCTTTGGAATGCTGTTAAAATTCGTTCGTACCTCAAAAACAGAGAAGTCGAACATGATTGCAAACGATTATTCGTTTCTATTTCGTTGCAGCAGGTTTGAAAAGACATTCAATACGGAGAATTGCCATGTGTTACTTGGGGGTTGTTGGCAGAACTACACGCGCGGTAACACATGCTAGTTTGAATTATAACACCCGCGATCGAATTTTTTTCTAAGTCCCAGCTCTGCAAGCTGAATGGAACTCAAAATCGAGCCTTGGGGAAACCACTTAGGAATGATCGGGACATCTTAAAACGTGTTTAAACCTGTTTTTCCCACGTGTTTTGGTGAAATTTTTCGACACCAAATCGAACTTCAAGTGATTGATGTAACAACCTCCTAAATATCCACTTATGACCCTTCCACGTGAATTTTGGCTCAAAATCGGTCACGCGAGCCTTTACAAAACATCAAGTGCTTCGATCAACACCTTTGCGGTGCAATGTCGATATCGATGTCGTTTCGACCTCGAAGAAGTGCGAAGTCTTTTATTAAGAAAATAAGCTTATGAGACGTACAAAATCGCATCTCTTGGGTTTTAAATGTTAAAACAAATGACCCATAGTTTGGACGAAGTCATTTCATGAAAGTCGAATCGGCCTCGAAATTGAGCCTGGATATCGAGTCGACGGCTCTTCGAGCAAATCGACATCGAAACGATATCGTGTCGACGGTCAATTTTTGACTGGGTGAGGGTCAAGTGACACAGTAAAGAGAACGTAAAAGTGGTACCTACCAATGAGATGCTTCTAAAAACTTACCTTGGTATGTGCAATAGCAATAGGGTGTGCCATACTTCATTTTTTTCGAAATTCGATGTACGCGTTAGCTCAATTATGGCCATTTTTCATGCTGATTCCGAGGAATTTTTTATTTATTTTTTTGGAGGCCGTTTAGGGGGTCCGACCGGCCTTGATCGGCCGCAGCGTGGCCAATGTTTTTTGAAAATTTGAAAAAAATTCCGAATGTCAATCTGGGCAAAGTAGAATCCTTTCGGTCTAAAATTTCAAAAGAAACTTTGTATCTCTTACGGTTTTTGAGATATCGGCGTTTAAAGTGCGAAAACCAAGCAAAACTTCGTTTGTCGTGTTAAACGCCGATATCTCAAAAATCGTAAGAGATACAGTGTTTCTTTTGAAATTTTAGCCCGAATGGCCAGATTGACATTAGGAATTTTTTTTTCGAATTTTCAAAAAACATTGATTTTTACTGTTCATAAGGGCCACGCTACGGCCGACCGAGGCGGGTCGGACCCCCTAAACGGTCTCCAAAAAAAATAAAGAAAAAATTCCTCGGAATCAGCATGAAAAATGGCCATAATTGAGCTAACGCGTACATCGAATTTCGAAAAAAATGAAGTATGGCACACCCTAATGTGCAACAACAAAGATAAATACTTAAGGTTCCTCTTCAGCGGTCACTGGGTTCGTCGCAAAATTGGGTTTACTTTAAGAATACTGCCGTACAGAAAAAGGCCAGAGGCCGTGGAAGAAGGGGAAGCATTTCCACTTCAGAGAAATCGCGGTCACTAGTCAAAAAGTGCCACTGGGTGCAGGTGCGTAATATTAAGATTTTAACAGGCTAAAATTGCTTGTACTGCTTGAAGTGTCTCTGTTGGGTGAGCTCCGCAGGGATTTAAATTCCGTGGGCTTATATGAGGAGCGACCGACAGGATACCTCGATGCAGAGCATTCGATTTTCTGTCATGGTTGGCGGGTATTCGAACGGTCGGGACCAAACACCGATAGAGTAAGGAAGGCGGGTGATTCCACGGAGGAGGGACCGTTTGGTGTCTTTTACCCGCTGAGACCAAAATAATTATCAGATCGTAATTTTTAGGATCTGCTATGAACGTTTACATCTGAAACCATCTTCGCATGCCATTACCTGGCATCCAAGTCACTTCAATTGCCAACAGGGTGGTTACAAATATGTCGTTTGTAAGTTCCGTCACTGTCCATTTACTAAGTTTACCAAGTTTCCGGCTTTCCTGTGTGCAATTCGACTCGATATTGCTCTTTCGAGGTTTTGGTACTGAATCTACGCTATGTTGCATGTATTTTGCCGTATCGTCCGAATTTCTACCTCCTCCCACTCAATAATAGTTGCATTTTTAAGAATGTCCACCGTGGTTTTGAATTTTCGCGCTTTTCCGGAACTCTGCGCGTGTTTCACGTTTTGTAGCCAAGTTAAGGGGCAACTGGGGTAGCAATTCAAAAGAACATACATCGGGAACCTTCTGGAGCGCGAAAAGTGGGCGGGGAGTTGTTGTCGTGTGGGGGGCAGGCCGCATCAACAGTAAGAACGGTAAGTGGCAAAACTTAGGGTAAAGTCCGTTTGCTGTCGCTCCTTTCACATGTGCCGAGATATGAAAAAAATTCCTATGATGGAAAGATTTGTCCTTACTGTCGTAATATGTGAGCGACACAAAATTTGCCGTGTCTCACTTCCTAACCTCACAGGAGCCCATAGTCGTGCTGCGTAACGTCCGTAATTTGTAATGTCCATCATCGTATTTGACCACAGAGTTATCAGATGTTATCTATAATGTAAAGAAAGACTCCTGACACATTAAACTGTCATTATATGACACATTCTGACATCACTTTTTTCCAGCTGCCAACGATGGCCAAACTCCGCTCTAGACCGTCCTGGTCCTGGAAACCAGCCAGCCTGAGCAAAAGAGCGAAAGGTGCAACGAAGCAGGAGAAACAGAGAAAAGCCTCGCAAGCTTACAGAAAGAGAATTAAATCAGATGATACCAAGTATGAGGAAATGAAAGCTAAAGACCGGGAGCGAAAGAGAAAGGCCAGATTGAATGCCAAGCCTATATCTGCCCGACAATTGCGACAAAAAAGGAAGAAAAATAAAGAATACATGCGCCAATATAGGTCAAAGAAAATTAGTGAGAGAGAATCTGATGAGGCCTCACTTTCTGGAATTGACAGTAAGTATACTAACATTGATCTAACCTCCAAGTTCTGTGTGTTCAGTAAGTGGTCAGAAAATAAACACACCTCTGATTTTTTTTAGTGCTACCCTCAGTTGAAAGGCAAGGGAGCGACAAGTCTGGGTCTAGCAATGCCGGATCTTGCAGAGATGAAAATGGAAATTATTGTGGTAAGTACAGTCTTAAAATAATGTTAATTTTGCTTTCGTCTGGTTATTCTCTTGCTTATTGAGACAATTTTTAATTCTTCCCAGCTAGCAAATCCCAAGTTAATCCGCCTGTATCATCCGCCAATACTGAACCCTCCAAACTTAGGCGATTGCGCTATAAATATGACCAAAAGATAAGACAGTATGAGGAAAAACTTGAAGCACTAACTAGGAAAGTGTGGACTCTTCAGAAGCGGGAGACAAGAAAAAGGAAAGTAATTCACACGCCAACAAAACTGACTCCAAAACGGAAGTTACAGAGACTGACTGGTGGAAAATTTGTGGACAGTGCTGTGAGAAAAGAGCTTTTTAAAGGATTAGTGGTGCAAGAAGAATGTAAACTGCTTAAATGTAATCTGCAAACTCAAAAGAAGACTGAGGGTCTGTCCATTTGGTCAAAGTTTTTAACTGGCAGGATTGTGAAAAAATATAAACTTTTGAATCAATGTAAAGACATATTACCAGGGACTAAGTCTGCTAGAAATGGCAGGAAATGGGCTGGTGATTTGTCCACTAAAAGCATACAAGTAAGGTATGAAAAATGTGAAGGAAACTTAAAAAAGCAAGAAGCCGTGGTTAATTTCCTGTCCTCAGACAAAGGTAGTCACTTTGCCCCAGGGAAAAAAGACTATGTGAAATTAAATGGGGAAAAGGTCCAGAAACGGTATCTCAATGATACTTTGTCGAAATTGTACCCCCAATTCTTAAGAGTCAGCCCTTACATTGTAAGTTTTGCGTTCTTTTGCAAACACAGGCTTCAGAATGTAGTACCACCAAAATTAAGTGGCCGGGATACTTGCCTCTGTACAAAATGTGATAATTTTAAGCTACTTACTTCTAGTCTCATAACTGCATGTGTAGTTTGTAAGAAGACCAAAAATGAAATCATAGAGTCATTAGTCTGTGATACTCAAAGTGTAGACTGTTTGATGCGGAAATGCAAAGACTGTAAAAATAAGACTGTTAAATTTGACACAAGAGGAAAACATACATTGGATTACTTTAAATGGGTCTCAAAGAAAGTACCCAACAAAAACAAAGATAAGAAAGCAATGAAAATTTGTAAGAAAGAAAAGGTTGAGACAACTGTGAAATGTGCTGTGAGTAGCTTTAAGGAAATGTTACCAGATTATATGAGTCATATAGGGAGAGTGTTACAGCAGAGAAATGAGTGGGATAAGTTCTTAGAAAATATTAGTGAGAATGAGGTTGGGATTATAATGGACTGGTCAGAGAGTTGGGAATGTAAGTATTATAGGGAAGTGCCCGACCGGCAAAATATTCGCACCAGTTAAACACCGGGCTAACACCTTTGTTAACGTTTTAACACCGCGTGCTGATATTGCTGTCCCACCCGCGTTACGCTTTTCTTCACAGCATATTAACACCGCGTGATAACGCTAACACGCCGTGTTAAGTATGGTGCGAGCCCTCACATGGTAAGCACATGGTAAGCACCGAGTACGCCCGTCGTGTCACTCCCCGTCGCCCTTCCCAGTGTCGCCACATCGTGTGTCATACGGTGAGCTGCGCGCAGTGTTTGGATGTTGGACGCACTCGTTGTCAACCCGAAGCTGCCAGCAGATAGGTGTTTGGCGTCCGCTCGTGGTCATCGTGCCGTGGTCTGCTCGCGAATGGGTATTGTGTCAATACCCCTCGCACTATCTGTGCACGCACCGTGTACTCGCACTTCATCAATCGGTCGATCTCGCGCAGCGTCCGCTCATGTGTCGGTGGTCTGTCAGTACCCCGTACAGTTACTGTGAAGACAATAGGTGCTCGTCTCCCAGTAATGCATCGTATGCTCATCATGTGTTTTCGATGTCTGCCCCCCGTGTCAATACCCCGTACGGTCACTGTGCAGTCACCAGGTGCTCGTCTCCCAATAATGCATCGTATGCTCATCGTGTGTCTTCGATACCTTCCCCCATGTGTCAATACCCCGTACAGTTACTGTGCAGCCATCAGGTGCTACTCTCACATTAATGTGTGCGCTCGCTCATATTTGGGGGGGGGGGGGGAGAAAAGAGCGTGCATTGGTTTCATACATATTCATTTAATCCGCAACATTCAAATATTTACAATACATTAACAAGTAATTCATAATTAATACTGAAAGTACACAATGTATGTATGGATGCACACGTCAGTGTTTGCTGCATTCACAAAAAAGTAAAGAAAGTCATTTATTTTTTACAAATACCATTAATCACACCAGTCTGAAGTATTCACAACATTACACAACAATACAGCAATAGTATTCACATAGAAAACAATACAAATACATAAATAAGTAAGTTGTAAGAAATGAAAACAGCATACAATGAATGAAAATTATTACCAATTGCGTTACAACGGAATCAAAACCACATTTTTTCCGCAACATTCAAATATTTACAATACATTAACAAGTAATTCATAACTAATACTGAAAGTAAGGTGGAATTCAAGAGGCTAAACTAAGTAAGTTATAGACCATGACAACAGCATATAATGATTTAAAATTACAACCAATTACATTACAACCGATTCAAAGTTGTCACAAAGGTGAAATTTATTTACAGAAAATTCAATTCTATCCACAACAGTACACAATGTATGATGACAGTTTGGTGACGGTGATCGCTGAGGCGGCCACATGTATGGATGCACACGTCAGTTTATTTTTTACAAATGCAATTAATCACACCAGTCTGAAGTATTCACAACATTACACAACAATACAGCAATAGTATTCACATAGAAAACAATACAAATGCAGAAATAAGTAAGTTGTAAGAAATGAAAACAGCATACAATGAATGAAAATTATTACCAATTACGTAACAACAGAATCAAAACCACATTCATTGGCGAAAATACATTAAAAAACCTGCATTATTTTACAAAAAATTTCTTCAGAAAAGGAAGGTAGATGCAGTTAAAGGCCCAATTAAAGGTGTCACGAAAAAGGCTTAACATAGTGGGTCGCCAAAGCACAACAAGGTTCTCATACACGAAATGTGAAGCAGCACAGTCGAGACATTGATCAAGAGTCTGAACCGTAAATACAACAGGTTAATTATTGCAAGTTAGGTAAAAGAAAATTTCAGCAATGGTAATTATGTACATAGTTGAACAAAATGCTGTGCAATAAACATAAATTAATATGAAGAGAAATGCAGCAATAGTATTTACATAATAAAGAATACAAATAATACAAGAGAATGTCCAATGAAATGTACAAAACACTACATTAACAGGGCAGCATCAAAAACATCACGCAGTCTCTTCAAGGTCTGAATTGTTATTGCTCCTCCGTCCAATACTGGGGCGGCTTGGAGGGGGCCTTTCAACCCTCACCCTCTTGGGCTGGCCTGTGACCGCACGCTCATTCTCCTCATACCTCTGAGCTGCCCTGTTAAATGCAATGTTTCTTGCTATAATTATTTCTTTTACAGTAGGCCTCAATTCCGCTGTGGCCTTGTTGTGCATTGCTGCCCTTACATACACGCTCATTATTGATGGGAATTCATCCAACCTCAGCTTGTGGGTGGCTGGCGAACCCCTGTCCAGATCCATCTCTGGAATTCCCAACTGCACCTCCTTCTCTGTAAACGACGACCCGGTTGCATTCATCCGGCGTTGCTGTTTCTTCGTCAGCATCAAGTCCGACACCTTCTCACATAAGATCTTGAGCGAGGTTGCCCCATGTGAACCGGCCGCCTCAGCGATCACCGTCACCAAACTGTCATCATTCGTGAGCCTACGCTCCAGCTCCATCGCGTCTTCGGACGTGTCCACTGGTACCGTGATGCCCAAGGACCGCGTCAATTCCTCCCGCTGCACCTTCTCGTTGCCCGTCACCCGCCGGAATGAATTGAGCAGGCCCTTTACCGCGTCTGTCTGCGTTTGCAGCACTTCCCGAAGGCCGCATAGCACGGACTTCAGGCTTCCTTCACCGTCTTCACCGCAGTTGCCCAGCCACTCCAAACCTAGAAACATAAATACAAGACGCGTTAATGACCACCTCACACAATAGTTGCAATTGCACTAAGGTTTCTGAAGTTCGTGAATACTAACTCTCCAGCCTCCTGTCCACTGATTGCATCCACTCCTCAAGCCGGGGGGATACGGTGGCAGCCTCGCCCTCTGTTTGAGTTGCCCTGTCTTGGCTCTAAAGCACACAGAAAAGCAACAATTATGTGTGTGGCAAACGCGAAGTGTGTGCCGTGCTCATGTGGGCAGGCCCACCAAATCTCACCTGTGATGTCAGTGAAGTGGCAAGCTCATAGTCCTCCACCTCCTCCTCCTCGCTCCTCCCAAAATCCTGATCACAGCAGATAATAAATAAATTACACACATGCAAATGCATATGAGATGACTCACACACGGCCAGAGAGGTATGCAGTACCGCAGCGCACCCCTGCTTTACGGGCGTGCCTACCCAGCGAGGGGCTCAGGCCAATGAACACCTTCCTACTCTTTCACTCACCTCAGCTCCTGTGTTCCCTGCCGTGTCCGTCATCCCTTCCGTCTCGTCGGAGGACACTAAAATTCTATTGTCCAGGATGGCTTGGACGAGGTTTTCTGCCTGGCTGTAGGTCACTGTCGCAATGAACATTCCAATTAAAATGAGAAACCGTATGCCAAATGCGGGAACAACGTGCAACGTCTGGGAATACACTTACTGCTTGTTTCTGACACGATCTTGGCCAGGTGCTGCTTCCACGGCGTCTTCCCATCCTTCACTGGCTCTGCGGCCTGCATCGCCAAGTCCTTGGCCGTGCCCTGACCGCCGGTGCCTGAGGGTAGCCAGACATCGTACATGCCCTTCCTCTTCGGGTTAGGGTACAGATTGTTGATGGTGACCCTCGTCTGCCCCACCCTCTCGCACTCTACCCAGTTCCAGGGAAGGGTCAGCAGCGCCTTGTCTTCGTTGAATTCGAAGACACAGAACTTCGACCTGCAAGAACAGGAAGAACAAGGAGGATTACCAGTTCGATGGCAGAGACATGGAACTCGAACACAACGCATCACAATGTGATGGGATTCCAAACAAAACACACAAAACAAACACACAACAATACTTGAAACACTGGAAACACTTGGGAAAACACATGCGATTCAAAACAAAAAATAAATATTTAAAACACAGAAACACTTGAAACACTTTAAAACAGATGTGATTCCAAACAAAATATACATATCTGAAACACAGAAATACTTGAAACAGTTGAAATATGCAGAAACACAACCATCAATTAAAATGCTAAATACAAACAAAACAGAGGCATCGCTGCTTTGGCCCTGCTGGGGTTGATACAGAATTACTCCATACCAAGACATAGACACAGGCATTGTCTGGCAAATACACTTATTACGATTACCACATGGTTTACAACATCTTAACTCCCACCTCGTGCAGCATGTTGACAATCACCTGTCTTGCGCCATGTGGAAAAACACAGGCTTTGTTCTTCACTAGCTCGATTCTAACTACAGTGATGTCATCTCGGAGAGGACCTGCATATGTTATTCCAACCCTGCTGGACCTTATTGGCATCGTATAAACATCTCCACCAGGCGTGTACCTGTGTCCTGCTATAAATACATCACCCCCACCAAGGTCAACTATCCCGTCAATATGTACAGTGGAACCGTCAGTTAGTGTCACATTGCGGTCAAATTCGTTCACACAGCTGAATTTGTGGCCATTCAACACAACATATTTGTGGCACACACCGCCGAGACCAAAGCAATCCCCTTCCTTCAACACTGGTCCAAGGCTTACTTCCGGGTCAGGCTCTGGCTGCGGCACACTGTCACGAACCCTCAATGCATAATGCAGCTGGGACAGCGGCTCTCTGGCTCCCTTCACCATTGACCGCACCTTCCGCTGGAAATTTTCGAATGGCCACGCTGAGTAAGAGTCGAGCGCTCCAAATCTGCGCACATCATCCACCATATGCAGCAGGTTGTGCACTGCAAACACCCTCCAGCCCTTACCAAACAAAACATCCCCCCTCTTCACAAAGTCTTGAATCAGCAACTCAGCCAGGTCGATGTCCTCTGGCCTCGCTCTGACATCCTCTGCAGACAGGAGGCGTACAGCGCAGTGTAGAGAAAGGAAATGCCTGTGATGACGAGGACTCATGAATTCCTTCAGAAAGGGAGCCACAACAGACGCCAACATTTTTGCTTCCACTGCCTTCCACGACTCCGCATCAGTGATCTCTCTGAGACGCCTCTGGAATTCTGATGGCCACAGTCTCCGGAATCGAATAAGCAACCTGTCAATAGCAAGCAACTTGGCAAGAGGCATTTGGTTCGTGGCAGGTACCTTCTTACCATCCTTCATGAGTAATTCCCACTTCTTACCACCGGTCCTGGTATTTTCAATCACATACTCCCTTTTACCAGCTCTCCACTTTGCTGGCAGCGACCGAACAACTCTTAGATAACAAACGTGCATAGCATCCACTGGGAAATCCCTGATGAGGTCCAGGCCGGGCACATTAACTAGAGGTGTCACTTCATTGTGATGTCCAGGGCTGCTTCTCGCCCTGAACTGCCCATCTGTCCTTGCCGGAGCATTCATCTTGAAGAAGCACGTTGCGCCGTCCACTCTGACGCCATGCACCTTACACCTCGGGCAACCTTCGAATGCACCATGAGATTTTATCCCTTTCATGTGAGCTAGAGCAACGCTGTCACACACAACACCACTCAGCACAACAGACACGTTGCTTTCGTGCACTGTAACTCCGGACGCTTGAATGGAAAGTAGCTCTGACAGAAATCTCTGAAGGTATGGCTCCAAAGGTGGCTTCTTCTGGCCATAATAACACCCAGCCATAACTACATTGTCACAGATACCATTAAGTTCACGAACACTTGCCAGTATTGGCCAAAACGATGACTTCCCTGAGTTGTAAGGTGCAGCTCCATCAAAGTTTAGAAGCAGCGACACCTTGCCATTAAGTTTGTCAAAAACAGTTGGACGCGCATCTGCCACACCTTCCAGTAGACTCGTGAGTCTCCTTTCCAGTCCAAAATGTACGTACTTGCCGCTGCCAACTACATGGACCACTGGTGTCTCAATCCTGTGCAGGCCCCAAAGAGTACGAGCATCCTTTGGCAAAGAGGGTTCGAACGGCCGCAACACTGCCAGCAACCTGTCCACCGCAGCACGACTGATATACTCTGTCAGGCTCCACTTCCGTAAAGCCTCTCGCATGTCCTCCTTAGGTTGTCCATTAACATATCCCGCCACCAGTGAAAAATCATAATTTTGTGGATAACTCAATCCTGGAAAAATGTTGTCAGCCTCCACCGACGATGGTAATCCCTGCGACACATCCGCTGCTGGTCCTGGCAACTGCACATCTTCGCCACCTGTTGGGGAGCAACCACCGTCATGCAGCGCGGAAGTGTTTTCCCTCCGCTGCCCTGCAAATTCCGACCAAAGTGGTGGTGAAGGCACCCGCTCCCTAGGAACCTCCCTCACTGGAGATATTCTGTCTGCAGACTCTGCGGCCAGCCTCTCCTCGCGCCGACGCCGTCTGTAACGGGCTTGCCTTGTCCTAATTAAAAAAGAAGGAAACACACAAAAAAATTATTAAATCACTAAACCCATAAACCACATCACACAACCATACTGTAAAAGGTAGTAAAACTCATTAAATCGTTCAATGATGTGTGCATTACCGCTACCGCTACAAAATAGCGAAAAAAAAACATCAAAAAACACATCAGCCAGGATCAATGAATCATGCAGTACTGTACTCACTCGTTGGAAGCCCGCACAGGGCGTTGCGCCGCCTGCGTCGCCTGCACCGCTCCTCGCTGCGCCTGCGTCTCCCGCAGAGGTGCCCTACTAGGGACAGGTTGCGGAGACAGCATCCGCCGCTGTGCCGCCGGCTGCTGCGGGAGGCGCTTTGCCACTCCCAGCACCTTGGTCCTGGAATTCATCGCAGAGTGTTAATCTCAGGCGCGCGCGCGCACACACACACACATACACACACACACACATGGCGTGCCGTAGTAGCCCCCAACATAATGACGCCTAATTCCGGGCATAATGCCGGACCCGCGGAGGGTGGGCCCCGTGCGCCGATGCAGCTCAAACTGCACGTATGCCGTGCGGGCTGGCCTACCCTGCCATTCGCAGGCGCTGAGGAAGTCAGCAAACGGGGAGTATAGTAAGTCCAGGGAAGGATGGCGCAGCGGCGTCAAAGGGTTCGGGGGACAATGCCTCGGGTCTTTGTGTAAACAATTATAAACGCTCATTTATGGGGCTGCGGAACTAGACCCACGTACCTGCTAGCGGGGCCCGCGTGGTTACGGCAGCAAGCCTGACGCGTCCCCATCACCCGCACAATTATTGCCTTTTTCAATAGGAACGAACATGAAGGCGAGCCGCTGCGCCATCCTTCCCTGGACTTACTATACTGGGGAGCGAGGACGGGCCCGGCAGGACGCGAACACGCCAACGCTCAGCGAGTCGGAGGAGAGCGTGCGGCTGTCCGTGTCGCACCGGCACTGCCCCCGGCGCCGCCCCCCGCGACATGCAGCAGGGAGTTCAAGGGGCTCACGGTTGCCACGGGGTCGAATACCGAAGCCTCTAGGCTGTCAGCTCTAGGCGGCTCCGGCCGTCGGCCCGGGTCCGGCAACATTGCGGGAGGGGGGCAGGGGAGCTCTCGGTGCCCTTCCGGGGAAAGAGTCATCACCAAAAATCTAAGGGATGATCGTAACTGCACGTCGCCATGAAAACGCGCCGCGGGGCGCACATTCGCACTCACTCGGGTACCGGTGCCCGTGCCCGTGCCCGTGCCGGGGCAGGGCAGGGGAGGTCTCGCGCACACACGCACACACGCTGTACTCACGGTGTGCTATGGAGCATTGGTCCCTTCCTCTTCGTCCCTGATGCGCCGCTGCTGCTGGCAGCTGCAGGTGATGACGACGGCGAACTCATTGCTGGAACACCACTGGCCTGCACGACAGTGACCGGGTACCTGAACACAACACGACACAAAAAGAAAGCGCTGAGGGGGTGAACGTAGACAAGTGCTCCGCTCAACTTCCTCGCTCAAAGTGACCGGACTGCGTGGTGGGGCTGGGGATGCAGCCCTGCTCGCCGGCGGCAGCCTCCCTCCTCCCACCACCTGCACCCCCTCCACCCACTTCCTTCCCGCCGCCCGCCGCCCGCGGCAGAAGAGCGTGCGGAATTGAGGTGCGGGGTTGGTGCTAGTGCGCCCCACCGTCCCTCCTTCCACTGGGCCCCCTCCTCCCCTTCCCGCTCCCCCCCTGTCCAGTCCTCTGCAGTCCTTTCCAAGTATCAGCTTGTCTGCGGAGACCCTGCACCCCCCCCCCTCCCCCCTTTCAAACCTGACAGGGAGGGGCGTCGTCGTGGTCGCCGTCGAGCTTATGGCCTTCCGGGGAAAGAGTCATCACCAAAAATGTAAGGGATGATCGTAACTGCACGTCGCCGTCGGGTTCAAATACCGGCCAGTTCCAGCTGCTTACCCGTGCGTTCAAGTCCTCTGGTGGGGGCAGGCCGGGCAGGCCACGGCATTCCACGGCAGGGCGGGTCAGCTGGCGTATTCCGCAGACGAGTCAAGCTCAGGCGCTCGGTGGGCGCTCGGGTCTCCTCGGGCGTTGGGGTGGGAGAGGCGGGGTGAGAACCACGGCAGTCGGGCCGCTCACGGACGTTTGAGACAAATGACTGTCGTCGCGTTGAGGAACCGAAGAGAATTGAGTTTCGAATTGACCACGCCGAATCGGCCGAATCGCGCAGTTTGTGTTTTCATTCATCGCAATATAAAACCAGAAAATGGGTAAGTGTATTGCGTCTTCGTCACGCATGTGAATTAATGAAATGTGTAATCCATCGATATTAAATGGCTGGAAAGTGAAATTACGTTTGTTCCTTAACCTCCGAGCTCGCGAAACAAGATGACCTACGTGCTAGGTTTTTCCTTATGTTTACGCTGTGTTGTAATTTTTCAGAGTTCAATTATTTCGAAGACCGCCCGGTGGACGTCGCTGTTGAACACAGGAGACGGGTCTTCATCCAAATACATGAGCGGTTTAGAATTAGAGATCACAATGACCCTCTGGCCATGTCAGTAGATGAGTTTATTAAAGTTTTTAGAATGTCGCAGCTCGATGTGTTACATTTATGCGAAATTTTGAGACCGTACGTACCAGTCAGATCAAGCCCGCAGCACACACCTCTTTTAAGAAGGGTAAGCTAGAACTTTGAAAAGAGATGGTTTACAATATTCCCTCCCCTTTCTCTTGTCTTCATTCGCTTTGTTGCAGGTACTGACGACGCTTGCATTTTTGGCTGCTGGGCCTTACCAGAGGAATTTGGGGCGATCCGTGGATTGTGCTGTAAGTCAGGCATCTACAAGTAGATTCATAAAAGAAATTATTACAGCTCTGAACCATCCAGAGGTCCTTACAAGATGCATTCGGTTCCCTGTCACTCGAGAGGAAAGAGCTGAATTTATTCATAGGTATGTTCCAATTAGTAAATCAAATTTTTCTCATACATTGCTAGTCTTAATTAGTTCTGTATCTCTTTGTAGGAATGAGCGCCTTGGTATGCCAAGGGTACTAGGTTGTATCGATGGTTTTTTACTTCGACTAACACACCTTATTCACAACAATGCTAGACAAGGCTATTTCACCCGGAAGGGCTGGACTGGATTGAACAATCAAATTGTTAGTAGATTATTTACTGAAATCTTATTAAATATTAGCAATGTTATCTAATGTTGTGGTCGGGGAATGTGTGTGATGTAGATATGTGACGCTGACTTGTACATAATGAATATCGATGCCAGGTGGCCTGGCTCTTGCAATGATCACCATATATGGAATAATTCAGCTGCGAGGAACATTGTAGAACAGGCTTATTGGGAGGACCGCTGTTGGTTGCTGGGTACGTATTTCTACTAAGTCATGCTTTGTTTTGTTCATAGTTATCATTGAGTCTTTAATGTTTCTCTTTATACAGGAGACTCTGGGTACTACTCTGCTCCTTGGCTACATGTACCTTTGCCCCATGCTGAAGAGGGCACCCCAGAATTTGATTATACCAACCTGCACTGCAAGGTCCGCAACTGTGTGGAGCGTTGCATAGGAGTACTGAAGGGTCGGTGGCGGTTGTTAGGCATTGATCGTTGCATCAACTACAGGGATGCTACCTACGCAGGCTGCATGGTTAATGCATGTTGTGTACTTCACAACTATTGTCTTCACAGAGGTGTTCAGCTCCCACGCCAGGTTATCATTGATGCCGATGAAGATGAACCTCCCTACTATAATGACCTGCGAGAAAATGTTATGCAGTTGGCACAAGAAGAAATGAACTTCCTTATCAATTATGCACACCGTCAGAGAATAAACAGAAACGTGCTAGTCAATGCTATTTAAGGTTGACGTTGCTTTTGTGATAGCTCTGCTTTCTTCCAATTTGTAGTTGATGTTTTCTTGTTAAGGAATACATGTAATTTTTGATATGTCAATTGCACTGCAATTGCATTGAATCCCATGGGATTCTTTCTCTGTACTAGTTGAAGTATTTGGTTGTCATACCAAGATGGACTGTGGCAAGATTTTCTCACAAATGTAATTATAATTAGGAGCCATTTCAGTGATATGTCACTTCATGTTCGCTTCAAAAATCACTTACTGCTCACAAATGCTGAAGTGGGTTTTACAACAAATTTCCATGGTATTCTTTCCATGGTATTCTTAATGTGAAAACCAATACTTAAAGGTGTTGAGGTTTCTGAAAGTGAATGGTGAATTAAAGCTCATTTCATACTATTACTAATTTAATGTGGGTTCTGAATTTCAGTGGAATTGTATTTAAGTTTTGCTGTCACATTGGAAATGAAATTTAAGTTTTACATGAATTTGATCTCCTGGGGAATTAATTCAGGACTAGACAGAATCTCCAAAACATTTGTGTGGAGTAGGGTGATGTGACTTACTGCACTGTTTCTTTTAAAAAAAGCTGAAGGCCTTGATCTGATGTGAAAGCATGAGATACCTAATTTTTTTTTTATTTATCTGCTTGCAAACAAAAAATGAACCAAGCAGATTTATGACATTGAGCATAATTGTTTTCCAAAAGCATGATGGTATGTTTGGAAGTGTAGATCATACATGTTTTGAAGTAGATTTCTGAATTGAATTGTGTTGAAAGTTCTGGTGGGTAGAGAAAATAAAATTTTGACTTTGTCAATTATGTTGCATTTATTACTGCAAAACATTGGTACTGACATTATTAGTCACTGATAATACAAACTCACACTTGCAAGGCAAAGATTTAAAATTGCACTTACAAAGTGTCAAGCAAATGTAAAAAAGATAAAATCTAATACTGATTTCACAGTACACTTAGAAAAGAAAGAAAAAGAACTGCCATATCACCATGGCTAAAACAAATGTAAGCTACATTCAAGCTACATTATAAAAGAAACACAAACAATAACTGGCATCTTAAAAAATACCTTAATCACAAAACAAAGGAACAAAAGTAAAACAGTCTTTGTAATATTGCAACTTCAATGGTCAAAACCGACGTTTGCCAAAAGCTTCATTGAGCTCCTGCAGTGCCCTGGTGTTTTGGGCAACTAGGGAAGAATTTTTCCGCAGCTCATCAATTAGAGTATCATAATTGGGCACTTCTGTGAAAGATAAGGACTGTTAGAGTTTGAGTCAACCACTTTCTTCTGTACTTTGCAAGAGGGGTAATAGACTGAGTACAAATCTCATCTTAACATCTAAGATATATGAAGCATTACATTGCATTCAGTATTTATTAAAAGCTAGAAGTAAATATTTACCTTCAACAACTTGCACCTCAGTGGAGGCCAAACGGGGGAAAGACAACTTTTTCTTGGCTGGTGTGAACCCTGAATCCCTAGGTGGAGTCCGCCTGGGCTTTGGCTTCGCTCCTCTTGATGAAAAATCAGGAGTCTACAAAATGAATGGAAATGAAAAGTTTAGAGACAAATGATCATGACGTAGATTTAATGAACTTGCGAGCAATGAATTACTTACATCTCCCAATGTAATAACATCACATTCTGACTCATGATAATCAGGCTCCTCCTTCACAATACCCCGTTTGATATTACCAAATTCTGTGTCTGCATCAGATTCCTCCTTCACTGCGTTCCAATCAAAATCAAGTTCCTTTTCATCAGTAAGCCAAAGGTCATCATTATCTTCAACCTTAAGGTTTAATAACTCCTTGGTGACACTATCCTGAAATTTGAGGAGATATTAGTAGAACCCCTCAGATTAATTGAAATCAAATTGAAAAAGCAAGATCAGGTTACCTCAGCGGAGTCAAGTAATACATAACTCGTCTCCAAGTTGGTACCCTGGAAGATAAAAAAAAATGTTAGAAAAAAGGGCCACATATGTCATTATTAATTGCAACAAACTCACACAGAAACACCTGCCTTCAATAAAACGGGGGAAAATGGTGACTCTGCAGCGGCAGGGGGAGTTGCCACAGCAGCACCAGCACTTAGTGATGCAGGTGGTACCACCTGCGCTACTGGCAAAGGGGCCAGAGCAGCACCTGCAGCTGGTGATGCAGATGGTATCACCTGTGCTGCTGGCAATGGGGCCAGAGCAGCCGGCAACGGCGGCATTACCACAGGAGCAACTACTGCAGGTGGAGGGACCCGCAGGGCACCTGCAACCTGCAACTGCAGGGAGAAAAAAATTAAACAGTGAAAATCAGCTCACCAACGTGAATGACCATTACATTTGTAATGTACCGTACCTCAAGGGATTAGGTACAGCCCTATTGCCGACTGCACATTGGGTGCCAACTATTTTTAGGACCTCCACATACACTTCATTTAGTCCGAGGCCCATTAAGTCAGCATCAGGTCCTCCCCCTGTACCCCTCATATACTCCATTCTCTTTCGGTACGCAGTAAGAGCCCTGTTTTTCAGGCCTTTCCATGCCTACAACATTGACAGATGTGAAGATGTAAAGAAGGAACAAGACAACACTCACAACACAAAATGTATATGACTCACAGTTTTCCATTGCTCCCCGTTTTTTTTTACGCCCGGCTCTATTGCATTCAGGATAAAGGACACTTGCTGCCACTTCCGAGGGATTCTTGCTTTCCCATTAGGTCCCATGAATTGCCCCGAAAGTAATTCAGGGTCCGGTGCTACGTGGCTTAGGAGCTGTAGCCATTGCTTTTCAGATGGCCCATTGGAATCTGTGAATGACCATGGAGATTAATACAAACTTCACACCACACTCAAAACCACTATGTACTGTAGAGGGGGGTAGTAGTAGTAGTAGTAATTCCGAACATGTGAGTGAATGTGGATCAGCTTCTTTGGGGCAGCCAACCCTCGAACAGACGTACTCCAGACAAAACAATTATTGCAGACTGAAACCTTCATTTCTTGACCACTCTAATACAGCCGTCGCAGGAGGCAACGGTGCAACAAGTTAGGTTAGCACAGAGAACAACTAACTAAAGGTAGTTACTAAATGGAAAGTTCTGAAGGTCACCGAATATTACTCAAATGACGTATTATGACACTGCCGTCACACGGCAGGTAGTAACATTTGAAGAGGAACCTACAAGCTCATCCACGGCGACGCATGGTGGGCCATAAAGTAAAATCTACGCAGCGCTTAATATCGCCTAACATAGCAGCCACAAGTAAATTTAACAAAATTATTGGACTAGCAGCCAAATTAAAGAAAATACTCACCCATATTCGAAAGATTGTATAGTTGATGCTTCCGATGCGATGAAAACGGGGGATAAAATACACTTCGCACGTCAGCCAAAAGCACAATGTCCGTACAACGAAATGATCAGGAAACGGAAACAGTCTGCCGACCGCGATGTATCGAAAACTCGAACAAATCAAAGGTCGATCTGTCGAAAGTCGTATAGTTTGTCTCAAACGTCCGTGAAACGGCAGGGAACATTCGCCGAAGCCCGACTGCCGTCGGTTCTCACCTCGGATCTCCCACCCCAACGCCCGAGGAGACCCGAGCGCCTGAGCTTGACTCGTCTGCGGAATACGCCAGCAGGGAGGGGCAGGGGCCCTCCGTCGCGAGGCCAGCGTGCAACCCTCCGCGAACACGGGCGGGCCCATAAACGGCACGGCACATGTATGTTCCGTCGTGATTTTTGGTGTGTGCTTGGTAGCACCGCCCCCGCCGCGCCCGCGTGTCAGCACGTGACCAGCTGCTGACCCGGGGCCGCAGCCGCAACACGGCCCTGCCCTGTTGCTACGCACCGCAGCACGCAGCACGCCCTGGTCAGAGCGGCTCTGCTACCCCCGCCCCCACCTCCCCGACCCCCAGCACAGGCCCGAGGTGCAGGGTTGTGACGGAAAAATCAAGTGGAATGTGGCAACGCCGTGCCGACGTCGGGGATGCCTCTGCTTCCCAGATCCGAGATGCTGGCAGGCGCGGGCGGCGGGCCATCGGAGGAGCCTCGGTGCCCGCCGCACAGCCGACAACGTTGCAGCCTCCCCCGGCCCCCTCCCCCTCTTGCCATCCTTGTCGTATCCGAGGCAGCCGAGAGGTGCCATCTGGAGACGTCGCCTACGCATTCTCTGCTGGTCTTACGCGCATTCTCTCCCGGCGAGAAGGCATGTCAGGGTCGTATGTACTCATTTATCGCGCACACCCACGCGCACTCATACGAGAGAGAGAGAGAGAGACATACATACCATTAATGCTCATTATAATTTAACTCAAAATGATGTTCACTATAGAGGTGCCATGTTTTATAACAAATTACCCATAGGAATAAGGAACAAACAGAGAGAGAGAGGGAAAATAATACTCACCGAGGAGCATGTACGAGTGTGTAAAGAGGCACCACCGACCTAAAATGAGAAATCGCAATCCATACAGAATCGTACAACGTGTGCTGATTTGAAATATTGAACATGACTTACATGAAATGTTGATTCATTTTCGTTCTCTGGCTTCCAAGACGTCTTCTGGTATCGTAGCGTGCTTCTTTGGCAGCGGACGGTTCGCAATTGATGGCGTCTCCGTGGCCTGGACCTGAACTGCCTCTCGGCTCGTGCTCCCACCCACGCACCTGGCGGGATGGGAGGGAGGGGGATGGCTATGCCGCCGGGGTTGTTGAACCCGGGACCCCCCGTGCGTGCGCAACAGCAAGAGCATCCCTGCAGGCATGGGGCCTGACTGTCCAGCGAAGGACGAAGCAGGTGAAGGGCGAGGTGCGTCAGAGAGCAGCGTTGCACCGCACCACGCCACGACAACCATAAATCATTGCAGCGGCCATCGCGCGCGTGTGTGTGTGTGTGTGTGTGCACCCCGGCCTCAATAATTCGTGAAATTTGGTGGTATTGTACCGTGGTCATTAGCAATTGGTGGAGTCTGCGTGGCGTGGAACTGAAGATCCTGTCGGCTCCCTTCCACCCACGTACAGCCGCAGCAAGGGACGGTAGCGTCTCGTCCTGACTGCAGAGAGAGAGAGAGAGAGAGGGAGAGAGAGAGCAGGCGGCAGCGGCGGCACTGGGCCCGCGCCGAGAGGGGGGGGGGCACTGCCTCCCGCCCGGCGCAGAGGCATCGGTTGCCAGATTGGGGACGGGGGTAGCTAAGTTAGCGGGGGGGGGGGCTGCCGGCCTGCCGCGGACTGGGGCTCCGCGAGCAAGCGCGCGACCAGACTGGGCTGCTAGATCCTCCTGTCCGCGGACGGCGTAGTTGGTCGAAAGGCGCGGCAACGTTGCCGCATTCCACTGGATCCTTCCGATTTACCCCGGGCCCGGGCTGGCGGCCGGAGCTGGGGGCTGGGGGGGGGGGGGGGGGGGCGTAGCTGAGCATGCCGGCCTGCCATGCGGCCTGCCGTGGCCGGGATGGGGCCCCGGCCACCCCGCGAGCCAGGGACACATCAGCCACCGCTGTCCGTACACACACACACGAACGCCGGGGGGAGGGCAGAGAGAGGTCGGAGACGTCCGCTCCTGCGCGCCTCCAAGCTCGCCGTGAGCGTGAGCGCGAGGCCGTGGCCCTGCGTTGGTGGTCCCCGTTACCGGAGTCACCGGATCCAAGCCAGTCCGATGCGCCGTGCTGCGGGGGCTGTTCTCAGGGCAGACTTAACACTTCCGATTTGAGCTTCTACGGAGTACTCTATTGGGGGGGACCGCGGCCAGGCCGATGCGCCTTACACACACACACACCCACACACACACACACGCGCGCGCGCGCGCGCGAAAAGGAAGGGATGATCGCAAGCGGGGAAAGGTACAGTAATTTTCCGCCTCGAACCCGCAGCACCGCGCGCAGGTGCGCCGCTGCTGGCGGCTGCCCGCCGGTGCTCGCGGGCCTGCACCTGCACTACAGATGGGCGCCGCGCCGATTACGCCGCGCCGCCGGCTTCGGGCGGCACGCCGCCGCCGACGACGAAAAAACGACGGCGCGCCGTGTCAGGTCAGAGATGTACAGAAGGTGGTTATTTATTGCAATTACTGGTGAAATAATTCGTTATCGAACGCCATTCATGGCATGTACCGCGAACTTGGGAAGAATTTGAGTGGTCCTCACTTTCGCGCCGCTAGGGACCGCCGTTGAACGGGTCGCCACCCTAGGGGGTACGTCTGGTAACACTGCCGGCCGCGGAGCAACCCCCCGCGATGGTACGACCCGGACGCTGCCGCTGCCGACGCGCTGCCGGGGCTGGTGGTGCTGCACTGCAGGCAGGAGTGGTGGTGGTAAGGGCTGGCGGCGACAGCGCGGTGGCCGCCCCGCACGCCACCATGACCCCCACCAGGAGGTTCAGTGCGTGCAGCACGGCGCCTGCGCGGTCGTGAGGAAGGCGAGCCCGATCGCGGCGCCCGCGTGGCCGCCCCGCAGCGCAGCGCGTCCACGGCCTCGACGAGGGTGTGTGTGTGTGTGTGTGTGTGTGTGTGTGTGTGTGTGTGTGTGCTGCGTGATCTAGCCGCCTCGCTCGTTCTCGCCGCCCCACCACGCTCGCCCTCCCTCCGTCCCTCCCGCCCTCCCTCCCTCCCGCCACAGGACCCGCCACGGCGCAATGTTGCCGTACCCCGGCCGACGGCCGGGGTGCACTGCCCTACCCAGGCCCTCTGTGTGTGTGTGTGTGTGTGTGTGTGTGTGTGTGTGTGTGCTGCGTGCCGGCGGAAAGTCCGGCGGCAGCCATCAGGTCCGTGGCTAGCTCGTCACTTCGTCACTTCGTTCTGCTCTCTATGTGCGACAAGATTGTGTACTAGTTGTCCGTCCAGCCCAGCTTCCGCCGCCGACAACCATTTCTTCTTTCATTTAAAGGTGGGTATTGCGGTGACGCGGTGACTTATGGATCGCACAAATATAATAGAAAATCCCGGGGAGGGGGGGCTGCAGAGCACGGAGGAGGCCCTCCCGATAATTGATAGCTCATAGCTCCCACCAGGGCCGCAGCCAGACTTAGGGTTCAGCGTTTGTTGTGCGGGTTGCCTACCCCGGTCGTCGCTGATTTTTTGGGGGGAATTAGCCCCCCCCCCCCCCCTCCGGTGGATCCTTCCAAATTGTCACTCCCATGTGGAAAGTTCTGATTTTTACAACCTCTGTTACAGACATGCTGCCCCCTGAAGTTTCATGTTTAGTATGTTTCGTGGAAGAACCAGGTCGTTTCGAGGTGTTTGGTTCGGATAGTATTTTCACGCAACCTGTTCCACTGCCACCAAAGTTTCACCCTATCTATGACCCTGACTGGCTAGATGAAATATTCTACGTAATTGATGGATTAAATATGAAGCCTATTAAAATTCTTGAAATTGAAGGTAATTTGATTAATGGGGAACAATGACGTGATGTGATTTACAAGGCATTCCAATTTTCCCGCATATTCTAATTTGTTCAATTATTTTCTTTCCAGACAAGACCGACACAGATGGATTACTGTTGAGCCTAGAGAAGCGTAAAGCACAGTGGGCATGGAACAACCATGATTGAATAATATGTTAAATTATAGACTGTAAATTGTATTCATGTCAAACCAATTTTTATGTAGCATCGAAGTATTGTATTTATTTGTACCGTAACAGATTCTTGTTGTAAATTAAGTCTTGTGAATATCACTTCAACTGCACTAATTCATGATTTCACCTATCTATAACTGTTTAATATTGATTTGGCACAGTTGCAATTAAAGTAAGTGCTTTTATATAAATACTGTGATGTATGACGGTACCTTGGTGCTATGAAATGGAATAAATATTCTGTCGCTCCTGATTAGTCTACTACATTTGATTTTAAAACTTGAGAGCAAGAGAGAGAGAGACAGTGAGCGAGATAGACAGGGTAAGAGAGAGAGGCAGAGAGACAGAAGAGGAGAGAGAGGGAGACAGAACCAGCGAGAGAGAGAGAGAGAGAGAGAGAGAGAGAGAGAGAGAGAGAGAGAGAGAGAGAGAGAGAGAGAGAGGCCGGGGCATTCCGTCGCCCCGGGCCACGTTGCCCCATCAGCATGTAGCCGAGGTACCCCCTCGCGGGCTGCGCCTGGCCCAGGGCCTGGCCCAAGGGAGGGCAATGCCGTGTGGTGCGCTGTTGCCGCGGGGAACTGTGCTAGCAATGCTAGCAGCTAGAGAGCAGCACGCCGGCCTGGCCTGGCGTGCCCGCAATGGTCGGACACGAGCATGAGGGCTGACTGCCGCCCCGAGCTGGGGTTGCGCGGACCTACGGGATGATCGCATGTAACCGCACGCCCGCGGAGGGCCGGAGGACCGCGGGTGGGAGAGAGAGAGAGAGAGAGAGAGTTGCAACGCAGCGGGTGGCAGGGCGAGGGCTGTGCCCGGCCCAGCAGGCCCGGGCTGGGGGCCGGAGGTGGGGGGCTGGCGGAACCAGCGAGAGGACGAATAATCCTTGTGATACCTGGCGCGTCACTTTCAGCTAGCCTGTTGTAGCGTGTGCACCTGTGTGTAACCAGCCGTTATTGCAAGACAACACGAGATATGGACATTATGGACCTAAAAGAGTGGGGAGGGGGGGACCGCGGCCACACAACACGGCGGGGGCGCGTCCATTTTTCCAGCGGGTGCGCGCGCTGCATTTGGGCACTTTGGGGCGTTTGGGGCGGACACCGAGGCACGGCAGGGCACGGCAGGCCACCCCCCGCGCGAAGGAGGCGTTGCAGACGGAGTTGGTGGCCGAAATCAAATCTTGGCGCCAAGGGCCGACGCGTCACTCACTAGCAGAAGAAAACTGAAGCCGGGTTCGAGTACCGGCGGTACGCGCCGCTCCGCGATGACGTCAGCTGGGGCTGCTGGCCGCAAGACTCTTGGTCCAGAGCGCAGCCCCCCGCAGATAATTCAGATTGATCGCACACAGACAGAAACAGACACACACACACACACACACACACACACACACGACCCGAGCAAGGCGCTCTGCGAGTGGGGTCCAGGGGCCCGGGTGGCACCCCGGAGGGCGTGGTGTGGCGTGAAGGCGACGCTGGACGCTGGGGCGCGGGCATGCCCGTTAAACCGCCACGGCCGGGTGGCAGCGGACTCCGCAGGAGGTCACGCGTTCAACCCCCTGACTCGACACGGCAACGCTCTCCGCGTCCATGAACCACGTATTGCTGAGCCGGCGGTACGCGCAGCTCCGCCACTCCCCGATGCGGGGGAGGGGGAGGGGGGGAGCAACGGAGGGGCCCACGACAGCTGGCCGCAAGACTCTTGGTCCAGAGCGCAGCCCCACGCAGATAATTCAGATTGATCGCAAACGAGGACGCCCCGGCTCCCCCTGGCGCCTCTCCATAAGGCGCCACACACACACACACACACACACACACACACACACACACACACACACACACACACACAGGCAAACAGGAGCGGATGATACTTAACGGCGTCCTCGACAGGCCACGCCCACACCACCAGGTTCGCCTCCTTGTAGTCCGCTGCGGCCAAAATCAAATCTTGGTGCCAAGGCCCCGTGGTCCCGGACGGCCCAGCGAGCACCTCGCCGACGACGGCCTCCTCGCCGCCGCCAAAGGTTCCGTAGGCGCCTCCGGCTGCTCTAGCAGACGAAAACGAAAGCGCAGGCCCGGGGGGAGGGGGGGGGGACGCACCAGAGTTAGATTTGACCAATCTGCGACCGTTCGCCTCTCTCTCTCTCGCACCCCGCCGTCGTCTGTCTCCGTCGCACCCGAGGCCACCTGGGCAGGTAGCCGCCCAACCGCCCACTAGACAACCGGGCAGCTTCGTCACGATCGTGTCGACACGTCGTCACTCCAGTAACCAACTCCAAAAAACGTGAGTATTTCGTTCGGAACTTGCACTCTTTGCGACTTTTTGTAATGTCAGCCGAGTACGTATGGTCCATCCAGGGAAGTTTGGCAGAGCGGCGTCAAAGGCTTCGGGGGGCGAAGTCTCGGCCCTTTGTGTACACAATTATGAACCCTCATTTGGTGGTCCGGAACTAGACCCACGTGCCTGCGTGCGGGGCATTTGGCACCCGCTCTGCCATCCGCTCTGGATGCACTATAGCCGTCCGCTAAGTCATTGTGTGCGTGTGTACTGCTAGTTTTGTGACTAACTCCGTGATCCTTCTAGGTACATCCAGTGGCATGCAGGAGAATACGAGTCCTATCTCTGTTTGATGGGATTGGGAGCGCATATCACGTACTTCTGAACAGACTGGGCCTTAACGTTGACATGTATTTTTCGAGTGAGATTGACAAGGATGCCCTGAAAGTTCTCCAACATGTGTATCATGGGAGAATAATTATGCTTGGTTGCGTGAAGAAGCTGAATGCCGAACTGCTGCATGCTTTGGGAAGAGTGGATTTAGTCGTAGGTGGTTCACCGTGTAATAACCTGAGCCGTGTGAATCCGCGGCGACTAGGACTGCATGGTAATATCCTTAATATTGTGTGTGTACATTACGCCAAACCTTACATTTTACTGTACGTGATGTTCTTTGTTATTGTCAGCACCAGAGTCTTCAGGAACGTTGTTTTTTGAATTTGTGCGCATTCGGGACATTCTGTCACACCTGGCCTGGACAAGAGGGGACCCTTTTTTCTGGTTTTATGAACAAACAGCTCATCTCGATGCCGGGGTTTGTGAAACCATGAGCAGGTATGCTGCAGTAAACCGCATAGACACTGTTGCCATCAATTCTGTTTTGCACAACATATGTGTCTTGTGTGCAGGTATCTTGGGAGTGAACCTGTGAGGTGTTGCGCGTCCACAGTTACGCCAATGAGAAGGTTAAGAAATTTCTGGAGCAATGTCCCACAGATGAGAGAGACTGCAAGGGAGTTGACCACAATGAGGCCCACGCACCTCCAACACCTTCTCAAACCTTTCCGGGTGGCGAATGTTCAGTGTTTACCCACCCTGACAACAAATTCATCCAGCCAGCTAGGTTTGTTATTGTGACATGCCTTGTATTGCACGTGAGTTCATGTGAATTAATTGTATGCACCCAAACAGGGCGGGGCAAAGAATTGCCAGTGTTGGAGGCTGGCATTCAATGTAGTCTCAGTGTGACAGAGTGCGAACTGTTGTTTGGATTCCCAGCGCATTATACTGACTGCGGCAATCTGAGTGTATCAAGACGCATGAGGTTGATAGGCAGATCTTGGTGCACTGCATTAGTAGCAAAACTGCTTCACCCCATCGCAGAGATGTTTGAAAAGACTTCATCTAGTAAATAAATAAATATTATAAATAAATTGTTATTGTTGTAATTCTTTATTGTTCACTATCACATTCAACTTATTGCAAGGTGTTTGCTGGAGTTTAATAAAAGGAATTTAAAGAAATGAGAACAGATTGATAATAATTGCACCTTTTAATCTGTCTTGAACAACTGTCAGCATTAATGAATACGTTTATCAAATTTGCTTGCTCCCTTCTCCCTGTATATAATCATTCATTTATCTTTCAGTCATTTTGCATTCATTGCCAGGGACAAGTTGTTTTGCTCATGTGCGTGTACGTGGAGAAATAAATTATTATTGTAATAGAAATTCTTTATTTTCCATCATCACATTCTACTTGTGAATGTCAAAAAATGATTTTAATGGTAATTCTTTGTTGTTCATTAATACAGTCATAACTCTCTCAATACTTTAAATATTATAAGTAAATAAATAAATATTATAAATAAATTGTTATTGTTGTAATTCTTTATTGTTTATTATCACATTCAACTTATTGCAAGGTGTTTGCTGGAGTTTAATAAAAGGAATTTAAAGAAATGAGAACAGATTGATAATAATTGCACCTTTTAATCTGTCTTGAACAACTGTCAGCATTAATGAATACGTTTATCAAATTTGCTTGCGCAGCCCCACAGAACCCACACACTTCCTGGTATCAACATTGTTGAAGGCTTTTCATTTGCACTTGCACTGCAGAATTTGAAGGGAGCCATTTCAAGAGTCTTCCTGTTGATTACAAATATGGTGCTATCAATGTTCACATAATTGGGATTCAATCTGAGTAAAATTTCTGTTTTGAACGCAAATAACTGCTCACCTCCAGGGATGTGTCACTTTCCATACCAGGAATTTTGTAATTGCGTTCGTACTCTTCATCAAATCTGGCAAGATGTCCTGAAGGCACGTATGAGCTTGTGGAGGCTGTGGCTGTGAGCTGTTCAGCAGATGTATTGGTGGTGGCCTCTGAGAATTGTGTCTGCAAGTTGTGGAGGTGGCCATTGCCTGAGGAGCCTTCATCATCCTGGTGAGGATAAAAAATTGGACATCAAAAACATACAAAAGAATGGGACGGAGTGTGCAACACATGACCTTACTGTTTGCAATGTATGAATATTGGTAACTTTTCTTCGGTACGCTCTGAGCACACAGGACAAACAGCAACCTACAGACATGAATAAATGTAAGTGATTAGTGGTCACAAAGGTTAGGAACAGTCGGAAACCTTTAATAAAGTTATTGAAGTTTGCTCACCAGGCCCGTAAACAATTCTTGCTTCTCTGAGTTTGTGTTGAGGTTCCCTGCGGCAACCTGGACACCGAAACTGCTCTCCCAGAGGATCTTTGGATAAATCCAATGCAAAGTCATCTGTACCATTGTAAACTATGCATATGTTCCCGTGCATACTGGTCACAAAGCCCAAGTTGAGCCACTGAAATTCCCATTCGGAAAAATTGTCTACAGATTTGAAAGGTACAGCCCAGAAGTCACCTTCAATGTCGTCAGTGAATCGGGCAATCACATAGGCTGTCTCTACGTCAAATTCAGAAAAGGGGCAAATCACAAATTCTGGGCGGGCCATGTTAAAATTGAAAAGTTAAGAAATGGTTGAGAACAACACACATAACCTCCCTATCTTTGATTATTGTTTTAACGCAAGTGACAACCCAAATTTACTGCCGACTGCGAATAATGTAAATGTTCGTAATTTCCAACTATCACTTGAATTTCTACAATCACACGCCAAGATTTAGCACCAAAAATATTCTACGTCCGCGCCGTGCAACGTAATTTCGCGTACGGGCTACTGCCACGTAGTCTGAATTGAGACAAATCCACTTATCCTGAACTGACCGAAAAAGGAGTTGAGGCTGACCTCGTGAATCTCGTGACGTCACACCGCGGAGGGGTAAGGGGGCCGTGGCTGTCTGGCGTGTCAGCCGCCCAGCGTGCGAATGCGGCAGCGCCGTGGGGCGGGCAGCCCGCGAATCAGCGACGCGCGCTCGGTTGCCTACCTCCTGCGTGAATGTGGCACGCACGACGCTAAAATGGACGCACCCACACGACCGTGCGGTCACCCTGTGGATTCGGCGAGGCGAGGCGGTAATTGTCGATGAGGCGTGTCCGTTAAACTCATTGATATGGCGGGACACGCGAGACGCTCCTCACCGCGACACTGAAATTTACGCACGCACACGGCCGTGACTTCGCCATGTAGATTCGGCGAGGCGGTAAATGTCGGTGAGGCGTGCCCCGCCCGCTGCTCGGCTCGGCACAACAAAAGTGAGGGCGTTGGCCGCCGACACCTTCTGCAGAGCCGCGCGAAGGGGCCCAACGCGGCACCAGGCGCGGATCCAGGGGCGGCTCTAGGGGGGGGCGATGTACCGCTTTCTGCCTACTTTCAGGCGGATTGTAACGCAAATTGCCTACCTTTCGGGCGCCCTTCGGGCGCCCTAGGGGGGGGCGATCACCCCGTCGCCCCCCCCCTGGGTCCGCGCCTGCGCGGCACGGCCGCGCCGGGCTGCAGCTGCCGGGCGCGGCTGGACAATGCTTCTCTCTCGAACTGGGCACATTTGACACTACGACACGCGCGCACACATCACGTTTGCATCGCTGGAGAGGGAGGGGAGCTGCGTTTATTCTCGCGTGCCCCCCTCCCCCCCCCCCCCGCGCGGGAGGGGGGGGGGGGCGCTGCTGCAGCTGAGTGTACAATCAATCTCTGGCGCCGCAACCGGCACTGGCCGGGCGAACCCGCGCACGCCCCTTCGCTCCTGTGTATTCCTAACAGAAACAGGACGCGACCATCCTACAGGATTTCCGTGTCGGCGTTCAAATTTCGTGGGAAGGGGTGGGGGGGGGGCTGCCGTTTTGCTGCTCGGGCCGGGCACAGGAGCAAGGAATAGTCTTCGACGTACAGCATTGCGTAGACGAGGGACCTGTACCTGTCCAGCTGGTGGTGGCTCAGTTTCGCTCTCCCGCCGGGGAGACTGCACTGAGGTTGGGGGTGGGGAGGAGGGGGTGGGGGGAGGAGCGGAGCGGAGCTGGGTCCGCCCCGCCCGGCACCGCCCCGCTGTGCAGTCCCGGCCGGGCTCGGTGCCCCTCCCGGGCTGCTGCCGGGTGCGGCTGGACAATCCTTCTCTCTTGAACTGGGCACAGGACCTATGACACGAGGGTCATTCCACGCCAAACCACCGCACGGCCCGAATTCGAGGGTCTCAGATTTGACTGGGAGGGGCAAAAACTCACTTAGGGTCACCCCTAGGACCCCCAAACCAAAGGAAATTTTTTTAAAAAATTTCTGATAGATTTGGCAAAATAGCCATATTTTGAGTTTTTTGGTGATATTCATAAAACCAAAATCAACACCAGTGAATGGTATTGGTGTGTTTCAAGGTATTTTGGGACCTATTTTTTATTCTAAATCCATTGCACTATGGTACAATTTTTTTGGGTCAAGGTTTCCAACACTTTTTTTAAAAAATAATAAATTTTTATATAACTTTTTTAATTTGCCAAAATACGCGGTCTGAGAAAAATTGCGAAAAAATTAAGTTAAGTACTCTACTAGTATCCGATCATCCCCACCAAATCTCAAGCATGGCCCGACATTTTAATTATGGATCGGATCAAACTTAAGCTTTCAAGTGACAAAGCATTTTCACGAAACCTATCAGATGCCAGATCCTGGTCACAATATCACTCGATCTCAACAGATATGGCTGGGTTTTGATAAAAAAAACAATTCCCCTGGCAAAATTACCAATATTTATACTCACTTTACTTCTTTGGCACACACTTGAACCATCCCCTCGGACACACACTTGTAGGAAGCTACACCAAAACAACTCTTTCCGATTCTGTTCGGATTCAATATCCCATAAGCTGCATGGGCTAACAAACAAACATTGGTTAGGAGGCTTCCCGGCTTTTCACAATCCACGTACCTTCTGTCCGTTGTCAGGTGTTTTGTACGTCCTCCCATGGAAGTCTAATCGATATGTAACCGTTTCATCCATGACTGAACAGTGGATTCTGTCCAACCCACATAAATAAAGTCTACTTTTGATCATCTCTGAGCAAATTTCCTTATGTTTACTGCCGTGCCTCTGTTGCTTGCCAAGAGAGTGCAGCACTAGCACGCACGGCCTGGGAGGAGGCTAACTCAACAAGGGTAGAGAAACAAAAAAGGGACTGTATAAAAAAAAAAAAAAACCTGAGTGATGGAAGAGAATTTAAATATATAGAAGTGTCTTTTATTATATGCATGACATCAGATTATAAATACTGAATAACAGTAATCAGCTAACAAAATATAGCCCATTTTAATGAGGAAAACATTAATCCACAACTAACATCCACATGGCAATTAAAATGACATGAATGACAGATGATACAATTCAGAATTCTAATGTATTTAAGGTATTTAATAGGATAACAATAGTTCCAAAACCTTGACATCAAAATACTAACACTTTAGAGCTCGTCACAACTGTGTCTTAAAACTTTGACAATTAAATACGTTCACAGACTTCTACATACCTGAAAAATAAATTTTTAAAATTACATAAGGGTATGCTAAATATTGAGTTTTCTTGTTTTAAATTAAAATCAAATTCATCTGAAAACACACTTACTTGTCATGGACTTTGACTGCCACTTCACACGAACTGCATCATCGTTGGAAAGCTCATAAACCTCCTCAATTATGTTGGGGTTTACCACAGCAAGAATCTGGTGCAGGTCAATGGGTTTGTCAGGACTTTCAATGCTTGGATTCCACCTCAAGGCCACACCTATCTGCTGGTAGGAATTTATGAGAACTTCCTCGGTCTCTGGGTCAGTGTACATCACTTGTCCCAAGACGAACTTCTTTCCACGTTGCACTACAACAAAGTCTCCAGGATTTACATCGTTGAATGCTGGAACTTTTCTTAGAAGTTCAACAGGAGCCCACTGTCCTTCTGAAGACATGGAATAAACCCTTGTTTTCACCTCAGCTTTGCTAATGGACAAGACTGCATGTTGATTACGGATGTTTGCAATGCTAAGCGCTTTGGCAAAGCGTGACTCCAGCCATGTTTCTGTGTTCAGTATTTCTTCATTGCTCACAAAACAGACCTCAATGTTTGTCATGCTTTTCTTAGCCCACTCAAAAAATTCCTTGGGATTCCTAATATGTTCTTTTCTAAGGCTGGCCAAGTAAGCGAGTCTCTTCAGTGTGCCTGCTAGGCCATCGCATGGCCCTTTGCCATGAGAAGTGGCAAAGTAATGCCATTCTCCTTCAAACCCAAAATCCTCAAAGTGATAATTTATGTTGATAACATTACTTTTGTTCTTGTATTGCTGTGCAGCCCCGTCTGAGAAATATATCAATTTGACTAAAGATACAATTCTATCTTTCAAAAATGTAATCAATTTTCTCTGGAATGCATAGACAGCTGTAATGTTGTGCTTCATATAATCTGAAACAACAACAAAGCTCAAACATTTCAGGGAGCCATTCTCTTTGAAGTAGACAACAAAAGGGTGCAGAGTCACTTGAGTATTATCCCAGTAATAACTTTGAATGGCATCCTGAATTATACAAGTATAATTTTCAGCAAAATCACATATTACAAGTGCTTCTCCATCTTCAAGATCTTCTTTCAATAATTTGAAGTATTTAGATTGCTCTTTTGCAATAAAATGGTGTGGCAATAGAGATTTAAATTGATCAAAAAAAGTATTAAGAAAATCATCTGCTTCCTCAGTGACAGTTAATAAACTGCATCGATCAGTAGAGCTCCATTGGTCATAAGTTACGTGGTCTACAAAGTTCTCTTCCAAAGCACCTCTCAGCATAATTTTTAGGTTTTCAAATCCAGGGCATTTGCTACATCCACTCTTTAAGTAACAATCTGGGGTTGGTGGTTTACAAATAACATGCAATATAAGTTCCTTATATGTAGGGAACTCAATCAGGCTTTCATATTGGTTGAAGTTAGCACCTTCCAGCAGCAGCTTAAAGTTTTGATGGTACTTGCAGACACAGACACTATGAGTGCCAGAAGAGCCTGCAAGGACGCAATGTTTAGGTCTGAGGGCTGCAAACTTTGAAAACCCTACCTTACTGTCCGGGTGTTTTTCCTTGAACATGTGAAATAACTCCTTCAGGGTGCACAGAATTAGTCTTTTTTGTTCATGCCATCTAACTCCACCTTTCTTTACACTTACAAAATCTTTCATTCCTGGCATCAGTCTACTACTATAATCATCCAACTGGTAAAAGCTCTCAATTTCTTCTATTTTATCTTGGGCAAGAGAACGGCCCCTTTTGGTGGAAACAGATGGCATTATGCATCCCTGTTCTTTCATTAGCATTCCAGCCTTTTTAACCATGAAATCAGAAGCACCAACCTCTTCAAATTCTTGTAAAACCTGTCTCTGAGTCATTGATGCAAGAGCAACAGACAGAACTGCAATCTTGGAAGATGAGTCTTGACTTGAAAAAAATTTAGCTTTTAAAGCTGACATTGTTTTTTCCATGAATACTTCTGGAAATTTTTGATTTAAAGTAGAACCTCCAGCCTCAGACAGCAAGTGCTCATACCTTTTTTCAATTTTTTCCAGTTTAGATGCCTTGTATGTTTTTAGCGTTGTCAGCTTCCTCTTCAAAACTGGCGACACCCCAATGGCTGCCAATGAGGTATTCACTTTGGCTATGGCAGCATCTCTAGGGCTGGGAGCATATTCTTCCGAATTGGAGTGCTTTTCTTCACAATTTGCATCGCTGGACTTGTCTGCCCCAGCACCAGATAAATTACTTGGCTCATTTTCAGTGCAGGCTGGATGGTGTGTGTCCCCTGTCTGTGATGATCCTGCAAAAAGATTTTAAAAAGGAAAAAAATATTGATTTTGTAACGTATGACTCTTTGTTTTAATGGACAGGACATTACAACAAATAATTCTTGGAACTCACCCTGAGACCTGGCCTGATGTTCTGGACCAATAGAGACATTGATTGTTTCTTGTTCTGAAAATCCTGCAAAATTAAATTACCATTTTACATGTGTGAGATTTAAACTTACGCCTTGGTTTGATTTAATGGACATACCCGAAAACAAATCTTGGGACTCATTCTGAGCGGTGACAAGGTGTTGTGAAAAATCTACAAAATGAAGTAAATATTAGAAGCATGAACTTGTAAGCATGCGAGCAGCCAGGCATGCGGTCAATAAAACCATCGTGCAAACCTGAAAATGGATCCTGGGAGTCCTCCAGGCGGGAACTGGCCTCAGGTCGTGAGGCATCTGCAAAATGGAGCAACTATAAGACACATAGAACATAAACATATGACTTACTTTGATTTATTGGACATACCTGGGAGCCAATCTTCAGACTCATTCCAAGCCCCAGTCAGGGGTTGTGACGATTCTGTAAAATGATGCAAATACTAGAAGCATGATATTCTAAATGGGACAGGCATAATGTTTAGTTCATTAGGCATACCTGAAAATAAATCCTGGGAGTTATCTTGGTGGGATGAACATGCTTGTTGTTCTTGCCCCAATATAACATTTTCAACAGAGCCTGCCTCCAGTATGACTTTTTTCACATCACATACTGCAAAACAAAGTTTCAAATTTAAATTAGCACAACTGGCTGATTCGTGATGATATTCTTAATACACAACCAGCACCTTGAAAAATTTTTTGACTCACCCTGGGGAATACTCTCAGAGCTTGGCAACGATGATGGAGGGTCCTCAACGTTCTCAACTAATACATCCTTTAAAAATGTATTAACTATAGTCATACAGCGCTTGCATAACTTTTGTCCCGGAATCAATGCTGAATTAAATTGGTCCACCTGCTTGCTTTTCATGTGCATTTCATATGTAATTTCCCTTACCCCACCCACAGGATGACCATGATTGAGTAAGGGATCACAACATTTCGTTTGGCGTGCGGCATAGAAGTCCAAAAAATTAAGTTTGTGTTTCTGGCAAACACAAATAATTGAGAAAACGTTTGAGCGCAACTTCAGTAGAATGAGCTCTTGTTCATGAAAACACCAGGCTTCCATCAGAGGACCGGCGCATTCCGTGTCCACCTTGCCAGCCAGTGTGCATTTACTGCAAAGACATAAAATTGGTTTAAGCGAAATAAATCACATGCAGAAAAAGAAAAAAAAGTCAATCATAAAAAGCAATGTACCTGGGAACATAATTTTCAGCCATGCCTGAGGTTAACACCGTACTTAGTTCTCACTTGTAGCTTTGTTTTGCCTGCACACATGTTCCTAGCAACAACAACAACTAAAATCGGTTGCCAAGTTCCAAAGCCGCCCAAAACAGAGGCCTGTGGAGAGGCTACAAGAGCGTCGGTTGTGGACGGTGCTGCCCTCTCTTAGCGAGCAACAGAGGCATGGCAAGGGATAAGGGGAATAGCAGAAGAGAGAGAGAGAGAGAGAGAGTAAACATGAAGGAAATTTGCTCAGAGATGATCAAAAGTAGACTTTATTAATGTGGGTTGGACAGAATCCACTGTTCAGTCATGGATGAAACGGTTACATATCGATTAGACTTCCATGGGAGGACGTACAAAACACCTGACAACGGACAGAAGGTACGTGGATTGTGAAAAGCCGGGAAGCCTCCTAACCAATGTTTGTTTGTTAGCCCATGCAGCTTATGGGATATTGAATCCGAACAGAATCGGAAAGAGTTGTTTTGGTGTAGCTTCCTACAAGTGTGTGTCCGAGGGGATGGTTCAAGTGTGTGCCAAAGAAGTAAAGTGAGTATAAATATTGGTAATTTTGCCAGGGGAATTGTTTTTTTTTATCAAAACCCAGCCATATCTGTTGAGATCGAGTGATATTGTGACCAGGATCTGGCATCTGATAGGTTTCGTGAAAATGCTTTGTCACTTGAAAGCTTAAGTTTGATCCGATCCATAATTAAAATGTCGGGCCATGCTTGAGATTTGGTGGGGATGATCGGACACTAGTAGAGTACTTAACTTAATTTTTTCGCAATTTTTCTCAGACCGCGTATTTTGGCAAATTAAAAAAGTTATATAAAAATCTATTATTTTTTAAAAAAAGTGTTGGAAACCTTGACCCAAAAAAATTGTACCATAGTGCAATGGATTCAGAATAAAAAATAGGTCCCAAAATACCTTGAAACACACCAATACCATTCACTGGTGTTGATTTTGGTTTTATGCATATCACCAAAAAACTCAAAATATGGCTATTTTGCCAAATCTATCAGAAATTTTTTAAAAAAATTTCCTTTGGTTTGGGGGTCCTAGGGGTGACCCTAAGTGAGTTTTTGCCCCTCCCAGTCAAATCTGAGACCCTCGAATTCGGGCCGTGCGGTGGTTTGGCGTGGAATGACCGGCGAGCGCGCTGGAGAGGGATGGGCGCTGCTGCGTTTATTCCCCCCCCCCTTTTCTCCCGAGCTGCCGTCTCTGCCACCGCCTGCGTGGCCTGCCCGCCTTACGCAGCGGGCAACACCCCAAGCCTCCGCCCCCCCCCCCCTTCTCCGGAACTTCAGCATGCGTACGCCCCTCGTGTCACCGGTCGCAGGGGGCGAGTTTCTGTAGCGGACGCGTGTGCGCGGTCCCGCTGGTGGGGGCGTGGCGCGGCCGGGCAAGTTTCAAGTTTCAAGTTTCAAGTTTGACGCGCTCAGGGTTCACCACTTCACAGCCAACCGAGTGGGTCCGCACCGGGGAGTAATTGAGACCACTCCACTCGTTCAAAAACTGTGGCGCCATTCGCTGTCTCACGACCAGGAGGGAGGGTGGATCGGACAGGTTCGGATGCAGCTTCCGGCAGCTGCCGAACGGACTCCGGAATTTGCCGAAGTACCGTTTGTCTCTCTCGCACCCCGCCCACCTGGCGGGCGAAGTGGAGCAATGAGAACAGAACGCATTGGACTCCTTCTCAGCAGCACATCACATCACAATGACGACCGGCCACTGCCAAGAGCATCAGCGGGAGCATCAGCATCAGCAACGTACCCGACGTGAGTATTGCATTTCGGAATTAGTTCTGTTTACACTGTCAACCGTTGTAGCCGTTGTTTGGGTGCCACGCTAGGACGTTGACCCGTAGTGTGTGACGTGATTTGTGGACGGCGTTAGTGTTGCAGTTATTTGGCTAGCAGAATGCCTGCGACCGAACCGCGCTGTCAATACCGTTGTAGCCGTTAGTTTGGGTGCCACGCTAGTTGTCCCCAATCGCGTTGACCCGTAGCGGGGTTCGTCTTATCAAACGGAACGTACCTGCACTCTAAGATCTTCAACGGGTGGGTCTGCCGGGTCCCGCTGCCGGCAGGAAGCCTCCGGGTCGGGTCGGGTCGGGTCCGACGCGTCGGTTCTGGCTGGACCCGGCCAAATTCACGCTGAGATCCGGCTTCGAGTCCCTGCGCCGCCGGTACACCGGCCCTTCCTTTCTGTTTTTTCGAGGTTTTAACAATGACTAGGCATTATGCATGTTTCCTAGAGCAACGGACACGAGTTAAAATGAGTGAAAGTGTTCAGGAAGTGGGCTAAAAACGCTTGCTTCTGGCGGGATTCGAACATGGTTCTTGGCAGTGTGTTCCGATGCGATGGAGTCCCAGACGCGGTGAAACGTGTTATATCTGTCTCTCTCGCACGCAAAATACGTCGGACCCGACAGACCCACCCGTTGAAGACCTTTGCCTGCACTGTCGGCTCTGGCAACACGTGTTTGAACCGTTATTGGGTCGGGGACACGGTCCCAATCGCTTCGACCCTCAGCGGGGTTCGTGTCTTATCAACGGCGTTTGTGTTGCAGTTATTTGGCTACAATGCCTCCGGGCCAACCGCCCGAGGCCGGGCACCTTCGCGGGCATGGCCCCACGCACACGGGGCGCCGGCAGAAGGGCGAGAGGCCACCCCCCCCCCCCCCCCCCCCCCATCCCCCACCCAGGGGCACTCGTACAGGCGGGTCTGCGCCGAACGACCCGCCTGGTACGGAAAAAGGGGATTTGCGCTTTGTGCGAAGGTAAAGTATTGCAGTACAGCCCATATTCCTATTTCATTGACACAGTCTGTGTCCAATCGGCCCGCGTAATGGGACGTAATGATTTTATTTTATTTTCAGTTTGCGGAACCTGAGCTTCGATCTCCAGTCGGAGATGCCTAGCGGCATGGAGCCCGTACCAGCCCGACTTTCACAGAGCCCATTGAAGGCCATTGAGCCCATGTAAATATTTAGTTTTATTTTTTTTTATTTTAAGGGGGGGGGGGAATTTTATTTTCATTTTTCATTTTATGACGCTGCTGACCTGAATTTTAATGATGCTCAGTTTTTTATTTTGTATTTTATGTATAATAAATTTCAATCCTAATTACTTCATTCTAATTCTTTATAGATCATTATTACATTACATTACATTACATTCATTACTTTCCATTTTTCTAACAGTCCTGGGGGGGAAAAAAGGTGACAGTTAATATTCATATCATTAGGAGCTACTGTGCGTAAATTACTGTTTTCACCACTAATAATCGCTCACATCCATTGATTCCGGGTCACTTCCCATGCCAGGCATTTTGTATGTCCGTTCGTACCCTTCATCAAATCTGCAAGGCACATGCGATGTTGTGGAAGCCGGGCACTCAGCATCCACTGGCTGCGCAAAGTCCTCTGACTAAAAGCACAGAAAACAAGGTTAAATTGCAGTGATCTGTCTAAAAATACTTCCCTAATTGCTGAAAACACACGACCTCTGAGATACTTTCGATGGGCATTTTCCTGAGGCGTTCAGACTCTTCGGACAGTTCCTCTTTTCCTTATGAAATCCCTAAATGCGATCCCTTCACAGAGCTTGGCATCCAATGGCTGCGTAAACTCCTCTCTGACTGAAGGCACAGAAAAACAAGTACATTGCAATGATCTTTCTAAAATTATTTCCCTAATTGCTAAAAACACGTACCTCTGAGATACTTTCAATGGGTGGAAGCACTTTCCTGGGGTGTTGAGGCAGTTCAGACTGTTACTCTCTGCCAATGACTGAGTATCGTTGATTATCCTGGTTTCCATTCACTTTTCTATTGAAGGCTCTGAGCGCACAGCACCTGCAGCAACCTCAGCAACATGAATGAATGTAACGGAGTATTGGGCACGAAGACAAGGAACAGTCGTTCACTTTTCTTACAGTGTTATGGAGTACTCACCAGGGCCACAACCGATTTTTCCTTCTCCGAGTTCCTGTTGAGGTACAGCCCAGAAGTCACCTTCCATGTCACCCGTGAATCAATCAATCACATAGGCTGTATCAATGTCAAATTCACAAAAGGGGCAAACATATTCTGGCTGGGCCATGTTGAAATTATCAGGGCTAAGGGACCGTATCCATACTACGTGACCGATTTTAGGCCACTTTTTGACCCCACCCCCTCCCCGTGACGTGGATAACGTAACCTTCCCGTGTATTTACGATAGGGCCTAGTATTTGGCTTACCCCCCCCCCCCCCCCAATTTGGTCACTTAGTATGGGTACGACCCCTAAGTCCACGCTACGGCGGGGCGCGGAGCCGGACCCGGCCTTGCGACAACGCAGCGCAGCGCCCTCTGGCGGCCGGCCCTATCGGGACCGACAGTACCCCGCGCGTGCAGGAGTCGTGGAGTATAGCTGGTATAGCAGGAAGAGATCGAACGCGATTGTAAGTCTTTAATTAACGACAGTTTGTCAAAATCTTGGTCCAATAACAACGTGGTGCCGTTTTAATTGTATGTTGCTGTAAACGTTGCCGCTGCTCATACGATTATGGATAATAAGAGGTTACTGTCATATAGCTCGTTCTCCTTAACCTACATCTTTCTGAGGTATTCTGAAACTGATATCAAGTATTCTTGACAGGCATTATTATCCGCCGAGGCGAAATCCACAATTGACATCACCAGAGTGGTCCCTGAAAGACAAGGCGTGTTCAACGTTCGTGGCAAGTACCAACTTATCTGTAGTAGTTTGTGTCTTGTCTCACATTGTGTTATCTGACAATAGCAATGCTTATAACTTGCAGGTCAGAGCGTCGTCGCCTCAAATAGCGTTGTCTGCTGCGAACCATTTGAAGAAATGGGCGGAAATATACGTCGTAGATTATAGTTATGAAGGTGTTGTCGCTCCTCAGCCATTAATTATAACGCACCATTGCTCAAATGATGAGATGTAATGTGTCCGTTTTATTTAAATTTTTACTTGCTACCACAATTATTGGCCGCATGTGCCATAACAGTTTTCATGAAGACTTGGATTTTATAACAAGTCATATGTGCTTTCACATCTGAGTGGGCATTTGTTTGAACATTGCAGGGGAAATTTAATAACATCACCGGAATGATTGCCATATGGGCACAGATCGTACAAAATATTTCTTCAACTAATCATTAAATATTATGCCGTTCTCATGGGAGTGGCGTTGAGCAGTTTGAGAAAAAAGAAAGGACTTTACTGTTTCATCTTAGTGTATTGTCATGTAATTCAGTATCAAGTTTTAAATGTCTTACTAGTATGTCTTTAATTCTGAAGGTTTTGAGGAGATTAGTGACTGAGGCAACCTGATGTTGATAGTCAGGAACTGAAGAGAATCAGTAGCATTTTCATTACCAGAATCTGTGTTGTAAACAAATTCGTATTTCAAAGTCTCTCATGTTTTCTTCAATGTAAATCATTATTTTATTTTTCAGTAAGAGTGTCTTTATTGACCAATACCCCCCTTTTCTTAAAACTATGAATTTTAATAAACTGGGTAAAGAACGAGCCCTTTTATTACCATGCTAATGGTGGATTTTCTTCTTGTTTGTAGTTGTACACAGATTTGGAATGTTTGCAATACTTCATAACGGGAATAAAATCGGTACTTGTGAATTTCAAAGTTAAAGAAATGATTCCTCTCTGATACACCATATGATTACCAAACTACATTTAATCAAAAGATCGTAATGATTTCCATGGCAAACACTTTAAAGGATATGCCTCTGACATTTTTGTCCTTCCTTTAAGGTATAATTTCCAAATGATGTAGGAAGTATGGGAAGAGAAACGTACCAAAAGCAGATTGGAATATATTTTCATTTCTTTATTGCACTATCTTGATTGTCCTTCCTGTCTTCTTCCTCACTAAACCAGGTTTTATCCGAGTTATACATTGTTCGTCCTTCCGGAGATTACCGAGAACTAATAGTGTGTGGTCCTTCCTGAGATTACCGAGAATTAATAGTGTGTGGTCCACGGAAGTTACACATTGGATCGTCCTTCCTGAGATTACCGAGGATTAATAGTGTGTGGTCCACGGAAGTTACACATTGGATCGTCCTTCCTGACATTACCGAGGACTACCTCTGTTAGTCCACGGAAGCTACACATTGTTCGTCCTTCCGGAGATTACCGAGGACTACCTGTGTTAGTCCACGGAAGTTACACATTGGATCGTCCTGACTGTCGTTTCCCAGAACACTACCTTTGGCGACTGGGGTAGCGACGGAGCCAGTCCTCATAGCTCGACACACGTCCCACTCCTTCGACTACCGCATGAGATGATTCTGTAAACGCAGCTTGTGACCAACACCACTGCTAACCCATGGGCTACCGTGCAGAGTGTCACTAGTGTTCTGCACGCCGACAGTCAGCGAGGCGGTGACGACAGGTGCGAGACTTGCCTTCAGCACGTCGAATTCGAGGAGGCACTAGCTCACGGCGATAAGCACAGGGCAGGAGCAGTGTGGTAATGAGCACATTAACTGCGGGAAGCGATCGGCCGCGGACCGCCGACAGTCAGCGAGGCGGTGACGACAGGTGCGAGACTTGCCTTAAGCACGTCGAATTCGAGGAGGCACTAGCTTACGGCGATGAGCACAGGGCAGGAGCAGTGTGCTAACACCAGATCTAACACGGGGAACAACGCGCCGTGCCAGCATCACGGGGTAGCGCCGGAGTTGCCGTCGAGAGTTCGACACGCGTAGGCTCACACGTGCTGACACCAGATCTAACACCGGGCAAGGCGCGCTGTGTTAGGATCGCTGGGTAGCGCCGCAGTTGATAGAAAGACTTTGACAGGTGACTGCGACAGAGAGGTAGCGACAGAGTCAGTCCTCACAGCTCGACACACGTCCAACTCCTCCGACTAGCATATGTGATGATTCTGTAAACACAGCATGTGACCCACACCACTGCTAACCCGTGTGCTACCGCACAGAAAGGCGCTAGTGTTCTGCACGGACCGTGTTAGTAAGCCAATTGCCAGTCGGGTGCAAGGAATGCACTTTGGAGGGTCCCACAAAAAATTATCCCTTCACACTGGTAGGGTTTACAAGAAGAGTTTTTCTGAGTCATTTTGTACTGTGTCTAAGACACCTCACATGGTCCGAAGGGAATTTTCTGTCACTTGCAGCCTATTTTGGCAAAACATGTGACCATAAATACCAAGACCGTTCATTTTAAATCTGATGGGCCATCTTCTCAGTATAGAAGCAGCAATATGTTTTATGTAGTAATAAAGTGGATCACAGAGATTTTGCCTGATGTGATGTGCATCATTTGGAACTTCAGTGAGGCAGGGCACGGCAAAAGTGTTGCCGATGGAGTGGGCGGCACTGTAAAACGTACTGCTGACGACGTCATTAAACATGGGGCAGATGTAATGACTGTTGGTGATTTTGTGCGGGAAGTGTCAGCTCGTTGCCCACAAGTATTTATTTTAGAGGTGCCTGGGGCAGAAATGGAGAGCGCGCTCAAAAGAGAGATACCACCGGTTCCTAGTTTTAAAGGGACCATGCAAGTTCACCAATATTATTGGATCAAAGAGAAGCCAGCGGAGATCAGTTTCAAAACTCTATCTTGTTACAAATGTGATTACAATTCCAATATTTGTCCTCATTTCAGTATGGGTGAACCGTGGGTAATGATTCCCAGGGAAAAAGAAATCAATGTATTGAAAGTTCAGAACCAAAAAAAAAGGCAGGTAAAAAATAAGGAAGATCTTAGGAATGGGGTTCTAAGGCGCAGTGCACGCCATAAGTGAGCAATGTTAATTACTTGATTAATATTATGGCATTTTATATACACTTTATGTAATTGGTTATATACTGAAACAAATATTTTATTTTTTTAAAACTTTGGAATCAGTATGTTTGTATTTATCATAAATCATTTCAGTAAACTGTTAACAATCATACACTGTCTCTCATTGCCTTCACTACCTGTATCTAATGGGGGGTAACAATCATACACTGTCTCTCATTGCCTTCACTACCTGTATCTAATGGGGGGAATAGTGAGAGGAGGGGGGAGGGGGAGTGCAGTTGGACCATTCTTCCAAGGTCATACGCCCTAAAATACGATACATTGTAAAGTCCGTCATCTCCTGTAAATTCCGTCACAGCCCGAAAAACGGAATCTTCCCATAAATTGGATAATACGGCACGCACTCCGCGGCCTACCCTCGGATGATGATCCACTACACCCTACAAGAGCACTTGCACCACATTTCTCGTGAAAACATGATTTTTAATATTTTTAAAGACGAAACTCAAAACGGTCCCTCCTCCGTGGAATCACCCAGGCGCTCCAGCGAAGCGTGTGACGTGTCTAGGATCCAGTTCGGTACACATCTATTGGATGCCCGAATATCAGATTTTTGGAAGAGTCTTTATAAGCTGAGGAGTACAGCACAAATTTAAAGTAGGCGATTTTCGCAGTAGTTGAGTAGGTCACAATTTTGGTACTTTCGTATTGAATCTTGTATCACAACTTGTAACTTGTGTTTTGTAACTTGAGGACTGATCTTGTATTGTAACCTGTGTATTTTAACTTGTATACATGTTATTCTTATTTACCGCTGTTTCATACTGCCTCCTGCTACCGTTGACTAATCCCTCTGATATGCATAAGAGTACTTTTACTATCCACTCTTCGTTAATTTTAGGGCAAGATGTACTAGGTTCTAAAATCCAGTCGAATTAAATGCAGCAATTATGTGTGTGGGTTCAGTGCGTGTGTGACATATTGCGCATTAGTTACTCCAATTCTCATTCATAGCAGTTTTATTTCTTTAAGTTCAAGTTCAGTAAATTTTGCTAGACGTGATTCAATAACAGCGTCAGCGTTATTTTACACTTACCCAAATTTGAACCGTTCTAACGCGCAAACCAGATGAGCACAAATTGAAGTCCTCACACATTTCAAAAGCACTAATTGAGAACAATTTTTCTGACCTGTTTTGAAAATTTGTGCTCGTTCGGGTAAGTTCGCTACCCCCACCCGCGAATAACCGGCTTTAAGATGCGGTTTTAGAACGTAAGGAGTGGAGCACAAATTACAAGTAGCCCATTTTCGAAGAGCACTAATTGGGCAGATCACGCTGAGCTACTTGTTTCGCGTAAAATATATTGTGGGTAAGTCAGCGTGATTTTACACTTACCCAACTTTTAACCGTTCTAACGCTCAAACTAGATGAGCACAAATTAAAGTCTTCACTCGTTTCAAAAGCACTTATTGAGCACAATTTTTCTGACCTATTTTGAAAATTTGTGCTCGTTGGGGTAAGTTCCCTACCCCCACCCGCGAAAAACCGGCTCTAAGATGGGGTTTTAGAAGGTAAGGAGTGGAGCACAAATTACAAGTAGCCCATTTTCGAAGAGCACTAATTCAGTAGATCACGTTTAGCTACTTGTTTCGCGTAAAATATAATGTGGGTTAGTCAGCGTGATTTTACACTTACCCAACTTTGAACCGTTCTAACGCTCAAACTAGGTGAGCACAAATAACAGTCTTCACTTGTTTCAAAAGCACTAATTGAGCACAATTTTTTTACCTATTTTCAAAATTTGTGCTCGTTGGGGTAAGTTCGCTACCCCCACTCGCGAATAACCGGCTCTAAGATGGGGTTTTAGAAGGTAAGGAGTGGAGCACAAATTACAAGTAGCCCATTTTCGAAGAGCACTAATTCAGTAGATCACGTTTAGCTACTTGTTTCGCGTAAAATATATTGTGGGTAAGTCAGCGTGATTTTACACTTGCCCAACTTGAAACCTTTCTAACGCTAGAACCAGATAAGCACAAATTAAAGGCCTTCACACGTTTCAAAAGCACTAATTGAGCACAATTTTTCTGACCTATATTCAGAATTTGTGCTCGTTTGGGTAAGTCCATCGTGAATTCTACTTTACCCATTTTAAAAAATCTTTTTCTCGCATTAGATGACGAGCACAAATTTCGTTCCTTCACCTGCGGAGAGCACTAATTGAGCACAAATTTTTGATGGTGGCGTTGTTATTTGTGCTCACATGGGTAAGTGTAATTTCACGGAGGTCATCCGTCGCTAGCCTGCGGGCGGCCCCCTCTAGCTCCGAGCGGTTGGAATTGTCGGCAGAGCGATGTCTACGCGACGTCTTCCTAGCGACCACCCCCGCTTCCCTTTCCCTCTCTGCCCCCCCTCCGCCGCCATCCGCCGCTCGCCGCTCCGCGTTGGCTCTGCGTCACCAACGGCTCGCGCCCCATCCCAACGGTTACTTCAACAAGTGTCAGCCAGCCAAACGCGCCGGTTTGTCGCCTTCTAACCATTCAAACCTGTTATTTGACCGCGGTAACCATTCGCTATCATGAGCGGCGACGAAGACGGCGGAAAGCCAGTAAGTGACTATTAATAACTTCGTTGGTTCGGGAAGCATTTAAAACTTAAAACCTAGTTACGACATAACTTAACCTGTGTAGTTGTTTGGTCGCCAAAATTTCGTTGGATTTTGAAGGGGTTTTGTCTTGTTTCCTTGTTAGTTGCTTCAAATACTTTTCGAGGACCTCGGTCGTAGTTAGTTCACTGTGCGGGTTTTGTGGATTACTTTTCATGTGTTGTTTCATAGGAAGTACTGTTGCTTAGCCTAGCCTATCCCATCCTAGCATCCAATGCAAAGTCTTGCTGAGAGTTGTGAATGCGTGGATCAGTCCTTCTTACATCATAATCATTGACTTCTGCATTATTAATTTTACTTTCGTTTTCTAGTTTCGTAATTTCAAACGAGCTTTTAATAGACGAGCCAAGGTGAAGGCTGCCAAAGAGGCTCGGATTGATGAACTTCTGCACCGAATAAATCGACCAATTGATTTTGATGCCAGTAGTGACAGTAGTGAGAATGTTGTTGGAGGTGATGGTGAACGTCAAGAAAGTTTACGGGATTCAGACAGTGATGAAGGCGACGGTGAAAATGTTGGAAGCAACACTGGAAGTGATAGTCAGAGTTCACATGTGACAGACAGTAATCACACTGATGGTGAAGGGGAACAAGGTAGACAGGGTGAACATGGTGAAGGGGAACAAGGTAGACAGGGTGAACATGGTGAAGGTGGTCTTGTTGGGTGTGATGAGGTTGAAGGTGATGGTGGGGGTGATGGGAATGGGAACGGTGTGAACTTGGATGTTTGGGAACAGGGTGCCTGTGGTGCTGTCGAGGAAGAGCGTACTGATGGTGAAGATACTGATCACGAAGATGATAGGGATTCTGAAGACGATGAACATGAGCTTGACGGGAGGGGACAAAATGTAAAGGATGATAGTGAAGATGATGATAGTGATGATGATGTTCCAAGGGCTAGAGACGAGCCAAGGGTATTTGCTAATGAAAGAGAACGTGAAGATTATGTAAGGGATGGACTGAAGCAATGGGCTTTGCAGGCAGGAACATTGTCTATGCGAACACTGGACAAATTACTTGCCCATCTTCACGTAGCCTTCCCCAGTGTTCCCCTGTCGTACAAAACCGTTTAGGATACGCCCAAGAACGTTCCCATGGATGAAGTTGAAGGGGGCCAGATGTGGTACAAAGGCATCATTGCAAATCTGGATTCTTTCAACAACCTTCATGAGTACCTTCAAACCCATCCCTTAATTGAAATTGATGTGAACATGGACGGGTCAAAAAAAAAGTTCTTTTGCATTCTTGGGAAGCTTGCGGGCACTCGCAATGAACCCTTCATCATTGCAATATTCTTTGGTTCCAAAGATCCTAGTGCTGAAGTTCTCCTTGACAAATTTGTTCAGGAGTTGCATCGTTTGAAACATATTGGGTACACTTATAATGGTGTTGTGTATCAGTTCAGAATTAGACACTACATACATGATGCACCGGCCCGGGCTAAGGCCAAGTGTATTTGGGAACATGGCTCAACGTTTGCCAGTGAAAAGTGTACTGTGGAGGGAGAGTTCATTGACGGCAGAATGACATACATAGATTTGGTTGCTCCCCTACGCACTGATCAGTCCTTCAGGATCAGAGACCAAGAAGAGCACCACAAAGGGATTTCTCCCCTTGAAGAACTCGACGACTGGGGACCAGTCTCTCAGTTCAGATTGGATGTATTACATCTGGTGCACCTTGGTGTGTTTAAGAGACTCCTTACATTAGCTTGGAAAAAGTGGAATGGGCGACCCAAACTGCCTCTGCAGACCTGGAATAATATGTCGGAGACCATTGTGGAATTGGTTCCTTCATGCCCCAGTGACTTTAACAGGCCTCCGAGACCTTTTTCAGATTTAGCATTTTTCACTGCCAAAGAATATCGCAGATCGTTGCTATATGAGGGCGTACTAGTGTTCAGAGACAATTTGCATGCTAATGTTTATAGCCACTTCCTCCTGCTGGATTGTGCCATGTATATTTTGAGTAGTCGTTCTTATTACATTATCAAGAATGCTCAAGCGAAGGAAATGGTGCGCCTTTTTATATCTCATAGTGTGAATATGTATGGAGAGAAATTTGTTGTGTACAATGTTCACAGTTTGTATCATCTACCTGAGGAATGTCTCGAGCATGGTCCTGCTGATAGTTTCAGTTCTGTCCCTTTGAGGACAAATTGGGACAAATTAATAAATCTCTTAAGTCTGGCTTCAAGCCACTGCAACAAGCAGCCAATCGTGACTTGGGGAAATACAGACCCATTCAATTGTGTTTGATTATTTAAATGACGAAGTGATTGTGTCCAAGGAGCATTTTATTGAAAATGAAGTTGTTGCTGGAGACCATTACAAATGTTTGCTGGTAAATGGTGTTATGTTCAAATGTAATGTGAGAGACTCTTGTTTTCTTACCAAAGATCAGGATGTTTTGGTCTTAAAGAATGTTGTGCTAATCTTACTTAAATGTGTATCGTGTCCCTGGCGTCCGCCGAGCTACGCGGAGGTAGCGGTCTCGAGACCTCCCGCGAACTTAGCGCAACCACCCGCACGCACACTCACACACACACATATACACACTCTAGGCTGCCGACGGCGGTCTCAAGAGTTATTCCTACCTACCCTCCCAATGCTATGCTATGGGTCTCGAGGACGGTGGTCCGAGCGACGCGCCTGGCCCGAGGGGCAGAACGCATAGCGACAGGCGACGGTCCCGGCGACGAACCCCTGCCTAACACTTGAGGATCTCGAGGCCGGTAGTCCGAGCGACACGCCTGATTCTATGAAGCAGAACGCATAGCTGCGGGTGACCGGCCCAGAGGCGACTCCCTTCCTGCCTAACGTTAACGACGCGAAACTAACGAACCTAACCATTCACTCGGGATCAATAAGGTTAAGCATCAACACTAACTCGGGCTCGTGATTCTCCGATTTATTGTACAAAACTCACCGCAATAAATAATATATTCTCCGCGCCAAAGCACAGGTCAAACCTTGAAGACGCGCTGCGTTGTCTCCTCGGCCGGCCTCGTCTCGGCGGGGGTAGTTGTCTCCTCTGCTGATCTCATCTCAGCGGGGGTGATGTCTCCTCGCTGATCTCGTCTCAGCGGGGGTGATGTCTCCTCTGCTGATCTCGTCTCAGCGGGGGTGATGTCTCCTCTGCTGATCTCGTCTCAGCGGGGGTGATGTCTCCTCGGCCGGTCTCGTCTGCGGGGGTGATCTCCTAGGCCGGTCTCGTCTCAGCGGGGGTGATGTCTCCTCGGCCGGTCTCGTCTCAGCGGGGGTGATGTCTCCTCGGCCGGTCTCGTCTCAGCGGGAGTGATGTCTCCTCGGCCGGTCTCGTCTCAGCGGGGGTGATGTCTCCTCGGCCGGTCTCGTCTCAGCGGGGGTGATGTCTCGCTGGTCTCTGACTCGATGCTCGATGCTGAGTGTCCATGGCCGGCCCTCCCGGGCCGACCGACTTGGCTTCGTCGCGGGCACTCACGGAACTGAACCGAACGGGCACCGAACTGTGCTGACTCCCGAATGACTGACTCCCTCCGAACTGAACTGTACTGTCCTCAACTAAAACTGAACTCAACTGAACTGAGCTCTGGTCGCCCGGACCGTCCCTTATATACGGGGCCGGCGACAACACCTGCTCATCACCGGCCACGCGCCGCCGTAGCCACCGCGGCCCTCCGCGGCCGCCGCGGCCCACGGCCCTCGGCCGGCGATGCGGGCGATGACGCACCGGAATGTTCCAGGCAATTGCGTAACACACATGAGGAGGAGTAAATTCCCTCGCACCACCGTCGCTATCTGTCCTCATGCCAAACCTAATTTACGCGTAAAATGTAAGAAAGAAAAGGTAATCGATCGCGCCGCCCTGGCAGGACAACCTCTCTTGGATTCAGAGAGAGACATTTAGAGATCCGGGCCTCCCCAGTAGTCGTGCCTTAGATCCATCCTTACCAGAGACCCCGAGACTGCTCTACGTCTGGCCGACACCTCCGTGTTCTGGACCAGGGAAAGAGGCTACGCCAGACCCGCTGTCTCGGCGTTGTCACGGGCAAGGTAGTCAGTCTTAGGTGGGGTAGCCAGGGGAACCTCGCCACCGACTGGCTTAATCGCTCGCCCGGCCCGCCACCACTGACACTCAGCAACATGTGCGTCGCGTGAACTTGACCCTGACAAGGCTTGCGTTACACGCTGCAGGTCCCAAGCCGTCCCGTGTTCTCTTTCTCCTCTGTCTCTCGCTATCTGCCCGTTCCACCGGCAGGCACGACAAGAACCGATTCCTTCCCTACATGGTCTATCCGAACACCGCGCTGACAGACCCTCCTGGCTACCAGAGCCATGCGTCTTTCTGCAAACTATGGCTCTCGCACAGGCGGTCGCCGTTGGCGCGAACAAGCTAAATTTTGGCTACCTCTCTGGCAAAGTCAAATTTGTCTGACGGTGCTGCGAACCGACATTTACACCTCCCTCACAGTTTAACCGCTACATGTCGATGAAGGCTTTGCCAGGCTTGGCCTGGCTGCACGCCACCGGCAATCAATTAATCGAAAACTTGATGATTGTCACTGACACACAGTTACTCTAGCGAAACCTCGGTGCGGCACGGCCAACGTGCTACCACCCGGCTGCTCCGCTGTGTCCCCGCACTCCAGTTGCGCAACATCCGCAATACCGCTGCGGTATTTGCCGACCCCAGACACTCAGGGCCGCACCTGCAGGCCGCGCGATCGGCGGCGCGTGCAGAGATTTTCGGGCACGGGCGGAGGCCTCACAGTGACAAACAACTCCACATGTCAATTAACTACTGGTCTCTCGGAGGCCTCAGCGGTCGCTTTCTAGCCTGCTAGCGGTGACGTGCACCCAAACCAAGCCAGTGGCATACTCGCCCTATCTCTTGTTATCCAAAATTTACTTTTGGCATAACATGGCTTCTTGGTGAACTTGCTGAGGACATGACGTCAGAAATTCTGTGGCCACCACATTCAGCTGACTCTGAAAAATATGCCAGGAAAGAGCGAGGTCCATATGAGGGCTGGATAATTTACACAGTGTTGGTGAAACGATTCTACTGTAAGTTCTTATTTCTTTTCGCATTATTTTTGTTTGTAGCTACCTGGGTTCATATATATGGAAGCCAATATTTTGAACCTTTTTTTTTATTGCAGATGCTTATCTAGATGCTGCAAACGGCTGCAAGCATGGAGTGGAGGTGGAGGATACCTCCTATGAAACGGACCAAAGGGTCAGAGAAGGAGGAAGAAGAGGACTTTCAGTACTGATGAGAGTGAGAGTGAGAGGAAAAAGAAGAAACCAGTAATGAAGAAAGGTAGGAGGAAGCCCAAAGAACCGTCCCCTCCACCACCACCTGCTTTCTCAGAACCGGAACAGTATGTGAAATCACCTTTGCAGCCAGTATCTGTGTCTGCCTGTTCTATGACGATGACTCCAAACAAAAAGCTGACAGACCTTCTTCCTGTTCCTGCACCTACTACATTGAAGACCATCCCGCCTTCCTGTAAGTCTTCAGAGCAATGCCGCAGCAACAAATTTAAAGTTTCTATATCCAAGAGCTTGCCCTCTTCCTCCACAATTCCTGCGCAGCATCAGAAACCATCTGCAGATGGGAAGAAAGTAAATGTTACTGAAGCGCTAGTGGATCAGATTCTGACAAGTGAGCATGTCGAACCCCAAGAAAGAACTCCACAGAAGGGGGCATCACCAGCATCCACTGTTGCTGTGTCCTCCGAGAAGAAAACTTATTATGAGTCGCCAATAAGTCCATCTCGAAAGCTTAGGCGCTTTAGTCCTGTCTCATTTCAAACCAGTCCCTCTGTCAACCTTGGTTCCGCTTGTCCTCAAAAAGTTGGGTACACGAAAAAATTTATTTCAAGAACCTGACAGCAGATGTGAGTAGGCAGTATTTTATCATACAACTGTTTTATGCTCTGTATCTTGTGACTGACTTGGTACTTTGTTTATTTCAGCCATAACAACACGACAGTTGGTAGATGAAAGTAAGTAACTGCATACTGTATGTGATTGTGGTCTCTAAAGCTGTATTCTGATCATGTCTGCATTTAAAATTTCAGTTGACAGTGTCGCATACGGAAATGAGCTACTCCAGGACGGCTCGGAGCATCACAATTCAGAAGACAGTAACCACATCTTTTCCGAATAAAGTAATAACAATGAAGAGAATAATGGTAAGCAAGATATAGTTTCAAATATATTTCTTAAAACTTTTGAATGCTCCCTGTACAGTTAGCCAATCACTTGTACTTTGCAGAGAGCTGTATTTCACATCTTGGAGCCAGCAGTAGTGGCAATGATTTACATTTTGATGTAAATATGACTGACACTTCTAGTGTCAAGACTCTTTGATCAATGAATCATTGTACCCTTGCAAGAGACTCTAACTTATGTGCATTCATTTTCTATTTGCAGTGAATGTGAGACGGCTGAATGCAGATGTTAAGATTCTACTTCAGAAATTCCATGAAATGGATAAGAAAATTGATTCTGTAGGTAGTATCATGAACAAAGAGGTGAAACTAGTAAGCTCTAAAGTTGACATTGTAGCCATGAATGTTGAAGTGTTAGTCAGCAAACAAGTTCCTGGTTCAAAATTTAATGTACCAGTTGGCCTGCCATCATTGCTAGTAGATGACATAAAAGACTTTTCAGCTATGGAATTTTTTTTTATCACGATCTGTGAATATGGTTGCTGCTGTGAGGTGGACCACTTATCCATGTATATAAATCTTCCTTTAAGGGAGAGTACCTTGCTCGTTGCATATCACCTGACAACTTTGAGAAAAGTGTGCGGCTTCTGCTTCGGAAGTCAATTGGTTACGATTTAGCCAAACACTACACATTCTCAGGTCAGGGAGAAGGGAACAGCTCCTTTGAGCAAACTAAAACATGGGCGATGATAATCAGTAAGTATCTCTCCATCTTAATTTTCTAAAGAGAAATGTTCATGTCTCCTGATTCAAATGAAATGGTACATTTCAACTCCATTACCATTTTATAGATACTTCTTAAAGTATCTTCATGAAAAGCTTAAGCTGGAAATTAGGATTTTGATTTTGACACCCCTTATTTAATAGTCTTCCTTGCCTTCAGCTGCTTGCATCTTGTAAATGCTTTCCTTTAACATTTGTATGTATTGTTGCATTAGTATCAAAGTGGGAAAGGTCATTTATACTGTGCATATTTCAGGTGCTTTATTGACAGTTTTTTAAAAAAGCAAAGTTTTCAGTGCGCCGGCCATTGCTGGGCGATGGTTGACGTTGTTCAAGGGCTCAGGTGGAAAACATGCAAAGCCCACCAAGTCCCCGTCGAAGTCACAGAGTTCCAGTTCCTCTAAGTCTCACTCCAGATCTTCAAAGTTGCACTCTGTTTCGGGCAAGAAAAGCGACCATTCTCATTCCAGCAGCAGCAACAGAAAAAGAGGCGTGATTGATAGTGATAGTGATTGAGTTTTTAAATTGGGGGCGCGTCAACTGGTCCAGCTCTATAACTGGTCCAGCCCGACAACTGGTCCAGCTCTACAACTGGTCCAGCACGACAACTGGTCCAGCTCTACAACTGGTCCAGCACGACAACTGGTCCAGCCCTTGTGTCCCTCACTCTGTGCCGACAACTGGTCCAGCTTTTAAACTGGTCCAGCAAACTAGCGCGTGGTGTTTTGCTCGGCAGTTCAGGTGGTCATCGAAATAGCCGGTCAATAAGATGCACGTGGACTTTATAACCTTTTCTACTACAGGAATATTATCTGGCACTTCTGTCTCCTACTAGTCCAATCATGGAATTCGATCTTGATGAACTGGTTGAAGGGTCAACTCAGGGACCATACATCCCTGAGTATCACTTACAATCCCCGATTCGGGGTGTCACTAGGGAGCTATTCTGTGAGATGCTTTCTCACATCCAAACAGATAGAAAAGAGTACATCCAAACCATTCCGAGAGAGCTGCGTCGAGGGATTGGTGCATTTTACACACTCCTTGAAGATGGAACAATACAGATGCCAGAAGGTATAGAGGGAGTGGGTGAACTATCTTCTGGGTCTGAGGCCCTGTATGGAGATCTATTAGCAGGAACGTATTTTGAAGATGATTCCAATTGGAAGTCCTCATTTTTAACAACTTTCAATCTGGATCGGGAGTGTGCTAACGTGAGTTTGGCCGCAAACATTGATTTGGCTGTAGGGAGTTTAGTTGGAGACACTGCAAAGAATCAGCTACGAAGCTCCATAGTCAAATTCAGCCCCTCGGATAATGTATTGCACATGGCTCTCAATCGTGATCGTTGGGAGAAGGTTCGAGATCTGATGATCACACGACAAATGGCTCACTCTGTGCAGGTTTCTTGCTACGTGGTGGGTGTGGGCAAAAAATCCCAAGTCTGGTACAATGCGGCCTTTGTGTTGTTAAGGGGTGAGACTTGCATGTACGTCTTTGATTATCAGCAAGTCATGATGCTGTGTGATACCATCACCGCCCGATTCCTCACTCTTCTTGCAACAGAGTTGTATCACTCCTGTGAGCTTACTCACGTCTTCTCTTCACGAGGTATCTGCCATATATATGCCTGGGGTGACGCTCTCCTGTCTCGGAGAGGTAACGCCGCCTACAAGCTTCTGAAGATGTTTGAACCCTGGTGCATGGGGGAATTCCTTGCACGATGGGAAACTCTGCCTATTTGCAAGAAGTTCCGGGAAGAATTAATGAGTTCATTAGAAACTCCAGAAGATAGACAAGTTATGGAAGAATTAACAAAAATTCTGAATGAGGCGGCTCATAGTCCGAACCAACTAGGGGAAATGTTCAGATGCTTCAGACACTTCGGGCACCCGACAGTTGACGAGACCCTAGCTGCCAAGACGCAGAAAGACCGAACCCGAGCACCCCTCCCTGTGGACGCCACCACACTCCTTGAAGTGGAAGGTGCTCTTGTCCGAACCTTGGTTACACAATGGGTTGCAACCCATTCTGCGTGGCCAAAGTGCCACCTCAAGGAGGGGGCTGTCGTCGGGCATGATATGGAACAATTACTTAAGTTACGCCCTATGATGTGGGCGGAGTATGAACCCAAGATATCACTCCTAGATTGGTCACAGATAGAGTTTGGGCCCCTGTTCACCTTTGACGATTTCAAAGATTTCACCGAATTGCTCAATGACAAATCAATCTCCCCAGAAAGAAGTCGCTGGTTTGAGGTGTACAGTGAAGAGATGCGTCGGGAGTTCCACGGGGAACACAAAGGGAAACCAAATCGTCGCCTGTTGAGAGAAATTTTGGAGCGACCAGTGTTCGATTTCCTCGAAATCAGGCAATTGATTCAGGCAGGAATGGTCCGATGGGCGTGGCTCATCGTGGGCTTGCACGCCAAGGAGAGGGAAATGAAGGAGAAAGCTCGGCTGTTCTCAATCTTGGTCCTTGAGATCAGGACCTATTTTTCTGTTTCAGAGAAGAATTTAGCCCTGCGACTGCTAAAGTACATTCCAGGTCAGACGATGACGATACCGGAATCTGTGTTAGCAGCGAGAATGTTCGCCGTCACAAAGCCTAAGGATGATGATCTTAATGTGAGAGTAATTATGTCACTAGATTTTGACAAATTCAATCAGTCCTGGTCGTATGCAAGCACACTACCTTTCTTCAAGATGTTCGACCAAATGTTCAACACGCCAGGCTTGTTTGTGTTCACTCATCGATTCTTTCAGCATGCGTTTTTTCATCTCTCATCTTGTTACAATCCCCCAGCATGGATGAGGAAGAACTTGGGTGATACAGTGTGCTTGGACACCATACCGGAGGAGTATACATATGTAGAGAGTGATACGACATGGCAGGGACAAGAAGGGGGTCTCGAAGGATTGAGACAGAAGGGCTGGACCATCATTATAATGGCTGCCCTTCATGCTGTTGAGTATAAGACCGGAATCTCAAGCACAATGTTGGGCCAGGGAGACAACCAAGTGCTCGTTCTGTCAATACCCACACCAGCAACATATAGTGGTTCAGGCCTGCAATACGCGAGAGAACACTCCGCAGCATTAGAGTGCACCATACGCTCTTATCAAGAATCTTTGTACTCCATGTGTAAGGGGCTTGGAATGACATTAAAACTTGATGAAACATGGGTCTCCCAACGACTTCTCAATTACGGTAAAGAACTCATTTTTGATGGAGTGAGTTTGACCCAGGAAATACACAAACTCAGCAGGAATTTCCCTGAAAGCAACGACACCTACCCTATGGTTGATTCTAGGGTTGCATCAGTTTACTCTGCTGCCCACACTGCTGCTGGGAAAGGGATACAACCTGTCCTTCCTTATTATCTAGCTGTCCTGGAGGCGCACAGGATCCTTCGACAGACAGCACAGACATCTGCGTCTGGGAAGAAGCTCGCTATCGAGCTACAAAAGCAAGGTGTTGATTGTTCTCAACTCAGGTTGCAACTGATGACCATACTCCTAAAGGACTTTGGGGGTCTGCCAATCATGCCATTCACTGAATTCCTTTACAGAGGACACCCCGATCCACTGACGGGTCATCTTGTGTGGTTGAGAGCGCTAGGGAAGTATTTCTCCCCTGCTCGTCGGGTGATGGAGTGGGTGGCGTCGGGAGTGGGCCTAAAGACAGATGTCACCACCGAGGATAAGTTTCGCTTAATTCAGGACCCATTGTGCCTCAACATGCATGGGACGGGTAGCCACAGCAAGTTTGTCCGGGATCTCTTAGAGGAGCAAGTGCGGGCGTTGGCAAAGAATCAGGAGTTGCAGAAGATATTTTGTGCTGCGGGTGGGGACCAGCATCGAGAAAACTTGATCAATTACCTCTGGAGCGTGAATCCCTGCTGTCCCAGGGTGATTGGCGAAGTTTTCAGGAATTCAGTTGAGGGTTACATGTTAAGCGTGCTGGCGAAATTCTCTGACATGAAAACGATCAAGGGTATGCTCTCTCCGGACCGCGCTCAAGCCTTAGTCAATGAGCTCTCTTCACGCGACGATAGAAAGTTTTGTGGCGTGATCACTCTATGTGATGATATCATAAAGCGGAAGTTCCAGACTCCACTCAAGGCGAGTGCTTTATCAGTGAAAATGAGTGAGCCAGATTGGGTGGCATCGTTGTGGAGATGCACCACAAAACTTGCGCAATGGCTGCGCGACCAGTCCTGGCAGAGAAAGATAGAGGGTTCCACCACTCCGCATCCCTTGGAACAGTTCGGCTGGCATCTCGGAGGAGCAGGTGTCTGTGTGGCTGAATCCAAGGAGCTTTCGTTGTGTCCCGAACACATCACGTACTCTGTGAGGCGTCAATCAGACTCCGTGACTAAGGTGGGCTTCCCGGAGAGGCAAAGTCTCTGCTTTTTCCGAGGTCCTTACACTCCCTACTCGGGATCGTCCACCAGTGAGAAGATCAGTCAGGGAATGTTTAGTTTCCCTGTCGTGGAGAGGGGAGTCAGGGCAGCCCAGCAGTTGGTCAGAATCAAAGATTGGGTTAGTGATCCAAGCTCCACCTTCCCCAGTTTGCTTAATGCGATTTGTGGTACAAGAACAGACATGCCTCTAGATGTGATGGAGTTTATCGTGGGTAAAAACTATGGAGGTTGTGTGGTCCACAGGTTCCGAGACGTCACGTTGCGACACGATTCCAGGCCCAACCATAGGCCCAATATGTCCACTTCTGTACGTATGTCAAGCGACCGAATGGGTATCTACTCCCGTGGTGCTGACAACTATACCATGCACTTTCAAGGGGCATTTCTCGCCACCCATTCAGGCATCTCAATGATCTCCGCATTTCCCCACCTTGGGTCTGGAGATAACTTGAGAGTCCTGCATCAACATGTCAAATGTTCTGACTGTTGTGTTCCAATTGTCGACGAGCCACTAAGCTCTGACCAACCAGTGCCAGAGTTAAGAACTGCTAAGGGGTGTGCTCTTGTGTTCTCTGAAGTGTCGGACTTGGAGTCCCGCCTGATTTGGCATGACATTGCACCAGGGATTATGGTTGCGCCTGCAGATCTTGGACGGTCACGGACGAACACCCATAGGTTCACAGCTCAGGCTGTGGCAACCTTAATCCTGTCTATGCATCAATCTGCATTGAGCCCTGGGAGCTAGGGTGTGCCATACTTCATTTTTTTCGAAATTCGGTGTACGCGTTACCTCAATCGAGGCCATTTTTCATGCTGATTCCGAGGAAAAAAGGTTCAAAAATTAGGAGGCCGTTTAGGGGGTCCGACTCGCCTCGGTTGGGGGCCGGAATGCCCCTCTACAAGGCGAAAAATTAATGTTGTCAAAAAAATTTGAAAAAAATTCCCCAACCCAAATCGACGAAAGTAGGGCCCTAAAGGGCTGAAATTTCAAGGAAAACGTCGTATCTCTTATGGTTCCGAAGATATCGGCATTAAAGGTGCAAAAATCGATTATTGCACTTTCAATGCCGATACCTCCGAAACCGTGAGAGATACGACGTTTTCCTTGAAATTTCAGCCCTTAAGAACCCTACTTTCGTCGATTTGGGTTGGGGAATTTTTTTCAGAATTTTTTGACAACATTAATTTTTCGCCTTGTAGAGGGGCATTTCGGCCCCCAACCGAGGCGAGTCGGACCACCTAAACGGCCTCCATATTTGTTTACCTTTTTTCTTCGGAATCAGCATGAAAAATGGCCACGATTGAGGTAACGCGTACACCGAATTTCGAAAATAATGAAGTATGGCACACCCTACTGGGAGCCAAGGTGAGGTAACTCCACCAGATCCCATACGGCATGATACCTCTTTAACTGTTGGAGTTATTCTCAAATTGGGAATACCATCTCAACTACGTGCTGTGGCTCGCTTGTGGTTGGCAGAGAATGCCACATACTTGAGCCTAGAGGCAGCGAATACCGGATTAACCTTGGAGGTCATTGTTGAAAGCATCCTCCTCCTCCCTCGGCTGTCCTTATGGTCCGCCCTCATACCCCAATTCATGATCCCTGAGCTGCGAGACGAGCTGATGACTGCATATGACAGAACTCCGAGCAATGTTGACGCTTTCTGGTCGGGGGCTGGACTGAGCAAGTTCTTGTCTCATCTCATGGTGGGAGTTGTTCGCTCAATTGTGAAGGACAAAGACTTTCGGCTACCCCTGCTGTGTTCTTCTCCTGGGTTTCCCCCCATCAGATTGCTTCGGTTGTGGGTGAGATCGGTTGGCATGACTGCCTATTACGGCAACTGGCGAGCAATACACCAGATCTGCAAGTCAATGGATGGATCCATAGCAAAGATCTCCCAGGGTGGTGTTCTGCAAATGTCTGATTTTGTCCAAGCATACTTAGAGTTGAAGGCGTCACACCCCTTACTACCCAGCTATAGTGAGAAGACCATCAGGATTTCGTCAGTTGGAGCGGAAGTGTGGACCCAACCTGAGAATCTCCCGCCTGTAACCCTTCGTGCCATATACCACATCCTTCAGGGTGTAAGGTATCAGAGGGAACTATTTCGTGCATTAGGAGAGATCCCATTGCCACATTTGGTGTCAATTAAAGTGCACCAATACCCTTCATTCACCATCCCCCCACTGGCGGAAATTGTTCCAGCATCACCAATCGGTGTTCCCCGTTATCTAGATAGAGCTGACCACAAGTACCGTCTCTTCGGTCGCTACAGCACGGCTCCATTGAAGCTTCTACACCTTCTGTCCCATTACCAAGCCACCCAGCACAGTTGCAGCATCCATGTCGCGGAGGGTGCGGGTGGGATGGTGGCGACCACCCACTTGGCTTGTGGCACTACCACATCAGTCTACAATAGCCTGTTATCTGGAGACACGGCAATGCCTCAAAGGTATGCAGGGTACATGCCACCGGAACTTGTGAGATTCCAACAAACCCTGGATGTCCGAGGGACTCAGATCTGTGCAGAGTACGGGGGTGACTTGTGTGACCCCGTGTATTTCAATGAACTCATTCAGGAGATCTCAGCTGCTCCAGTGGCTACTCTACTCACAATGGACGCTGAGACCTCAGGTGGGGTAAGCACGGATGTATCCCTTCTCCTTGCAGAGAGAGTGGTGCAGTTGGCTGCCCGACTGCCCGGAAATGCCCTCATCATCTTTAAAAGTTTCTGTCACGATCCAGACTTGTTGAGTCAGCAGCTAGGCCTTTTGAGTCACTGCGCTTCTGACATGTGGGTCACTGTCCCAGTTGGGTCTTCCCATCAGTCTATGGAGGTGTATATAGTCATTCGGAATCGAGGTCTCATTTATGGTCCCGTTTTCCAGGTCCGACCTGAGACATCCTACATCAACCTGGATGTAGTCAAGCAGGACCTATCAGCTCTAAGACGAAGGCGGATGAGTCCAACCCCATTTCAGAAAGAGTGGGAAGGGCCGTGGATAGTAGCATCACAAGCAATGTTTAAGCTAGGATTCTCCCTAAATCTGGACTCTTCGCTCGCTACTCTTCCCGGCCGATGCACCATTGTTTTGCTCGGCAGTTCAGGTGGTCATCGAAATAGCCGGTCAATAAGATGCACGTGGACTTTATTACCTTTTCTACTACAGGAATATTATGTGGCACTTCTGTCTCCTACTAGCTACCGCTCACGACTGCCGGCCGCACCGTCGCTCCAGCCCCGGGCCTCCGATGCGCCCGGCCGTGAGCCGCCTGTGACATATGATCCGCGGTCAGTCTCTCTGTCTAGGGGGCCGTGGCGACCGCGGGCGCCTGCATCTTCACCCGCGCGCCGCGGGCTTTTCGAATATGTGCGGGGATCCCGCTTCCGCACAACAGTGGGGCAAGGCGACAAGTGGTCCAGCCCGACAACTGGGCCAGCCCGACAACTGGTCCAGCTTTTCAACTGGTCCAGCGAACCAGCGCGCGAGGCAAGGCGACAACTGGTCCAGCCCGACAACTGGGCCAGCCCGACAACTGGTCTAGCTTTTAAACTGGTCCAGCGAACAAGCGCGCGAGGCAAGGCGACAAGTGCTCCAGCCCGACAACTGGTCCAGCACAGCCGCTCTGTTACCTCTCGCGAGTGCCCCGACAAGTGGTCCAGTGCTGCCGTTCTGCTCTGTTCCCTGAGCTTGCCGACAACTGGTCCAGCCCGACAAGTGGTCCAGCCCGACAACTGGTCCAGTGCGCCAAAAACGCGCTCCATCTGCCGTCCCTTCGACGAAGCTGTCGCTAGCCTCACACCATGTACGATGCTGAATCTGGCCCCCTCGGTACCACAAGAGAACCCCGCGCGAGGCTACGTGTTACCAGCTATGAGAAACTCTAAAGTCACATCATTACGCGCACTCAAAGCACATTATGGGCAGCGGTATAAGAAATTAGCAGAACGTACTCGGTTAGGTTTTCGTTTTTGAAGTCATGAGGCTCAGAATTACTCCCGGATTCATTTTTACTCTCCAAACTGCAAATTTTATCCAATCTGCGGCATTCTTTCGTACTGTGACACCAAGAACTCTTGTGGTAGACATTAAGACACATCAGTCATGTACTGCGTGTTGGTAAGGATTTCGTAAGCATTTGAATTTGAAAATAAAGTGTCTAAGGTGGTGCCAGTAGCCTCGGTGGCCTTTTTTCAGTCACCCTTTTCCGTCTGCTACCACCTGGTACCAGTTCATAATTGAACTTCCCACTTAAGGCCGTGCCGCCGTGTCTGTTGAAATTTGACTTCGAGGTAGGGTGATGAAATTTTATATACCCGTAGATTCGGCTCTAAGTAGGAGCCCTTCAAAATCGCAAGTCGATGAACCAATTTTGAACGGCGATACAGTTGGTCAAAGTGGCCAATTTTTTAGAAACGCCTGTGCAAAAAGTATCCATCGCACGAGGTTGGTGAGCATAGTTTTGGGAACGGGACAGAGTGGCCTAGCGTTCATACCTAGTCCGAAGATTCGGTCACGCTATAAAGTGTTTTATTTTGGCGTCCGAATTTGGCGGATTTCGATCAGTTTGAAGCAGAGACTTTTTGAAACCCGCGGGTATTGGGACTGGCTACGGCACCTCGGGGCGTCTCTCTCATTTAAAAAAATATGCTCGCCAACCTCGTGCGATGGATACTTATTGCACAGGTGTTTCTAAAGTGAGAGCTGTTTTGGGTACCTTGCGTCACTTCTGAAACTGGCGGGCTCCAAAACGCTGTCTGCACAGTGGCGCTGGCGACGTATGGAGGAACTGCGTCGGAGGTAATGGGACTCGCTGCGCTCGGCCTTCGGCCCTCACCCCCCCCCCCCCCCCCCCCCCCGTGGCGGGCTCTGCCCGCCCGTTTGGCGGCCTTCGGCCGCCCAAGTGTGTGTGTGGGGACGGATTCAGTTATTATACAGGGGATGACGGTCCCCCGGCATGCGTGTTGGGTTTTTTGAGTCGTCATTTACGGACGGTCTCCCGGAATGCGGCCCTCACCGTGGCGGGCTACGCTCGCCCGAGGCGGCCTTGCGGCCTAACCTAATGGAGCCAGGCCCCAACCTAATCGAGCCACGCCCTAACCTAATCGAGCAAGGCCCTAACCTAACCTAGCCCACACGGATGACCACAACTTTTTTTTCTCTTCTTGTGCGCACATCCGGTTTGGCGGCGCCCGGGTGGCGGGCTTGGCCCGCCAGAACGCGGGCTGCGCCCGCGTTTTTCCCTCAGTTTATTGAATGTATTACCAAAGCTACCCAACCCTCTCCTACCCTCACGTTATCGACGAGCGACGCGGCGTGAAACAGTCTGGCTGCTGCCATCCGCTCCGTGTGACGCACAATCAAAAACTGGGTAGTGGCGTTCTTGGTAACACCTGTTAGGTGTGGTGTGCGTCTGCTCCGTGCTATCTTATCGCTCATCGGTGTCCCTCTTTCTGGAGGGGTTAGCCGAGCAGTGGAACGGAGTCTGCGAAGGACTTCAAATTGCGACAAAGCGACCACTGAGGTAAGGACACATTCGCTGCTGTATAGGCACAGGTCGCAATAGACAATTCCGGTGTGGCTTGGAGTGCCTCTAGAATCCGAAATTTGTAAAGCAGTGTGCCGAGGACCGGAAGGTGAGTGCACTCAGCTGCTCATTTTATCGTTAACTTTGAATATTTATATTTCCACTCAAGGTATAGAAGTCTTGCTCACTCATCCAAACAAAATGTTGAACTTTTCTATCCCAGTTCTGTTCGAACATAAGACCAACATCACGGACCAACATCCTCATGGAATAATAAATCAGAGTTGTTTTCCACCAACCGCTTAAAAATGCTGACCCCAATTAATGCGTACGCCAGAACGCTACCATCACCCATTGCTGCGAACGAGAAACAAAGAAAAAGACAAGATGGTTTTTAAAGTTCAAAGAATATTCCAGAGTCGAAGAGTTATCGTGGCAAGAAGGACCAGCAGAACAAGTAGTAACTTCCACCAGAGAACAGTGGAAGGAAGAAAAAGCAAAATTGTTCTTTATAATCAACAAGGGCAAAATGTAAAATACAACAAAGTATAAAGGGTAGAGGGAATTTCCTTTAGAAGAGCAATTCACAGACGAAGGAAAATGCAATTGCAGACAAGAATTATTCGGAACACAAGTGTGCCTACAGGCCAAGGTAGGTGTGCGCTGATTGGGCGACACAGCGACGTGTCAAAGAAAAGAAACGCCATCTCGCGCGTGACTTTTAGCGAGCTCTAACTCGCGCGTACCTCCTAGCGGGCTCTATCTCGTGCGTCCGTTTTAGTCGGCGCTAACTCCTAGTCATAAGCATAGGAGTTAGAGCCGGCTAAAACGGACGCACGAGATAGAGCGCTCGTTAGAGCTCGCTAAAAGTCACTCGGGAGATAGTGTTTCCTTTCTTTGACACGTCGACAGCTGCTGATTGCCGCCAGCTCGCTCGTCGAAGACCAGTGGCTGCAGCTGCAGGCCATGCCCAGTGGGTAGAACCCACTGAGAGAAAAGCTTTGTCCTTTATAAAGAAGTCATAAAACCAGAGGAATGGTTCTCTGCTACTTTGACGCCGGAGTGGTCGCAAAACAAGGTGTAAAATTTATGGTGTACCAAATTGTTACTGGCACGGCTACTGGCACTTTTCAAAAGTACAGTGCCCGGGTGGGTTCGATTCCTGCAAACGGTGTACGCCTAATTTTACGCGTTATTTTGCTAACATGCCTGAATGCCGGAACCAGCATTCCCCGACGTGTACAACCCCCTCCCCCTCTTCTTTCCGAACCCACCCCTGCCTTGACCAAGCAGGCCTAGGTAGGTGTGCGCCCAGACGGAGTCATTGATACTTTCGACAAGTTCGACTTAAAGTTCGGCGAATAGTGCTTCTTAATGAGCAATTTGGAGCAGGGCCTCTTCAATGGCACTTAAGTCTGGTGCATAGACTTAAAGTTCGACGAACAGTGCTTCATAATGAGCAATTTGGAGCAGGGCCTTTTCAATGGCACTAAAGTCTGGTGCATAGACAGATTTCCGAAATGTCCCAGCGTCAGCCACGAACAGGCCTATGTAGGTGTGCGCCGCCCAAACCACCAAACTATATGACGTGCTCGCTGCACTCAAAGCCCAGGGAACCCTACAATCTCAATTTCCCTATGTCTGGCGAGATTGAGGTGCGCGAAAAGTATGAAACCTGCCGCACGAACGGCAATTGCCATCAAGTCGTCATGTGACCGAATTGTTTCCCCACCAAACCATTACCTATCCTTTCTCAAACTGGAGGAAGGCTTTGTTCTTTATAAGGAAGTCATGAAACGAGAGCAATGGTTCTCTGGTACTTTCATGCCGCAGTGGTCGCAGAACAACTTTCACTGATAGGGTATTCCGCTACACCCCAGAACGGAAATAGGAAGAAGGCAAGAAGTGCTAACAGATGGGTAAGAAGAAAGGCGATCCCCATGTCTGGCGAGATTTAGCTGCGCGAAAACAATTAAACCTGCCGCACGAACGGCAATTGCCATCAAGTCGTCATGTGACGTATGTCCGCTATCCACATGGTTTGGACTAAGCGGACGGACCCTTGTGCTCACCTTACTGACGCATGAAGCCCATCGATCCTCATGGAATAAAACCGAATTGTTTCCCCACCAAACCATCACTTATCCTTTCTCAAACTGGAGGAAGGCTTTGTTCTTTATAAGGAAGTCATGAAACCAGAGCAATGGTTCTCTGGTACTTTCACGCCGCAGTGGTCGCAGACCAACTTTCACTGATAGGGTATTCCGCTAAACCTGAGAACGGAAATAGGAAGAAAGCAAGAAGTGCTAACAGATGGGTAAGAAGAAAGGCGAAACGTCCCAGAGCAACTAAAGAGCAGAAGGTTAATGTGGTCGAAGAAGAATAGAACAACTTATGCAAAGTGTAGAGTGTCACTTTTAAAAGGAAAGGTTATGGTGGCAAGAAGAAGCGTCAAAACGAGTAGTATCTACCAGAGAACAGAGGGTTCTCCAAAATACCAGTTGTAAAGAAAGTATTGTGTTCCTAGAAGTTTTGCCTAGGCTGAACTGATACCGCTGCACCTCGACACATGGGTAAAGAGTCTCTGCGCGCTTGTCTAATGAATGACCAGTATCACTGATGATAGCAATGTTTTTTAAAAATGACACTCTACAATTTTTGATCTCCCTCCACAACAAAATGCCCCCAATTTGCTAGAATTTCCAAGAACTAAATCTAACCTATTTTAAACCAGTTGCACTTGACAGAAATAATAATAATAAATTAGGTTTACCCAGGACGGGATGTTGAGATTAATCAGCAAAACTAAATATGAAAAAAAAAGCATTGTTTTCTCTACCACGACACCGGGCGGCATGCGTTGTCGTGAGCGGCGGCGGCACCAGCAGCACGCCGACGACGCCCACCGGCACCAGCACCGAAACCTACGGATTCCGTACGTCTGTTCCTGACCGAGCGCATCGCCTGACTGACCCGAGTCGAGCCGATGCCGCAGGCTCGGCCGCCTCCCCCTCCTCCCATTGGCCGCCACTTCCCATTGGCCTGCCGCGGCCGGCGGGCCGGCCGGCTGGCTAGCTCGCTGCTACGCCAAGCCACGCCACCGCTCGGCTCGCCCAGCGTCTGCAGCTCCGCAGAGCCGCCGCCACGGCCGCTTGCGAACGCAGCCCCCGCTAGAGAAAAAGTTTCCACAGCTCCTCGTTTCGTGCGGAAAATTTGAAACGCGAAAAGCGTTACATTTCCGGAATGGTGTTGTGAAACGCCGGAGAATGAACCCGGTCCGATCCTCAGCGGACGCCCCGTTCAAAAGGCTGCGTTCGAAACGGTTCGGCGGGCTCCGACGCCCATGTCCGAATTTCCAATTTTCAGGCATTTCCCGGAATTTTCCAGATCTCGGACCCGGCCACCCCGGTTCGGAGCGACGTTTTAGGGGGGGGCCTGGTTCGAGGGTTTTTTCGATGCGGCTTCGATTTGGACCACTTTACTGGTGGGGCCCAAGTGAAAACCCAACTTTTCCGGGTTAAATCGGATCTTTTTTCCACTTTAGACACTTTTTCCCTCCCTAATTGTCGACGGGGGGAATCGAATGGAGAAAACCGCGAGTCGCTAGCAGAACCTACGTAACTCTGGGAAACTGGTCTGATCATACGCAGCCTCATAGCGATTCTGCATACCTTATGTTTTGTTGAGCGCAGCTCTCGGAGTTACGTGGGCTCTGCACTGAGTGGCAGACCTACGTATGTTTCGATTAGGATGGACGAATTATTCAAATATTTCATTTACTAACGGGCACGTTTCTATTAGGTTGTCCCTGCTGTCACGATCCTTATGACAAGGAAGACCAAGGAGGCGTACCAAATGTTCCTACAAGGCGTGAAAGAGGTGGTGCCAGGATTCAGGATGCCTTTCGTAATGTGCGATTACGAAAAGGCTCTGTTCCTGGCTGTCGCCGTTGAATTTCCTGAGGCAGTCATCAGTGGATGCCTTTTTCATATTACTCAGGTATGCTATGGCAAAATATATGTGCACAATGTGCACCAGTTCAAAAGGGCAAGTCATCTAACAGCATATCGCTTTATATATTTTTCTCATAGTAAGTGAATCTACTATAGGTTTCACGATTTAAAAATCCATTCAAATGGCATTTCGTGAAGAAAGAAAAGTTTTTTTGTTTTTGTTGCTATGATCAGTTGTGGAAATAGTTTTTGATGCAGTAATGTTTTTTGAAAATGAAAGTCACCAAATTTTTAACCGTTCGGTTGTCGAGGTCCCCATGGTCCCAAACGGCCCCAAAAACTTCTTTTCTTTAATTTGGTCCAGGGGCGGCCTGGCCCGGGCGGGCGGGGTGTCTTTCCCCGCCCGGGCCGCAGGCCCGGGTGGGCCGCGGCCGTGGCCGTGCGCACGGGTCGGGGGGGGGGGGGGGTCTGAAAATTTTCCCGTCCGGACCGTCAGGGTCCCAGTCCGCCCCTGATTTGGTCCACCCATGGGTCTACCCGTTTCCTAAATCTGCATTTCTTCCCTTTTAAAAGGGTTTTTCCGAATGAACAAAAAAGAGTCAGCGGGATCGCCCAAAATCACACATGTTTTTCCATACATACTTCTTTGGTTAACCCGGGTTAAACCAATGCTAATAGAGTAATTATCTTGTCCATGTAAATGCATAATTATTTTCTGCACAGGGCATGTGCCGGTGGGCAGCCGTCAAGGGGCACCTAACCACCACCTTACGTCAGAACCCAGAGGCTGACAGACTAGTAAGGTGGTGCTTAGGCCTTCCTCTGCTGCCATCGCACCTCATCAGGGAGGGGTTTAACAGCATCAGTGATTACGCGCGGAGGAGGCCACAGCTGGATGCCATCATCAGGCCCTTTCTGCGCTACGTGGAAAATTTCTGGTTAAATGGTAAGACAAATCACATTACTGAGATTCGGTGACTTTATGTCACAGACTTTGCTTTTGCAGCTTGAATCTTATAGCATGACTCGCTTACTGCTTATCTGCAGTACACTGCAGTCGAATAGGTTGCGTAGCGTGGTGCTGCCCCTGAAGCCAGTGCACCGATTTACCGGTACTTCGTAGGCACCCTATTTGACTGTGACGATATTTCTTGTACCGAACGGTACAGAGTGAAATAATTATTATCCAAAGGTGAAGGATCAATTGAGATATTTACGATACTTTTTTTTACTAAACAGATATCGGACCGGAACACATGACGGTGTACCGGAGGGCCAGAAGAACAAACAACTCCATGGAGTCCTACCACAGGACGTTGGTGGACAACTTTGGGACTCCACATCCCAATCCATGGGTGTGGATTGGTGAGTTAGTCTTTTTCGCCATGTGATATGTTCACACAGCTGTACGAGGTGGAATTAGCATTACGTCTTTCTCTTCATTGCATCAGATGCCTTTCGGAAGCATGAGGAGAGGATGCGCCTCAACTACATCAGTGCGAGGAGCGGCTAAGAGGTCGTGAGGTCTAGGAAGCGTCGGTATCAGCTTCTGGACCAGCGGATCAAGAGGCAGAACCGTCGGCTGCAACAGCGCAGGATCACGACTTTTGAGTTCTTGCAGGCGACCAGCCACGCCTGCAGGAACACATACAATCGCGTGGCTCTGCGCATCAACAGAATGCAGAGGGCGGAGGGTCAGGAGGACCAGGTCCTGCCGATTTTAGTAGGAGGTTTGGATGCGAACGAGATGGGTCCCCCTCCACCTCCCAGGAATCTCGACCCTCTCGACAATGATGAAGAGGAGGAGGACGCCGATGTCGACGACCAGGCTCCAGCGCCAGCCCGGGATCCAGCCCCAGCCCCGATTATAAATCCAGCCCCAATTCCAGCTGCGCCTCCACGGGCTCCTAACGGCGCCGTGCAGGGAATGCCAAGGCGCCAGCAACGGGCTGCTGCTTTCCGAGATGATGAGGGTGCAGCTGCAGCACGCCGAACTCCCATCCGGCGGCGTACCCGCCAGCAACTCGCTGCAGCTGCAGGGGATGATCTCCCTCAACTGCAGCCCACCCCACGCACACGGCGACAGGCTGCTGCTGCAGTTGGAGACCAAGCAGACCGCGGTGGACGTCAAAGCACTGCTCCTGCAGCACAGGGACGCCGCGGTCGTGGTCGCCGGGGAGGTGCTGGTGCTGCTGTCCGCGCCCCCGTTGGCGCGATCCTAAGAGCTCGAGAGGCGGCAGGAGGTAAAATGAGTCACTCAGTCCGACTAATTTACTGAATTGTCGTCGTGTTACATTGTGACTAACAGCAGTGTGTGTGCGTGTGTTTGTTCTGTTCCAGTGGCGCCAGCAATCCATGCCCCTCCAGCTGCAGTTGAGGGACGAGTTGCAGATGATGCCGACGAAGGTACCTATTTATGCTATTGTCCTAGTACTTTTTTTTTTCTCAATTTAAATTTTTGTCTGTTTTGCTGCTCACATTATTGGTGGCCAGCACCGGGATATAGTGTTAACAGTCCAAATTAGATGTTAATGTTGTAGTTGTTTTCGTGTTTTCTGTTTGTTAATTTTGGGGTTGTCTTTTCTTTTTGTGCGTTACAGAATACATTTTTCATCTGCCGGAGGAGGACTACCTGGAGCATCTCAGAAGTCAGACACCTTCTCCTGTACATAATAATGCTGTTGGGGTTGCTGGTTCTGGAGTGTCTGTACAGAGAGTACAGAACCAGCAACACCAACAGCAATATCTCTGTGTGCTATGTCGTGGGGAACCCCCTAGAATTACAATGGTGCCATGCTGTCGCTGTTGCCTGTGCCAGGACTGCCATGAAGAAACAAGGCCCCAGGTGTGTCCTGTATGCTCGCAGCCTGTAAATAGCACTATGCGTGTATATATGGCTTAAGTTTTGATGGTATATACTAGTGTTGTAATAATTCTTTATGGGAGAAGTGAGTCAAGCTGTGTCACTTCTTACATAAAGAATTATTACAACACTAGTAACCTTTACAATTTTACTGCAGCTAGTGTTGAAAATTGGTATTATCAATTAACACAGTTTTGACTTTGGATTTATTTCTAGTTTTGTGTTTGAGTTGGTTTCTTGATAGGCTGGTCCTTAATTCCAAATCCCCTTTTTGTGTACCTTGAAAATCAGGATTGCTGAGGCTGGAATTTAAAGAAGGATACTAGTGCTATCCTTCATGTTTTCTTAGGCACAAATGGAATGTTCAATATGGGTTTAACAGCTTTTCTTTGTTTTACGAACATGTTTAATACTGTATGTTTGAAACTTCTGTGGCGTTCACTGACACATATGTGGCTTGTACATACTTGAAAGACTCATGTAATGTAAATACGTATCTTTATTCTATGACTTTGATCTTTGATTTTGGAGTTGGTTTGCTTTTTCTTCTGATCCATACATCCATGTGTGGAGAAAGCAAAATTGTGAATCCACGAACAAAAAAAAAAAACCTTAATGTGAGAAGTGAGTCGAGATTTATTTCATGTTTTGTGGTTGAGTTGGTTTATTAAAAGACTCAGGCCCTTATTCCAAATCATTTCTTTTTTTTTTGGTACCTTGAACTTCACGGTTGCTGAGGCTTGATTTTTATAAATGGGTACTAGTGGTATCCTTAGTGGTTTTTTTTAGGCACAAATGGAATGTTAAAAATGAATTTGACGGCTTTTCTTTGTTATACTGATATGTTAAATATATTTGTAACTACTGTGGCGTTCACTGACACATATGTGCCTTGTACATACTTGAAAGACTCATGTAATGTAAATACCTATCTTTATTCTATGACTTTGATCTTTGATTTTGGAGTTGGTTTGCTTTTTCTTCTGATCCATACATCCATTTGTGTGGAGAAAGCAAAATTGTGAATCCACGAACAAAAAAAAATCCTTAATGTGAGAAGTGAGTCGAGATTTATTTCATGTTTTGTGGTTGAGTTGGTTTATTAAAAGACTCAGGCCCTTATTCCAAATCATTTCTTTTTTTTTTGGGGTACCTTGAACATCACGGTTGCTGAGGCTTGATTTTTATAGATGGGTACTAGTGGTATCCTTAGTGGGTTTTTTTAGGCACAAATGGAATGTTAAAAATGAATTTGACGGCTTTTCTTTGTTATACTGATATGTTAAATATATTTGTTGGCTGAGCGAGAGCGAAGCCCTTACCCCACTGGCCCAAAAATGTTTTGTCTGTTTGTCTGCGTGCGTGTCTGTCTGTCCGCGCGATTTCTCGAGAACGGTTCATCGTAGAGGGCTCAAATTTGGACCACAATCTCCTTGCATCATACCGGAGTCAACCTCACCTCGGGGGCATCCTACCTCAGGTGCTGCTGCAGGTGCCGGTTGACAAACCAGGGCCTTCTTGTGCAAGAACTGGAACAGGCGGGCTAACTTCTAAATCGTGCCGATTTTCAAACATGAACATGGCGACCTACCCCTTCTACAAGGTAGGTGTACGCCAGACCGCGTCGTGGCGTAACAGGCTTCGCTCACCGCGAACCACTGTTCCGCCCCTCCACGCCTGGCGTACACCTACCTTGGCCTGCCGGCGGGTGTCACCGGGCGGGTGGGACCCTGCGGGGCTAATTAGTCAGTACGGCGCCCTGCGGGCGCCGGTCTTGAGGCGCGAGGGACGCTACGCTTCTAACCTAACCGCTGGACGTACCTACTCCCACAGTATTGTGAACTTCTCTACCGTACTCAATCGTGCTCAACTCTAACTTAACCTACCCTAGCCTACTCCAACCTTACCTACCCTTCCCTACTCTAACCTAGCCTACCCTACTCTAAATAAACCTACCCTACTCTGACCTAGCCTACTCCAACTTCCCCTACTCCTTGTGGACTTCTCTACCGTACTCAATGCTGCTCAAACCTAACCTGCCCTAGCCTAACCGGTTCCGGTCCAAGGAGGCCCTGCTTTGACAACTGGCACCATCAGCAGCACCTGGGGTTTTCTTCAGGATTGTGATAGAGGTCCTGAGTGTATTTTAAGCGTTATCGGTTCCCATCCTTAAGTTCAAAATACTGCTTTTTTAGCAAGGTGACGACACTGAGTGGGAGGATCTTGCATCGGAGAAAAGCATCAGACTTATCTATGAAAATTTCACTCCTTGCAACGACGCCCAGGGCAAATCTAGAGGCAAGGCAAAGTGCAATGCGTGCGGTAAAGAGTTGGTTGTACCCGACTCTACAACCGGAACCCTCATTCGACACTTGAAATCCAAGCATACAACTATCTCAGTGGAGTATGAGAAGAAGGCTGGAGAAAGAAATGCACGTCAGGCAAAGAAAAGGAAAATTGATTGTAGGCAGCCCTCAATTAAAGAGTCCATAGAGGTACTTAATCCTTTGCCAAATGATTCTGCACGGGCCAAAGAAATCAAGAAAGTAATTCTAGAAATGATCATACTAGACTACCAACCACTCTCAATAGTAGAGGACATAGGGTTCACTCGCCTTATCAGGTTCTTTGAAAAAAGATTTGTAATGCCCTCTAAAATTCATTTCAGTCGTAGACTTTTACCTAATACTTACAGCAGGTTCAAGCAGAGACTGCAAAAAATTTTGAATAGAGAATTACAAACAGCTAAGAGTGCTACTTTTACCACTGATGGTTGGACCTCTAGAGGGGGAACTTGCTTCTTTTCAATGACTCTGAATTATATGAATGAGAAGGGTATCAATAGAAGTTGGGATCTGGGAGCATTCAGCTTTCCTGAGTCCCACACAGCTGACAACATCTACAAAAAATTCAAAGAAGAAATGCTTTCAAAATGGGATAGAAACATAGAAGATGAGAGCAAAAAAATGTTAATTGTTACGGATAATGCTCCAAATATGAGAGCTGCTTTTGCCCACCACATCATTCAGCAAATTCCATGCACAATTCACACCCTGCAGCTTGCAATAGATGACAGCCTGAAGACCATAAATATGGATCCTATTTTGAAAATAGGTGAGAGCTGGAGTCGGGCATTACAAGCATAGCCATACCAGCAGTGAGCGCCTGAGAAATCTTCAAAAATCACTTGGTCTTCCTGAACTAGATTTAATTCAAATGGTGGAAGTAAGGTGGAACAGCATCTACCTCATGTTGTCCAGGTATGTTGCATTAGAGAGGGCTTTACGTGTAGACCTTCCTGAAACGGAATGGTGACGCCTTGCTGTCAGAAAATGATTAGGCGATGGTAAAAAGGGTATAACCAAAGTGCTGGAACCTTTGTATGAGGCAACCCTACAATTAGGAAAAAGAGACTGTCCTACTTTCAGCATGGTATATCCAATAATTATGACGATTCAAGAGAAACTGGAAGCTTTCCTTCGAAGCCCATCTAACAGAGGTTGTGGCCTTACATATGCCAGGGCTCTCCACAAGGCTGTAAAATCTCGCTTTGCTTTTCTTTTATCTGATGGGCCACAATGCAAAGACTATCTTCTGGCCACATTGATTGACCCCAGATTTAAAGGAGTTATGTTTGACTTCAATACAGTCAGTAGGGGGAAAACTTTGCTAATGCAGGAAGCTAATTTTTACCATGCTGAAGTAAGGGATACTGACAGTGACAATGATGCAGCTCCCTCCACATCCAACGAGTCAGGAATCTCTTTGTGGAGTGTACTGGAGGCAAAGAGCAAGCAGATGAGAGAGGAGCGAGAAATGGAGTCTCCTTTTATCTCTGCAATTGAAGCAATCAGCAAAGAGGTAAGAAATTGATTTTTTCTAAAATCAGTTTTGTAAAACAATATTATTTAGTTAGATGTAACATTCACAATTTTAAGCTTTTAATCTCTAGAAATAAAGATTTTAGAATTAATTCCAAGTTTCTGTTTTTCGTTTCCAGATTGAGGACTACATCAGAGTGGCCAACATAGGTCCCACGGAAGATCCATGGGCCTGGTGGAGAGCTAATAGCCACCAATTTAAATATTTAGCTCCACTAGCTTTAAAGTTTCTCGCTATTCCAGCCTCTTCAATTGATAGTGAGAGACTGTTCTCAAAAATGGGTCAGATTTTAACTGCAAGGAGGGCTCGGTTAAGTGCTACAGTTGTTGAGCACATTATTTTCCTGCACTGCAACTACCTGAAATTAGAACATGGTCAGTACCACTACTTTCTAAACCCCAGTTAGTTGTAGTTTCTTATTAATTTCTTACATGAGCAAATCTTATCCGTCTTTGTATTTTTCCAGGTGAATTTTTGTGGACCCACACAGACATCCAAGATGAATCTGACTGAATTGGATCAATAAACTTCTTTTTTTTTATTTATTTTTTTTGACTTTTTTTGTTGATATGTTTAATCTTAAACTTAATAATTGAATTGACAATAAACATTTGTATGTCTTTAGACATTTTCAAAGACCTGAAGGTCTAAAAATGGTGGAACTGATTTATTTTTGCCCGTTTTATTTGTATATACCTCAAAACTACGTATTCCTTTTAAATTTAAGAAAGTTCGGGTTCGAGTTCGGAAAAAGTTCGGGTTCGGGTTCGGTTCGGCCCTATTTTCTCTAGTTCGGTTCGGGTTCGGTTCGGCACAAAAAAAGCCGGGTTCGCCCATCACTAGTGATTACCGTTACTATACTTCATTAAGTTGCCTGGGGAAAAAAAGGGAAATATCATTAAGGCTTTCATGAGACTGGTTCGCTATTACCATTAAGGAAACATCTGGATTGATGACACAAAATAAGATTGTCACATGGTCATGCTTCCTAAATTTTGCCTCCCCCACATTTACCACATAAATGTTTAAATAACTATAGAAAAGCTATGCATGCCGTGCAATACTAAATGATTACAATGACAACATTCTGAAAACATTCAACTTTAAATTTCCATTTCCCTTGATGCCAGAGTTTATGAACAAAAAATTCATGTCATCCTGCACAGAATTATACTACTGCATCCACAACTCATCAACACTCTCATACATACCTCACACTGTAGTTTTCACGATGCTCTGCAACAAGAATCATACTCATTCCCATGCCTTCTTTTGACACGTCATTGGACTGGAGCCTTCTGTCACCTCGACACCAGCCTACAATATAGACACACAATGATTAAATGAACTGTATAATTCTTGCTTCAAAGAATACTGCTGTACACACTGCCTGAGACTAAGGTTGTTTTCAGAATATAGGGAACGATCAATAATCAATATTAAAATGAGGAGGGTGATGACTGATGAGAGGTCTCTATGTAATCGTGGAACTGTTACAACTTGAACTATAAAAATTCAGAACAGACGATGGGACTAACACTTAATTTTAAATCTTTGGCAGGTGATGAACACATAGGGATTGCAATATTATAGATCTGAGTCCCTTCAACTCATCAACACTCTCATACATACCTCACACTGTAGTTTTCAAGATGCTCTGCGAGACGAATCATAGTCATTCCCATGCCTTCTTATGACACGTCATTGAGCTGGAGCCTTCTGTCACCACGACATCAGCCTACAATATAGACACACAATGATTAAATGAACTGTATAATTTTTGCTTCAAAGAGTACTGCTGTGCACACTGTCTGAGACTAAGGTTAAATTCAGAATATAGAGAGCTATTAATAATCAATATTAAAATGAGAAGGGTTATGACTGATGACGTGTCTATGCAATCTTGGAAGTTATAACTTGAACTATTAAAAAACAGACGATTCGACTAACATTTTACTTTAAGTCTGTACCAAGTAATAAACAATAAAAAATTTAATATTACAGACCTGAGTCCTGTCATCGTCCTATTCTTGTGTACCAGACACAGAACACAGCACCCATGTTAACTAAGTGATGCCGTCTGCGACATCTAGAAACAGAGAAGGAAACATTGATGAGTACAACTGATTTGTTTTGATACTTTGGCATTTTCGAGCATAGCCTTCAATCACTTTTCTTGCATACATTCACACATATCTGCTACACTCAGCCAGTCTGCTTTAGCCCCCTCTTCAGTAATAGTTCAGTAATAGTGATCACCAGTACTGCACTATGGTTGTGGCTGGAAGAAGGCAATTATCGTCAGAGATTTCACTGCTTGACAAACTCAGTTTCAATTCGAATTGACATCCAAAGACGTTCGGGTCAGTAATCTGCCCAATGAACAGGGCCAGTTGCGTTAGGGACGAGGAAAATACGGTAGGAGAAATTACATCAAAGTAGATGGAGGGTCCGGTTTTAGGAGACCACATGAACAGGACAGCTTGATTTGGGGTGGCCTTCCAGATGTGGGTCACTCAGAAATTTGATATTGAGGAAACAAACCAAGGCGAACAGCAATGACGTCGAAAGGCAGTGGATAAATATGGAATGCTGACATGTATACAAGCAGAAGACGGAGGTTATGTGTCCTCACCTGATTAACTTGCAGCTCGACGTCTGATGCAAGTCGGGGACGGACGGCGAAAAGCAGGAAAATGATTTTTGATACTTAAAAAGATTACGCTTCCGAGCCCGCGACGCCATAGCATAATTCCATCTCCCATATCGTCTTGTCGACTTCGAACACAGCGCCAGGAACATGTTTTGATGTGTGGTCCGCGTTCATCGTTCCTTAGTATGCCAGCAGGCGCGTTTACTCTTTTTCGCATTCAGATTACCGAGCCTTTTCGCGGCAGAGGGCATGGTGTGAGGCTAGCGGCAGCATCGTCGAAGAGATGGCAGAGGGAGCGCGTTTTGGCGCGCACTGGACCAGTTGTCGGGCTGGACCAGTTGTCGGGCTGGACCAGTTGGATGCGTCTCTTTAAATTGTATTATCTAATTTAAAACTGTACCATCAAAGATAGTATTTTTCATTTTTCAAATTATTATCACGCCTTATTTCAGTGGGGTGTCTACTTGACACATTTCATTTTGTTCTCGGTATACGATTGAAGCTGCTTCTCTATTCTTCAGCTTTGTCTTTAATTCTCATGTTCTATTCAATAAGTCTTCCTCGATGTTGCATTTTCTTACTGCTTTTGCACTGACAAGCTGTTTTGTGCATGGTCCTTAAGTCTTGACTTGTGTTTTTATACTGTTGCTTCTATTTTGGAACTTGTAACTGGAAGGCTTGTGCAGTCCACAGATTTGCTGTAGCTTTGAATTTCAAATATCAGTTTCTACCTAATTGTGTTTTTGTTTTAACATGTTATGTTACCATTATTGTGTCTTATCACTTTGACCCTTATGGCAATTTTTTTTTAGGAACAAGTTATTGATGTTTTCAATTGTTATTCATAACATTTTGATATTACACGTATGTGTTTTTATTATAGTTTTCTTTCTCATTTTTTACTTTTGGTTCAAATTCCCCTGCCTTTATGTGGCTGGATGGTTTACTATAACTCCTTTACAGGCAGCAATTCTTAAATAGTTTTTGGCATGAACCTGATTTTCTTGACTGTACTTTTTGTTAACTTCACTATTTCTGATTTTACTTCTTGTGGAGATCAGTGTTCTTACCTACCTTCCTCCTCTTGAGGTGTGCATTCCCTTGTTGGTGATTTGTAAAGCATGACTTTTTTTGAGATTTGTGTCTTTCTATTTTCCCCTAGACCAGAAAGGTATTTGTTGAACTTGTATCTGTCTTTATATTTGTTTAGTTACTTCACATTTTCTTATGTGTTATATTTTGCAGGTAGCCGTTTTTGTTTCTGTGTGCATTACTCACTTAATTTGTTATCTGTTTTTGCTCCTGTTTATTCTTTGTGGTAAGATTTGAGGGTTCTTGTAGCAGTAGGTCGTATTAGTGCTTCGTACATTTATTTCTTTATGATATCAGATCTCTGTTATAATGCTTTTTTTGGCTTTTTTTTTCAGGTTTGCACGGAAGGTAATACTGATTTTACTGGTCTTTCCAGTGTTCTTGGTCTGTTGGTGAGTCACTTTGTAATTCTTTATGTGTAAAGTCAGGTGCTTTTTGTAAGGAAGGAGAGTTGTGTGCATGTATTCTGCTGTAGGTTGTACATTAATCCTGACTATTCCTAACTTGAAAGATGTGTAAAAGTGGTACTTTAAAATGTGAATCAAAGTTGATGAGTACAAGGGAATGGAACTAAAAATAGCATGGTGAGTTGTTTAATTGACAACTAATCTATTAACTTGTATATACTTTTGTTGTCATGTTAATTTTTTCAGTAGCACTTGATTTGCACATTTCTTTTTCTCATGTTATAACGTTTGGTTGTATTTTTTTCATTGCTACTTTTGCTTTGTACATTTCTTTCAACATATGGTTTTCTTTGCAGGTAATAAATGTTCATTCAACTGGCCTTTGGGGTTTGTCACTGGCTCACAGATACAATTCTACATATTGTGAAGTAAGTTGATGTTCCCTTTCTTTTCCTCATTAAAAATAAGCTGTCAGTATATTTTCGTTTTTGTGAAATAACTCCCTGTTGCACTCTTATTCACTGATGAATCAAATTTGCCTTTTTTGGTTTTTCCTGTTTCCTGATAGATATCTAATAGACATCATACTGACATCCTACCGATATCGGGTTAAAATTTTTGGTCAAAATTCTGACTTAAACTGGCTTAAAATCAGTCCTCCAAAGATGCCTGACGAATGTCGAAAATTCGTGGGTACCGACAAATCTAGTTGTCGCGAAGATGTCGATTTCCGAACCACGATCCTATCGAAATCGACCTAACAATCGATATGTTACCGACACCGATATTCGACGTCGGATCGATGTCTAATCGACATTTCATTTCTCACTGGGAGGGCACGAGGGTGTAGTTTGATCTTCGAGCAGGTCGAAGTGGAGAGACGATGGTAGACGACGCCTTATAGATGGGCCATCCCGCACGACACGGGTGCACGGAGGGCTGCTGTCGCCACGCAATTAAGGACGATCCCTACTGCACAGCTGTGCTTCGAGCGCATTCAAGGTCAAGTTCACCTCGCCGTGAGTGGGGAAGGAGCGAGAAGCTCCGAGGGGGAATACGCTGTCGCTACCATTGCAACACTTCTTTGTTCGAAGGAGACGCTTGGCTCGCCACGGCTGTCTAGCGTGTCCTGCGCTGCCCCAAACGACGCTACGCTCAAGTGTATATTCGCAGGTATACCTGCTGCAGGTATGCCTGCGAATATACGATAGTGCAGGTAATTCGCTATTCGCAGGTAATCATATAATAAACATGCACCCCCCTCCTCCCTCACCTAAAAATCAAATTAAGATTACCTGCGAATATAAAAAACCTAACTTTGGAAGCTAACCGCAGGTAAACCTGCGAATAGCAAAGAACCACGAGAAGCGCTATCCGCAGGCCACTTGTCAGCTCTGGCAACGCTGCATTCGCCTGTCATTTGTCTCTTGTCCTGTCTCAAATTTCAAACAGAGGTAATGAAGAGACCTAGCAAAATGTACTGCCAGTATTTCCTGACTTTAGCAAGGCCTTCAGTTGAGTTGATCATCATTACATTAGAAATTTTAGATAGGTATGGGATTAGGGGAAGTTTATCGAAGCTAATAGAAACATACCTTTATGAAAGGACTCAGGAAGTAATAATAGTCAAAAACGATAAAACAGTGAACAAAAGAAATTTAAACCATCAGAGGGGAAGTTGAAAGATAGCGTACCACAGGCCCTTTCTTGTTTATAATCTACAAAAATTGTATTAAGAAAGTAATGGAAAATTTGGGTGGAAATTCAGTCATGTTTGTGGACAACACTTGCATATTAATTAAGGGTGAGGACCTCAAAGAAATCAAACAGAGGTCCCAAAAAAATCTTAATAGAAATACAGAAATTATTCTCTTCTTTAAATTTGGATCTAGATTGGTAAAAAGACATTTTATACTATTTTTAATAGTAATGAAAAGATTTCACCACTGATAGTACGCACAAAGCAGATACAGAAGGTTGAAACAACATCTTTCCTGGGTATAAATATTGATAATAAACTAAAATGAAATAACCATGGTGAAATTCTTATTAAAAGCCTAAACAACGCTCTTTGTTTTGGCGCAGATGTATCAGTACAGATATTAACTGATATTAACTGATATATATTACTCCTTTCATCCTTTACTTTCATATGCAACAATTATTTGGGCAGATCATAGACAAAATAAAGACTTGAACAAGCAAATTTGTAGGGAACATAGAATCCTACTAGAATTTTGAATCAAGGCAATCTAAAAAGGAATACCCGCAGAGGACATATGACAGTAAATCAAATATTTATCTGTGAACGAAAACAATGCCAAAACTCACGAACACAATTTCAGACCTCAAACATCAGGAAACAGGTATCCAATACATCCAAAATAAAGTATCAGCTGAAAAAAAAAAAAAAAAAAAAAAAAAAGAGTATTAGTTTTAAGTAAAACCCCCAGCAAGGTTTTGAGCCTTGCATCGCGCTGTTTACTCTTCCAAGTATCCACAACTTTATAAGTAGCAGAAACTTATCCAAGCAACCAAGGCGCCGTGTTCACCATTACAACGCATGGGGGTAGAAGGCTCTGCTGTCATACCCGCCTGGAATTGAACCAGGGGCTCAGAAAATTCCTCTCTGAGAGGGACCACCCTCTGTGGTATGACAGCCCTGAAAGAAGAAAACAATAATTATTTTGCTAGCCATTTCCTACTGCGCCCAGGAGGCAAGCTAGATGCAGTCGTTAAAAGTTTTTTTTTAAACGTGGAAAACTTTTTCCCCAGGAGGCCTATTTAAAAACCACGTAACCTAACAAAAGGTCATGGGGTACATATTGCTCAGTGCATACTGTTTATTTCAAGAAATGTTTGTTGTGTTGATTCACGAGTTTTATTTGGTTTTTGTTTTTCATGAAAACATGATTTTGTGAGATCTATCAGGGCACTGCATCGAAACAACACCTGCAGGGTTGTTAAGTCAAGTCAGGAAAATCAGGAAAATCAGGAATTGGGCTGAAAGTGGATCTTTCGCGCCATCTCGCCAACCGAGCGTCCTGGGATCATGCGGTTTTCGCCAACGGACTGGCGATATCACCTTGAGAGGAATGTGTATAACAGCCATTCTGGAGATCCGGTAGCCCGTTCTCGAGATTCGATACACCGTTTTTCTACCACCCTGCAAAGTCCCGTCTTGCTGCGACGTCTAGTTTTCGCGGCGTGTATGCACGGAGATCGAAAATAATTGAGAAATTTGCAACTTTGCAGCGCTCCAGCGCCTAAACTAAACGACGCACGGTGGTGCGGTTTTCGGCAATGACTAAACTCACAGTCCTCTGTCGATTTATCGAAAAATGTTATTTTCGGTCGGATGGCCTTAACAAAATCTTATGTCCGCAGGGAGGAGCAAAGTGGTCGCTCGACGAGGAGCTGGCCCTCATAGCATCGGCATACAAATTTCGCGAGCACCACAAAAAGGCTGCGCTTGCCCATTGGGAAAGGCGTACGTAACAAGTATGTGAAGGTGGCCCCACCACAGATCCATCACACCCATCACGTCAGTCTCGTCAGTCCCGTTACGTCCATTCACAGCACTCAAAAATAATTGAATGCACATCACTAGTGTAAATGCGTGTAAATGTGATCAGAACCTTTTACGATCACGAAAAAATACGATCGGGAAATTTTTCTGATACAAATTCGCGCACCTTCTCTGATCGTTCTAGAGAACTTTCAGGAATTTTCTGATTGCTTCTCTACTTTCTGATCTATTGATGGTGTTGTAAAGAATATATTGCCTGAAACTAAAAACGTCAACCCAGATAGCCCGCCCCGCCTGCCAAACGGCAACGGCGGAAGCTGTACTGGGCAGCGGACGTGCCACCGGAAGGTCAGTTTCACTATGTTCATTGTGATGATGTTTCCTGGGAGAATCGCTCGTCCACGACTTTGCTGGCTTCGTCCAGTGCAGCGTCGGACGTATCACCCCTCGGGGAGGGGAGGGGGGAAGTGGTTAGAAAGTAATTAAAATCTAGTCTTATTAGTGTTGCTTTGAACGCAGAACTTATCTTTTGTTGCGTTTTTAGTTAGTGTTCATCATGGGGTAGAGCCGAAGATATTTGACCACCAGCCCCGACGCCGCCCAGCCACCAGAGGCGGTCGTCGGGGCGAACACGAAGACGCCCAGAGTTTTATGTGGCCTAAGGAGGGGGAATTGGTATGTTACGATATGAATTTGTAGTTATTTTTATTGTATTTACTTTCGTGTCCTACAATCGACTTCCGTTTATTGTTTCAGGCACAGCACGCACAGTGCCCCACCAAAAAAAAATTATTATTAATAATAATAATAGGTTAGGGCAGGGCAGGGTCTGGCAAACGTCCTCACGCCAACGCCGTCGTGCGCCGTTGTGACTGAAGACACAGGTCGCCTAATCTATGACTGTTCTAATCGAAACCGTTTCTACGTGTTTCTGTGCAGGGGGATGAATGAACCACGCCCGCAACTCTTTGCCGCCGCACTCTACCAATCCACCGCCAATGCCAATGCGCGTCTTGCCTGAACGCGGACACTCGTGTGACGTTCGTCGTGGTAGTGCACTCGCCGGGGGGGAGGGAGGCCTCGGCGGCTGTCCGGGAACACCGCAGTTTTTATTGAACACGCTCCTAAGGTCGAATGCGAAGAAACGACCCAAGAGCGCGCGTCGGGGGTCCAAAGAGGAATCAAGGTATCACCTGAGGAAGCCTAGGAGGTAGGCAACCACACCACCGCCGGTGATGGGCGGGCTGGACAGCGCACCAATTACCAAATATTCAGTGGTTGTGTCATCGCCAGTTTCGTCTCAGAAGCACACCAGACTCAGTACGAAATTCAGCACAAACATTTGATAATACCATAATACTTCCATAGTATAGTGCTCTGTTCATGACAAAACCGAGTCGACCGCCCCTTGCCTTAGTATGTATGTGTTCATCCTTAGCTGCAATAAGCACTGCTCCGCGCCTGGCGCACCCCTACCTTGGCCTGCTGGCGGCAGTCTGTCAGGCCCCCGGGAGTCTACGGCACAGCCCCCTGCCGACCCCGGTCCCTCCCCACACAACCAACCCACGGCCCGAGCCCGTGCCGTGACGCCATCACCAGGCGGACGGGGAAGGTACGAAATCAATCTCGACTCATTTGTATCAGCCCGTAGGTCAACACCTGCAACTTCAGGCGGTGGCCTACAAACTGATCCACATGATCCGTGATTGGGTACGGGCCGCGCGCCCGGGTCGTGGGTAAGCTGGGAGAGAGAGACAGAGCGTCTAGGAGGAGGCTGTCATGGCCCCATTATACTACGCTTTAGATCACAAAGTATTTGTTCAACCCGGACGGACGGGCATTAGATGACGGCTACTGGGTAAAAGCTTAACTTCACTCTGCCCATCAGCAACAACAACACTAGCATCGCATTTGATCCCATTACACTGCAGCTTTGCACTGGCTGGCCGACCCGCTAGGCACGCGAAGTCACGCGCCAGTTAAACAGAAACCTTTTTCAACCCCAACCGAGTTAGGGCTTCGCTATTGTTCAGCCCCCAAATAGGCTTCCCCACGGTAAGATGCTGTAACCGCATGTTATAATCTTTGGCTGCAACTATTCTTATTCTGGTAGCGCACAAATTCTGAAGGCGGCACAGGCACAGCGGGCACAGCCTCTCGCAGGCGCTCGTCTCTCACAGCCGACCCTCGGCCCGGACCCGAGGCCCGAGGTCCGTGCAATGTCAGACGGCACTAAATCATCACGGCTCACCTGTATCAGCCGTGGGCCAACACCTGCAACGCAGACGGTGGTCCACAAACTGATCCACATGACCCGCGATTGGGTACCGGCCCCACCAGCCCCGCGCCCGGGTCGGGGGTAGGCTGAGAGAGAGGGACAGCGACTGCAAGGGGCCGAGCAAGGGCTGTCCAAACACGCGTCACGGGCGCGGCATGGCCCCATCACAACAGCCGGACATAGGATGACGGCTACAGGGTAAAAGCTTTACTTCACTCTGCCCATCAGCAGCAACAACAGCGTCGCATTTGATCCCATTTCAGACAAACCTTTTTCAGCCCAACCGAGTTAGGGCTTCGCTATCGTTCAGCCCCCAAACAGGGCTCCCCACGGTAAGATAATGTAACCGTATGTAATGATCTTTTGCTGCAACATGCTTGCCAAGCGCACAAACTCTGAAATCTACCTTGGCCTGCCGGCGGCAGTCATTGAGCTCTGTCAGGCCCGGGGCAAACATCACCTTTCCCCTCTTGTTACTTTAAGAGAGCCTTCCGGCACAACCCCCTGCAGACCCCGGCCCTCCCCACTCAGCCAACCCTCGGCCCGGCCCCGAGGCCCGTGCACTGTCCGCGGCCGGGAAGGTAAAGCACTAAATCAATCACGGCTCACCTGTATCAACTGTGGGTCAACACCTGCAACGTCAGACGGTGGCCCACATTGATCCACATGACCCGTCATTGGGTACGGTCCCCGCGCCCGGGTCGTGGGTAGGCTGGGAGAGAGAGACAGGGCGTCTGCAGAAGCTGTGGTGCGCAGAAATCACTGCTTGGAAAGGTTTTCGATAGAAACCTTGGATGCCTTGGTATTTGGTAACCCCAGACAGACGGGCACTGGATGGCGGCTACGGTAAAAGGTTTACTTCACTCTGCCCATCAGCAGCAACAACAACAACAACAACAACAACAACAACCACACTAGTGCCTCATTGCCCCATTCCACTAGCTTGGCTGGGCCGGCCCGCTGCGCACGCACGCGCTAGTTGGTTGCCGCCACAGCGGCGTCAAAAAAAGCCATTGCACCTTCCATGAGCGTTCCTTTGATCGGATACTAACGACACCACAGGCGGCCACCAAAACACAACCGTCCCAACCGGACTCCAACGAACTCGGACCCCCAGTTCACTACCTCACCGTCCAGTCGTGTGATGAAGTCTGATGAGGCTGTCACGTTGTGCCCGCGAACACCGGCCCACGTGCCGGTGTAGGCGGGCGACGCATCGCCACAGCCAACAGCACGAGGCAAGGCAGCGAGTGAGTGAGCTGGAGAGCAGAGACGCTGACGAATTTTATCATTTCTAACCGACCTAGCCTCGCAGCAGGATGTCTGAGCTGGGACTAGCATATGGCAATAGCAATGGCAATAGAACTTTACCGAGCCCAGCAGTCTACGGCACAGCCCCCTGCCGACCCCGGTCCCTCCCCACACAACCAACCCACGGCCCGAGCCCGTGCCCCGTGCAGTGACGCCATCACCAGGCGGGCGGGGAAGGTACGAAATCAATCTCGGCTCATTTGTATCAGCCCGTAGGTCAACACCTGCAACTTCAGGCGGTGGCCTACAAACTGATCCACATGATCCGTGATTGGGTACGGGCCGCGCGCCCGGGTCGTGGGTAAGCTGGGAGAGAGAGACAGAGCATCTAGGAGGAGGCTGTCATGGCCCCATTATACTACGCTTTAGATCACAAAGTATTTGTTCAACCCGGACGGACGGGCATTAGATGACGGCTACTGGGTGAAACGTCTATCCCACTGTGCCTACCGCCCCCCCCCCCCCCCCCCCAACCCCATTTGACTCCATTCCACTGCGGCTTCTGCCGGGCCGCTGGCACGCACCTGATACACATTTTAACGAAAACCACACCGGGCCTCCGATTGCAGCCTGAACACGACCGTGGCAACTCGTCTCGAACGAATTGGGCCCCCCGGCTGAAGCAACAATTGCAGTTTCACTGTAACCTGTGATGAGTGCAGGGGCAGGGCAGGGCCGTCTGATGGCCGTCCCACGTTGTCACCACATGTCCCGCGAACACAAAGGAACACTGCACCGACACTTAAAACACGACACCCGACCCAACCAGAAGACGACTTTGCGGACGCCAAGCCGTGCGAATGGTTGCGACGCGACCACTGCACGAGGATAGACGGCACGGAGGCGGCGCGGTGCTCGGCGGAGCTGAACTGACTGAGCTCTAGGCCGAGCCGGCGCCGGCGCTCCGCGGCTCCCCCCTCCCCTCCCCCCTCCCCCTCGCCTCCCCCTCTCTCCTCCCCCCTCTTCCTATGTGCAGGTAATTCGCTATTCGCAGGTTCACCTGCGAATAGCACATCAGTACATCAAACTGCTACCCGCAGGTATACCTGCGGATAGCCTCGTCGCATATTATCAGATATTCGCAGGAAATCAAACTAAGGCACAACCACGAAAAAAAATCACAAAAGTCGGATACCTGCGGATATACTGGGGACTACTAAAGTGGACACGGGCCTTTCTAAGCGGCTAGCAACACGCTCACTCATATTTCGTTTCGGTGTGCCGCTGTTTGTTTTGACGCTAGCGGCGGCGCAGCGGTGGTCGCTTGAGTCGAGTGGCGTGCGAGCGAGGCTGGGCGGTAGAGGCGTTCTGTGGAAGGTGGCTGGCGCTGGTGCACTGCATGCGACCGACAGATCTGGACGGGCACAGGCAAGGCAGGCGAGGCGAACGCAGCTTACCGCTGGTTTCAGAGTCGTCGTTCGCGGACCACAGCCTGCGCCAGTGGTAAGAGAAGAACGTTGCGAAGATGGGCAATGATTTATTGCAATGGCGGGCTGCAATAGGCGTTTTCGTCGGACGCGTACGGAGTGCCAGAAGATTCGACGAGAACGAGACTAGACCTAGGCCTTATCCCTACGCGTTTGCTGACTGCGGCTGCCGTGCCCCCCAAGACGTACGGAAGGCTATCAATCAGGTAAGTTTCTAACTGAATAGAATATTCCGTGGTCCCTAACACGGAAGTTTTTCGCTTTGGTCAAAATTTGAAATGAAATAATGCATTGCGGAAAGTCGCGACACGGAAGTTAAATAGAAGATTCCGTTGACAAGGGTAGATCTGCGCTTACGGCTTGCGCTTGTTCTTTCATCTGTTTCCGGTCACGTTAGCAGTCGCAACGGAATCGTCTAGTAGAAGAACGTGAAAAGTCTTACGGCTTTCGTTTCCGAGGAGTAAATCTTGTAGTTCTTCTGACGTCTTTCCGATTCTGATTTTTAGGCCAACTTCATTAATTTCGTTTTTTGTTGCAGCACTCTCGGGTGAAATTGCTTGCGAATTTTTTGCTTTCGAGAGATTCCGATGACCGACGCAAGTTTTTCAACGGATTGGTGTGCCAGATCCTCCTATTCGCTGCTGGCATTGAGCTGAACCCGGGACCGGACCTACACCTTACAATCACGAGTCCGGAGCCACCAAGCGGAAGAAGGCAGAATTTTTGGCCGCTGCAAATGACCCCAAGCAGAGCAAGCTTAGTTTTACAGCCTGGACAAAGCCAAGATCAGAGTCCGCCTCCGCCCAATCTCAAAACCTTCCACTCGCCGGAGAGAGTTCAGACGAATGCTCTTGCGATGACCAGCAGCAGCAATCTGAAACCGGTATGTAACGCGTTCCATTTATTTCAGTTTTTCTTTTCTTTCGAATATCACACCGGACCGCCCGTCGTTCATGTTTTTAGCGTCCATTTCTTTGCAGCGTCTGACTTCCGATCGTCACCGACGCCTACGCCTTGTGATGTCATGGACCACGACGATCAGCAATGCGCAGCCTTTAGCTCTGAAGTCGACCCAGGACCAGCCTCCGAACGCGGCCATAGTCCTCCAGAATGTCCTCTCTCCGCTTCCGCCGCTGGTGCAGGTGAAGACGAAGACACGATTAGATGTAGAGGTAAGCGTTGAAGTGCGAAATTTGTGTTTTATGTTCGTTTAAAATTTGAGTAATTGAAATTACATTTAGTTTTAATTTAGAAAATTTGGGCAGGCGCATTAAGTAATTTTAAAATTTTGATTTAAACTTCTGTCCTTGATTATGCATTGTTTATTTTGTCTCGGCAGATGCTGCAAACTTATCGCCGGCTGGAGACACTTCAACGGCGTCCACTGCGTGCGTCGAGAGTACTCCGGCAGCAGGAACTCCGCCGTGTGCTGGCTCTTCCGTGACCGTGACAACTGCTGCTGAGACGACGGCGGCAAGCTCCACTGCGTCTACTGCACCTACGGTTGCATTCAGCGACGACGGCATCAACATTGCTCTGGAGAAACGACACGTGCCAGCAAGTACTTTTAAGTTTCCAAAGTCTGACGGGGGTCGCGCCTGTGTGGCTAAATGGTTTGATACCTATAAGTGGCTACATTACGTGGAGGATCAGGATCATGTCTTGTGTTTCACGTGCCTCCAAGCGCAGCGTCTAGGAAAGAAAGCAACGGGCCGTGGAATGCGCAATACTTTGCTCAAACTGGTTTTAAATCATGGCGGAAAGCCGTCGAGAAGTTCGACTCCCACCAGCGCTCTGCTTACCATACCGAGAGTGCGGAATATTTAGTGGACGCTCTGAAGAGGGAATCTGTCGGGTCCTTGCTATCAGCGCAGCTGAGGAAGTCTCAACAGGATGCACGTACGGCGTACAAAGTTGTTATTAGTTCTCTGCGGTATTTAGCCCGTAGTGGCCTTGCCATCCGCGGTTGCAGCCATGACAGCGGCAATTTTATTGAGCTTTTAGAAGAGAGAGCATTAGAGTGTCCTGAACTGCAAGAATGGCTTAAACGTAGGGATAATTGGCTTAGCTCTGACATCCAGAATGAGATTTTGCAAATTATGTCGCACGAGGTCCTTCGCACTCTGGTTCGGGAGATCAAAGAAAGTCCATTCTTTTCGCTGATGGCCGACGGCACGACGGATATATCAGGTGACGAGCAGTTGTCGATCTGCTTTCGGTACGTCACTAAGGTGACTCTAGAGGTCCATGAAGTCTGCGTAGGCCTCTACTGCATCACGAGTGGTACTGCGTCAGCTTTAAAGATGACTATTTTTGACGTTCTTCAGCGCCTGGGACTGAGCAAGAAATGGCTTCGTGGCCATTGCTTTGATGGTGCACCTGCAATATCGGGGAGACTGAATGGCGTGCAGAAATTGATAAAGGATGAGCAACCGAAATCAATATTTGTACATTGCTCTAATCACGCTCTCGACTTGGTTATACAAGAGGTATCAAAGCAATGTGATATATTTTCTGACAGCCTGTCTCTCGTCAAAGAAGTTTCTAAAGCCATTTTGGAGTCGGCCAAAAGAAAACATATATATAACAATATTGTGCTTCAGCCGTGCTCGAGTGGATTGGATTCCGATGATGCTGCCCATTTCCAGGCGCAAGCTCCATCAAGATTGCGCGCAGTGTGCCCGACGCGTTGGTGCGTGCGCGCCCCTGCGCTACGAGTGTTCATAGACAATTACTCGCGAGACAAACTTTGGAGAAAATTCTTGGGGACGAGTCCATGAAAATCGCAGATGAGCGCAGGGCGTCTCTTCGCGGGTACCTTGCTAAAATGGGGAACTTTGAAACTTTTATGGCGTTAAAATTGTCTCTCCTGGTGTGCGAACCGGCAGAGCAGCTGGCAGGGGCGCTGCAAAAACACAGCTACACTGCCACGGGCGCGAAACAGTCGGTGCAGGGTCTCCACGACACTTACACGGTAAAAGGAAACCCTTCTTTTAGAAGGATCTTTATGGGAGTTCAACATGCATGATCCTTCGGATAAAAGGGTTTTCTTTTGCTGTGTATAATGCCATGGGCGAGGTTGAATTTGAGCGACTGTGGGCAGAAACCGAGGCTATGAACGTGGAATACGCTCTCGAACTTACGCTACCAGCACATCCAAGAGCTCAGGCGCCCCCTAGGAGATAAGGTCAACTTGGTGGAAGAGCCGCACCCGCTTAGCTCACTGTCAAGGAACGTCTCCCAAGGATTTCGTCTCTGTTCTTGACTGGGCGAAATCCACACTCACCTCCCGATTTGACCAGCCTGGCATGAACCAGCTGATCAACCTGGAACGGGTGCTCTTCGCTGATGCCCCTCGAGAGACACACGATCTCCAGAAAGTACTAGGCGTGCACGAGAGTGATTTTGATGAAGTGGGTAGGCTGGCGGCACAGCTGAAGCTAGCAGACACCATGTTCGGCGACAGCGATTGTTCCACACTCCAGAAATACGCTGATACTTTAAAAGAAGCAGCCCCCATGGTGAGGGAGGATCTTCTTGATCAGGTGACCCGGTTGGTCACTCTGATGCTCACTGTACCAGCTACATCGACGTCCTGCGAAAGTTCATTTAGTGGCCTCAAACGCCTCAAAACTTATTTAAGGTCTACTATGACTCAAAGCAGGTTGAGCCATCTGCTTGTGCTTCACATCCATCGATCATTAACATTCACACTTCCATTAAATGACATTTTGGCTGAATTCATCTGTAGAAACTCCGAACGGCGGAAAGTGTTTGGTTCGGTGTCTAATTTAAAATGAACCTTTTCTTGCTACTCTATTGTTTCATTGTCCGATTTCTTTAAATTTTTGTTTCTTGCAAAATAAATGTGTTCAACACTGTTAAATTTAAATTTTCAGCGTAAGTTATTCAAATGTACACTTCTCTCCTTAAAAACACAAATAGTTCTGTCATATAAAGCGATTCGCGACCGTTTAAAAACTCAAATTTTTACGGACCCTCTTGGGGGCCCGGGCCCTTTAGGAGGCTTGCCCCCCCCCCCCCCACTGAAACCACTTCCGGCGCCGCTGCTACGGGGCCTCCAGGGTACCTGGAGGTACTGCTTATTCTACAACAGACCACAGAAAACCTTGACTTAGACTACACGAAATCTTAAGGGGTCAGAGCACTACGCAGTGCACCACGGCACGGCGTGGCGGAACAGCCGACAACAGCGTTCCCGCGGACGGTTGCGAACCAAAATCTTAACATCTTCTAATTAGACACTAGCAAGCGACAAAGCATACCCTGTCAGCCGATTCTGAAAATAAAGGTCGCGATGAAACAAAGAACGCGACGCTGACGCGTCAAGATCGATAAGAATTACACCTCTATCTAAAACGGCGCTACACTCCACCCTGTACTTACATGTCATCAGAGACGTAGAGCTCACCACTCACATCGAGCGATGTAGAGTTCACCCCATCGGAGATCTCGGATATGGACGTGGACAGCTCCAAGTCCTCTTCTAAAAGCTTGAAGGTGCTCGCGTCCATGTCTGTGCACCCAACCTCCCAACATGGAAGCTCAACAACGTCTGAGGCGCTGGCCGGCCTCGCTGCCTCACCACCGCGTCGCTTCGCTCCCCCCGCGAACCCTCCCCTCACCCCTCCCCTGCTGAGCCCGACGGCGGTGGCCACGGAGGATCGGTGGAGGGAGGAAAGGACTCGGCTTACTCTGTTGCCACAACGCCTCCCCGTCTGCAGCGCTACGAGAGAGCACAAAGGCTCGACGCGGCCCGGAGTATAAAGTGTTGCCTACCCGACAGGCGCTCCGGGGCGAGAATTCGAACCAGGCGGAGAATGAGAATGTTGTAGTTGTGAAGTTGGTAACAGGACGACGGCAGGAACAAAATGTCGGATTGGTTCGCTGGCACGAACTTTATCCGAATTTCAATCCTGCAATCTACACTTAGGTTACGCCCAAAACCACAAAGGGGAGGGTTAGGGGGAAGAAATGTATTCACAAAATGTCAGATTGCGTTCGCTGGCACGAACATAATCTGAATTTCATGAAAACCTTCTTTAAGGACCGCCCCCACAAGAAAGAGGGAAAGGGGACAGGCTAGGTTGGGTTAAGACAAGTTCAGACCGTTACCGGCTTCCCGTCAGAATGGGGCACGGGTCACCTAGGGGCACGCATCACCTAGGGGCACGGGTTAGGTTAGGCATAGGTTGGGTTACACGCCGACAAGAGGAGGGTGACAATAGGAACAGGTCATCTGGGGACAGGGTGACAACGGGGCATGGGTGACAATCGGGCATGGGTCACCTGGGGGCGCGGGTTAGGTTCGACAGGCCGAGACCGTTACCGGCTACCCTTACAATCGGGCATGTATACTACTGACGGACAAATGCTAGTGTAAGAGTTTGCCTTGTACTCAGCATCAGAGTATGGTAATGTGTTTAATGTTGTCACTTTCAAACCGCTTGATGAGCTGTTTTATCTACTAAAAGATGTCAGGCGCCGTAAGACCTTTGTCACACCAAGTATTCATGGTTTAGACTGGTATGATGGTGACACTGAATACAGTAATTTAACAGAGACTATTGCCGCTATGACAGCCCCATTTACTCATCTGTATGTTAAAGGTGAAGAAAAGAAATCTGTGCTTTCAACTATTTTGCCATCCATTCCAATCATAAATGCAGAGTTTCGGAAATGTCCCAGATTAAACTCACTGCCAAAATTAGATGCAGCGTGTAACAGTGAGGTTCACGATAGACACTCTAATTAATCCTGTGCTTTAAAGAACGCCAAGCGTGTTGCTCTGTGGCTTGCCTTAGGCATTGCAACTCATCACTTCTAGTTTCTTTCGTGTAAAGGTTTTTTTTTTGTTCACAAAAACATTGCTAAAACATAATGAAAACCAATAAAAGTTGAAACAAATAAAAATTTAAAAACTAGAAAAATAATCAAAAAAGCAAGTTTGTGGTTTTGTATAGGCCACCTGGGGATAGGGTTTCCCACGTAAAATAAAAATCCTATCGACTGCAGATAGGTTGCCTCTTGGGCGCAGTTGGAAATAGCTATCAAAATTAAGTGAGTTCATCATTCCTTTGCAAAATTTAAAAGCTGATAAGTCTCGATACCAGACTCGTAAAAAGACTGAATTTACAAAGTATCATTCGTGTGAGGTAGTACAAGGAAATCAATTTAAAATACAACAGAGTTTCAGATGCAAGTTTAATTGACATGAAAAGGTCGAAGGAAGCACATAACAAAAGACAAAATAAATGCCTTGAACTGAGAAACAAATCTGCAGCTTTGCTGATATAACAAATCTCTTATACTTTACTGGTAAATCAAATCTACCGCTTTACTAATAAAACAAATCTGCGGCTTCGCTGATTAAACAAATCTCATACTTTACTGGTAAATCAAATCTGCCGCTTTCCTAATAAAACAAATCTCATACTTTACTGGTAAATCAAATCTGCCGCTTTCCCAATAAAACAAATCTGCGGCTTCGCTGATAAAACAAATCTCATACTTTACTGGTAAATCAAATCTACCGCTTTACTAATAAAACAAATCTGCGGCTTCGCTGATAAAACAAATCTTATACTTTTCTGGTAAATCAAATCTGCCCCTTACTGCCGCGGTGGGCACTGGGGTGGTCGCGGGTTGTACCGCCGCTCCCACGTCTCACCAGGAGCGCCAGCGTTGGCAGCTGTCCGACTGGCTCAAATACTTCTGTAATCGCTTCTGCTCGAGCCTTGTACGTGTCTGCTACCGCTCCTTTTGTTGCTAAATCTTTAACTGTTCTCAAGAAGCTATTGTTTGTTGCCTGGTCCACAAAGCGACGAAAGGTCTCAAAATTAATGTATCCTGAAGCTGCACATTGAGCCAGGGCATCGAAGTTGCATGTATTTCTAAGATGCACCTGCTTTTCTGGTGTAATAAAAAACAAACCCTTCAAGGCTGCCATTTCTTAAAAGCCTTTTTTGGGGCGTTGATTTGTTTGGCCTTGATGGCGGCATCCAAATTTGGAAATGGCTCCAAATGGCTTGTGGTTTTTGCCTTTCAGCTCTTTAAGTGTGGCTTCCATACCTCATTGTTATTCAATTCCGCTGCAAAGGATAAATGTTTAGATGAGTGTGCACTGCGAACAAAAGAACTCGCGAAAGAAAACGAAGAGGTCCTCGGTTAGGTACATGTTAATTGTACATGTTTACCTGCGGAATCAGTTCCATGTATTTTAGTCGAATCTTCAAGACTGATCAGCATCAGGACTCGTCGCAGCAGGTGAAGAGTTAACAGAATCACCTGAAATGACAGAATTTCTAATTGATCAATCTATGCCGCGAACGGGGTGTATCGTTTTCGGAAGTTGTGAGTGAGCGTGCTGTTCAATCTTACATACTAGATGCCCAGGTCATAAATTCGATGATAGTATGGCATCAAGCGCCAATGAAAACCATTCGTAGGACGTATCACCAATATTCGCCAACGGAAACGTCTACAGCGCCCTACAGGGTGTTATATTAATCTCCCTTTCTATTTGCAGAAATGCTTTTGTAAATTTACAAGATATCCTTGAGTATTTTGACTACGGGTTGTCGTTCAATTATGGCAACGTGTTTTTAAGTTTGCAAGAAAAGTCCCGTACGTGTAAAAATCGGTTGTTTTTGTTGTATTGTGGTTCGGTGCAAGCAGGTGGAAAAGCAGTGCAAATTATTGAAGCAGAAGCTGCAGCAACCGGAAAACAATGTAATAAAGCATGCGAAAATTTTGCGAAATTTCGAGGATAAACGTCAAGTCCTTGGAAATTGTTAAATTTTGTATCGCACACTGGCGCGCAGTGCACTACAGTTAAGTAGTCCTCACATCCCCCTATTAAGGGAGATCTCGATTCCTCTTAACTGAGACTTTTATGCACAACGTCTTTAGCAAATGTACTGCCATCTCGACAAGGGCTTTATAGCAAAGCGTTATGTAAATATTCCTCATACAGCAGGGTTGGTGTCCAGAGTCCACTAGAGGTTCAATGGAAGCAGGTGGCAAAGCATTGCAAATTATTGAAGCAGAAGCTATAGCATCTGTAGTAATAGGAGTCTCTGAGATGATTGGCACAGTCAGGGCAGATGGAGTGGAAGAAACAGGAGCACCAGCATCACTCGCACTATGGGTTACCTCAACGGATTCCTTTGAAGCAACCGTGGACAGCCGAGGAGATCGTTGTGCTCCTGTCAACAAAATTATGATTTGTTAAAGTTAACTGAGCAGCAAAGGACATTTCGGGTTACCTCAACGGATTCATTTGAAGGAACCGTGGACAGCCGAGGAGATCGTTGTGCTCCTGTCAACAAAATTATGATTTGTTAAAGTTAACTGAGCAGCAAAGGACATTTCCGCCGGTATGTTCCTTGTAGTGAATTTTGTGGTGCACTTCCAACTTTGAGTGAATGTTCTAATTCTGTACTAGTACGCACAGCCATCAAGAAAGAAGAAGCTATCACAAACTTTCCATCTCAATTTTTTAAGTGCCCACGCCTATAATTTTTACACTCTCGGTAATCCGAAGCCGCACTCCGGTTTGAAATCAATGTTTCGAAAGAAAACATTATTAGCACTGGAGGCATTTAAAACCTCACGTTTTCATTTTTTTTAAAATGATTGATGATTTGGAAACACTTACCTGCAATTCGGCACATCCCTTCGATGGCGTTCAAATGTACTGCCAAAAATTTGTCTGCTCTCAGCAGCCCTGTGGTCCCACAAATAACAGTTTTTTTCAGGTTGCCGATGTCACTCTCCACTCTCGCAGAAGAGGCAGTGAGATTTGGAGATCCAAAGATGTCGACCATCACCGCGGTCCACAGCGGAAAGTCTTTTGCAAGCTTTAAAAAAGTTTCCTTTACTTCCGGCGCGTAGTATGGATTCAAATCGCCAGACTCACCAATGGCTTCGACCTTCTCATCAATGGCCGAACTGATATTTCCGATGAATATCTCTATGTCTGCGGAGGGCCCTTCTTCAGTAAGAGACAGCTCTTCAGTATCATCAGCATCCCCTTCACTGGATTCCTGCTGCCATTCTACTCCTTTGATGGTCTCAGTCAAGAAGTGCAGGCTCTTCTCCACTCGGGAGCGTCCTTGTTCTTCAACATCACCATAGTTAGATGACCCCATGAGGAACAAGGCATGTGACAAAATGGTAGAGAAGTCCTCCAGACTTTTTGTCTTTACAAGAAGTCCTAAAATGCGCATGTAAAGAGGTTTAATCCTCCTCACGTTGCGGTCTTTCCAGAGCTTCCATCTGGCTGCTCCGGACATGATGTGCGCAACATCTAATCTAACGTAGCACTTGGGACGACCAGTCACACTCCTTTGCAGCATTTGAAGGCATCTAGTCTTGTAATCAGCCACGTCCGAGCAGCCTGCGAAGGACCGGACGGTGGCGCTCTTCAGGGCCGGAGAATTGTCCATAACAACCTCATCAGGGCATTTCGCCCCAGCTCTGAGAGATTCGTTTAACCATGAAACGATCGAGTTTGCATCTTGCTTTTCCGTCAACATTTGTGTGACAGGGAGCTGAACACTTTTATGGAGCAGGTTTAAATAAGTACAGGTGACCAGTTTTTCGGACGCCCATTTCGATCGGATGAACTAGGGATCCGCTTCAGTAAACTTTCAGAGATGTGTACTCTCTGGCAGCCATCTTCCACACCTCCAGTTGGGATTTGGTCTGGTAGATGACTCCAAACCGGTCTAGTGAAATCTCCCCTATCCCTCCAGCATAGGGTTCGGTGTGCTTCAGTTTCAAAATATTTCCTATTACGTCTACACTCTCGGGAACATTCATTTTGGAGTCCTTTGTGGACTTTTTGGCCACGCGAAGAACTTGTAATAATATACTCACTCAGACACTAAATGCTCAGCTCAGACGGCTCAGACACTACGATGAGACGACGTGTCACGACCCCGCTTCAAAATATCTTGCCTCATTTGGGCTTATTTTTTTACTTACAATCACATAGAACTTAACAACGCTCCTCACTCGCGCGGAGCACGAAATCACACTTCGCGCGCCTCCACCGGTCTCGGCCTCTGCCTGCGTCCCAAGTCGCACCCGAGCCCGATCCCGACAAATCGGACCCGAATGCCTTCGATCTTACAGCTCCCGTGTGCTTCTCCGAAGTCTGCCTGACGGAGGGACGGGCCAGCTTGTCAACACAGAAGATAAATTAAATTAGCGCGGGCGTAGCCGTTTCCGCTACTTCCCCACTCCCGGCTCCTAGCGCTGGTCCCTATGCAGGTCAGTGTTCTAGCGCCCGTTTTTCGGTTGTCTTACTGCGAAGTCATCCGCGAGACATATGGTTAGCAAACCCCCATTCCGCCGTGGTAGAGTGAGTTCATGGTAGATGGAGTGAGTCTGCCTCGGAGATTATGTCTTAGATGTGACCGATTTCAGACATCCGCCGATAATAAGAGAGTAAAACACTGGCGGCCGTGAAACATCCCTGAGACAACCACTGACACCCAAAAGTCATCCGGCCGACGACTGGATGACCTGTCGTTGCCTTACCGTGGCCTGTGCTTGTCTTACTGTCTACTCACGGTAGGGTCCTGGTAGGCTCCCTTCATAGACAACCGTAAGACCTACCCACTCGTTCCTTTCCATACGGGATGGAGTTCTGTTTCGGGACTCGTCGGAATATTTTCCGCGCGCCATTTCTAAAGACACGTGTTGGAATGGGCTAAAATGAAAGCAGGTCTGACCATAAAACAAATAATGGATGACCAACTTCAACACCTGACTTCTCAGTGTAGATAGGACCAAGAATGAAATACCGACAAATACTAGTTGTTATTCATAGAATCTTAATTTACCAAAGTTCAATTACCAAAACCTTGGTTTTTAAATGTGCGTTCAGGGGCGCTGGGTGTCTTCTCTCTAATCGAAGCTCAGTCCCGTCCCCGCTAGGTTCTCCTTGGTCCACATGTCGAATTTGGCGATCATCTCCTCCGTCATGAAGTTCTTGTGGTCACCGACCTGGCCCTTGCGGATAAACTTCAAGTCAGCCTCAGCTGCCTTCGCTTCGGCGGAGTTTCCGGCCGTAAACTGCGAGATGTGCTCAGGATCATGTGGCTGTAGGTTGAGAATAAAAAAAAGGGACAACACAGATTTAGATCACAAGATGTAGTACAGGGTATTTAGGAATGTGCCGTGCTTCTGGAGCGTATAGGGGACACCTAAGGTAGTATATTGATACACCACACTTGAGGCAGGCGCGGATCCAGGAGCCCCTTTTGGAGGCCTTGATCTTGGTAGCACCCTTTTGCCCCTGTGGATCCGCGCCTGACTTGAGGTCGGCAATCAAAATTACGGCCGCTGCAACAGAAATTGAATTTACGGAAGAAGCGCCGGCAAGGAGGCAACCCACCCGGCTGGCGGACACCGACCGGCGTGGCGCGGCGAGGATGTTAACTGTGTGAGAATTCAGACTTTGCGGAACGCTGAAGAAGACTGTTACGCACGACGTGCTTCCTGCGCATTGCCATGAGCAGCTCCGAACTCCTAATGCATGTCCACGTAGTCCGCATTTGAGAATGTAGCCATTATCAATCAACACGGTCCACGTAACTCATTATTGTTTGCCGGAGTAGGGTTTTAAATTTTCCGGTAAAATTCAATCTTTCCGAGAAAAAAAATGGAAAAACTGTTGTTTCCAGAAAAATTGGAAAAATTGGAAAAATTCCTATTTAAGCGCTAAATATAATAATGGGGCGTTTGAAGGTTCGAAGTGCCATTACATGGGATTGCACACAGATAAAAGAAGCGTTAGAGGTTCAAGTACAAGAACAAAAGTAATATTTATTTGTACTTTCAATTATTGAACGCAAGGAGTCAGTGGAGACGACGTGGGGAACGGCGTGTTTGTGGGGGAGGTGGAGTAGGCTACGCAGGGCGCTCCCTGCGGGCGAGTGACGAATGGAAATAAAATCATTTAACCTTGCATAAATGAACAACTTCTCCTCCCCGTCATTCCGGTCACGAGAATTCTATGGCATGCCCGCTTAGATAATGAATCGCTCACCTGTCTTTTTCGCATGCACTTTTCTACTTTTTAGTTGCTCAAAACAAACGCAAAACTTCAGTCCATTCACTCCGCCCGTCCCTGTCAGAACCGAGTGTTTCGATGTATCGATGCACTGCCCGACCCGGGTAAAAAGAGTCGTATATGAGACCATATACGAATCGTATATAACAGTATACAATTGTTTACACATTGTATATAATCGTATATGGACCGTAAACAAGTGTATACGAATCGTAAATGAGACCATATACGGTTCATCTATGATCCCATATATGACAGTAAACCTACAAACGCGCGAAAACCGGCAGTGCTCAAAGCCGCATTCGTTCTTATATTTTCCCGTACTGGCCATAAGACATGGTTTAGCTTTAGCTACCGCTTTCCTTCGACCTTGTTCAAGCACTGTAAAGACACATATAATGGCTTATGATCTGAAAATCAACTACGCAACAAATAAGGAGCAATATTGATCTTTTTTTCCAATTTTTCCGACCTATAGGAAAAAAAATGTTTTTTTCGTGGTTTTTTTTTTCGAATTTTTCCAGTTTTTTTTTTCAGCCTTTAAATCCCTATGCCGGAGACAGCCCAGCGAACGCAGGCGGATGCAGCCGTGATGTCGGCCGCTGCCACTCGCCGGGCCCTGCCATGGAGTGCCACGGCAATCCGTGTCCGCCTACCGGGCGGGTTTCCTACTTACCGGCGCTCCCTCCGTTCATTTACTTTGTGTTGCAGCAGTCGTAATTTTGATTTCCGACCCCAAGTGTCGTAAAAAAAAAAAAAAAAAACTTCTAAAGGTGCCCCGTTTAAGCCCCAGAAGCATGGCATATTCGAAAGAAAAAAATTTCCAGCGCTAGAAAGCACTGAGTCCCCCTCCTGAACCGAACGATGAGTTATAAATAAAAGTCAATCACAGCTTGAAAATTTAAGTAAAGAAAAAAAAAATAAGACGTGAAGACATTCGAACCGGCGACCCGCCACACTGCAAAACGGTCCATTTGACCGCGTGACCAAGCCGAGTTACGAGAAATTGTGTGGCGTACCATCACATTCACCATGCCGCGTTGCGAAGCGCCAGCCAAAGCGCAGAGCGATACGAATATGGAGCCGAGTTGGCGAGAACTGGTCTCCTCACGGAACTAGGGGCCACTCTAAAATCAACCGGATTTGATGTGATCAGATGGGAAACTCTGGACTGGAGGGAATTGGTTGAGTCTGCTTATGTTGAATAAACGGGAATTCTTTTTTTAGGTATAGTGGTACAATTTTTTCAGGTTCTCCGCCCGCTACGTGCGATGCCAATGTGTCATTTTGAAACATGAAGCAGCCACATTGCGATATTGCACATTGTGTTAAATTGCCATTAGTTACCACAAGTTCAATTACATCCTTTGACAAGGAAGATGTGAAGTATACTGTGGGAACATCAGTATTGAATTTTTTTAACTGAACATATATTTCTAAAGTTGGCAGAACCACACCACAGCTCCGCCCATCTCTGTGGCGCCATCTAGCGATAGCGAAATGAAACTGAATGTAGAATGCGGCAACAACGACACTTCCTGAGAGAAGAAGAATAAAAAAGTCGAATAGTCGATGCAGAGAACACCCCGCTACGCTCGGGCCCAAAATACACCATGTATGCAAGCCTTTCTTGTTCCAGTTTATTTACCCCGTAGTTGAAGGCCGGACTGCTTCTCATTTTGTCAAAGCTGAGGTGGTCGACTAGCTTCTCGACGCCGTCGCTGTCAATCGGCTTGTCGAGGAACTGGGCAGTCCTGCGAATTTGGGACGGCAAATCCTGGAAACAGAGCACGAAAGGGTAGCAAAAGCAAGTTGATCCCAACGAGTCAAAAGAAGACGTAACCTACCCTCTTCAGGTCCTCGTACTTAACGAAGAGGACATTAGGGTCGTTGCGCCGCGCCCAGAAGCCGAGGATGTGAGGCCAAATGGGTCCATAGGGAGCTTTGTAAACAAAACGTGCGTTACCTTCAATGCGATATTCCGGACGAAAGTTTGATAAGAGGTAAGTAGACAAGACCCACAAAAACGGATACGGAACCTTCGGATTGAAAAGTTTCGTAGCACGCGTCGCGCCGTCAGCCAAGAGCCGACGTCCAACGGCCTCAATGGGGGCTTAGCTCGTGCTGGTGATACGGTCTGACACAACGCGAAACTACACCGGGCATATGGCGTCTGAATATTGAATCGTAACGTTTTTTAGCCGAATCAGTGGAGTATTTTAGATGGACCGTTCACTCCGAATTGCAGTGTACAGACTGTTACGGGCATTACCCGTCATTACAGGGTGCCCAGTACAGAGTATCAAGCGGGTTAATACCAGGCGTAATACCAGTGGGGGGGGGGGGGGGGGTCGTCGCGCCTATTGCCTGTATTCACTTTACAACAACTCTATTGCCAAGTTTGGAAAACGGCCAAGTCGTTAGAGATCAAAAACAGTCTAGCAAAAACTTTGAAAGATGTTTGTCTTCTTATAGTTTCCTTAGATGTGACAGTTCATCAGTCACACGGAAAGTGTCACAGGCCGAAATATTCAGGTAATCGATGAATCGTTACATCCTTTCTCGTCATGCGATCAATATTCACAGTGGTGCCACCTTGTTTTATACTTGGTGTCAGGTGGCCCACCTGCCCCGTGCCAAGGAAATGGTACGCAAGCCCGCAACGCACTAGCCCCACCTCTCCGTCTCACGCATCTGGCCGAGACAAAGAGATGAAGCTAGCGCGTTGAGGGCTTGCATACCTTTCCCTTGGTGCGGAGCACATGGGACACCAGGTAGAGGTTGCAACTGGAAATCCGACGGCTTTTACGAACCTCCACCCTGGAGGAAGAGCTCGGCAAAGTCCTCAAAGTCCCCGTCGATACCGGCGGTCATCCTGCAGTAGTGGTAGTAGGACACGCACACGTCCTTGGGGTTGCGCGTCACGTACACCACTTTGGGCCGCACGGAGGACATCTGAGCGGGCAGCAGGTCCCACGTCAGGTGGCTCTTAATAAAGCGGGGCGACGGCATGTTGGCCACCAGGGACACCGAGTCGCCCGCCGCTGTGGATGAGAGCTTGAGGCTCTTGGACACGATAGACGACATTCTGCGCCATGACGGTGATTTGAAAGAAACGGAAAGGCTGTGGTGAGGTCGAGTCTTGAAACGTCTACACACTGATACTGTGTTGGAGGGCGCCACGTGCCTCACGATTGGCACACGCCTCTGGTTTAGCTACGGTCCCAACAAACTGAGCACTCTGATTCCCGAATGTGTGGATCATCCTCAGATACAGAAAAATGTTTTCTTCGATCAAGGTTGGACTGACCTTAAAAACTCTAGTATTGAACTTACAAAGGTTACTGACTTTAATCCAAACTGCTTTGAATCTTCCTGCAAGACTGTTGCCTTGAGAGAAGTCCATTAACCGTGTTAAGTTCAAGGCTAAGACTACGTTTTTCTGGGTTACTCATGCACCATTTTGTGTAGCCTGGGTAACCTACCCTCATTTCGTGACGCCTGCGCTCGTCACCAAAAGACGGATACTGTTGTATGGGGAATCCCATTCGCCTCGTGCTGAACGACTGCTAGGAGAGCCCCCAATGCACAAGTTCTCTCTCTTTCTCACGTCTCTGACCGAGATAGAAAGAGATAGAGCTAGTGCGTTGCAGTAGAGGGGTTCATTTACCTAAATTGTTAAAACATCATAGGGCTGCACCCAGAGAAACGAATTCTTGATTTAAGCCTACAACAGCGTTTTCTTAAAGCGGTCAAGAATATAATTCTTGATCCAAGAATATTTCTTGATTTCACTCTTAGACCTAAGAATATGTTTCTCTGGGTGTGGTTCGGATTCTAGTTCTCAGCAATTTTGGTACATCAATCGACTGGACTGGATCACCGCAAGGGGTCGCGCAGCGAGCTGGAAAATGCCACGTAACGGAGTCAGGGTTGTACACGTTACTGAAACGATGTAACGGCGTTACCGGAACGCGTTACAATTTTATGTAACGGTGTTACCGTAACGCGTTACAATTTTATGTAACGGCGTTACCGTAACGCGTTACAATTTTATGTAAAGGCGTTACCGTAACGCGTCACAATTTTATGTAACGGCGTTACCGTAACGCGTCACAATTTTATGCCCTGGTTCGGGTTCAACATCTGCCGCCGGAGTCCTCCGAGCAGGAGTCCGCTGCCGAGGAGGTCGAAAGGTATTTAGCCCACCAAGGGCGTTTTGTGGAGCAGGGGGCGAAAGCCTGTTTGCCAAGGGGGCAGATGGGAAAAAAGAATTTCCCCGGCTTGCTTGTGGAGAGACTTCAAAGGCTGGTATTCGGTTCAGTCATTTAAGGAACTGAGTAGGCGATGAGAACTTGGAAATAGAGCTTCTCCTAGCGCTTAATCACTTCATTGGCGCTAAGTGATTTTCGAATTAAAGAAAGGGAAATTGTTTCAAAATCAATCTTTCCCTAAATTTAAGTACCTCCACCCCTCTTCTGCTGTTGTAACCTTGTGCTTTCATGTTACGGTAACGGCGTTACATCGTTACAGTAACGGCGTTACATCGTTACAGTTACGGCGTTACATCGTTACAGTAACGGCGTTACACCGTTACAGTAACGGCGTTACACCGTTACAGTAACGGCGTTACATCGTTACAGTAACGGCGTTACATCGTTACAGTAACGGCGTTACGATACACACTGAGAAAATTTTTTAATACAGAGCATCGAAGTGTGTTCTATCCGTGCCGCATATCCACTGCAATCAAACTGTTTCGTTACTCACCCCAGAACTTTGGACCACCTAACCAGAAACTGTGATAGTAGTGCTGATGCGGCACGGATAGAACATACGTCGATGCCCACACTCAGAATTTTGATTCCCAGTTCAAACCATTTTTCCCAGTGCATTTTTTCCAGGGGAGTAACGGTAACAAGTTATCCTTTTCAAAAGTATCGGTAGCGCGTTACATTAAGAATGTACCTTGTACAACTCTGGTGCCAGATCGAGGAACTCACTCTATGAGAGGCGACCGGAGTTGCTGCAGTTGCTTTGAGCGCGTGAAGTCTAGGTCGTTGCCGATGCACCACACCATCTCCTGGGTCCATGTACTTCCTGTCGGAAAGATGGCCAGTTTCGTGCACATTCAGGTCACAGCACTGTCAAAATACTTGGCGTGATTGTACGAAAGGGGCGTTGCGACTTCTGACGTCACCTTAAACGGCAAGAAAGTGAAAGGGATAACAAGGGCTGACGTCTACTACTCCACGTGGTCCACATGCGTAGCGGGAATGTTTTGTGACGTCCTAATTCTAAAATTCATGTTATTTTCGATCAGTTTTGTAAAATAATTGTCTCCATTTGGGGGCCTTTGGGGGCCAAACGGCTAGTCTACATTTTTATAGGAGGTCACCATTCTATAGATTGGACCTCCTTACGTGGGGTACACCCATTTGGAACTCCAGGAAAGGTCACAGCTCCCTAATCCGAGAAATCCCCAAAACGTCCAAAATTCCTATTTAAATTGCAACGTCGAAAACAGACGAAATATTTTTATAAAAATTCGAAAATTGATGTTTTTTTTTTGACGTACGGTATTTTCTTGTTATCCAAACATGTTCTGAGCCACGGACTACAATCTCAGAAGGTCACTTTCGAAGAGGTTTTTCTTAGCAAGAGTGGCTCATAAGGGTAAAGGGTGTTTCTTGTTTTACCGTCCTAAATTTGGAACGAAAAGTTCTGATTCGGGGGGGGGGGGGGGGGCATCGGCTAGTGCCCCGGTGGAGTTTTGCTTAAGGGTAGCCATGCCGCAGTCATGAGCGTGTGAAAGTGTGGCCTGACCTGTGCGGGGGTACGACACGACCCAGACGTCGTCCGGGCGCACGTCCAGGCTGCGGATGCGGCCGCCCAGCTCTTGGTACCCCTTGGTCAGCACCAGCCTGCCGGGGTTCACCTCCATCATGGTTAACTTGCCGGCGAACAGCTTGTCGATAGCCGCCGACACTTGGGGCTCCAAGGGACCGTAGGATATGTTCATGGCTGAGTTGTTCCGACCACTTGTCCCTCGCTGGTCTTCTTCCAGGCAAAAAAGATCATTTATTCATCTATTATATTTGGATTCCAGTTGATCCGTGAAGCGGAAAAGTGAGGTACCACTCATAAATCTATCTGCGTTTCTTGATCAAAATGAAGTCCTTGAGAAGGAAGGCAAGTCAGTGACGTTGGCAAGTGTGTAACCAATAACATATTTCTGGTGCAGCAGTTCGAACGAGTTCTTTCATTCAAAACGCTTGTCTTGTTTATTGACTCCTGCATACAATTTGGAGAAACGAAATAGGTTTTAAGTCGAGGTAGCGACGCATTATTTTTACTTCAGAATAAACTCCGACAACGAGTGAAGTCGCAAGTCGCATGAATAATCTTTTTCAAACCATCACATTACGTCAAGCAGAGAATATTTGAGTTCACAATTTTCAATACTGAACAAATGTAACTTTAAAAACGTTTATTAGCATTTTTTTTTCATTTTTGGTATATTTTATGTATAATTTAGCTTATCCCCACCTTCCGCTTCGCGGACCAATCACTAAAAAACAAAAAAGGTTAAATCAAGCATCTACGGCTTGTTCCAAGCATAACGAAGCTTGGTCTTCGAATAGCAAAACTTAAGTCAAGCATATCATTCTTGGAATTGATCATTTCATTCTTGCATCAAGCATAAATGTGATTGGAAGAAGCATATTTTTTCTTGATTAAGGCATAATATGCTTGGCACAGAATTTGCTGTATGAGTGTTAAAATTGCTTTGGATCGAGCGTATTAACATTAAGAAACTTTTATAGATGTTTCTTTACGTCGGAGATGAATTCCTGAGAAGGGGATGTTACAGTTTCAATCATTGCAGTACCTGCTATTTTCTATTGCTGATGGGTTTCATTTCTTTAAATTGGTGCTATGATTCACGGGGGAGAAAAGGTGAGTGGTCTCAGCTATTATTTTTAGTTTATTTCCAGACAAGTAGCAAATATCGGTTCCTAAAGCTAAAAATTACTGGGGGGGGGGGGGACTTCTTTTCTTAGTTGCACTAACGAAATATCATTTGCTTCCACGAAGAGGTTCGTTTCAACAGACAGAAGCAGAAAAAATTATCTAAGTCCCCTCAACGTAGTTCCCTCGACCAAATTAAACCAACTTAAAAGCAACTTAAAAAATAGTTGCGACCACGAATCGTTTCACTCCGTATTGTCAGACGGCAGCCTACCTCCAGACGCACCTGCTTGTCTTGCACGGCCGCAAGGAGAATGTCACTGTGGATGCCCGGCGGGACATTGCACTCCCCTTTTAAACCAAACAAATAGCGCGTCAAAGCAAACGGAACGTCAGAATTAGACCGGCTTTCTCTGGTCAGAGCTACAGCCATAAAGGCTCTACACATCTCGCCACAGTTGAAGCCTGTTGCAGCGCGCAGCTGCACTGATAAACTGAGACACCGCACAGGACAAGTTTCTCATTTTTTTTCAAATGGCGCATTTTCCAAAGAAATCCAGTTCAAAGAGAAGAATAAGAAACGTAATTTGCGCTGTTTCACACCGCAGCGGTTAAGTTACACTGCCTCTGGGTTTGCAACTCCGCAACGTGCCACAAACAGTAATGGTCGTCACAAGATATGTTATGGAAGTCATGAAATTCGTACCGACTACCACTGTGTTTTGCAATGTACGTTGCAATGTACGTTGCAGTACGCTACTGTTAGAAAAATGTCCTCAAGATTGATTGTTGGAATTGGACTCACGTCATAAAGTTACGACATGCATTTGGCTCCATGTTTTCCTAAACTGAAGAACGCGCATGTTAAAGCTTCCTAGTGCGTAATGTATCGTATTACAAGTACTTTAATGCAAATTGTTTTTCAACCACCCGAAACCACTTTAACTGTCCTAGACTGGTCTGGAATTGTATTTTGTATTGTTTGGATATTTAGAACTAAAATAAAACAATCAGAAGTGCGACATAGAGGGAACTATCCCCGACATCCGATACGTCCCGAGAGGTCGTATAATTGACTCTAGAATGATGGCGAAGCAGATAGAAGACGCTCGGTACAATATTGCCTTAAATACAGGTTTTGCACAATATTTGTCTCAAGTATGGTAAATAAAGTATGTATTTCGCGCGATACTTTTCAGAAGAATTGCCAAAAAAACACCAAGTGTGCTTGATCAAATAATTCAGAAGTGACAGAGTAGCACCCAAACCAGTGTAGTGCCAGAGACGATCTCTGGCAGGAAACTAGGGGCATTCACACTAGAAGGGCCGGCTTTTGGGCAACCCTAGAAGGCCGCAGGAGTAATTTTGACCCCTATATATTTTGCTGTGTTCATCGCCGGTTTTTGATGTATTTTCGTGTTCAAATCATAAATATTGGTAAAACTTCAATCAAAAATGGTGTTTGGAAAGTTAGGTGACGAAAGCGTTAGCTAGGCAACCCGCAATGCATTAAATCCCGTCTGCCGCCAGAACGACGAACTTTCGTATGATGCTACTTCCTCGCCATCCAGAGACGAATCATGGCCTGGTAAAATAGATAACAGGCTTATAAATCCAGAAAGTAATCGTAGCTGAGGGTAACTCGAATCCACCCCGGTTGTAATTATACTACGCCAGACTGCTTAGAAACGCCTGTGTCGTGAGGGCAGATACTATTCCGTCGACGCTACTTTACGTCAGTCTTAGCGAAATGAAGTTAAAAAAAGGCGTTGCCGTCTCTTGATACGTAGTCGCCGAGGTCCAAATTAGTCTGTCAATTCCTAGTTTAAAGAGGATTTTCGAACAAATTTTCTGGCGAAGATTTTGATTTTTTGATTGCGCCGTATGTTGATATTTGGCCTGGTAAACTTATTTTAGCGGCATTTTTCGACGTTTCATGCGATTCTGCGTCGATTATACACTGCCGGTCAAAATTAGCGCCCCACTTTTTCCGATGCTTGCCATTTCCACGTTTTTCAAGCTAGGAAGTTGCCGTTTTGCATGCAGTTGCCCCCATGGTTGTACTTGAAGGTCCCAAAGTGCCAGATCCGGGAGCCACCCCTTTCGGAGGGGTTGGCTGTGCGACTGCGGCGGGGTGGAAATTTCGACCGAAAAAGGTGCCAAAAACACCTTTAAATTTGCTGGAATTTCAAAATTTTTGGTGTGCAGTGCTAAATGTCGGCCCTTGACAAGCTGACGTCAAAATTTTCACGATCGGTCATACCCACCCCCAGCCCCACCTACCCCCAACCAACCCCCACCCCCTAAAGGGGTTGGTGTGGTGGGTGAAAAAAAATGGTCGCATTGCAAGCCCCTAGTCCCGGGCCACCTGCACACCAAATTTCATGCCGCTAGCACCAACCCCTGCCGAGCAACCCCTAAAAAACCAAACACAATTTTTGAAAATTTGCTTTTTGGGGCACTTATCGGTATGCGAGGGGTCCAAAAATTTCGTCAGAGATGGACTAGGGGTGGAACATCAATCTCCCGTCAAGAAATCCGGCGCTTAAAATTCGCAGCCCTTAGCATGGGGGTTGTCACCCCCAGCCACCCCTTGCTACCCCCAGTAGGGGTGGAACTGATTTGGGGCTACGAATCGTTGAGGGCACTATTGATGCACCCCCTTCAAATTTGCAGGACGATTCGACCACCCGTTCGTGCTCCAGACCCGCAAAACCATCAAAAATGCCAAAACCCACCCCTTACTTCAACCCCCCATATCGCCAATTTCGGGTGGGGGTGGAAACCCGGCTAGCATGACGGCGGGTGGTCCCGACCCTTCGATAGTCCTAAGCGGAAAAGTCGGTGCGGCAAACGGTTTACCCGTGGGGAGTGTTAAAGTGAGAGCATTGCATTCTTCGCCCGGCCTGCGCTGCTACCGAGCGCCTGGTAGGCAGGCAAATGACATGACTGACGCGCCGGCAGGGCGCGCGCATCTTCCGGCGTACACTCTCTTAATGCCGTCTGCCGGCCGGGGGAGCTGCGTGGGCTGCCTGCTTACAAGGCGCTCGGTAGCAGCGCAGGCCGGGCGAAGAATGCAATGCTCTCACTTTAACACTCCCCACGGGTAAACCGTTTGCCGCACCGACTTTTCCGCTTAGGACTATCGAAGGGTCGGGAGCACCCGCCGTCATGCTAGCCGGGTTTCCACCCCCACCCGAAATCGGCGATATGGGGGGTTGAAGTAAGGGGTGGGTTTTGGCATTTTTGATGGTTTTGCGGGTCTGGAGCACGAACGGGTGGTCGAATCGTCCTGCAAATTTGAAGGGGGGTGCATCAAAAGTGCCCTCAACGATTCGTAGCCCCAAATCAGTTCCACCCCTACTGGGGGTAGCAAGGGGTGGCTGGGGGTGACAACCCCCATGCTAAGGGCTGCGAATTTTAAGCGCCGGATTTCTTGACGGGAGGTTGATGTTCCACCCCTAGTCCATCTCTGACGAAATTTTTGGACCCCTCGCATACCGATAAGTGCCCCAAAAAGCAAATTTTCAAAAATTGTGTTTGGTTTTTTAGGGGTTGCTCGGCAGGGGTTGGTGCTAGCGGCATGAAATTTGGTGTGCAGGTGGCCCGGGACTAGGGGCTTGCAATGCGACCATTTTTTTTCACCCGCCACACCAACCCCCTTTAGGGGTGGGGGTTGGTTGGGGGTAGGTGGGGCTGGGGGTGGGTATGACCGATCGTGAAAATTTTGACGTCAGCTTGTCAAGGGCCGACATTTAGCACTGCTCACCAAAAATTTTGAAATTCCAGCAAATTTAAAGGTGTTTTTGGCACCTTTTTCGGTCGAAATTTCCACCCCGCCGCAGTCGCACAGCCAACCCCCTCCGAAAGGGGTGGCTTCCGGATCTGGCACCTTGGGACCTTCAAGTACAACCATGGGGGCAACTGCATGCAAAACGGCAACTTCCTAGCTTGAAAAACGTGGAAATGGCAAGCATCGGAAAAAGTGGGGCGCTAATTTTGACCGGCAGTGTAGTAATACAATTTTCTGGACAAAATTACACCGGCGTAGTGTTGTGTGGGACATCCCGGAGCCCTCGGAGGACACGAGCAACTTATTCCGGCGTGTCCCGTTCAGGTCTCATGTTGCGCGCTCCGAAACACTTCGCCAAGTTGACGGGAACCGTCCGCACGCGATCGAGTAATTCCCCTCTTGTGCTCCACGTCCTAGTCGGAACTCGATTGCTTGCGCGTCGCGTTGGCAACCCCACTGCCTGCCACCGCAGGGTCTTCCCCTTTCACGTGACCGCGTCAACAAGCTCACCGCTCCGAGAGAGACGAGTGACGAGTGTAGGAAGATCTGTCCGGTCAACCCTTACCGAAGTCTAATCGCCTTGTATAGCAATGCGTCGAGAAGTGCCTCGTTGGCCATACTGCCCACTTTCAGGGGAATGCAATGAGATTTGCCTTCCAATAGAAGGCCATTGCGGCAAGAAGATCGTCCCAAACATATGAGAACCAACGCCTGTAAAAGTCAACTGTCACAAAAGCAACGTAAATGGTGCAAAAAGGCCGCATGGGTAGGGTGGCGCCCTAAATATCTTTGTTCGAAAAGTTTATGTGCTGTTGCGTTTATGGGTAGTCTCTGGTACAAAAACTTCCCTAAAAAAATTTGGGTCGGCTCGGACCACTTTTAGTGGTCGCCCGAGACCCTCAAAGTTGCGATATTTGGTGCTGGTTGCCTATCCCGTGCCCCTGAAGGCGTGCTTTTACCGGGGGCCAGCATGCTGAAGTTTTATAAATTAAATCATCATATAATACGGTCGCACACCAAATTTCAACCCGCTCCGATAATTTTTAGTGGTCGCCCGGCAGCCTTTTGTGCAGCGCCGCGCCGCTCGCCGCCGACACTAGTTTGAACCGGGCTGCCGCCGGCCGCCGTAGAGCCCGCTGGCCAACAGCGCCGCCACCTATCGGCCTGTAGGCGAACCACGTCTTCCCCCCCCCCCTCCTGCCTCCTCTTTTTAACTTAAAAGGAGATGAGAGTGCTGAAATTAATTTTTTTATCGATTTTGTACAATTATTTTATTTTGGGGCATTTGATATTATTTTGGGTGCGGGTGCGCCTTGATGTGTTCTTGAATCACATGCACAACACATTGTTTTTGGTCCTCCTTGATGGTGAGGATGTTGTTCACCCTCTTGGCCAAAGCGACTCCTCGCTCTGCAGCATCGTTGACGACCAGAAGGTTGCGGAAGAGGTGGCGGGCGTTCAGGTAGCTGGGGTTGACCGGCCACAACTCCGGGCCCTGCTGGAGCAGAAAGCTGCCGTCCACTCGGAATGAGAGCAACAGCTGCCAGGTAGTGCCAGGTGTTAGCCGTCACGAAGCTCGCCAGGTCCCTCTGGGCGTAAGCTGGGAGATCGGCAGCGGCGACTTTGGGGCGAATGACGCCGTTCTTGGGCTTCGTCAAGTTGTCCACCATGCGCCTCTTGCACTTGACCGACACGTCCTCGTCGAAGAAGGCCAAGCCGACGAGCACCTCGTTTGTGTACAAGTGGTGTGCCAGCTTCTTGGCGGTGACTTCCGATATTTCTCGGTCAGTGGTCTTGTAGCTATATAAAAAGAAAAAGTGAGAACAATGTGCGCTAGTTAACACTCCATTTGTCACTTTTAGTTAATAAATATGTACCTCAGAAGCTTTTGCAGGAGGGCCAGGTCGTTCAGAGGTGCCTGGGGTGCAAGCGTGCACTGGTACCAAGCCTGTACGAACACCTTCACTAAAAATACGCAGATACGCTCAATTTGTTTGATATCTTCCGAGCTGAAGGGCAGCTGCTTCTTCAGCATCCATATTTTCAGCGAGCCGAGGTTCACCTCTAAAAAGCACGCCTTCAGGGGCACGGGATAGGCAACCAGCACCAAATATCGCAACTTTGAGGGTCTCGGGCGACCACTAAAAGTGGTCCGAGCCGACCCAAATTTTTTTAGGGAAGTTTTTGTACCAGAGACTACCCATAAACGCAACAGCACATAAACTTTTCGAACAAAGATATTTAGGGCGCCACCCTACCGCATGGGTCATGTGGCTGCAGTTATGCGCAAGATCTACCAACTTTCTAAATTTGTAGTCATTCTTTAAATATGAAACACAGCCGCTGCCACATTTTATTCAACATCTTTCTGAGCATAGGAGGTAGTTTCAATCCGTGGCTACTTGTAAATTAACAGAATGTACGATTGTTGCCTTCCCGTTCAAGTTCTCTTTTCGAACGCAAGATGGCACCACTAGAAAGGGCTGAGATGTACAACGGTCCTACCAGCTTTCAAAATTAATGCTTCCCAACAACTTTTAAATACTAACAAACGAATAAAAGACACTATATTTATATCCGATACCATGACTGCACTACAGTATTCTCTCATATTCAGGTAAAAACCACACAATTTCAGGTCACTTTAATTTTGAAATGTTCCCTATTTATTCAAGTGGGGGATGCGAATGGTCGCCAGCGTGGCTGCTCGGCCCTTATCCGCGCGCTCGTCGGCACTGCGTACTGCGTACAGTACCGAAAGCTTATCATGGCCGGCCCACGAGCCCCCGGAAACACGAGCCATTCCAGGCAAGACTAAGAGACTGAAAGAAACCAACAGGTGTTACAGTGACCATCTCCGAAATTATCAAACGGGGTTATGAGGGCCTTCTTGTGTGGCCAGATTGCTTCCACTATCTAGGGCCCGTAGGACAAAAATTTTGTTTTTACACTTCTTTAGAGGAAAAAGAGAAAAGTTTTAGGGGGTTTGGGTCATTTTGGGATTTTCGAACCTATCGATCTATAGAGTACTGAAATGGGTCTCCGCATGACACAATTTTATTATGAATGTTATTATTATTATTTCAAAAATTAAAAATAGCAAAAAAGAATTGCTGGACTAAACATTTAAAGGGGAGGTTATGGCAGAAAATTTCAAGGAAAATTTCCTATCATTTCTTCCTCAGCTGAACGATAACTGATTCCAGCTCCCTTGGAGAGTAGACGTTTCTCGAGTGAAGCGGCACAAATTTCTAGTTCGATACGAGCGACAATATTATTTCTAACATTTTCTCACTCAATTAACGCAGTATGAATCGCTCCTTAGTTCGCAGTGGTAAGGATGTCAAATAAAGTCACGGTATTTGTAGAGATAAACTTTCCCGATAAGCTGAGGCTGGAGGTGAGCGCACCCGACGTTACGCCGCACCGGCCGCCGCCAGAACGACCGCTGACGCCTCTCTGACACGGCATCGCCGACATTCCTTAAACTAATTCCACTTCAGTTCGGCGGAGGGACAAACGTAATGAACACAATTTATGACGTAACATAAAAAAATGTCCTGTTCTGGTCCCACGTGAGTGTAGAAAGACTGGGACAAACTTCAAGAATAAAAAAAGAAAAGAGAAAAAATACTATCCCATTGTGTGAGATACTGGTACTGGTAGGCCCCGAGTTTCACGGGGGTTTAGTTAAAATAAACGTTAAGTTTATATTTCGTTCTTTTTGGTTTTGTTCGCTTTCTTTTTCTTTATTCATGGAATGAGGATTTGGCTTGAGCCTTGTTTCAGTTTGGGGGTGGTTCTAGAAGTTTATATTTTGTTCATGTTTTGTTTGCTTTCTTTTTTTTTAAATTCATGGAATGAGGATTTTGGTTGAGCCTTGTTTCAGTTTTGGGGTGATTTGTATCTCCTTCGAGAGGGAGAGGGAGTAGTTGAAGAGCTAGGGCGTCTAGGTGGCGGTCAGTGTAACGCTTGCATTCTCTCGCGGGCCGCCTAGCGCTAGCCTCCTGCAAGGCTCTCGCACTGTTGTCGCCACCACCGGTCCCAAACTGTCCTGCCTCTTGAGTCACCTCCCTTTAAGCGCGGCCTTGGGCTTGCCTCGGCTCGGCTCGCCACATCGACAATGGGTACCCGGCACCGGCAAAGGCTACGCAACAAAAAAGAAGGACGTCCGATTTGGCTGTGCTCTGGAAAGGGACAGAATGATACTGAGTCAGGCAGAGGTTGCTGATGCAGCCTGCTGACGAGTCGAGCATAGCTCGTCTAGAGGCGTTGTAACACTAGCTCTGTCTCTTGCTATCACTATTGGATAGACAGAGTAAGCTGAAGTTTGAAGTGGTTTTTCTGATCACTATGATATTTTTTTAATGTAACAACACACTAGACTATTTAATACGACTATTGTCCGTAATTGTTAGACAGATTTTTGATTTTTTAGATCGTTTTGATTTTGGACTAGTGGTACCTGTTGACGAGGTGCTCTGTCTCTTACTTTCCCCATTGAAAGGAGTGAGAAAGCCGACTTTAAAACTCGTTTTTAAACGGTGTGTGATATTTTTGAACCCGAGTCTTGTACGAGTACCCGTCGATAATCTGAAGAGTTTGAAAAACTTCTGTCAGAGGGCCATATGGGGCTATGCTTCCCAGAAAAAAATACTATTATACTTCGTGAAATACTGGTAGGCCCGGAGAGTCACAAAACTGGATTTAGTGCAATTTTCATATTTATTAATTTTCGTAATTCGTAATTTTATGATTAGCTGTTCGTTATTTTTTTTTTACAAAGGGAACGTAAACGTGGATGACTCTAAGGTTTTTGTTTTAAATTTAAATGTCTACTCTAGCTTTCAGGTGAGAACTGGATGGGTGGCGCGTTGGCAGGCATAGTATGCCGAGTAGTCGTAGGGTACAGCGGCTGAAGAAACTATGTAAAACGGGAAATGTGAGGGGAATCGTGGCGAGACTTCATTGTCGATAGGTTGGCTGGTCGCGGCGCGGCGCGGCCCGCGGCCCCCTAGTTCTCACTGGCACTGACCGGTGGGCACATCGACAATGTTCTGCTCTGAGGTTTGTGCCTCTCGTGCATACTCTAGGGTCCGAAGCGGTCCCGACTCTTGAGTTGCCTCCCCTTTAACCAGGGCTCAACTCGGCTCGGCACATCAACAAATAGGGGCTGTTTCACAAGAAAGGGAGAGGTCCGATTTTTAGCGGGGCAGGAGCAGGATGGATGATACTGACGCAGCCAGTTGACGAGCCGAGCAGGCAGGCTCTGTCTTTTTCTTTCGCTATTGGATGGAGTGAGAAAGCTGCATTTGAACTCGGTTTTGAGACTGTCTGCTGTATTTCTGGAGTGTAAAATAACGTCCGACGCCTTCGTATGGGTACTATGCGAAAGTCAGGCAGGTCTGAAAAACTTCTGACAGAGACTTTCGGTTTTAGCGTAAGGGGCACCATAGGAATTTAAAAAAATACTATTACACTTTGTGATATACTGATAGGCCCGGAGTGTCACAAAACTGGATCTAGTGCAATTTTCATATTTACTATTTTTTGTAACTAAGAATTTTATGATTAGCTGGTGGTTAATTTTTTATTTACAAAGGGAACGTGAATGTGCTTGACTTTAAGTTTTTGTTTTTTTTGTTTTAAATTGAAGTGTGTACTCTAGCGTGCAGGTGAGAACTGGATGGGTGGCGCGTTGGCAGACATCGTGGTAAACGGGGTATGCCGAATAGTCGTAGGGTACAGCGGCTGAAGAAACTATGTAAAACGGGAAATGTGAGGGGAATCGTGGCGAGACTTCATTGTCGATAGGTTGGCTGGTCGCGGCACTGAAGACATTACAAAAGGGGAAATGTGAGGGGAATCATGTGCAGACTTCAGTGTTGGTAGGTTGGCTGATCGGGGCGTGTAGACCGGTCGCAGGGGTACTGGGTAGTCTGTTCGTACAAAGGTTTGAAAAAGTTTTAGAGAGACATTTCTTTCTGGTGGTATTTCAGGTAATTTTGTATTATGTTGCAAAGGTTTGGAAGCTGTGCTGATGCCATGCTATGCTGATCGTTGATTTGTCGAATTTTTTTGTGTGTTGTTGATTACGGAGAGGAATGTATTGTGAAATATACTATACCTGTTTCAATGCCATGCGTTGATGCTGAGTTTTTCATAGAAGTTGTTTGTAGTGTTGGAAAGGAATATATGGACAGTTTCGAGTTTTCGGGTTGTTGTTGTAGTAGATTTTGTGCGTTTAAAATTCGGTGTTGTGATGAATTTCTGTGGTTGGGTATTTCATTGAATTGGTTTGGACGGTTTTGAATTCGTTTATCTGTTTTCAAATGAAGAAATGGTTTGGGCATTGAATGCTGTGGAAAGTGGCAAGAGGATGTATTATGATGGTGTTAGTGTATCGAATATATTCAAATGTTATGACCGTTTCTTTTTCATTAGGTGTATACAGTTTAAATGATTTCTTTTGGAGATGTGGGAAAAATATTACAGTATTAGTGTGTTGCTGTCCCAGAAATTTGGAAGAAAACCTTAAATGAAAATAGACAGGGGTGTATGAATTAGTATGAGTTATTGACAGTAAGGTTATTAAGTAACAGTTAGAAATTGATTGTTTCAGGAGTGATCACGTGTAGAAATTTGAAATTCCAAAAAGAGTCGAAGTTCTAGCTGGAAATGTGCTTGGAAGGCAGACATGAAGTGTTGTTGTTAAATTGAGAATTTGTTGTGATGAATTTCTGTCTTTGGTCATTTCATTTAATCTTATGGACGTATTTGAATTCTTTTATGCTTGGGGATTTAATTCTATAATAAGTGGTAAAAGAATGAATGGTGATAGTGGAGGTTAAGTTTGAACATGTTTTAATTTTACGACTGTTTCTTTTTCATTGCGTTAATACAGTTTAAATGATTTCTTTTGGGGATCTGGTATAATATACTACACTTGTGGTGTGTTGCTGTTCAACAAAATTTGTGAGAAAATCTTCAGTGAAAATGGACAGTGTGATGAGGATTTTTTTATTGACACTCAGTTCATTAAGTAACAGTTTTAAATTGTTTGTTTCAGAAGTGAATTTGAAAGGAAGCAGAGATGTAATGAAAAGGTTTTTTAAAAGAAATTTAAAGGAAATTTTGAAATGAAATGTTCTAAAACCTTGAATGAAAAGGAAAGGTGTGTATGGAGTTTATTTGAAAAGTGAGTTGGTATCGAATTTTTTATGTTAGTGTTGTTGTTTCCATGGGGATGGCCATTTGTGTTCTTTGTTATTTGATTCTGATTTGATATTTGCTCTGTTAGGGAATTGACAAATATATATAGAAATGTTTAGTTTCAAAACTCAGAAGATATATTTGTGGTGCAAATGGTGTATTTTTGATGTTGTTAACTAATCACATGTTTATTTACAGTGTTCAAATGAAGATGTTGAGGATGCTCCTGCGAAAAAGATTTGTCTTGATCGTAGTGAGGTTAGTTCAATGACAAAATGTAAATGGAAAATGGAAGAGGTATTAAATAATCGAGATTGTTATATTTGTTTTAGATTGGTAGTGGAGATGTTTCTGGTGAAAGAAGTGGTAGTGGGAATGTGAAAGAAGTGGAAGTGGAAAAGGGTGCTGCTGAAATGAATGAATGTGATGATGGTGAGGATTTGTTTAATGTAAGTATTGTTTATTGACTATGAATTTTAAATGTTTGGTGGTGGCGTTTGTTATGTTTTTTTGTTTTTGTTGCAGACAATGATAGGTGTTACGAACCGAGTGATTGGATCTGCGGATGTTTTGTTGCAAGGGGTAGTATACAAGGTAGTTGATATGTACTACAAAACAACTTTTGAGGCCAATGGCAAATCAAGAATGGCAGTGATAGGTGGTTTGCAGAAACGTGATGAGCCATCAGAAGTTAAATACATTTAGCTGCCTGGTGCAGTTACCAATAACTTGATAGAAGATGATGTGGATCGTGTCTCAAACAGCATTAGGAATGGGAAAGCATTACATGTCATTTATTATGGGCGGGACCTGGGCAAAAAGTTCCAATCTTATGATATGCGATATGTGCGCGCAAATTTCAGTAAGAAGTGATTGATTTAATGGTTGTAGTTGTTTTGATTTTTGCATGTTGCATTACTGTCTATTAATTTTGTCACGAATTTTTCATGTAAAATATGTTTTTGCATGTTGTGTAACTACTTACCTAATCTTGCATTTGAAATTTGTTTTTGCATGTTCTATTTCTGTGATGGTAACATTCCTTTTTCCTTCTGTTTTGTGTTCCAAATGAAATAAAAGTGATGTCTATAAAAGTTGAGTAAACGGTGTTGGGAAATTTATTGTAGTTGAGAAAAAGATGGTGTACTTGTAGTACTTTTGCAGTTGATGGAATAATTTGTTTTAAATGAACGAATGAATTGTTGAAATGGTGCTTACTATTGAGAGGTTAATGGTTAATGTTTGTGTTTCTTGATCTTCTGTTTGAACTTGGAGTTCATTTCCATGGATAGTATGAGTATGATGGTTAAAGGTTAGTGTTTGGATTTGTATGTGATTTGTGGTTGTGTATGTTTATCAATTTGATGTAGGATATAAAAAAAATACATTTATTATTTTAAATTCATAAACATTTAGTGAGGAAAGACAACATATTTTCATTTTGAATTGCAGAAAACAATGACTGGAAAAAAATAAGAGATGAAAGTGGGAATGCTGCTGTTGCAATTTCCTTTGTTGTTGCGGCTTGTGCTACTGTTGTGGCTTCTTGTGCCGCTGATGCTTCTGGTTCTGTGGTTATTGCTGCTTTTTGTTTTGCTGGTGTAGTTTTTTCTGTTGTTGCTGCGGCTTGTGGTGCTGATGGTTGAGCTTTTGCTGTTGTTGTGGTTTGTGCTGCTGTTGTGGGTTCTGCTGCATCTAGAACGATGAAATCTGTAGGAAAGAATTAATGAAAAATTCATTTGTAAGTGAAAGTGAGAAAGTTGAGGATTTTAAAATGGAAAACAATTGTAATGTTTTTACACACCTTGTTCTGTTGATGCTGTGGCTTGTGTTGCTGCTGTGGTTTTACTGCTGTTATGGCTTCTTGTGCTGCTTCTGCTTCTTGTTGTGTGTTTATTGCTGCTGCTTCTCCTGCTGGTGTGGGTTTTCCTGCATATAGGATTATAAAATCTGTAGGAAAAAATTAATGAAAAATGCATTTGTAAGTAGAAGTAACAAAGTTGAGGATTTTGAAATGGAAAAGAATAGTAATGTTTTTACACACCTTGGTTTCAGATGATGGATTTTTTTTTTTTTACAAATGGCTGCGTGCATCATTTAGGCAAGACATTTCCTTTACACCAGTTTCTGTGCTACCATGACGACCCCGTCGAGCAACAATTTGAAGATGCTCTTCATGCAGTTGGGGGTTGCGCATCGGTCCAATTCGAATGCCAGCGTGATGCTCACCTCGTGATATCATGCACAGTGTGCAAAAGTGTCTTGCTGAACAGCCAACAAAACCAAGAATATGGTGGAGCGACTTAGCATCCCCAGAGAAACCGACCATAGCTGCCCTCACAATTTTTTCTTCTTCTTTTATCACCATCCTCACTCCCTCATCGCTCTCAAATTCACTTAGTTCATCCAAGAAAGGCTGCAGAATGGGGCGGAAGCCACCTTCCAATATGTCTTCATAATAAGCAATGGCAACAACGTGTATAGATGGAAGAGTTGAATTCAAATGCTGAGGACTATTTAGAATTATTATGTAAAATGCTCCTATCATGTGAATGCCTGTCTTCGAACCTTGTGAATTGCACACTTCCAATTCATCATAATACAGAATAAAAACTATTGCATGTGGATATCTCATCAAGAAGGCATTCTGAGCAAACTTTTCTCCATCACAGAAATATTGTAAGTGATCTCTTTGGTTTGGATGCAGCTGACTCATAAAATCAGAAACGTATGGCTGGGATAGGACAAGCCTAAATATCTGCTTGAGCGACACATACTGGAAGGTCTGCCTTACAGGCCTTTGTCTGAAGAAACCTTCCACATTAATTTGATCAACACGCTGACCTAGGTACTTCTTCTCTGGAGGAATGTAAGTATAGTAAGTTTTGATTGCACTGATCTGTCCCTTTTTACTCCTAAAACCTTCAAAATGAGTATTATTCCTTAAGTTTGTGAGAAGCCTCTGGGAATCAGGAAATGTGTGCAGGTTGTATCTCTGCAGAATTTCCAATACATCATTATGAATATTAAGGTGATCAGCTTTCATAATTTTTTCCACACATCTTATTGTGTTTGTAACATCTTCTCTTGTGGTGAGGCAGTTACTTCTTAATTGTAAAATCATTTCAGCCGCATACTTCCTCACATCATATCTTCCATTGAAACGACCCATTTCTTCTCCTCCACTGCTATCAGAAGAGTATGGATCACCATCATCCACGTCACTTTCAGTTGCATTGCCATCACCAGCAAGTGCATTTTGACCACCCACTGCATCATCCCCATCAGCAAAATTTCCAATATCAGCTATCCCAGCCAAAGCAAAATCATTTCCAACACCATCCAAGTTTCCAACTACTTCAAAAACATTTTCATGAACTCCATCTCCCTGTACATTTTCAAATCGCACTATTTCATTATCAACAGCAATATTATTTTCAACATTCCCAACACCAGCAACAGCCTCCCCAGCATCTCTGTCAAGCACTGCCAAACCAATAGCATCAACAGCCACTTCTTCTCCACGGTGGTGAACGCCTCCTTCCCCAACATTTGCTACACCCACATGCACACGAGATATATGGTCCCTCCATCTCCTGAAGGTAACAAACCATCTATTACAGCGTGGCTGCCTACATGACCAGCCACCTGCATGGGGAAGGGATGTGTGTATGTTATGGTCATTCCTCAGATGCCCTGTCACATTGACCAATGACCCTGTGACTCGCTCGCAAACAGGACACACAACATCCATGATGATACATCAAACTGAGAAGACTGCAAGAGATTGATACACCCAAATATCAGACCACAAGTTAAGTGAAAACCACAAAACGTTATAAAAAGGCTGGTCTAAAGAATTTCACACTGAAAACATTCTTGAATTGTATTTGGCACGGTCCATTCTAGGTCCAATGCAGCAACGGCAACAAGTGCCAATAAAAAATGACCACCACAGCGGAAAATATAGTGTCCTAGTAGCAACATATTTCCTCTCATTTAAGTCTTATTGTTGTATTGAATGAAAGGCTGTCACTGCTGATGACTCCTCTCAGAACAGCAAACAAAGCAATCTCGAGCTGAAGGCCCTCCAAACCTCTGCTAAAACAGCGTCCACCTTCTAGATGGATCCAGGCACTTTCACAGACCTAGAACACAACAGATATTTAGGCATTTTGGTACCGAGGCGATTGGAGGATAGCATTTGGGCGGAAGGGGAGATGGGTAGAAGTGGGCGGAGGAGGGGGCGGGGAGGGAAGGCCCGAAAGTTCACACAAGTTTATGACGAAGCATTAAGATCGATTGAAACCGTTCATTATCATTATTGACTGACACTTAAGCCAAATGAGGCGGGGATAAAACAGTCATGACGAACTTCCAAATAGTTTTAAATCTTTCCGTAGGGGTTAACTCCCCGCTTGGTACGCTACGCCGAAAATGATAAGCAATTCCAGGCCACTGAATTAAAGCAACTTCGCCATAAGAGCAGGAATGAAAAAATTTGCCCCTCACAATAGCTGATGGAATGGTCAGCGTAAACTGACGAAGCAGGGAACGAATGGGAAAAGAAGCAAATCATAGGAGGCCACAGGCAATGGAGACGCCTGCTGAGGTTAGGTTCTCATCTAAACACTCGTAAATATCACGCACTGCTCTTACCAGGTCAGTCGACTTTACCGCTACTTACAAGCACTTGCAGAATACAATTCAAGGTGTCCTCCGATATTGAACGTGAAGAAACCGAACTACTTACAACATGAGATCCCTTCTCCGACGCGATGGGCAGCGAAGGCGAAAACCAAACAAACAACCCGACGAGGCGGTGCGCGACGAGTCGAACGACGCCGAGACAATTCGAGCAAAGCGCCGCCCAGCGCCGAGCCAGCCCAGCCTGACCGAGCCGAGCCGAGCCGGCTGCGGGCTGGGGATCGGCCGGCCGTGGTGGTGGGGGAGACTCCGGTGGGAGTGGGGGGCCGCCGTTTGAAGCTCTTCTCCTTCAATTTGACGCGTCCAGCCGTTCGAAGCGCGTCAGCTCCAATTTGAAGCCTAAGGTCTAGCAGTAGATCCAATACGGGGATCGGCGCCCGTATTGATGTAGCGGGGTAGCGCCGCTGTTGCTTGGGAGACAGCGACGGGCGGCCAATACCGAGGGGTAGCGACGGATCCAGTCCTCATAGCTCGACACACGTCCCACTCCTTCACTAACGCATGGCATGATTCTGTAAACGCAGCTTGTGATCAACACCACTGCTATCCCATGGGCTACCGTACAGAATGGAACTAGTGTTCTGCACGGGCAATGTTAATTAGCAAATTGCCGGTCGGGAACCATCAGGTGAGGGGCTGGTGCTGGTTGTCGAAGCCCTGCCCCAAATTTGGCCTGCTTGGTAGGCAGCTCACAGTGCATGTTGCTCCAGCACGGCTCTCGTCAGCGGGATTAGAGTCACAGGCTTGTCGCGGGACGAAAATACGGACCAAATTGACAGTTTCCACGTCAACCAAACCGTATATGTGCACAATGAAGAGCTCCATTTGTCCCATCGCCGACACAATCATGAGCTAACTTCTCTTTCGTCTAGACAAGAAGGTCGGCAAATGTAAGCCCTTCGCACGTCACTAGGTTTCGCTCTTCGCCCTACTGGTCATGAGACGAGCCCTGTTGTACAGCCGTGACTAAATCGTCGTTTCCAGTTGCCAGGTATGCAATCAGGGCGGTGTCGTTGAGGAGTATAGCGGAGCGTTTGACCATGTCCATGCCAGTTGTACAGTTGTGCAGTGGCTTACCCCTCTGTCCAGCATTTCCACACAGGAAACATAGGTCTTCTTTCGCTGCAACTATTTTCTGACTGGATCTAGTAGTTATGCGCCGTGCAGGTGTCGACGAAGTTGCAGCAGGGGCAGCAGCGGCCTGCGGTCCCGCTTCCTGGTCACTCTGAGCGGACAGCGATTTCATAAGTCTTGCCAGGGCATTTCCTGAGTGCTTAAAATGACACTCCTTGTGCCACCTTGCTGTGTTCTCCTTCAAGGCGTTCATAAGGGATTCTTTGCCTGGACCACCAATGGCGGTAAGGCGGCGCCCACAAGCAAGCTCGAAATCAAAAGGCTCAAGGCTAGCCAATGCCGTTGCCGTCGTGTCATAGCCTGCATGCCGCCTAGAAATAATTGGGTTTCAGGTAGGACACACCAATTGTCCGTCTTTTTGACAGAAAATACATTTCTCCCAGTCAAAAACCGAACCGGGTCGGCCGAGAGGCTCGGGGGAGGCCAGCGTCAGGCGCGGTGTGCCTCGTCCCCGTCCCTTTGGTCTGACAGAAAAACGATACGATGGAAATTAAGAGCGTGTACAATAAGCTAAGTCCTGCTACGAATAGAATTTAAGACTTACCTCGACATAGTTAAAGTGATTCAAATAAAGCTCCGATATTTAACTGTTCGCGGCTAGATTTTATTACAACAATATCGCGCCTTTTAGCAGAGCGGCAAGGTTTGCGCGGCGATCGGCGACGCGCGCGAGAGTTCGAAAAGAACGGCAACAATCGTTTTCAAAAGGTTGTTCTCGACGGCAGGGAATGCCCAACGCATATGCAGAAGGTAGAACTTGAGAACCGTTCTTGATGCTTTATGGCAGGGCGGTGAGCGACTACCCATTCACCGTGTACAATCAAGGCATGCCAGCTTGCGAAGGACTCCGTTTCAAAACATAATCGTCATTAAAAGAATTTAAGATTTATGATAATCAAAGTGTTGAAAATTTAATATATTAAACAAACGGTCTGTGGTGTATTGCTGGAAGTGCAAGAATCCACTTTACCATTCGCGAAAACATACGAAACGTTGTGCTGCACGTTACATTCCGACACATGCAAAATTTTCAACCCCCGGCCAAAAGGGGTGGGGGTGCGTAGAACCACCCCAACCCTTCCCCAACTTGTACAAGATATCTAAGGACATCGGATGACCTGTTGTGAAGTCTGGACGTGAAGATTTGACTGCGCTCTGGGTTCACCTCAGCGCGGCGTAATGCGGGTGCAAGGGGGTGAGGTTGAAAGGGGATGAACGCCCGAAAACCACCACCCCCAAAACTTAAAAATTTGTCTGCTTGATGTCCAGGGTCCATTGGCAGTCAGATTGGAACATTTTAGCAGCGGTGCGACGCCTGCAAGTTGAACGCAGCCCTGCTAACAGTGAGATTTCGGCTCTCAGCCCTTAACAATTTTGAGGGGGTGGTTTCACCCCCTCCGCATTGAAAATTTGAGAGGCTCTTCGGGTCAAATCGTTTAATATGGTCCAAAGGACCCTGCCTCCCCTCCACAGCGCCGGGGCTAGATGGGCTCCCGGCGGAGCTCATAATCCATGCCCCATGCACCAATACTTTGTGTCACTACAACCGATTGTGGCAGCATACTGGCAAACTAACATACCTTCCCAGAGGAATGAACAGCATCGGCTCAAGTGCGCATCCACAAGAAACCTAACCCCAGGAACGTGCAGTACTTCAAACTGATCACACTATGTAATTGGATATAGAAGCTCCTCGCCAAGCACGTGCACTCCTGCTCGCGGCCAGGATCCAACAGGTCCCATAATACCAGGCCGGCTTCCAACCCAACAGGTCCACCCACGATCACATCTTCGCCGTCAGAAGGGTGCTTGGCGAACACTGGCGGGCCGGCCGCACAGTGTTCGTGATGGCACTGGACTCGGAGGCAGCTTTCCCCTCAATGTCACACCGTGCAATAGTGGACATGCTTTCCGAGGAAGGCATCACCCCCTTTTTGATAAATTTGTAAATAGGGTAATCTCCCTGGCCCTTACGGACAACACTCTCATCCTGTGGGGCAGAGAGCGCTCCATCACAGTGGTCAGGGGGCGGGGAGTCCGACAGGGCTGCCCAGTTCCCCCCTGGCTATTTGTGCTCTGTCTCCACTGGATTCTTCGGAGAGCTCTTCACCCTCTCCCCAGATTCGCCCTCACCCAGGAACATCTGATGTCGGTACTCTTGGCATATGCAGATGATCTAATTGCCATCTCCACCCTCTGGCAGGACGTGGAGGATCTGATTCGGGTCCTGACTCCGGCCCTCGCCTACGAAGGGCTGCAAATTAATAGGGCAAAGAGTCAGATCCTTATTCGCTCCCCTGGTAATCCCACACCAAACATTCCACAGTGGGTAAGGGTGGGACCTGTAGAGTTACAGCAAGTGGAGTCCCTCATCTATCTGGGGGCCCGCATTGATCAGGAGTTTGCACGACGGCCAACAGTACAACACAGGGTGGTGAGGGCGCAGCGTAATCTGGCGGCGCTTCTCCCTACCCTGCGCTTCTACCCCCTCCCCCGTTCAGTCTTGCTCAAGTTGTACCGCACCATGATGATCCCAGCCCTCGCCTACGAGCTTTCTACCACGGCCCTCACACAAAAAAGGTCGTTCCAAGCTGCGTCGACAGGCGGATATAATGCGGAACGCCCTTCTGGCCACCTCACGCCATCCCCAAATCGCCCCTCCCCCTCCCATCCCCATCCACCAACAGAGGCGCATTAACATAGAGGCATTCCAGACAAAAAAAGCCACCCGTTTTTCGACCCCTTCCGAATTTGATCCCACACGGTTTATGGGTTCCTTTCATGCATAGGGACTGCCGAAAAGTCCCTATAGCAATTTCCGATCATTCCTATAAGATCTATAGGGTCACAAACCCCCCAAAACAGCTGTTTTAGACCATTTGGGACTAGATGGGTTCTCGAAGACTGCCGACCAAAAAAAGTCCCAAATGAGTGTCGTCAGACCACAAAAGTACGCTCCATCGAATTCCGTTCCGTTAAAGGGTCTACGGTTCATGGTTTGAACCAGAGCCACGCAAACTTTCACCAAATTAAACATTTTAGTTATTTTTTTTATAAATTTATTTAAAATATTTTCCAAAGGTAAACACATCGAAATAGAGTCCCATGGCCGAAAATTTTAAGGAAAATGTCGTATCTCCAACCGTTTAGCCGCTATACTTTAAAAATAACCAACAGTTTTTCTTTTCTTAGTGAATAAATAATGAAAGATTTTAAAGTATAGCGGCTAAACGGTTGGAGATACGACATTTTACTTAAAATTTTCGAGCATAGGACTCTATTTCGATGTGTTTACCTTTGGAAAATATTTTAAAAAAATTTATAAAAAAAAATAACTAAAATGTTTAATTTGGTGAAAGTTTGCGTGGCTCTGGTGCCCAAACCATGAACCGTAGACCCTTTAACGGAACGGAATTCGATGGAGCGTACTTTTGTGGTCTGACGACACTCATTTGGGACTTTTTTTGGTCGGCAGTCTTCGAGAACCCATCTAGTCCCAAATGGTCTAAAACAGCTGTTTTGGGGGTTTGCGACCCCTATAGATCTTATAGGAATGATCGGAAATTGCTATAGGGACTTTTCGGCAGTCCCTATGCATGAAAGGAACCCATAAACCGTGTGGAATCAAATTCGGAAGGGGTCGAAAAACGGGTGGCTTTTTTCGTCTGGAATGCCTCATATGGGAATCAGACCCGCCCGGGTACAGTTCTATGGGCACCTAATGAGGCGTCCAGTCCGCCACCCCTTAAGGCGCTTCATGGAGTTAGATCTACGGCGTAAGAAGGTGGGGTGACCCTGCTTCACCTTTCATACATCCCTCAGCAAAGACCTGGACATAGTAGGAGCCCCCCTGGAAGGAGGTTAGCAGCAGATGCTCCAAAACAAGGTGGACGTTTCAGGTTTACGTCACCTCCACCACGCAGAAGATATCGCAACATCCTCGGAGGAGGAAAAACAAGAGTAATAGACCGTTGTGCCTTACCAGCTAGAAATTCTCTCCGCTCACACTCATACCTGTCTATACCCTTCTATCCACAGTACTTGCACGCTATTCTTACCCTTACCAGCTGCATGCTAATTCGCTTTCTATGTTTGTGTGCTTCCCGCCCTTCTGGGGCTGTTTCAGTGGGAATTAGCGTCAAACAGTAGCAATGGAGAAAGGGAACGAGAGCGGAGCCAGAGGCACCAAGGAAACAGGGACGGGAGGAGACCGGTCCGAGAGGGCCTGAGATGCCCAACCACAGCAGGCGAAGCAGACTCAAAACCAAAAATACCCTCTCCACCTCTCTCCCACTGCTCCCTCCTGTCCTGGGATCTAAGTCTACTGACTCCGGTCAGCAGAGGCCACTGAGTTTTCCCTGTTAGGGTTGGCGGTGAGCGGGTCACTCGTATCCCCCTTCCTACCTCACCCAGGCTTTTTAATTTCTCTCCTTATCTAGGCACTCATGCAGGTTGCCCACGCCGGGTGTACAAGGATGCAGTGCTGGAAATATTTCTCCTTGGTTCCTGAGGCAGATGGCCAGGGCGCTCTCCCAAAAGCGCACGAGGCAGTGTTTTCCGCCTTCTTCTATCGAACTTGAACGTGTTTAGTGGAAGTAAGCACGTAGACCTACCTTGGCCTACCGGCGGCTGTTTCGAGACGAGTGGGACCCTGCGGGGCTAATCTGTCAGTACGGTGCCCTACGAGCGCCGCTCTTAGGACGCGGGAGGCGCTGCGCTTCTAACCTAACCTAACCGCTGGACGTATACCTACTCCTACTTCCACCGTATTGAATAGGCAAGTCGATCAAATAAATAAGATATAGTAATGGCCCCAAAACGCTGCCTTGTGGAACGGTAGTTCTTATGTTAACCCAGTCAGAGAAATTATAATGTGACACAAACACCCTGTGACAGCGAGGGCTAAGATATGATTCAAACCAATTAATAGAAGCATTTGAGAATCCTAGATAGCTTAGTACATTATAGATCATGGTGTACACAATCAAATGCGTTGGTTAGGTCTAGTAAAACCAATAAGGAAAGAAGTCTCTTATCTATAGCCTCCCTGATGTCATCCGTTACTTTCAAAAGTGCTGAGATTGTACTGTAACCTTTCCTAAAGCCAGATTGATGTTTTGCATAATATCCTTTAGCAGACAAATATTCAGTCACTTGATTGTGTACTAATTGTTTCAGCACTTTCCCTAGTGCGCGCAAAATACTGACCGGTCGATAGTCTTTACAATCTTTAGGATGCTTTACTTTTGGATTAGGAATTATATTGGCAAGCTTCCATTCTGATGGGAAAGTTCCATTCTGTAAACTAAAATTGAAAATATGAACAAGCACAGGGATCAATGTAGGTAAAAATAACATTAAAAACTGAATATAGACTTTATCAACACCTATAGCTTTAGATTTGACTGAGAGTAGTAAAACCATCATCAGGTAACACATATTTGAAGTAAAACTTATCAGAGATATCGGCCGTATCCTCTTTCTCCTTTTTACATTTGCTTTCATACTCCTGGATGGTTTTAGCAATAAGAGCTTCATCTCTGACTGTTGACACTGAGGCATAATATGCATTGAGATCATTAACATCTACAGTTAATTCTGACATGTTACTTACAGGTTTGTGAATATTTAAGGAACTTACTGTGTTCCAGGGAGATTTAGTATCCTTGGTTAAATATATCGTAAAAGTTTTTAGTTTTAGCACTTCGAATTCAATGTTTTATCTTATTTCTCACCTTTCTCAAATTTTCAAAGTCATCAGGACATTTTGTACGAATATGTTTCTTTCTTAATTTATCACGTATCTTCAACATTTTCCTTCTATCATTTGTCATCCATGGAACTAAATTCTGATTCACTATCTTTGACTTTTCAGGTGCATGACTATTCATAAGTGCATTCATAATCCCATTGAATTTTTCAACCTTACCATCTATATTTGGTTCATTGTACACTTCTTCCCAAACTGCATTCTCAACATCTTTAAGTTAATTCTCCACATTTACTTTAGCAAAATTTCCATACGGTATTTTTTTATTTACTTGATGGGGAACAGATAAATCAGATATTGCATAAATTAAATCATATTGAGAGAAGCCTGGTAGAGGAGTCTGTCCATAGGTTAATAACAATTCATTACAGTTACTGCTTATCACATCTAAATTAGAATCACGTTGCAGTATGATAAGTACCACGAAAAGGAACGTAATCTAGATTGCACAAATTCAAGACATAAGGTATAACCAAAGCATCATCTCCACCTCTACCAAAACCCGCATTTAAATCACCACATAAGAAAGAGTATTTGGGGGCTGGCGACTACGTGCCACCGTTTTCGGGGCGACCTGACTGTACGCCCGTTCCGCGCCCTGCCCTGCCCCACTCTGCCCCGCCACACCCCGTCAGTTCGATACCTACATGCAAAAGGAACTCAGTTGAGACTATCATTTTAAAAGGCGCTCAGTTGTGGCTGCCGATTCAAAAGGCACTCACTTGTGGCTGTCGTTTTAAGAGGCGCTCAGTTGGATGTGCTGGTTTAAGAGGAGCCCACGTTAGACTTGCAAATAAAACAGGCACTCACGTTTCGATAGCAAGTAAGCAAGGCGATCACGTATGAATTGCTCGTTGATACTCACCCACTTTCTGTAGGGGTAGGACACCCTCAGAAATTCAGGAACAGGGTAGGTTAGGCTTTCCTTGTCCGTCTAAGAGCGAATGAAGAAGGAAAGAGACCAGGTCCGCAAAGTGCATGAGGAGGTTGACCGTGCGTCAATGCTGCGTGCTCTCATTTCGCACACCGCGCGCAGAACGGGAGAGGGGAGTGGGGAGTGAGGGGGTCTGGGCGGTCGGTACCGGACACAGCAGATTGTGGCTCAGGCAGGCAAGACCGAGCGGGGGGCGCCACTCCACGCCACGCCGTGCAGACTGAGGAGGCGCTGAGTTTAAAATCGTGCCTGGCGGGCGGCAGCGTTGGGACGTTCGAACGTGATGGCAATGGCAAGCTGCAAGCAGTGCATCAAATAAAGCGGAGCCTATTCGAAAAGATTCTCAACCGTCTGTCCTGGCGTGGCTGTCAGCAGCCTCCGCTGTCGCTGTTAACTGCCGCTGTTTTTGTGCGCGGGTATCGCGGACAGCCGAATCCTCTAGCACCCTGAAAACAGGAACTGTTTGCATCGATAAATTCACGTGTGACGTTTAAAAACTACACGCGTTTCATATTAAATTCTGCACTTGTTGCTCTTGTTATGTATGAGGCTGAGTTGACCGAAAGGCCTTCGGGCAAAGCAATGGCCATGAAATGAGATGTCTTTGCCTCGAGCTCCGTGCCTCTCTGGTGGCGCCGTTAAATCCATATCACCCTACTGCTGTTTCCCTAGGGACTCTCGTGGTGGTTGCGCCTCCTGCATCTGCATCTGCATCTTTGTAATTTAATTTCTTGTATGCAGCAGGCCACGAATTTAGAGACCGGATTCAATTTTTCCTTCAGAGTAACTGCGCTGCGTTTCTTCATCTATGTCGGTAAAAGACCACGGCTGCCGGGGCAAGAGCATGCGGCGGTGTGCGGTACGCGGTCCACGAGTCCTCCCGTTGCCCCCCCCCCCCCCCTTCTTCTCGCCCTTCCACGGTGACATCATGCAGAGGGGAAGGGCCCCTTCCCCTCTGCATAATGTCACCGTGTCTGGCGTTCTGTGCTCAGTGGCAGCCAACGGAAGGTGTATGGAGAGTGGGTGAGTGCGAGAGAGAAGAGAGAGGGACCAATTTTACGACCACGCGATACTGTGGCAGAGGAGCTTTCTCGTTGGTGTGTGTGCATGTATTTGGAATGGGCGGAGGGGGGGGGGGAGGTCGTAGGATTTCCTTGTTCGTTTGAGCTAGTCAAGTAGAGAGGCGTTACCTCCCCCCTCCCCTTTTTTTCGAAAACGGTGAGCAACGCATAGCAGCATATCCCTCTCAGTCTGAACAGACCTGTTGCCTTTAGCCCTGTCCTGCTACGCCAACGAATTCGGATTGCCTATCCAAAGCGTCCGTATGGGGCCATATGCCATCGTACCGATTTGCAATTCCGAATTCATTGACGCGGGCGTAAAGGATAACTATGAAACTTTCCTATTAAAAAGGACCCCGAGTCTACTGTGAGAAATCAAAAGATGCGTAAGCAGGCACAATTCTGTCCCTGTCGGCCGCTGTTGTTCCCGCGCTAGTTCTCCCGGCCACGCTATGGCTGGTAAATCAGGGAGCTGCCCCCCCCCCCCCCCTCCCTCTCGGCTGTGCCTGGCCCGGGAGGAGCTGGGTAGTGGTATCGCTGCGTCCTGCGTTCCGTGTCCGCATGTCGTCCGGCTCCGTCTGCCAATCCGTCTGTCATATCGCACCGCTGACGTATGCCTCTGCTGTGTGTGCGAGGGCTCGCGCCTGCCTCGGGCCTAGCCGCCCGGCCCGGCAGCGCGGCCTGCCCGAGACTGCCCGCTGGCCCTTCGGATGTGGCGTGGAGTTGTGTAGGGAAAAAGCGCGCGGACAGGGAAGTACAGAGATTCCGAAAACGGGAGGATGTCGTCGTATTCATCGCGATGCTATGCGTATGCGTCTTCGAGTTACCTCTGAATACTACTCGATGACACTTTCAGATGATTTTAGCGTATATTACAACCTGTTGAATTATTTCCAATAAAAAAGCGTTTCTGTTTGACTCGCCAAGGTTTTTTGAAAAATACGATGTCCGCGATGATATGTCCTTCATAATGAATAATCGAAGTAATTTCTTAGGATGTGCGGTCAGTTCTTCGTTTAATAGATTTGCAGCAATTTGCATCTCTTCAGCAAAATTTCACCCCGTGCCACGGCGGCCGGTTCCTGACGGCCGGAACCCAACGCCCGCTGGCCCACGGCCTTCACGTGGCGTGGAATGCCCCCCCCCCCCCCCCCCCGGTCGTGCGTGCCCGAGCCACAAGCTGTGTCCAGTACCGACCGCTGAGACCCCCTCACCCCCCACTCCCACTCTCCGGCTCTGCACGCGGTGTGGACGCAGGGTCAACCTCCTCACGCACTCTGCGGCCCTGGTCTTTTGCCTGCTTCATTGGCTCTAAGACGGGCGAAAAAAGGGTGACCTACCCTGCTTCTGGATTTCTGAGGGTGTTCTACCCCCACACAAAGTGAGTGGCTTTACAACGAACAAATCGTACATGGTCGCCTTTCTTATTTGTCATCGAAAAGTGAGTGCCTGTTTTATTTGCAAGTCTAACGTGGGCTCCTCTTATACCAGCACATACAACTGAGCGCCTCTGCAAATGACAGCCACAAGTGAGTGCCTTTTGAATCAGCAGCCACAACTGAGCGCCTTTTAAAATGACAGCCGCAACTGAGTGCCTTTTGCATGTAGGTATCGAGTTGTAGGGCAAATCTCTCTCACTCCCTCCCTTTCTCGCTGTGCCCATCCCGCGCCACGCCCCGCTAGGCCCGCCACGCAAAAAAAATTAGCCGGGCCTCGGGATATTCCATCTTTCCAAACATGTGGTGTGTGAGCGAGAAGAGGAGCAACTATGATCGTTTTTCGTGAAACAGTGTGTGTGTGGGGGGGGGGGGGGGGGTGGGGGGGGGGGGGGGGGATCAGGAGAGAGAGAGACCCGATAGGAGTTAAGCGCGAATGGAATGGCGGGGGAGGGGGTGGGGGGGACTGGAACAGCGGAGCGATGTTCGCGTTGGAACTACGAACTCATGGCCAGCCTGGCCGCACGTTCCGCGCCACGCCCCGCTCCGCCCTGCCTAGGGGTGCGCATTCGAAACCGTTATTCGAATATCGAATCTTCGACTCTTCGAATAGTACGTATTCGAATGGCGTTCGATATTCGTCAGAAAAGTTCGAATAATTCGAATATTCGAAGGCTTTCTTAGGGAAGTTCGAGCGAGGCAGAAAAGAGGAATCAAGGAGTATAAACGAAATAAAAACGCGTCGGTAGCACGGCCTGATCGATCTTTTTTAACACTTAACAGGTGCCAACTCAAGCAGAACTCCCCTGATACTACTAGAAACCTAGAAAAGGGGGGGGGGAGGTACTTACATTGCCTTAAATGACGCGTTTAGCTTAAATTAATCTTGAAGCTAAAAAGACACATATCACGGGCTCTCATGCCGGCTGATACAGTGCACGCGTGCCGACAGAAGCAATCGCGTAGGAATCGAAGACGCCTTGGACGACTTTAGGGCACTGTAAAGGTCGCTTCGGACAAGGGTGGTTTACCTTGCTCCGGTTTGATAACTGTTGAATAGTTAAGGACACCCCTATCTGGTGCCCAAGGAACATTCATGCACATTTGACCTGAAAGCAATATGTAACACAATAAAAGTGAAGTTTCACATTACAACAATCAATCATTCCAGACATCAGTATAAACAAACCTTAACTGTCAAGTTCTTCAACAACAGGTTCACTCGATAACGACAGGCTGTGGAGGAGCTCCAACATCTCATCTGATGACCATCCGACTGTGAATGGCCGCCAACTGACTTCAAACATTGTGTTCTCACCATACTCTTTATCAGCAGCAACTGCTTCTTTTGAGAGAGCCTGCCGCATGACTTCGTCCAGATCATTTTGGCACCTGTCCTCTACAACACCACCATACTTGATGACGAGGTTAAATGTTTGTATCTATTTTTGGCTTTCTTGGCCGCTTTTTAAATGTTCCATCAGCATGAACATTTTCTTGGGTTGCCAAAAACTGCAGCACGCGGCCAGAGGCAAAAACAACAGCCACAGTACCTGCTGATGTAGTACCAATAACTACTTGGAAGATAAAGTCTGCTCCATGAACAGTGCGACACACTGGTCTCATATTGGGCGTACCAAGTAATACACCTAGATATTGAGGTGTGTTCGGTATCATTGGATAGTTCTCACTTATAGCAGCACACAACGCCGACGTCATTCTAACTCTGGCAAAGCGGCTTGCAAGTACAGGATTTTGTGCACTGAAACAGGGGGGGGGGGGGACTGTAATGAACAAGGATAAAATAACTCTGAAGTGTTGAAGGTTATGGTTCCAATTACCTGATCTTCATGTTATTAAGAATTATTCTAACTTTAGTTCCAAAAACATTATTCTTTGCTTCTCTTATCATGGCTCTCCTTAACTCTAAGTCAGCATAGCATGTAGCAGATGGTCTGGGAAGTGATTGTGAGGATTGAGATATGTCAAAAACCCTGCACGAGATACAGTAGTTGTGCCTTCACAGCATCGCCCTGATAGATAGTGGCGGCAACGTAGTCGTAGGCGTTTAGCTTCACTAATATTATAATAAAGCCATCACCACAGTGAAGGATTCGAGAATTGGTCTTGCGCCCTGCGAAGACCTGAACGGGGCCGCCACGACTACCCTCCACCCTCCAACCAAAGTTATGTCAGACTCATACCACTCATAAAGCACGTTGGACGTCCAACTACGATACATAATTTTGTTGCTGTTAATTAACCGGAAATGATAAGTGATACGTCTCTGGCAAACCAAGACTTCTTTCAAAAATGTACAAAGTGCGCTCATCCTACGCGCAACCTAATCCAATGGTCGAGGGTGCTGCGCTCCGGCGTACTCCAGCAGCACTAACTGCTGTGAAGAACAGATGAGGGCAGCACTGTGTTCGCACAGTAACCTAGCAGCGAGGCTACAGCACAAAAGGGTTCCCGGCATGAGAAATCCATGCCACTCTTTAAAAACATTTATAATAACTAAATATAATAAAATAAAGATATTGCGTTTCATTCATTTCACAAGCAAAATCATAGAAAATTATTTTTAGTTTAAATAAGAGTCGGAGTGTAGGGTTGAAGCCAATGTATTAACCGTGAGGAGTCGCTACACGAAGTGACGCCTGCATTTATAGGACGAAGAGAGGAAGTAAGGAAGAACAAGAAGTGGTGGGGGTACTAGTGTGGGAGGTACTCGAGAGAAGTTAGCCGCGGATAAATAGATGACTGTCGGGTATCAACAAAGGAAAGGGTTATGTTGCCCATAGACTGATCAGTTTATGTTTTATCTCTTTAATTAGCTGCTCTATGTAACACCACTCCCTCCTTTTTAAGCTCCCTTCCTCTCTTTAAGTCCTTTACAAAATTTTAAAATGTTACAATTTCATCTATAATAGATCACTTTTACCTATTCCTGACTATCCCATGAAAATTTCGGAATGCATGTGGCATACATGTCTTCATACATGTGGTACATGTATGGCAAATTCACTTTGAGCATGCATGTGACATACGTTTCTCATGCATGTGACCGGCGTTGTACATGTATGTGTGACCCACGAGTGACACCCCTATCTAGGCATGTGCCATACGTGTTGACACGTATGTCACGTGCATGTGTCATACATATAACATACGAGCGAGATTCCTTTCAATGCATGTGTCATACATGCACAAATGTGTGTCAGATTTATGTCATACTTATGATACGTATGGCGAGTGCATGCGACATACCTGATGGCAAGTACCTGCTTGTATGTGTCATGTGTGTCAATATCTATGGAGTATGTATGTGCCATACCTGATGTATGGCATTTTGATGCATGTAACATGTGTGGCACTTACATGTACCATACATGTCATGTTGTATATTACATATATGTACAACATACATCCCAGATTGAAATAATGGCAGCAATTTAAATAAACCGAACGAAATTCAACGTAATACTGAAAATATAATTACAACGTAGCAAGAGGTTACCTTATACATATAACTAGAACCATCCAGTGATAAAAGAATACATCTAATTCTGGGCAACACTAGAAATAAGAATAATGTGTACATAGGACATAAAACAAATTCAAATTCTAGGCAACACTAGAAATGAGAACAATCATATGATTATGAAGAACAAAAACAAAAAAACATTCAAATTCTTACAGAAGTAATAAAGAATTCTAAGAATGGTCAGTTAGAAAGGAGTGATGTGCTACAAATTTGTGTTATTTAACTGACCAGAAACAGATCACCCAAATAAAAATTAAGTCAAATTAGTGAAACAAAAGTAATTAAGACTTATGGCCTTAAACATCTGAAAGCTGTCAAGTGATCAAAAGTATGAACAACAGTGAAGTTAAATTAAATTTGACCAGCAACTTCTTTAAGAAATGAGAACAATTATATGATTATATGATTATGAAGAACAAAACCAAAAAAACATTCAAATTCTTACATAAGATAAGTAATAAAGAATTTTAAGAATGGGCAGTTAGAAAGGAATGATGTGCTACGAATTTGAGTAATTTAACTGACCAGAAACAGATCACCCAAATAAAAATTAAGTCAAATTAGTGAAACAAAACTAATTAAGACTTATGGCCTTAACATCTGAAAGCTGTCAAGTGATCAAAAGTATGAACAAAAGCATATTTAAGTTAAATTTGACCAGCAACTTCTTTCACTAGCCGCTCATGATAACGTGTCTCATTTAACACGTCCCCGATTGACTTCTTGACATTGTAAAAGATGGCTCTGTCCACCCTTTCGCCTTGGCCCTCGACTTGCAGTATTCTGCGAAGAAAGTAAAAACATTAGGGCAGGTTACAACAAATGAAGTGGACACACAACCAGTGCAACTTACCATGGATAGCATTCACACCATCACTGTCAAGTGCTGGCCTTAACACCGAAAGAACCCCTGCCCTGGCACTGGAGGGCCGCCCAGACACAGAGCATTCCCTGACTGCTTGCTCAGTATATACCTCAACAGTTAATTTCCTTGCAATTGTAAGGGCCGTCTTTGATTCCCTTTTAATTTCTCTCAGTTTGTTCTTCGGCACCCACACTTTGTACGGAGGGAACAACTGAACGCACTGGAAGAATAGTACACTGTTAAATGACCAGTAAATAGTTACAAGAGCATGTTTCAGCAAATAAGAAAAAAGCTTACTTCTGGACTATCCGCGTCAAACCTATAAAAACCACTGCTAAATTCTAGTTTAGTGTACTTGGGTTTCTTAGGTCTGGATCGCCTAGCAGACACTATGGAGATAAATAAAAGGTAACATTAATTGATGAGTCTGTTGCAGAAATTGCCATAAGAAATAAGAATAACCAGAGGCCATAACTCACCTTGGCCTGTCTTGTCAGCTGAAGCAGGTGCTCTCATTTTCATCACTTGTAACACTGTCTTTTCCATCTTTTTTCTCAACTTCCTCCTCCATAGCAACTTCCTTCTCTATTCCACCTTCTTTCTCTGTATCAAACTCGTTCTCAATTCCAACTTCTTTCACAGTATTAACATCCACATTGTCAGGACCTAATTGAAAACCAAAAGTTGAATGAAGTTTGTGAAAAAAACATATCCTGTACAGCACTACTAGCACTACTGTGTGGACAAGAGAACTAAGAAAAGTGTTGCCATCAACCCCTTAATATGCAATAAAAATTTCCAGTGAAAAATAAACTGATGCATGTATTTACTATTGAAATAGCAGTTAAAAACTAGACCAGAATCAACTCACCACTGAAATCATTGTACGCAGGAACAAGCTGCTTCAACTGTTCATCCTCAGAGGACTCGTCGATTGTCATCTTCTTTGGTTTGCTTTTGAGAGTAGATACTAAACAAGAAACAAAAGGAGGGGGGGAGGAGGGATGGAGAAAAGAAAATAGAACTTAGAAATTAAAAAAAACACATGCCACATGCTTCTCTACATAAATTACATTTTAAACAATATAGTTTTAACTCACCAGGGGTTTCTATATCAGCATTTCTCTTAGCTCTTGAAGTGGAAGCAATAGAAGTAGATTTCTGCTTCTTTGATAAACCAATCAAAGACCTCAGGTCTTTTAACTTGTTAGCTTTGGCTGCCTGCAAAAATAATGGCCAGCAATGCAAGGCAATATTGGATTCAATAAGGACACACTAAGTGATAATTTTAAAACACATACGTGCAAAATACGCTTGATTTGTTCACCATCAATCTCCTCTTCTGAAGAAGTCGCGCTGTCATCTTTATCTGTGACAGATTTCGTATCATCTCCATTAGCATCCTGAAAAATGCAAAAGACAGCTAAGCAACCAAAAACCAAACAACATTTGATGAGTATTAGTGTGTAACTTATCAATTACCCCACTCTCATCGCCGTCAGCAGTTTCATCGCTGGAGGACTCGGAATCATCCTGCTTCTGCAGGAACGTTTTTGATTTCTTAACCTGGCATTGAATACGCAGAAAAATGAAGAGCTGCACTCGAGTATGAAGCGAGAATAATTATACGGAATAATGTAATCACATACCTCTGGCTCGGAATCAAGAATTTTCTGGGGTTTGACTCTTGTTGCTTTCTTAATTGTATTTTTAGAACAGGTATTCAAGTTTTTAGATTTCGCCAATCTGGGCCTGGAAGCATCAAAGCTAGGCTCCCGCCTTGGCTTTCTTTTGTTTAGTTCTTTCATTTTCCTTTCTAACACACTGGGATCATCTGAAACAAAAATGGGCGTATAGGTTAAAAGGTTAAGTGAACACAGCGCGAGGAGACTAGGGCTAGGGCATGGACGGATTATGTCAAAATAACGAGAAATAATGTCCAGCGCGAGCCAAATCAAAAGGAATCTGATTTGCAGCGACAGGAGGCTACAAGTGCCTAAAAAATGCCTCTATTGAAATTCGAAAACCATAACGGTCGCTAGCCTAGCCGGCTTAACCGACTCTAACGACCACTACCACTAGTTGACAATGACACAGCTTTAAATACAAGGGCAAAATTCACAAAAATAAAGCTCACCTCCAAACGCTTTAACAGTGCCATCGATTAGTTTCTTTCTGGTGCCAAATGTGAACTTAACCTTGTCCTCTAACTTCAATGGGGGATGGGCTATGATATCTTCCTTCGGAACCAAGCTGTGCTAGTCGTCCTCCGGGGCATGGAGGACATACCAATCGTACCACAGTTTACCATCTTTTATTGATGTCATATTGCTTGTTGATTGCACACCCACACCACGCGATTGCTGACGGTTAACGACTTCTTCGTATGACTCTACTAGAACCTTCCCGCATTCACAATCAGCGGAGGTGCACGAAAAGCGCGCGATCGCGATACCAGTGCACCGCCTACTCCAAACGCGAGAGCGGTTCGACAATGCTGCCAACTGCATCTCGTCAACGGTCAATTGAAATGTTCTTCTAGCCTCTATCTAAAGTACCCAATCAAATATTTTCTTATGAGTTTATAGAAAACCAAAAATTTAAATAAAACTTTAAAATAAATGTAAATACAAGTGAAAATTTAGATTAGTCTGTGTACAGCTCGCTCGCTCGCTGTCGTCTTGTGCGCCGTGGTGAATGTGCGTGCATGTATGAGAAAGTGGCTATGAAACTTGTTTATTTCACCAGTACACATTGATTCATGATGCATTGATGGGTTCTTAATCACCAAATATCTGAAATTATAACTGACTGGCACATGATATTTATTAATTCGTCAGTATTTCTTCTCTGGCTCCTATCACTGACAAGTGCTGACATTCTAGGTAAGAAAGAATAACCTCAACTTTGTCACATTTTCATGGTGCGGCTCCAATTCGCCTGTAAGTTTGTACATGTGTCTTTTTCAGTTTCTCGTTATGCATTCTGATAAAGGAGAACGGCCATCTCCACCCACTTCACCATGCTATGATCCGCTATCGTCACCCCCAGCTGATATAAATTCCTCTCCATTTCACGGACATTTTAGCAGTACATCAATTTCATCAGATTCATCAGGTCCAGGTTCATCTTCTCCAAGGACTCCAAGGAATAGGGGAAAGAGAAAGAGGCGTAGTGATGGACCTACCGTTGGTATACAATACCTTTACTAGTTAAAAGGAAAGAGCTTGCTGATTCACTCATTTAAAATTTATTTATTCCTTTTTTTTTATTTACAGGCTTCAAGAGCAACTTTGCTACGGAGACTTGAACGTGAAAAGTACAGTGAAGGAAGTGACGACGATGAAGAAGATCAAACTAGCCACATTAACCAAGAACCTGCAAGTTTGCGTGACTGGAGTGAAATCAGAAATAGTTCCCCTCCTTGTGGTGGTATTTCCACTGACAGTTCATCGTCCGAGGATGCTGCAGAAAGCAGCAGCGATGAAAGTTTACAAGATGTGCATCCCAATGTGATAGAGTCAGCAGATGAAGTGCATGGTAGCCCATCTTCAGATGATTGTTTAATCAAAAGTGATAGTTCAGACAAAAGTGACAGTGGTGATGAGATTGAACTTCTTTATGAAGGGTCTGAAATTTCAACTTATGAAGCAATTCTGAAAGCTCTGCAGTTATACATTAGCCAGAGAATGACAAAAACTAACCTTGATGCTACTGTCAGGCTTATAAAATCTCTTCTCCCTACTCCAAATTCATTCCCCACATCTAGTAAGAAGCTATCTAAGCTCAATGAATTGTCAGCATTCCAAGTAGAGACGCAACATTTTTATTGCTGTAAGTGCCAGGGAAAAAAAAGTAATGTAACTGATGAGTGTCTCAACTGTGAGGATTGTGAATGTAAAGACAAAGGGGAAGATGTCCGTAATAATTGTGATTGTCAGAGAACAGGTGTATTTTTTGAATTTTCTATTGAAGCTCAGTTGAAGTATTATTTTGAACACCGTGGTTTAGCATCTGCTATTGATGAGTATCGTGCCAATAGAATTATCAAGGAAGGATGTATCTGTGATATTACTGATGGTAGTGAGTACGTTAAGGTTCGATGTAATTTAAGTAATCAATATGACTTGGTTTTATTATGCAATTCTAATAGAGTTCAGCTGTCAACAAGCTCACAACAAGAACTCTGGCCTATCTTATCCAAAATCTGTGAAGTTCATCCATGTCGTAGGTCTTCTTTTATGCTTGTCAGTGGAGTTTATGTTGACAAAAAGAAACCCAACATGAACATATTTTTCAAACCATTTGTTGATGTCATGAAAAGAATTAACGAAAATGGTGGAATGACTTGGACTCATCCTGAATCACAGATAGATTGTAACTCTCAAGTGGCTTGCCCTGTTTTAAGTGCAGATGCTCCAGCCAAAGCCATAATTTTAAATGTGAGATATCACAGCCATAGATTTGGATGCAATGTATGTGGGCAGAAAGCTGTGCAGGTACGAATCAATTCTGAAGAACCTGCAGTTGAAATCCAGCCGATTCAGAGACAAAAGTCAAAAGCCCGTAAGAAGAGGACGTCAGTGAGACGCTTTGTTTTTGCTGATGTTGAAGCTGCTCTTCGTACAGGTGATAGGATGGCTGCCTTGGGTGAGCTGGCTGAATTAAGAAAAAAGTCTCGGAAAGGAGTGGTAGGTTCTTCTGTTGTCTCTGACATGCCTTATTTTGACAGGGCTATCTGTGTATCTGCAGAATATTTGCATGTTGTGTTACTTGGTGTTGTTAAATATTTCTTAAATATTATGTGTAATGTTACGGCCCGCTGGAACATTAAGAAACACCTTCACAACATTGATGCATTCATAAAGTCCATCAAAGTTCCACACTTCATTAAACGGCTACCAAGGGGTCTACGAGACTTGAAGTTCCTCAAGGGTAATGAATTACGTGCTTTCTTGCTATTTTATTCTTTGCCAGCATTAGAGAGTTATCTTCCTGAAGAGTATTTTCAACACTGGATGCTATTGGTTGCAGCAATTTACATTTTACTGAAGGATTGTATTACAGAGGATGATCTTCATACTGCCAATGTGATGTTGCGCTGTTTTGTAAGAGATATTGGAACTTTGTATCATGACAAGTATTACACCTACAATGTTCATAATTTATTGCATCTATGCACCTTAGTCAGAAGGTGGGGAAATTTGTGGGCCACAAGTGCGTTTGATTTTGAGAGTTTTAACGGCTTCATTACTTCTCATGTGCATGGAACAAAACACCTAGGTAAGGAACTTTTGAATAATATTAAGATAATACAGAGTACGAAGGTTTTAGAAAAACTGTTAAAAGACAGCTCTATTACTAGTGTTATAGAAGATGTGAAGGTGTGTGGTAAAGATTTGTCAGAACTGTTATCAGATGTAGAGAAGTTATGTCTGTCCCAAGTAGAAATTGAGAATTTTCAGATATTTGACCGAATCAGACTCAAATCTATTGTGTATACTTCAAGGCATTATGATGAAAAAGTTAAACGTGCCAATTCTTTTATCCAGTTCTGTCAAAAGACAGATTTGTTAGAATATGGTGAAATTTTGCATTTTGTAAGGGACGTAACTACTCACAATTCTATTGTCTGGTCGATCTGTTTGCAGTAAAGCACAGACACTTTTTTTTTTTTTTTTGGAGGAAAGCTTGTACCAGATTAATCATCTTATACCTGTTGAGTCTTGTAAATTGATTGTTGTCCCTATATATCTTGCATTGTTACAAAAGTCATCAAAGCTGGAATTTATCTCTGTTGAAGGCCAAACCCTTATGAGGTTAATCTTTAATTTACTTTTATCACATAAGACTCGGTGACTTTTACAGTATCAAGTGAATTGTTTTACATATAAAATGTGTTGCCAAGTACTTTATGTATCAAATCCTTTTAAGAAATGACGAAAGCTTGTTACATTTTCTTCACATGTGTGAATTAAATAATTTCTGCCAGAATCACTGAATTTAATTAATTACCTGCCTCATTCTTCTCCTTGTGTAGTCTGGGCTAGTCTCTCTAGTCTAGACTGAGGCTGGCTAAAGGCCTTCTGAGTATGCTTGTTTAAGATTACAATGGTTGGTTACGAGGTATGCTTCAAAAACCTGTAGGAAACCGAAGCCTGCCCAAGTCTGAAAGCTGTCATGGTTGCACAGAGATTAAACAAATATTGCAATGATAATGATAATGTTAAATGTTGCTTCACCACATGAGAAACAGTAGACCTTGAGATTTTGGAACCATAAATGGGTCAAGAAATGGACAAAGAAAAATAGACAAGAAACCTAGGCTAATCCCTCCACCATACGAGTTGACCACGATAAGGGCTGAAGATAAAATAGTGCACTAAGAGCAAAGGGAAGATAACTAGCCAGGGCCCGCCGGGCCTAATGCTGCGCTCGCTGCTGCACCCAGATAAAAGAGGAACAGACATGTGCTGATAGATATGCGGCTGCACATTTTGAATCCTTGGCAGTAATTGTATGTTAAGCACTTAACCTAGCCTAACTAACCTAACCTAGCCTAACCTACCTTACCTACCTAACCTAAACTAGCCTAACCAAAACTTACACTATACTATCCTTACCTAACCTAACCTACCTAACCTAGCCTAACTAAAACTTATCCTATCCTAACCTAGCCTAACCTAACCTTTGGATAGCCATAGATAGGATGAAGATAGGTATATATATATATATATATATATATATATATATATATATATATATATATATATATAGCTAAATCTAGCTAGAGATAGGATGAAGACATATAGTAATAGTAAGATACCTAAGCTTAACTATAGGTATCCGGGGGGGGGGGGGGGTCGTAACTTTTCTTCTTTGCAGAAGCCCACAGTGAGCTTCGCTTCGCTGAGCAATAAGCATAGTCAAATTATACTAGTTTTGATTGTGCCAGGAGAGAACCAGAGCAGCAGAGAGTCTGAATGTATGTTTACAGTATGAAGCCATGTATGCCGCATGCCGCATACAATGAGTAACACATGTATGCTTGCCATACAAAGGGGTCCAACGTGCATGCATGTTGAAAATATGAAGCCATGCATGTGGCATACAAGGAGGTGTTACATGTATGCGTGCCATACATAGGGGTCCGGCCTGCATGCATGTCGAAAGTATAATGCCATGTATGTGGCATACAAGGAGGTGTTATATTTATGCTTGCCATGCAAAGGGGTCCAGCCTGCATGCATATCACATGTATGTTGTCATGTACATCGCATGCATGAGGATGTCACATGAATATATGGCATGCGAATGGGTATCGTCTACATGTATGTTAAATGTATGGATCCATGCATGTGGCATACATGGTAATGTCCAATACATGCGTGACATATAAGGGGATCCTGTCAGTTTGCATGTCACTCGTATGTGGACGTGTATGTTTCACATACGTTAGTGTATAGAACACGTATGTGCCATACAAATACGTATGGCATACATACATGCTACATGTATGGGTTGTGCATGTCACATGTATGGGACGGGTTTCACGGGAGCAACACATTGCCGACTTAAAGTGGACATTCGAGACTTCCCCATTTGTACAAGGAGTAAGTGAACAAGCTGGCCCGTCCCTTCCGTCATCCTCGGTGCCAGTTCCGCTGCGCTCCACCGGCACCTCGGATTGACAGGGGACTTGGCCAGCTTGGCCTGCCGGCGGCGTTTGCGGGGGCCTTCGGCCCCCCCTCAAGTCTCCCTAGAAGTGCTCGATAGCAGATGTATTTGTTCCGATTAAAATCGTTAACCTGAGCCCGTCCCTTAGCGCGCCGCGATGGTAATGGTGTGCGCGCGGCGGCCAACCCTAACCTCAAAAAACAAAAACAGACAAATTTTCATTAATCAAAAATGCGATACAAATCGAAAATTGTTGCAACCGCACGTGATTGTACTTTAAAAAAGTAGTTGATCCTCAAAATTTGAAGTTTTTCTATGAACGATAAGTCGGCGAACATACGTCCGCCCGAACGAACATGCGGCATCAGACTATAAGCCCGGCTCCAGCCGTTTCTAAAGAAACGTGTCGGGACGGGCTAAAAACCCAGTGGGTACAAAAGAGGTGGCTCCGTTTGATCTACGCATTTTTCTCCTTCTCAATTATAGAAGAGACTTTTCTCGTTTGCTTTTCCTATCTAGTTTAGGGGAAAAAGTCAAGTCGAACAGTCGTCTCCTACAAGTGAAGTCATACTAAAATAATCACCTACACAATGTACCTCTACAAACAAGAAGCAGTTATCTCCTACGAAATTATCATCTACTAAACAAATCCAGCTGAAATAACCATCTACGCCGTGTACCTCTACAAACGACAAGCAGCTTTCTCCTTTAAAATAATCATCTACGAGTGAAATGCAAAACCTCCCCTACACCGATCGAAATGTTTCCGCTAAGGTTAGGTCTCCAGCAATCCACTACGCGGTTCTCCTCTAGATCGACGAATCGAAAAATTACTCCGTCAGAGCTTATGAGCTTATGAACTCCCCGGCGGCCGACCGGCTCAGGTTGACTTAGCCAAAAATTGACGCATAGGAAAGAAAATCACGCACACTGGAATCAATCGTTCGACACAGAAAATACTTCCGAAATTGAGGATCGTGCTCTAAGAATGTCCACGATGCTAACCCTGGCAAAACTAAGGCGTAACCCTACGTCCGTTTTGAAGCATACCTGCTTGAAGCGTAACGTTACGCTCTTTTTGAAGCATAGGGAGGGAATTCTCCCATGCATTTGTATAGCACCAGTGTTACCAGAAAAGTGGGCAAAAAGTATCCCAAAACACACAGGTGTAAAGATTGTGCCTACCTGCGCCTGGCTACTAGGCAACATGTGGTCACGGCTGTTAACAATTTGCCTAGTAGGCAGGCGGAGTTAGGCACGATCCTTACACCTGTGTGTTTGGGATACTTTTCGCCAACTTTTCTGGCAACACATACGCTATACGCTTCAAAACGGGGCGTAGCAGCGAGTAGTAGCGGGCGTAACGTCACGCCTCAGTTTTAACAGTGAACGCGCAATCACAATAACCGAACTTGGCCAACCTGATATGAAATGGCGCCTGCTGGGTAGGCAACCTCGACTTGTGCACGCACGCGTGTCCTGCGGGCAGGGGCGCCCAAACGTTTTGGAGACGGTTGGGCAAGGCACCCAACCACCCTCCCTATTTAACCTTCAAACCACCCTGCTTTAAGATCGAAACCACCCCTTTTCACCCCAAAGCCCTCCCTTTAAAAAATACGGTTGGGCAGTTGCCCAACCGTAGACCCCGATTGGGCGCCCCTGCCTGCGGGCTAGCCTACCCTAGCCCTCACAGGTACTCAGCGTCGCCGTCGCCAATTCTCTGAAATTTACCAAAATTGAAAAACCAATAAGTCGTCGTACAGACCACATGACGAGTAAAGTGTGAGTGTGTGTGTGTGTGTGTGTGTGTGTGTGTGTGTGTGTGTGTGTGTGTGTGTGTGTGTGTGTGAGTGTGTGTGTGGTCGGCTGCCGTACGGGTAGCAAGCAACCTCGACTCGTGCCGCAGCACAATCTAAAAGAAATGCTCAATATATGCATAGTACTAATGCTTGATCCAATGGATTTTTTTTTAATACTTGAAACAAGAATCTTTACCAAGAATATTGAATAGGCTTGAATCAAGAAAGCCCGTTAAAGATGAATGCTTGAATCTAGCACATGGATGCCTAACAGAGGTGGACTGGCCCGGGCAGGCCGGGGGGGGGGGGGGGGGAATCCTCCAGGGACACCTGGACCCCTCAGGGGCCCGGTAGGGCAACGTACAGTTGGGTGGTGAGAGGAGGCCCACATGAACTCAGGATCACTTAAATGTCGATGACTAGCGCATTGAAACCGTAGTAATACAAGGGTTGGGGGGTAGGGTCTAGGGTCCCGGCCTCGTCACGGGCTTGTCCGGGATCGCCATACTTGATGAGTTTGCTGGCTCTTCTACGGAGCTGAGTCGTTTACTCACTCTATAGCTGAAAATTGTTCAATAAATTTGTAATAAGCAAAACTTCCAATGCGATTTAATATGAAAACCCCCTGGAAGGTAGGCAAATTCCCCCCCCCCCCTCCCTTTACCTCTTTCCCCGCCGGGCCCTTTGGGAGCCAGTCCACCCATGCCTACAGTCTAGAGGTAGAGTCTACGTGCTCGACCCCCCCCCCCCCTTTACCCCCCAAAATCGACGGAAATGGTAGGAAGTTTTTGTGGAAAGGCACAATAATTGTAATAAAAATCGTAATTTTACAGTAAGTAATTTTTACCATGCTGTCCGGGGCTACAGCTACCAGCGCTACAATCAAAGTTTCTGGTACTACTCGCTGGGTGACTTTCCTCCGCGGACACCATGCGGCCTTGCGGATGCCGCGAGAACGCAACTCAGGCAAAAAAATTAGATGTACGGTTGGTATTTGAACCCGTGCCCTCCGAAACTGGGATCAAGCTGTTTCGGAATGAATGTCCATTACGGTCCAGTCGTTGGTGCACCCGGGTTTGTAAAGCCCGGGATCAAACACCGTGTATAGAGGGGGTGCGGTTTCTTGATCCCGTTCCGTTCGGGGGTGCATGTGCCCGGACTCCGACGAAGGTGGCCGCAGAAGGCGCCCCCGACGAAAAGTGCTTGCTCCCCTGCCGGCTCATCCATCGACCTCTACTGCGAGGTTAACCCGCTACGTCGTACTACACCATCATGTCCGCCTTCATCCGTCCCTGCCTATGGAGACCAGGGAGGAACCGCGCATCACATTCTTCACTTTCGGGGAGGTGAAGCCAGTGCGAACCGCCCGGTGATTAGGCAATCCCGTGGGACGGCCGTGTACTGCGGGACTGCGTAGCTTCCAACCGCGACGGCGGCGTACTGCACTGCGATTCGCGCGGCCTTCGAGCTTCCGATGAGCTGAGAGGCTCCTTCATAAATACTTTTGTCGTCATATCGACATGCTTACAGGGAACCGCGTGTTACGGGCGAGGTAAGACAGTAACAGTATTACCAAACGTTTTCTTCCCACCCCTGCTTTGTCACTGCGTGCGTTGTTGGTGATGTGAACGATTCCGGTGGCCGAGATTCGTTGCCCGCGCTCAACATTCGTTGAAAAGTCGTCGACTAACAGAAAATAAGAAGCGTACAGAACAAAAAAGTAGAAAGTAATTTTTAAAGAATCTTCAGAGTGCATAGCACCAAGCTAGAACGCACTACTAGATTGTTTTGGTGCCAGTATAAAGTCTTTGTATCAGATTCTAGAGTTCTCAGTACAAAGACCGCAGTGACTAAATGTTTTGTGCCTACACATTAGTGACTTCGTTAGTGCGTCCCAGGTTGTCGCCGGGCAATGAACTTTTCTCGGTTGCGATATTTTGCTGCCGTGCACTGACGGCGCTGATCACACGGTGAGTTCCTTCACGGTGAGTACGCACGTGTGATATCGCCTTGAGAGTAATCCTCGCTGTCGCTATACGCACTTCTTTTAAGCCCCTGTGGACACGCTTCGGCCGTTTTCTAGGAAACCGGTTCCGTCGAAGAAGGTGGTTTAGGTATTCGAGCCCGGGAACTTGGAGCGCTTAACGGCTGCCTCGCTCTGTGGGTGTGGTTTCAAAAAGCATGGGAGTGCACTGTTTTCGCCCTTTTCTACGTGTCCCGTAGAGCGAGATTGTACGGTATTCGACCTCCCCCCCCCCCCCAAAAAAAAAAAAAAAAATCCACTTAGCCAGTGGCTAGAAAAGGCAGAAGCAAACACAAGAAATTTTACAAAAAACAACAAATTTTACACAAAAAAAATAATTTTACAATTATTTTTACAATTATTACAATAATTTTACAATTTTTTTTTACAAAAACCTAACCTTTTCATCTTAACCTTAGCAACCTAACCTAACCTTTTCATCTTAACCTTAGAAACCTAACCTAACCTTTTCATCTTAACCTTAGCAACCTGAGCACGTCAAATGGGTTGCCTAAGCGCACGGCGATGTTCCTTTCGTTCTAGGCGGGACCAAACCCATGCATCCGCACTGCACCCGCTGGAGACTGATAGTAAACACATGGCCCCGCGCAGCCCTCCCCCACAACCACACCCACACAGCGAGCTCTCTTCCCCGCCCCGACCCCGCCTCCTCCCCGCGGCTCCGTCTCTCTCTCGCGCCCGCTTCTTCTCTGTCCCACTCAATGGCTCCGTCTCCCTCTATAATATAATAATCTTGAAGCGTACGATTGCCATGGTTTGTAGGTGCGGGTTCAAATACTAGGGCGGTGTGCATTGCTTCTTTCGTTCTTGTAAGAGTTTTGTTGTAGTGTTCCGAATCGGGCGGGGTTACGGGTTACGCTCGTCTTCTGTCTCTCTTCGCACCTATCTGACGCCAGTGAGCGGGAGTGAGACAGAAGATGTGCGTAGCCCGGCTCGCCCGCCCGGCTCCCCCCCCCTCTAACAGTCAATGGAGACGGTGTGAATGGCTATCACCAACCTGGTTTCGGTTGGTGCCCAAACCTTCACAAGCTGCCGAGTGGATGGAGCTGGTTGTGATGCCCAACTATTAGGCGCATTATGATGCGGAGTATCAACCAAACTATGCGAGGGGTAGCGCCAAATGGTGACGCATGCACAAAGCCGAGAAGCCGAGCCATCGCAAGTCGAGCGCAATGACCTGCACGGCGCGATAGGCCTCACCTATCGCGGGGCGTGATGGAATGCGAATCGGTTATCTCCCAGCATAGTGTTAATGACACCCTAATCCGACGGTATATAGACGGCCAGCTTGGTCGGCTATCCAGTTCGCCCGTGAAGAGTGAGTGTCGACGCGATTGCCGTGCCGTGTCCCCTTGGTCTGGTCGCCTGTACGTGTGCGTGTAACGAACCATTGCGTGTACCCTCATTGACCACGCACCCTACCGACCCAGTGTAGTACACCAGTGAGAACAGTGACCCAGAATACAGCCGAGTACTATAGCCGGTGTTATTCCGACTATCAGAGCACACCCGACCGACACCCCCAGAGACGGTCGTAGTTGTGACATGGCCCGTTAGGCGCATGAAATTTTCTCACTCAAATTTAGGTGAGGGTGGCGTTCTAGACCAAATTTGGGTGAGACTATGGCATTTTCTCGCCAGCATTTGGGTGAGGATGCCTTTCTCACCTGAAGTTGGCTGAAGGTTCCTCACTCAAATTTGGGCGAGGTCACCTTCTTCACCAAAATTTGAGTGAGAGATTTTCCTAGCTCTTATTTCTCTTATTTGGTCCGAGTTCCTCACCCTTTCATTCTCAGTGATGTAGATTTCATGACAATTGTGGAACAGCACACTCTGTTTTCGCAGACGCAATCAGAAGCACGCCTGATATCCCACCAATCCCTATAGACGCGTGATTATGTTTCAGGTCTCAGAGGAAGCTACGAAAATCGTTCCGCTCCCAGGCAACGCTTTGGTCGGCAGGTGGCGCCTACCGCTTCAAAAAAATGTTAAAGAGTGGTATTAGAAGCCGCGCACCACACCCAGCCCCTCTGCACTTTGAGCGCGCAAGCCAGCGCGGATGAGGTATCCAGCCGTGGACACCGGTGCAGCGAACGAGCTATGGCTGCCCCTCCCCCTTGGCCTGGACGCGGACGGACTCGGACCGGAGTGTGAGGTGTGAGGCCGGCCGTCCCGCCGCCGCCGCACCCAGGACCCGGAGCCGCCGGCCGAGCCGATGTCCTCCACGGCGGCTCCCGTCAGCACGGGACGAGCCAGCGGCACGCGCGTTGGGCCGCGGCGCGTACCTCAGGAGGAGCAGGAGTATCTGCTATTGTGATTAGTGAAAGTGTTGCCGGCTGCGGCTGGCCTTCCCTCATGCCCTGTCCGTAGTGTTTGCTGATTTGCCTCAGAAGTCTCCACCGCACCACACCAGACACACCCCGTTCCCTCTCACTCTTGGCGCCTGCAGGCCGGCAGGTAGGCAACCGCACAGTGCTTTGGTGTACGAAGTGTTGCCTACGTTCCGATTCACAGGGGCTCCCCGTGGTTGTTAGTATCGGGATCGGGCATTACATTGTCATATTTTTGTGTTTTTAGGTCTCGAATGCTGTCATCATGAAAGCATAAACTAAAACAAATGTCAGCTTCAATTGTATCATCCCAGTAAGGGGCCGTTCGAAAATGACGTCACACGGTAGGAGGGGGTGGGTGGGTGGTTCGCAAAAGTGTGACCAGCTGTGACAGGGGGGCTGCGTGGTTTCGGTTCTGTGACGTCACACTCTTCTATTCGACCGCTTTCCAGCGGGAATTTTCTAGATTCGCTGTATGTTTCTTACTTTCTTGTTTGTTTTTGTTTTGTTTTAAAGTTTCTAAACTTTTTTTGACTGAAGAACCTTGTCATATTCTGTTGTGTAATTTTAAAACTGTATCGTTTAGAGATGACTGAGACTTCGGTTTTTCTTTAATAAAGTATCAGTGATTGTAAAAAAAAACTTGTCACATAACATTTGTCATTGCTTTAAGTGACCTTGAAAAATACATTTCACCCAATTTATATAAATTCATACAGTCTAGAAACATAATATTGCTGAAAATACACGCCCAGGGCAAATATAAACGCTAATATGCAAAAGGGCATGCAAAATTGGTTCTTCGGGGCGCATGTGGGGAAATGTGACGTCACAAGGGGTGGGTGGGGTACTTTGGCATTTGTGACGGGCTGTGACATGGGGTGACGGGGGGGTCCAAAATCGGGCCAAACAGTGTGACGTCATTTTCGAACGGCCCCTAACGGACTTAAGGCCCTCATGGACTGTGCATTGTTGAATTTAAAAAATACTATTCCAGTTTGAGCATGTGCCATATTTTAGGTTTGTCATTAGGCATCATTTGGGTTTCATACCACTATTTCATTTACCATATAGGAAGGGAAATAAAATTCGAAGACGAAGTGTTGAGGAATGAAAAGTGGTAGATTTATTTTTACCATTGACATGGAATGTTTAGTGAGGACAAACAGAAAGCAAACATTTCATTCCATCACTTAACGCAAGTGAAGTACCGTTTGCATTCAGTATTGAAGCAATTTATATTGCCTCTTCAACCGTATAAAAGCAGTAGAATTGTAAAGAAGTCGACTCTTGATCACATTCACTGGAGAGACAGAGCGATAAGACGGCTTCTGAAACAAGGCAGACATCGATAATGAGCATAACTTGGATTGAACTACAACGTAGGCCACAAGGGAAAAAAATGCATTGGAATGAAAAGAAACCTTACATTTACTCATGCGCAGCTTGAGGCTGGAGGCATGTTCTCTGCACTCCAAAAGGGTTGAAGTGTCAGGGAGAAACTGGGATGATAACGCAGCGCATCTTCTTGAACTAAAGCAAGTAATGAAATGAAGTAGGGGAGAGCAATCTGAAACCAAAAGAAGCAGCAGGCAGTCATATAAAAAAGAATAAAGGAAAAATTTGAACGTAATAGTGAACTGGATTACAATCAATGTCAAAGGTTTCAGCAGCACCAGAGCAGTCCCTCCAGAAGACATTGAATTTAATGCAAGGAACTACCATGGCAGAAGTAAAGATGACACAATTACCTACTTGGAATAATAAATGTAAGAAAACAAAACGAAGACAAACAGAAAACCAAAATAACATTTAAGAAAATTATGCACACTAGCAGTAAGGACAAAAGAAAGGGTAGTGAATAAGAACAAACAACATGGGAAGGCAAACAAAACCAAATAGACAAATTTTAAAGAAACAACACAAAACTTAACAGGCAAGAGGGAAGCTAGAAACAATACTGATTGGACAGAATATGAGTGGAGACTAAATATTCAGCAAGCAACAAAATAAAAATAAAAAAAATGAAAATAATCGGAGACCTGAGCCACTACATAAAATCAAATGAAGAATGGAGTGCCACAATAAATTAAGACAAGTCACTCGCAGTTATTGTTTCAAGACGGGGACAAAAAATTTATAATAGTTGTACATAACACAATTGCAGTGAATAGCAGGCCTAATCGTACAGGACTTGAAAACAAAAACAGAACAAACTCAGCACAGATTAAAAGAAAGGGGTCCTGGGAAAGACAATGATATCAGTGCATGAGCACAGCACAGGGACCAGTAAGGTACAGGAAACATATGATTTACCAGACATGTGGCAAAGAGAACGGAAATACAACCGAGATTTCACACTAACATTTAAATACAAAATTTAAGCTCATAAAATGACTGCAACGTTAAGGTAAGCCAGTTAAAAGATCCGGCAGATACATCATGAACCAGAAAAGAAACAAAACATTGAAAGATGAAGGGTAAACCAGAACACAATACAAGGGATATGGCAAGGAAAAACATAACAGTGAGCAAACAATCCATAGCAAAAAACAAAAACAAAAAAAGAACATGAAATACACACAGAAATACAGGAAGGACAGAGCAAGTGGCATTTTTTAACTTAAGACCAATTCAACACAAAAAATGATGACATAGGGCAAAGATAATAAAAACAAGACAGAAAGGGCAGATCAAACCTTACATAATTTTGCATACAAATGAAAGAAAATTATCGAGAGATTCCTGTAATGCCGCCTTTAATTAATGGAATAGTGATCAAAGTGCACACCGCCCTATGTTAAATTAGGACTACTTACTTTTGACTCAATGCCCTAATTGCCCACATTTAAATGATCAGTAATGGGCAGGCAGCATTCACCCACCAATGGCTCCACACGGTTACTCTGTCTCAAATCCCTGAGAGTAGACAGTCGCATACCAAAACAAGAGAGAAAAAGGAGGGTGGGAACACAAGGACATGACATAGTAGCAATAGCACATCATGAACACACTATGAGCATGACAAAACAATGGGAAGGTGACCAGAGTGAAGAGAAAAGGGAAAGCACACACAAAACATGAAAAACAGACCACAGAAGGGGGCACAACTATTTATCAAACACACACAGCACAGTGTCAGAGTGAGAAAAATGTCGCGACAGTGACCAAAAATTCCACACAAGTAAGGCAGAGCAAAACACAGACTGTAAGAGGACACAGACACCATCAATGCAGGGACAATGCAAGTTTATAAGAGAGCACTAGAACATACACAAGACACAGTGCAAATGAAAAAGAAGGAACTGGGTGAAAAATCGGTTCAGTAAATTTTCAAGCAGGGGAGAAACACGATACATCACTGAAGCACATCCCAACATAACAGGATTGAGCACGGAACAGCAGATGAATAAAAAACAGGCAAGTTCGTAACAGACAGAGAGTCACAAGAGCACACAAAAACACACGCAAGGAAACACTTAAACCTAAGAATATTGACAGTACAAGAGTCGTGACAAAGTGGGATTAAACAGCAAGGTAAAGAAATAAATGAAAGGCAGGGTCAACACAATGACGATTTACTTAGCTTAGTTTGAGGGATGTGGTGTCCCAGCTTGCCAATATGTTGGCATCCCAGTTCGCAGCACATCATCCACCGTCATCAGACAATGCGCTCTTCCTCTCCAATTTAATGCAGAGACCAGAACAGAGCAGAAAGTTGATCCCCTGAAGTTAAAAAAAAAATAATAACAAATCAATGAAGAATACAAAACAAGAGAAGTACGGCTTACCTCTTCTGCTTCAAATGAGAAAACCAAGTGAGTAAGCACTGATGTTATGGAGAAGACATTGCAACGCAATGTCGTAGGACGTGAGTGCACCCAACAAGGGATACAACGGGATGAGACTGCAGTACGCTGCCATAAGAAGAAGAAAAACACACACATCATTATCAAATAAATTAGTTCAAAGCAAGTTCAAGCAAGGACTCCACTAGACTATACTTTAAAACCATTCAAACTGTAAGTTTGCAGACTCAAACCCCAACCGTCATAAGCAACATAACCTCCAATTGTCGTACCAAACGAAATAAAAATAACGGTCGTTTCGGATAAAGTTCAATTTTGATAGCGAAACATCTCAAACAAATAGAATGACCTACGGCAGTCATAACCTGAACACCACCAACTCTGCTACCCACATTCCGACACGTTCAGCATTTAGGCAAGCACACTTAAACTTTACCGACCAAATGAAACGTCATCTTACCTCGGATGGTTCGTTGGTGAGATGACACTGCACTGGCGAATTTTGAAAGTTAATAAGAGTCCTTCTTCAATGTCCTGCTTCGACTTGCCAACGCCAACGCCTTCCTGGCCTGTAACGGTCAGCGGTCAGCGGCTGCTACGGCCTACGGCTCGAAAGTCCAGTAGTGCCAACAGACGGAAGTTCTTGCCTTGCAACATTTCCGTTCGACATTGTAATTAAGAATTATCCAAACGGAAGAAAAGAAAATTTGTCACTGAAATCATATTTAAATTACCCGGTGGTTTATCGCTAACCTTTATCTCACTTATGTTCCAAAAACTGTGTTGGTAGTACTGGTGCTTTGTGTTGTAACCCAAACAAAACAGCTGCCAGCTGCAAATCAGCAGACGAAATCCGATTACTCCACTCTCTGTCACCGAGGAAGTTAACTGAAGAAGTAATCTTTCAAAATTTTATCATGGCATGAAATGGGAAGGGTGTGCGATAACCATCAGCATGTCATTCAACGCCGTTTCTTTTTTAAACCGCACATCACCGAGGTCCCGGAGTCGTGACAGAAAACCTATTTTCGTTTTGCATGGTGACTATGACAGATGCATCAGAGAACCTTGACTTTTACCCCTTTACTGTTTGTTTTCTTTCAGTTCTTGGCTGGATGTATCTTCCAGTCCCCCACGAATCTCTGTTTGTGTAATGATTATGGAACCACAGATAGTATGGACTACATATTGAGGCCAAGTGACCAACCAGGTATGATACTTTGGAATATGGTGTCACTCTTCTGTATGAAATGCCAATAACTGAAAATACTTTCTCATTCTTGTTCACTGGGTTGCATATGCTTGATTTCCTAATCTTCAATCATGTAATAGTTTGGCAAATATTTGTTTCCCTTCCATCCACCCAAGTTTATTTCAGTTTGCGTGTAGTATGTAATCTTTTTCTCCCTTACAGGATGGCGTAACTGGTACCACTAGATCAATACATCAACATCCACAGTGAAGAATCACAACCACTTATGTAAAGTCTGTGTTGAACTGGACTCACCATTGCCCAATAAACTCTGCTGCTCTGTCAAACAGGCTGCTGAAGCATTGTCAAGATTATAACTGCAAGTAGTCTACGTCTGAAATTTGGTCGCTTTTTCCTTATTCCATGTGTATTATCAGCTTTAATTCAGGCTTGTTGAATCAATGGGTTTGCTCTAAGAAAATTATAATACTGGTCCATTGAACCATTCCATTGCTGTATGCTCCAGGGTTGAACAAACCATGGCTGTTTTTTGTATTCTCCAAGAGTAATGTAAATTTGTGTAACCATCATTACATGTCTATGTAAAAGTGTGATTTGTTTTTATTAAAGTTTTATAAATAAGTAAATGAGATTAAATGCAGCTTTTTTGTTATAGAAATGGAAGCCACTTATAACTCCAATAACATTTGGTATTTTGCCTGCACACCTATTTGGTGTTCTTCAAGAAAGATGAGGGGAAGTGTTGAGAGAAAAATGGACATGTCAGAAATGGAAAGCAATTTTTGGGCCACAACAACCACTCATTCTTTGCACTTTGCAAAAGACAGAGTGCAGCAGCAGACAAACTCAAAAAATTCATCCCCACCCACTATTCCCGAATGAGTCCTCAGCTAGTTGGTCAATACCACAGACAATAGTATAGTATTCGATTCATGCTGTCATCCTAGTAGCATGTTCTTTGAAATTCTTACATTCATAATTATGGAAAAACTTGAAACTGCTACCTTTTAATATGGTCTTGCACAATGTCAGAGAGACTAGTAATCTTTCAAAATTAGAGAAAGGGAAAGAAGAGAAAGGGTGATATCATATGATTCAAAGTCAAACTGCTTTTTTTATTAACAAATCAAGTTGCAGCATAAAAGAAAGTTGAACCATGGCAACTTCACCACATTAAAACCTCCACACATTACAGGAGTAACACACACACCCCAAATTGTTCAAAGAATAAATAATGGGTCACCATACAGTGCCACTCTGGTCATATTGAAACAATCATAACAAAATACACACCAACTATGTGTTATTGACATCACTTCAACAAAAAAAATAAAACTGCTGATTGATTAAAATGGCACTCATGCCATATCTAAGCAACACAGCCTTAATGTCCATAATTGACATACACACTATTTTAAAAAAATTAGTCACATTAAAAGAACTAAAAATTACACTTTGAAAAACTAAAAAACTGTTCAAAAAATAAATAATGAGTCACATTAACTAAAAACACACATAGATTATGTGCATTACACTTTGAAAAACTAAAAAATTGAACTCAGTGAACCAACCCATTATTCAACATTCTTCTTACTGGTCATCATCACCATCATACAGCACCGAATCAATGGGCCGGTCACACCTTTTCTGACACCAGCCACAACGGGAGTAATTGTCTAGATGCTTCTTCTTACTGATAGTCATACAGCCTTGTGGCGCCCTTGCCATTTCTTAATCAAAGTCTTCGACTGCGTTTCCGATAATGTTCCTCAGCCTGTTTCCAGCTGCTGCCAGGAAGTTGATTATCGCCCTGTTCCTGCCTCCTGGAGGGTTCCGGAGGTCCCTCTCCAGTCGGCGTATGTTCCTGTCATTTACCAGGGCACTGGTTTTTCTTTGGCGAGATACAGCATCACCATTTTGAAGAGCTAGGATATCTGCCCAGGCATCATTTTCCAGTTGTAGCAGGATATCTAGAAAGAGAAAGTTTTGTTAGTGTCAGACACTTAAACTAGAACAGAGCAGAACTACTTAGAACATACTAATGAGGTTATAGATGTTGGGATGGTCTCCTAAGAGTCTGTGGAGGACCCTGTTATGGCTTTCATTGGCATTGTTTGTTCGATGACGGCTTCTATACACACTCATCCACCTTCTGCGGTTCTCATCCCTTATCCAGTAACGCAGAAGGTACCACAGAAACCTTCGCACTAGGCGGTACAAAATGCGCCCTTCTCGAATGGCTTCTACTAGGAGAGCCATGTAGCCTCTTATTAAGTACCTCTCTGGAAGGAGAGGTAAGGCACAAGCCATCCTGAAGAACCGTTGGAAGTCAGCATTGTTGCGAAGATGCATGGTTAAGCCAAGCACCTGCACAGCTTCTTTCACAAAACTCTGAAAGAGGAATAAGAGCATAGCTGTAAGTGCTAGTTCCATATGCCAGATAAGTACATACTTCGAGTTTAGTTCAAAATATGGGGCACTACATAAAATGGTGACTAAGCAATACTTACTCGACACAGATGCCACAGACAGCCTTGCAGCCTGACATCGAAAACATTCTGCCACGCATTTTGTTGAGCCCTTTCGTAGTCAGTGATGATTCTGCGAATGCGAATGGGTGCAGGAAGCTGATTACGAATGAAGCTGAACACAGCATCATAAGCATTTTCAGATCTGCCCTCCATCAGTACCCAACCAATTGGTATGACATGATGTCTCCATGTGGTTACAATGACAAAAACCTGGAACAGTCCATCAGAACATGTGTGACAAATTTGTACAAAATAAATGGGTCAGTGGTGTGGGTGTGCAACTAACCTGTTCAATGCCTTGCAGCTGAGGAGTTATTTTGAATGTGCCATCCCCATGTATGATGCGTCGAGTTGCCATGAAATTTAACATTCTGTGGGAGATGAAGACAATGTGATGCGATCCATCAATATCCGTAATGGAGCCAGAATAGAGATTGTCTTCCCCATCTACTGTCATAGTCAGGACTTCATAACGGTCATCCCGGAGCATATTAGTCAAAGCTTCCATGTCGGCAGGCGGCGGCTGAGGAAATCTGGCCATCCTCGCATTGCGCATGGCTGTGCGGAGTCTAACTGGTGTTACTCTTGACCTCACCAATCTGATTAAATCTGGATTTAAATCGCGCCTCCTACCAAATCTTCTTCTTTCCTGTGCTACAATTACACTGTAAGGTAAGTACTCCAGTTCAGAACATCTCTGGAGCACAGCACGTCGAAGTCTCAATTCATGTTCGTAGGACAAATCAGGTTCATGGGTGGTATGATCCTGTGTGTGGACCAAACCTGTGCCACGGCGTATGAGGGCTCGCCCCAGGCACCCAGAGGAGTCGTAATAGACACATTTCAGGTACACGACTCTGGCTCTTCTCCCATTCCAGTGGTAATACAGGCCGTCACCCCTGTGAAATATCACGCTGCCTGTCTTCTTGCCTTCGATGCATTGAACTTCCTCTGCACGCTGCGGCATAGCTAGTAAGGGCAGCCATAAACAGCAGTATAAGCACCGATCGCGACACGATTGATAAGCATTTGTCGTGAATTATGTATTGATCCGGATTAATCTTGACGAATATAGACTGCAAGAAACACAAACCTTGACTTACTCCCAGATATACATCTATCACCACAAAGGCTTCACGCTCTCGTGTTTCGGACAGGAAACGAAACGACTTGGACTTTGGACTCGACTGTTTTCGGCAGAGTTGATGCTACCAACCAAAAGAAAATGGCTTCCTCTACAAATCCACAAACATCTTCATTGTGCCGGAACTTCGCAAATTTTATGGAAGCGTAGGAAAGGAAAGAAAAATAATGTAAGCTGAACTGAACTCAAAATAGGCGTTCGTACGAAATTTAAGTTCAGAACAGTAGTGACTTTTTGAGCAGCTTCTCAACCTTATCATTTTCCGTGATTTCTTGCCGGATGTAGTGTGAGAATCTGGTTCCTGGTCCCTGGCTCGAGCTCCCCGTTCTCTTTGTTAGCACGGGCTCTTACCACTGGCGAAGTTATGGTAATTCCATATACATTTATTTTATATTTCATGTATATATATATAATAATAGTGATTTCATACTGCAGTTTATGCATGCTGTTTGAATTTGTGTCCCACAATCCCTGGTTTAGTGTCCAAGCGCGGACCTTCCATCTTAGGTGGACCATAACCATAATGACCACCTTGCGCATGTTTGCCTTTGATTTCATACAGGATTCCAGTCACTTTTTAATTCCCGACGTTACGAAACCGCCGCCAAACAGCGGACAAGTCTGCGTTTTTACGGAAACCCAAATGGCTCTTATGGTGAGTTACTTGTGGCTCCACGAGGGCTTAGTTGATGTGGTGTACCATCGGAACTATGGACACATGTGCCAGGTTAAGTGTAGTCCATCGCCACTTCAGTTGTGAACTGCAGCAAACAGGTGCCTGTGAAGCGCCCTAAAGGTGCCTCAGAGGCGCTTTTGTACTGCAATTTGCCGCGAATGCAGTTAGTTTGCTTGATGAAGGTTTGGTAGGCTCCGATTCTTCATTAAAACTTAAGGGGCGGTCGTTTGGCATTCAGGGTTCATACATGTCAGGGAAGTCATGAAAAAGTTATGGAATCAAAAACCGGTTAGGGAAGTCATGGGAAAGTTATGGAAACGTTCAAAATCTTATGGAAAATATCCTCCGGTCCGCAACATTTTGAATCGCGCCGCGGTGGTTCATTCTCGGCTGTACCGGGCTGCACTCCGTCTCGCGCTGCCGGACATGGCTCGACTCGACTCTCGGCTCGACACCGCTGGCCCGCCAGCCGCTGATAGACATGCTATCACCATTGAAAACAACCGGCAAAAGTTATGGAAATTCACTAATTTTCTTCTGGAAACTCAGGAAAAAGTTATGGAAATTAGAAATTTTGGGCCTGTATGAACCCTGATAATTGATTTTAAAGGACTTAAGTCCATCTTACCCAACTCTTATCAACAAACCGTGTAAAGTTATAGGTATGATTGCTTCTGCTAATTAACAGCTCATTTCAGTGACCCAGTTCTGAGGGGACCTGCAGATATTTATGCACGTCTTTGTCTTTTAACAGGCCCACCAAAGCATGTTCGTACCTACGAGCCAAGTTGCCAACGTGAGTACCATCATTTCTTTGACATTATTTGAAACAACTTCTTAGCTGCTTTTTGTAGATGTTCTTCAATTGGAGATGTTCTTCATTGCAGTACACTCAAACTGAAGTATTTGTGCACGTCTTTGATTCTGTTTTGTCTATTCCAGGCTCCCTCTCACCATTATATGATTCCAAATGCTGGCAGTGGCAATGTCGCGCATATCCAACATTCACATGACCAGAGAGGACGCCAGGATGATGATGTTAGGCAGATGTGTTCTGCTCCTCCAAACAACCAAGTGATGGGGGTATATCCTAATGTAAGTTTCAACCAAAGTTGTACCTGAAGTATTTGTGCACGTCTTTGATCCTGTTTTGTCTACCCAGGCTCCCTCTCACCCTTATATGATTCCAAATGCAAACACTGTCAGTGGCAATGTCGCGCATATCCAACATTCATATGACCAGAGAGGACGCCAGGATGATGATGTTAGGCAGATGTGTTCTGCTCCTCCAAACAACCAAGTGATGGGGGTATATCCTAATGTAAGTTTCAACCAAAGTTGTACCTGAAGTATTTGTGCACGTCTTTGATCCTGTTTTGTCTATTCCAGGCTCCCTCTCACCGTTATATGACTCCAAATTCAATCAGTGGCAGTGGCAATATCGCGCATATCCAACATTCATATGACCAGAGAGGACGCCAGGATGAGGATGTTAGGCAGATGTATTCTGCTCCTCCAAACAACCAAGTCATGGGGGTATATCCTAATGTGAGTTTCAACCAAAGTTGTTATTACCTGAAGTATTTGTGCACGTCTTTGATTCTGTTTTGTCTATTCCAGGCTCCCTCTCACCGTTATATGACTCCAAATTCAATCAGTGGCAGTGTCGCGCATATCCAACAATCATGTGACCAGAGAGTACGCCAGGATGATGATGATAGGCAGATGTATTCTGTTCCTCGAACAACCAAGTCATGGGGGTATATCCTAATGTGAGTTTCAACCAAAGTTGTTATTACCTGAAGTATTTGTGCACGTCTTTGATTCTGTTTTGTCTATTCCAGGCTCCCTCTCACCGTTATATGACTCCAAATTCAATCAGTGGCAGTGGCAATATCGCGCATATCCAACATTCATATGACCAGAGAGGACGCCAGGATGAGGATGTTAGGCAGATGTATTCTGCTCCTCCAAACAACCAAGTCATGGTGGTATATCCTAATGTGAGTTTCAACCAAAGTTGTTATTACCTGAAGTATTTGTGCACGTCTTTGATTCTGTTTTGTCTATTCCAGGCTCCCTCTCACCGTTATATGACTCCAAATTCAGTCAGTGGCAGTGGCAATGTCGCGCATATCCAACATTCATATGACCAGAGAGGACGCCAGGATGATGATCATAGGCAGATGTATTCTGCTCCTTCCAACAATAAAGTGACAAGGGTATTCCCTAATTTATTTTTCAAACAACATTGTTTTTGCCTAAATTTGATGTGCGTGTTTTTGATTCTGTTTCATTTACTCCAGGCTTCCGCTCAGTGCTATGATCTAGTTCCTTACCATAACAATACTCCAAATGCTCCACTTCTTCAACAGTCAAGTGAACAGTTCAGGCAGACCTATTCTGTTTCTTCAAACCACGAGGTGAGGTCAATTTTTTATTGTATTTGGTTAAGTATTTTAATATCAGGTTGATTTTGGAAGAAAACTTACTGTCATATTTTGAACATTATTAGGGTGGTGTAAAAATTGAGGAATTAGAAGACCAAGGGAAAGGTGAACATGTAGCAGAACCTTCAAAAGTTCAGGCGCACAAGGAGATTCCAAAGGAGTCGCTTTCTTCTACATCTGTGAGTGTGTGACTTTTCTATTTGTTCAGTGGATGTTCAAATTATCTGTTTACGATTCCTTTCTAGAAAGTACCAAGACGCAGTGCCCGGCAAGTAGCCATGAAGAGGAAGGCTGCCTCATCGGACTCATCTGATTCTGATGATGATGATGCTTCATCGAAGAAAACATCAGATGCTTTCCATCAAAAAGCTAAAAAGATCCTGTCATTGCTGGACACTGATTCGGACAGTGATAGCCCTCCATCTAAGAAAAAAGAAACCCAAGGAAAAAGACTGTTGAATCTGTAAGTTACCATTGTATTTGCTGTCTTCTGAAAATGTTTTTTGGTGAAAAAATAATTTAATTTTCTGTGCTGTGCAGGAGGAGGAGGAAGAGGAGAAGGAAAAGCAGGCTGGCAGGAAGAAAAATATGAAGAAAAAGGAGCAGCTGAAGGCTCCAGTTTTTTGTAAGTACCTTAAGTATCTGCACGTCCCCAATTCTATTTCATCAAATTGCCTCCACTGCTTCCGTCACATTAGAGTTCTGATTATAAGCACTTTCATTGCCTTGATAGTAGCGTCCCTGTGCTCTCTCCACAGGTGAAGTTGATGTTGGTGATCCTATCATAATAATTGACTCAGATTCTGAAACTGAGCGAAACGTTGAAGTAGATTGGGATGAGGTGATAAATGACCTTAAGGTAGAAACTCAATGATGTGTGGAAGCACTTGGAGGATTATGAAACTTACTGAAGCATAATAATAATAATTTTTTTCCCTGTTGTGCAGATCCCAAAAGAAGAAGGTAACCATGTCATCCAGGATAACAGTAAGTGTCCCAGCAGAGTACTTGCAAATGTTGCCAATAATTAAAACGTTGAATTTTATGATGTTATTTGTGTTGCCATAGGCTGCTACATATGCTGGGACGAGTTCAAGGCTGGAGAATTCGTCGCAAAGCTACCAACATGTTCATGCCGTCGAGCACATTACCATTGCCAGCTGCAGCACCTAGACAATTACTCCCGTTGTGGCTGGTGTCAGAAAAGGTGTGACCTGCCCATTGATTCGGTGCTGTATGATGGTGATGATGACCAGTAAGAAGAATGTTGAATAATGGGTTGGTTCACTGAGTTCAATTTTTTAGTTTTTCAAAGTGTAATGCACATAATCTATGTGTGTTTTTAGTTAATGTGACTCATTATTTATTTTTTGAACAGTTTTTTAGTTTTTCAAAGTGTAATTTTTAGTTCTTTTAATGTGACTAATTTTTTTAAAATAGTGTGTATGTCAATTATGGACATTAAGGCTGTGTTGCTTAGATATGGCATGAGTGCCATTTTAATCAATCAGCAGTTTTATTTTTTTTGTTGAAGTGATGTCAATAACACATAGTTGGTGTGTATTTTGTTATGATTGTTTCAATATGACCAGAGTGGCACTGTATGGTGACCCATTATTTATTCTTTGAACAATTTGGGGTGTGTGTGTTACTCCTGTAATGTGTGGAGGTTTTAATGTGGTGAAGTTGCCATGGTTCAACTTTCTTTTATGCTGCAACTTGATTTGTTAATAAAAAAAGCAGTTTGACTTTGAATCATATGATATCACCCTTTCTCTTCTTTCCCTTTCTCTAATTTTGAAAGATTACTAGTCTCTCTGACATTGTGCAAGACCATATTAAAAGGTAGCAGTTTCAAGTTTTTCCATAATTATGAATGTAAGAATTTCAAAGAACATGCTACTAGGATGACAGCATGAATCGAATACTATACTATTGTCTGTGGTATTGACCAACTAGCTGAGGACTCATTCGGGAATAGTGGGTGGGGATGAATTTTTTGAGTTTGTCTGCTGCTGCACTCTGTCTTTTGCAAAGTGCAAAGAATGAGTGGTTGTTGTGGCCCAAAAATTGCTTTCCATTTCTGACATGTCCATTTTTCTCTCAACACTTCCCCTCATCTTTCTTGAAGAACACCAAATAGGTGTGCAGGCAAAATACCAAATGTTATTGGAGTTATAAGTGGCTTCCATTTCTATAACAAAAAAGCTGCATTTAATCTCATTTACTTATTTATAAAACTTTAATAAAAACAAATCACTTTTACATAGACATGTAATGATGGTTACAAAATTTACATTACTCTTGGAGAATACAAAAAACAGCCATGGTTTGTTCAACCCTGGAGCATACAGCAATGGAATGGTTCAATGGACCAGTATTATAATTTTCTTAGAGCAAACCCATTGATTCAACAAGCCTGAATTAAAGCTGATAATACACATGGAATAAGGAAAAAGCGACCAAATTTCAGACGTAGACTACTTGCAGTTATAATCTTGACAATGCTTCAGCAGCCTGTTTGACAGAGCAGCAGAGTTTATTGGGCAATGGTGAGTCCAGTTCAACACAGACTTTACATAAGTGGTTGTGATTCTTCACTGTGGATTTTGATGTATTGATCTAGTGGTACCAGTTACGCCATCCTGTAAGGGAGAAAAAGATTACATACTACACGCAAACTGAAATAAACTTGGGTGGATGGAAGGGAAACAAATATTTGCCAAACTATTACATGATTGAAGATTAGGAAATCAAGCATATGCAACCCAGTGAACAAGAATGAGAAAGTATTTTCAGTTATTGGCATTTCATACAGAAGAGTGACACCATATTCCAAAGTATCATACCTGGTTGGTCACTTGGCCTCAATATGTAGTCCATACTATCTGTGGTTCCATAATCATTACACAAACAGAGATTCGTGGGGGACTGGAAGATACATCCAGCCAAGAACTGAAAGAAAACAAACAGTAAAGGGGTAAAAGTCAAGGTTCTCTGATGCATCTGTCATAGTCACCATGCAAAACGAAAATAGGTTTTCTGTCACGACTCCGGGACCTCGGTGATGTGCGGTTTAAAAAAGAAACGGCGTTGAATGACATGCTGATGGTTATCGCACACCCTTCCCATTTCATGCCATGATAAAATTTTGAAAGATTACTTCTTCAGTTAACTTCCTCGGTGACAGAGAGTGGAGTAATCGGATTTCGTCTGCTGATTTGCAGCTGGCAGCTGTTTTGTTTGGGTTACAACACAAAGCACCAGAACTACTACCAACATCGTGTGTGGATGACAGGCGAGGCATATTATGGAGATCACCCACCGCGTTCTTAAAATTATATTTAAATTGAAAGATATTTTACTACTTTTTCCCAATCGTGATGGCGAACGGAAACGACGGAAACATGACATGGCCGGCAGGAACTTCCGTCTGTTGGCACTACTGGGCTTTCGACCCGAATTCACCGCCGACCTCTGACCGTTACGACCGTTACGAACCGAATGGGAACGGCAACCGAGCAGTGGAGGCAGGAGGGCAGGAGGCAGGTCATGTAAATTCGTTGGGCGTTGGGCATTGAAAGTCTTGATAACTTTCAAAATTTACTGACACTTTGTGTTCACCAGTGCAGTGTCAACATGCGAACGAACTATGCGAGGTAAGTGAGCGTTTCATGTAATAAACCCGCTTTCCTAAATGCATTACGTGTAGAGTTGTGCAGAGTTGTTCCGTTGAGGTTATAATTGCCGTAGCCCGTTTTATTTGTCTGTGATGTGTTCAAGTCATCTCGCTGTCGAAATTGGAACTTCTAAGAAACAGTCGTTATTTTAATTTCGTTGGGTATGATAGTTAGAGGTTAGGTTGCTCCTCGGCTTTAGCTTCTGCATACTTGCAGTTTGAATGGTTTCAAAGTCTAGGAAAGTCCATGCCCACCATGTTTTGAACTAATTTACTTGAGTAGTAAAGTGACTTTTTTCCTTCTTATTTTAGTGTATCTGAGTCCCATCCCATCGCATCATTGTTTGGGACCTCCATGTCTCGTGACGTTGCGGTGTGATGTCATTTCCACAATGCCATAGCTCACTCACTTGGTTTTCTCATACGAAGCTGAAAAAGGTAAGCCATTCTTCTCTTTTTTCTTGTATTAGTCTTCTTTGATTTGCTTAATTGTTTAAAGCATCCTTCTGATAATTCAGGGGATCTCCGGATTGACGTTCTGCAACTTGGAGAGGGAGAGTGCATTTCCTGCTGACGGTGGATGATGTGCTGCGAACTGGGATGTCGACATCTTGCCAAGCTGGGACACCACATCTCTCGAACTTAGCTAAGTATCTCGTCATTATTTTGGACCCCACCTATCGTTCACCTGTGTCCCTTGCTGTTAAATCGTAATGTGTCACGCATTATGTACTGTCAGTATTCTCAGGTTTAAATGTTTGTTTGCATGTCTCTGTGTGCTGTCTGGTGACTTGCTTTCCACTGTGTTGTTACAAGCTAATCTGATTTCTGCTCATCTGCAGTTCCGTGCTCAATGCTGTTATGTTGTGATGTGCTTTAATGAAGTGTCATATCGTGCTTTTCCCTCGCTTGAGAATTTGTGTATTCTATTTGCCACCCAAATCCTTCTTTTCCATTTGCAGTGTGTGTTTTGTATGTTCTTGTGCTTTCTCATAACTTGCATTGTCCCTGCATTGATGGTGTTCATGTGCTCTTTCAATGTATGTTTTGCTCTGCCTTACTTGTGTGGATTTTGTGTCACTGTCTTGCCATTTTTCTCATTTTGACACTGTGTTTGGTAAGTAGTTGTGCCCCCTTCTGTGGTCTGTTTTTCATGTGTTATGTATGCTTTCTATTTTCTCTTCACTCTGGTCACCCTCCCATTCTTTTGTCATACTTGTTTTGTTTTCATTATGTATTGCAATGCCTCTTGCCATTCCTACTGTTTCCATCCCCAACCGTGTTTATAATGAGCTATTTGCTATTGCTACTGTATCGTGTCCTTGTGTTGGCACCCTCCTTTTTCTCTCTTGTTTTGCCATGCGACTGTCTACTCTTAGGGATTCCAGACAGAGTAACCATGTGGAGCCATTGGTGGGTGAATGCTGCCTGCCCGTTAGTGATCATTTGAATGTGGGCAGTCAAAAGTAAGTGGTCCTAATTTAACATAGGACAGTGTGCACTTTGATCACTATTCCATTTATTAGAGGCAGCATTACAGGAATCTCTCCATAATTTTCTTCCATTTCTATACCAAGTTTTGTAAGGTTTGATCTGCCCTTTTTGTGTTGTTTTTATGATATTTGCCTTCTGTCATCATGTTTTGATTTGAATTAGTCTTAAGTCATTAATGGCACTAGCTCTATCCTTCCTGTATTTCTGTGAGTATTTTCTGTTTTGTTTGTTTTTTTGTTATGTATTGTTGTTTGCTCACTGCCATCTTTGCCCCTACCCATGTATTGTGTTCTGGTGCACGCTTTATCTTGCAATATTTTGTTCCTTCTCTGGCTTATGACATATCTGCCTGATCTTTTAACTGGCTTACCTGTATTTCTGTTCTGCTTGCCACATGTTTGGTAAATCATATATTTTCTGTAAATTATTGGTCCCTATGCTGAGGCTGAGCTCATGTACTGATATCATTTTCTTTCCCATGCCTTTTTTTTTTTTTTTTTTTTTTTTTTTTTAACTGCCTCTATCTGTGCTGAGTTTGTTTTGTTTTTGTTTCCAAGTCCTCAACGATTTGGCCTGCTATTCACTGCAAATGTGTGTTATGTACAACCAGTATATATTTTCTGTCGCCATCTTGAAACAATGACTGCGAGTGACTTGTCTTAATTTATTATGGCACTCCATTTTTGTTTTATTTTATCTAGTGACTCAACCCCCCAAAATGGTTTTTCACTTTTTGCGGTAAAGAAAATATTTTGTCGCCACTCATATGTTCTGTCCAATCTGTATTGTTCGTTGCATCCGTCCTGCCTGCCGAATTTTTTGGGTAATTTCTTTGAAATTTATTTAGTTATGTTTACCTTTCCATGCTGTGTGTTCTTATTCACTGCCACTTTTGTCATTACTGCTGGTGTGCATGTTGCTTCAATCTTGTGCATAATTTTCTTAAATGTTAATTTTGGGTTTCTGGTTGTCATGATTTTGTTTTTAACATTTATTATTTCAAGTAGGTAGTTTTGTCAAGTTTACTTGTGCCATGGCAGTTCCTTGCATTTGATTCAATGTCTTCTGGAGGGACTGCTTTAGTTCTGCTGAAACCTTGATATTGATTGTAATCCAGTATTAGGTTCAAATGTTTCCTTTTATTATTTTTCATATGACTGCCTCCTGCTTCTTTTGGTTTCAGATTGCTCTCCCCTACTTCATTTCATAACCTGCATTACTGCGAGAAGATGCACTGCATTGTTGTCTCAGTTTCTCCCGGACACTTCAACCCTTTCTAAGTGCAGAGAACGTGCCTCCAGCCTCAAGCTGTCTATGCGTAAATGTAAGTTTACTTTTCATTCCAATACATTTTTCCCCTCTTGTGGTCTACGTTGTAGTTCAATCCAAGTTATGCTCATTAATAACATTATCGATGTCTGTCTTGTTTCAGAAGCTGTCTTATCGCTCTCTCTCTCCAGTGAATGTGATCAAGAGTCGACTTCTTTGCAATTCTACTGATTCTATACGGCTCAAGAGGCAATATAAATTGTTTCAATATTGAATGCTTACGGCACTCTAAATCTTGCGTAAAGTGATGGAAATATCTGTAAGCTTTCTATTTGTCCTGACCGAACATTCCCTGGCAACGCTTAAAATAAATGTATCAGTTTTCATTCCTCAACACATGGTCTTCGAGTTTCATTTCCCTTTCTATCTAGTAAATGGTGGTGTGAAACCCAAATGATGCCCAATGATGAGCCTAAAAAATGGCACATGATCAAACTGGAATAGTTTATTTTAAATCCAACAACACAGTCCCTGACGGCCTAAAGTCCCTTACTGGGATGATATAATTGGAGCTGACATTGTCAATTCAGGCTGTACTTATATAATGACTGTGGATATTCGACACCTAAAAACAAAAATATGGCAATGTAATGCCCGATCTCTATACTCAACCAGGGGAAGCCCCTGTGAATCGGAACGTAGGCAACCCATCGTGCACCAAAGCACTGTACGGTTGCCTACCTGCCGGCCTGCAGGCGCGAAGATTGAGAGGGAACGGGGCGTGTCTGGTGTGGTGTGGTGGACAGTTCTGAGGGAAATCAGGAAACAAGACTACAGGCCAGACCGGCTGGCAACACATTTATTCAGCGCAATAGCCGACACTTCTCCTCCTCCACCCGAGGTCCAGCGCCGTAGCCAAGCGCGGCCCGCAGGCTCGTCCGGTGCTGTCGGGAGCAGTCGGGAGCCGCCGTGGAGGAGATCGGCTAGGGGACCCCGCGTCCTGGGTGCGGCGGCGACCGCCCGTCCCGTCCCGTCCCGTCCGCCGCCGCCGCACTCCTCACACTCCGGTCCGAGTCCGTCCGCGTCCAGGCCAAGGAGGAGGGGCAGCCATAGCTCGTTCGCTGCACCAGAGTCCACGGCTGGGCAGCTCATCCGCGCTGGCTCGTGCGCTCGCCGTGCAGAGGTGCTGGGTGTGGTACGCAGGTTCAAATACCACTCCACAACATATTATGAAGCGGCAGACGCCACCTGCAGACAGAAGCGTTGCCTGGGAGCGGTACGATTTTCGTAGCTCTACGACCTGAAATAATCACACGTCTAGGGATTAGCAGGAAATCAGGCGTGCTTTGAATAGGGAGAGCGACTGCGAAACAGAGTGTGCTCTTTCACATTTGTCATGAGACCTACATGTCACGGCGGGCACGGCTACCTGCCGAGGGGTCGTTCGTATTTCCAGGACCGAGTCTTACCGTGTGAGCAGACCGCGTCATGGTCCGTTAGGTGGCTAGCAACCGAGTTGCAACCCAAAACCCACAAGACTCGTAACAGAACGAAGTAAGCCTATGCACACCGCTAGTCATTTGAACCCGCGCGTACAGACCGAGGCAATCGTAAACGCTTCTAGCTATCGGTTTCGAATACCTTAGCCCCTCCTAACGGAACTGGCTTTCTAGAAAACGATTGAAGCGTGTCCAGCGTGCCAACGGGTATTTGAAGGAAGGGTGAAACGATACAGCAGCGAGGATAAGCGATTAGCGTCAAGGCGACCACACGTGCGTACTCACCGCGAACCAACTTACCGATACACTCCTGTCCCTCTTTGTGATCAGCGCTGTCAGTGCACGGTAGCAAAATACCGCAATTATACGCTGAGAAGAAAAAAAACAGCCACTAAAGTGGCTGCTGCGTGACAGGCCCAAATTTGAAACGCTAGCCAGTTTTGCAACGGCTTTTGCAAAAATACTTGTGTTTATTTGCGACTGTTATTTAAAACATGTTTTAATTTTCAAACTTTTTTAAAATTGAAAAGACCAAAATCTATTTTGGAATTGCAAGCATCAGTTTAACGACATAAAATTGTTTTTTGAAATCACTTTAGAACTTTTTGTATTTACAACCGGGAAACAAAACTACGCCATTTGTGTCCTTTCCCTTCCTGAGAACCGGGCGAGGGGCGGCGAGGGCAGGAGCGGGAGCCTGGGCGTGCTAGCTCCAGCGCCGCCTGGCCACACCACGCCGCGCCACACCAGTAAACTGAGACTCATAAACAGTAGGGCCATTCATCGGGCGCCCGGCCGCAGGGCCATACGTGCATAAGCAAGGGTCTACTAACAGCAGCCGGCCAAGGCACGAACTCTAGCCTCAGCTTAATGCACCGCCACTACTTATGCACAAACAAGCATGAAAACGGGCCCCCTGCATATAAGGTCGCTGGCTAGAGCTGCGAAGGAACTGGCTAGGGCTGTGAAGGAGCTGCGAAAGCTGCGAACTAGGGTAACGGTAATGCCAGCCCCTAACAGGGCCTGTCAAAAAAGGTCATTGCCCGGCACCAACCTGGATATCGCACTAAACGGACGTTTCGGAACGGCATATCCAACGGTGTCATGTGCAAACGCCAAATGTTCAGTCACTGTAGACACAGTGCTGAAAATCCTCGAAGCAGACTTTTTGGTGACAACAAAACGACCTAGTCCGTTCTAGCTTGGTGCTACTCGGCTTATAAGAGTTTTTCATTTGTGCTATTCGCTTTCATCTCACACATCACATGAACATCGCACGCAGTGACAAACTCGGGTAAGAAAAAAAACAAAACACATGCAAGCATGTGGCATAGAGTTATCGGTTAAACAGTTAATAAGCATCGAAACGCTTCGTGCTTTTTGTTTACAACTGTACATTAGCAGCGCGCAAATCAATGCACGTACCGCGCGTACCGCAAACGGACATATTTAAATTTTAACAATTTTTAACTTGTAACAACTTAAAACTTGTAATAGCTTTTAACTTTTATTAACTTAACAACCTTTCACTCTAAACAAATTTAACTTTCAACTCCCACTACACCATCAGCAGCGAGCTGGTATGGACAGCATGGGGGGGGGGGGGGGGGGGGGACAGACAGGCATAGCGCTATGACTAAGGATGCAGCAGCCGCAACGCCGTGCCACGTCCTGCCGCCGAGCCGGTGTAGGGTACTGTGGGCCCTGTAGGGCAGAGCGCCCCCACCCTACCGCCCCCACCCCCGCACTGCCTGCCTGGCCTCGCTATCGCTCTCCTTCTCTCTATCTCTCTCTTACGCGCGCGCAGCTGTGTTTGTGTGTGTGTGTGTGTGTGTGTGTGTGTGTGTGTGTGTGTGTGTGTGTGTGTGTGTGAATCTCAAGTAGCGCCCACTCGCACCCGCCCGCCCGGCGCGCGGTCGCGCGACCGCGACGTATCCACCAGGCCCCCTACAGTATATAACCTGTAGTTATAGAGTATATCTAACGATAACTCTAAAAACATTTGGTAATACTGTCGCTGGCGCAGTTTCCTGTAAGCATGTCAATACGATGACGAAAGATCATCGGAAGCTGCTCGAAGACCGAACGAAACGCAGCGTAGCGCGCCGGCGCGGATGAAGGTAGGCTGCAGTCCCGCACGACACTGCCGTTCGGCGGGTCTGCCTAACCACCGGGCGGTGGTCGGTCACACCGGCTCCACCTCTCCGAAGTACACAATACACAATGTGTTGTGCGGTTCCTCCCTGCATTCCATCGACACGAACGGGTGACAGTGGATCTGATGGTGGTGTGATGCACGTAGCAGGTTAAACTCGTATTAACTCGTATTACACCACCGTCGCACAAACTCGTTGGATGAGCCGGCCGGCGAGCACTCCTCGTCGAGGGCGCCTTCTGCGGCCACTGCCGTCGCAGTCCGGGTACATGCGGGGGTATCGACTCCGGTTATCCGCTAGACAAGCAAAAGCAATCCGGGGTAATCCGGGGTAATCCAGGTAATCCGGGTAATCCGAGGTAATCGGAGGTAATCCGGGGTAATCCGGGTATTCCGAGTAACCCGGGTAATCCGAGGTAATCCGGAGTAATCCGGGGCAATCCGGGTATTCCGGGCCGGGGTAATCCAGGAAATTCGGGTAATCCGGGGTAATCCAGGTATTCCGAGTAATCCGGGGTAATCCGACCAAAAGTAATCCGTTGTACAGCGAATTCTAGAGTCGATACCCCATTGGGTACATGTACTACTAAACGGGGAAGGACAGCAAAGGGACGGAGTCAAGAAACCGCACACCCTTTATTCGCGGTATTCGATCCCGGCGGGCCTGGGGGCCTGGGCCTGGGTGCACCAACGAAAAAAGAGCATTCATTCAGAAACAGTTTGACCCCAGTTTCGGAGAGCACGGGTTCAAACACCGACCGTACGTCTGATTTTCTTACTTGCGATTAGGGATCGAAGTTTTCCGGAAATCTTCAAAGTTTCCGAAAATTTCCGGGAAAGTGGAAAATTTCGGAAAATTTCCGGAAATTTTGGAAATTTTGGCCAAATTAGGTTAAAACGTGACTTATGTGGACGGAAACTCTATTTAAGAGAATTTAGGTGTTTAGATCTTAATGCGCATGACAGGTTGCAAGGTGGGAACTGTAGAATTCAAGGATCACATTTGTCAAATAATTGCCAGAGCTTGCAAAATAGCGACAACAATCACAATCTTACGAAACTATGTAGAACTAATCAGAATTTAAGGATCACATTAAGTCAGTCAAATAATTATGCCTATGCCAGCACTGGTGTTAATTCTATCAGGAAATCAGATGTGCTATCAGAAATTTCTGATAGGATTTCTGATTACCTGATAGTTTTCCTGATTGCCTGATAGCTCTTCTGATCACCTGATTGCTTTCCTAATTGTCTGATAGCTTTTCTGAAAGCACTTTTTGATAGCATTTCTGGTTTCTGAGAGCTAGTCTGATTTCTGAAAGCAATTCTGATCTCTAATAGCTTATACTGATAGCTCTCCTGATAGCCTGAAAGCACTTTGCTTTCAGCGTAAAGTATCAGAAGTCTGGTTTTGGAGAAAACGCTATCAGGATGTTCTGAAAACTTTGATTTTGAGAGGGCCATAAAACTGAAATTTCCCGGAGTTCCTGTTGGAATTTGGTATGCGACATCAGTAATCAGTGTGCTAATTTACTATGGCCATTTTAACTTTGTCGAAATCCGACACTTTTGTCTTGCGAACCTAAGGTTGGCGGTCGGCCTCGACTTGAATCCTCGATCCCGGTATGATGACACCAATACCAACTTGCCGAGAGGCTTCCGTGCTCTCCTGTTGTGCACAGCGCGCATGCGCGTCCTTCATACCAACATTTCAGACCAGTTGCGCGCGTAGAGGCGTCGTATTCAAACTGGACACTTTTGTGGGACTCTTTCTGATGAAATTGGGTGTGAGGTGAGTGTGTTTGTGCCTAAAATTGACTTGGGTGACAGTAAAGAAGGTAGAATGTGGCTAGCCATATAAATGTAGTATAAAACACGACAGAAAACGGCCGTAAAGATTGATTCAAAATTTCCAGTTTTCCCATGGTCTCTGAAATTTTCCGAAATTTACCGGAAAATTTCCGGAAACTTTCCGGAAATTTTCCGGCACTTCGATCCCTACTTGCGATGTTCTGCATCATCGTATGGTATCCGCGGAGGGTAGTCCCTTACTCCTGCGTGTAGCAGCCCCCCCCCCTCTCCATACCCTCCAGACACACGGAATTGACAGCAATTCGTTCTGCAACAGAGCATGACTCACGGACTGTTTTCCATATTTTAGGTGGGCTGAAGTAGGGGCCGAAGTTATGCGGAATGCTTATATGCAGGTGTTTCGTGTAGTTCAATGCCTACTTATCTGGGGAGTGTAAACCTGACACCCTCTCACCCTCCTTTTCCTTCCCCCTCTCTCCCCCTACAAAACTATCAAGTACGTGTCGTATCAAATCGCAGTTATACCTACGAACGAATATTGAGCGGTAACGGAGGTGCCTGACAATCGGAGATGTACACACGCAGTCACGAACACGGATGGGGAAAATAATGCACGGAAACACCTTTCTTCGCACCTCTCACCTTTCCCTTGTCCCCTGTTAAGACATATACAGTAACATAATTTGTCTGGGCGCCAGCCCGTGGGAAACTCGCATTCGCGCGGATTCAACGCGCCTGCGGGTAAGCAAGACCGTACGACACGGAAGACTAAGGACAAGGAGCCGTCCATTACCCTCGCGGATACGCATGGATCCAGGAGTGGTTGATACGGAGGGGGCGATGTACTACTATTTGCCTGGGCGGACAGCTTATCAAGGTTGCCTACTTTCCCGGCGCTCTTCGGCTCTGCCATACAGAGGGACCTATGACCATATGGATACATCGCGTTCAACCCGACCCCATCTCAGAAAGAGCACGATTTGTCACTGAGTGCACAGCAGATAGGCATGTGTAAATATGGATTATTAAAATCGGTACTTTCTCACATTGTTATGTGCAATATCCCTATAACGCACAGTAATTAATGCTTCCTTTGGGTTAGAATATGAATCACGCATAAACTGATTTTCTGAGGTGTCGGCTTTACCGGCTACGTACTCGGTATTCGATCTACCTATGCTCGGAAACCGGCTGGGTGTAGCACAGTGGTTGTACAGGGAGTAACAACATTTGAATTAATAAAATAACCAATCTAAATAGAGAGCCACCAAGCACTTACAGAACTGGTCTTTACCAGTCGAGAGCCGGAACACGTCTGCCGGACTCGGCGCGCTCTCGGGCCTTCCTGCCGACTAGGCCCGAGCGCCGCGCAGAGTCGCGATCGGATGTCATCGCGCCTTTCTCTCCAGGGCCCGCGACATTCAAACCTTCGCGGCTCCCTGACATGGGGGTGTACACAGAGTGAGGGAAGGCTATTGGTTTTACATAAGAGGAATAATTAAGCCTGTCTCATGAAAAGAAAAGAAAAAATCCATGAACGAATACATATTTTTTCACCTGAATATGTCGTCCCCTGACAGTTGGCTGCATAGAAAAGTGACTAATTAATCGCCACCTTTCAGGCAAACTGCTAAAAAAACGGCCGGTACTTGAACTCGGACACTCTAAACTCCGCGAACGGCGACGCGGAGCGCCTGCGAGCGCGAGGGTAGGCCAGCCCGCACGACACGCGTGCATGTACGAATCGTGGTTGCATACCCAGCGGGCGCCATTTGCTCTCAGACTGGAAAGCTAGGTTTTTGCGCTTGTGTCGTGGACGTTCATAAAGCATGAACCCTGGTTTCAGCAATGTGTTTTGAGTCGAACTGATTCCAGCTGTTCAAGTGCCGGCTCCAGCAGGTGTGATTTTCTTAACACACAGGTGTAAGGATCGTGCCTAACTCCGCCTGCCTACTAGGCAAATTGTTAACAGCCGTGACCACATGTTGCCTAGTAGCCAGGCGCAGGTAGGCACAATCTTTACACCTGTGTGTTTTGGGATACTTTTTGCCCACTTTTCTGGTAACACTGGTGCTATACAAATGCATGGGAGAATTCCCTCCCTATGCTTCAATAAGAGCGTAACGTTACGCTGCAAGCAGGTATGCTTCAAAACGGACGTAGGGTTACGCCTTAGTTTTGCCAGGGTTAGCATCGTGGACATTCTTAGAGCACGATCCTCAAATTCGGAAGTATTTTCTGTGTCGAACGATTGATTCCAGTGTGCGTGATTTTCTTTCCTATGCGTCAATTTTTGGCTAAGTCAACCTGAGCCGGTCGGCCGCCGGGGAGTTCTGGCTTTAAATACTCGAAGGGTGATAATGCGTGGTGCAAGGGACTTTGGGCGGTGACGTCGACCAGATATGCACTGACAGGCAGGCACTGCTCGTCGATGGTGCTCTCCCCCCTGCATCGCGAACGGCACAAACTGTGACAATGAGAAGGCCAGCGAGTGATAAGGTAGGCAAGCCAGCACGCTACGCATGCATTATCCTGGCCAACCCAGAAGGCACCCTTTTGTGCACCCTCAAAAAAGAAAGCATTCTGTTTTGAGAGTGTGCTCAGACTGTCTAAGTTAGATTTGCGGTGACGCAGATTGAGGAAAGGTAGGGGGGGGGGGGGGGATAGCCCCGCCTCACGGTCGTCGACAACCACTCCTCTGCCTCGGCTCGCCCAGCGTGCTTTGGGTAGCGACCGAAACTCGAGCAGAACACGGGAAATACTCGCAAGGCTGACACCGTTGGGAGGGACCGCCTCACGGCCGTCGACAACCACTCTGCCTCGGCTCGTCCGGCGTCCTTTGAGCTCGCCTTTGGGCAGCGACCTAAACTCGAGTGACGAGTCATAAGCTCTGACGGAGTAATTTTTCGATTCGTCGATCTAGAGGAGAACCGCGTAGTGGATTGCTGGAGACCTAACCTTAGCGGAAACATTTCGATCGGTGTAGGGGAGGTTTTGCATTTCACTCGTAGATGATTATTTTAAAGGAGAAAGCTGCTTGTCGTTTGTAGAGGTACACGGCGTAGATGGTTATTTCAGCTGGATTTGTTTAGTAGATGATAATTTCGTAGGAGATAACTGCTTCTTGTTTGTAGAGGTACATTGTGTAGGTGATTATTTTAGTATGACTTCACTTGTAGGAGACGACTGTTCGACTTGACTTTTTCCCCTAAACTAGATAGGAAAAGCAAACGAGAAAAGTCTCTTCTATAATTGAGAAGGAGAAAAATGCGTAGATCAATCGGGCCGCTCCTGGTCGAGCTGGTCGAGACTAAACACCGTTCAGGGTCTTAACAGGCTCAATATTGGATCTGGATGCGCCACAGTGGATGCGAGTGCGTTGTCACAAGAGTGCTCGAATACGCTCGCCGACCCGTACAGGCAAAATTTGGCCTGTTAAAACCTTAAACTTGGTTTCAGACGATGCAGCTGGTCAGGCTAAATATTGGCTCTGGCTGCGTCAGAGTGTATACCACAGTGTTTTCACGAGAGTGTTCGAATACGCTCGCCGACCCGTACAGGCAAAATTTGGCCTGTTAAAACCTTAAACTTGGTTTCAGACGATGCAGCTGGTCGAGCGTGTCGAGACTAAACCCCGTTTGGGGTTTTAACAGGCTAAATATTGGCTCTGGCTGCGTCAGAGTGGATACCAGAGTGTTTTCACGAGAGTGCTCCAATACGCTCGCCGACCCGTACAGGCAAAATTTGGCCTGTTAAAATTTTCCCTGTACGAATCGGTGACCCACACAAAAAAAAGACGTCCAATAGATGTCTAATAGACGACTATCCATAGATTCATAGACGTCTATACATATACATCGAATAGACGTCTAGATGGAGGGTACTTAGACGTATAACAGACGTCTAACGGTTTAACGTGTATAGACTTCATTTAGATTCCAAATTTAACAAAATTTTGACTTCAAAATGCAATTCTGTTAGCTGCCGGACAATCTCTGTCATAAAATAATAAAGAAAATGAAATTTTAAAAAGTTCAAGAATGGGTATTCGAACCATTATTCTTAAGCTTGCTTTCCTGACTCCTTATCCGTTACGCTATGCGCTGCTCTGGGGGACGAAGGGTCGTCGTGTCCTCAACTTTCTACGATGGAAGCGTCCCAACCAAGCGTCGCAAGTTTCTGTAAGTCCCGCAGGAACTAAGTGCGAGGGAGTCAAAATTTGGTCACTGCCATGTTTTGATATGTTGATGTCTGGCTTTCAAAACACATTTTTGACGCATCACTTTTGAACAAATTTTGGTCTAATGCAATCTAAGTCTACTAGAAGTCTAATAGATATCTACAGATCTAGCATGGATACCAGCAGATCTTTTGGTGTCTAATTGAAATCTACCAGTAGACTTAGACGTAATAGACAATGCAAAGATGATAAAAAGATGTCTATCCGTATCTAACTGTAGATATAGATCAACATAGACATTGTAGATACGTATTAGATGGTCTAGAAAATCTAATAGATGTCTATTTTCTGACTGGGGAGCAGACATGCACATCTTGTAAAGCACATTGGTATCGACTCTGACGCAGCCAGTCCCAATATTTAGCCTGTTAAAACCCCAAACGGGGTTTAGTCTCGACAAGCTCGACCAGCTGCATCGTCTGAAACAAAGTTTAAGGTTTTAATAGGCCAAATTTTGCCTGTACGGGTCGGCGAGCGTATTCGAGCACTCTCGTGAAAACACTCTGGTATCCACTCTGACGCAGCTGGAGCCAATATTTAGCCTGTTAAAACTTAATCGGGGTTTAGTCTCGACCAGCTCGACCAGCTGCATCGACTGAAACCAAGTTTTAGGTTTTAACAGGCCAAATTTTGCCTGTACGGGTCGGCGAGCGAATACGAACACTCTCGTGAAAACACTCTGGTATCCACTCTGACGCAGCTGCAGCCAATATTTAGCCTGTTAAAACCCTAAACGGGGTTTAGTCTCGATAAGCTCGACCAGCTGCATCGTCTGAAACCAAGTTTAAGGTTTTAACAGGCCAAATATTGCCACTCAAAGGAGGCAACGTGGATACTGGACATTTCGATGTCCGTGTTCCGGGGTATGTTTAGGAAAAAGGGAGGTTTGGCCCTGAAAAAGGGAGGGAGGTTGCCTTTTCTGCGACACCTGATTCAAAACGTCTTGGCGCCCCTGCAAGGTAAGAGAAATATGTGTGACTTCTTTTGTAATGTAATGTGTGCATGATTTTTATTTTACATTCACTTACCGACAGCAAAAATGCAGGGTGATGGTGGAACTTCAACTATTTCATGAAGTCTTGTGCCGACCTGCATAATGAACAGCGATTTAAAATTTAAGAATGCCAATGAAATGAAAATGACTTATGCAGTTTACCTCAACACGTTGAATGAGAAGACTGGGATCATCACCAAAATAATTTTCAAGCATCAATATTATAGCAAATAGCTCTTTGTCAACTTGCTCTTCTTCACTGTCTAGACGCTTCATCATTCTTGTTAGCTGGCCTGGTCAACCGACAAGTCTTACACCTCAGGAATCCAGTTTTGGAGACTCTCCTCAAAGTTTTTGCTTGTCAGTATCTCAAAGTGGACGTAAGTTTTTGTGAGTTGTTTTAAGTTCTGTGTCCCAATCATAATGTTTTGTTCTTGTGGTGGCATACGTCTCCACCATTTCTTTGGCAGCCTCTCCCAGAGTCACCTCAGTTTCCCCTTCAGGGAGAGAGAGTACCCTCAACCGAACACACCCATAAGCCTCTTGAATTTTAAGAGCTTCTTTTGCCTCCATAGGCCTGTCCTTCCTATTCACATTGTCCAACCTATTGATCAGCTTATAATTTAGTTTCTCTGTCGGTGTTACAAGATTTCTTCTTGACCGATTCCCTACATATATTTCATTAAAGGAGTGGGGATTGTCCATTATCACGTCCGCTGCCACACCTTTGAAAAAACTTCTTTGGACTTAGGGGACATTTGCAATTACACTGTCCACCATAAACTCCACACAAGTATTTAGCTCCTTGTTGTTAAGTTACTTTTTTGTCTTCTTTTTTAATGACACTGTCTGGCAGTTTGTTGTAGTCAATGTGAAAAAACTATGACGTAGGGGCTGTACAGCAGCTACCAATTTTGGAGTAGGAGCGTTATTTTCAGTCGAGACACCTTCAGGAAAAGAAAAATCAAATGTTGTCAGTTACACTGGGCGTCAAAATTAGCGGTCCACTTTTTGTTGGCGCTGCTACCGCTACCATTTTTAAGTTTTTCAAGCTAGAACCTTGAAATTTGGTACAGACCTGCCACATTGGTCTCGAGCCTCCCAAAACGTTAAGTAAACAAAGCCAATTTTGTAAAATTTTGTAAAATTTTGCAGGGGTACACGCCGTAGCGATGTAAGGGTTGAAGTCGTTGAGATACCGACTTCCCAGTCTGACATCTTTAAGTCGTTGAGATATCGACTTCCTAGTCTGTCATCTTTTTCCTAAAGGTTGGAGCCTTACAAAATCCACAAAATCGGCTTCCGCGCCTTCCTACCCCTATCAGGAGAAACCACAGAAAAGCAAGAAGATATCGTTAAAAAGTGTCTAATTTTTCAGTTTTTTCGGGTTTTTTGGACTTTGGAGGGGTTGATCTGAGTCGCGGCGCTCATTATCGGAACCCCAGAGTCCATCGCTACCGCTGCCGATCAATTTTAAAACGGTTCTACCACTAACTCAAAAACTACCCCTCATCCCCTCCAAAATTTTGGGATGGTCGGAGAGGGTTGAAATGCGAGATTTGGCAGTTTTAGGCACCCATAATGCCACACGGACTGTAATTTTCCCAATTTTAGCTTTTCAAATGGGTTTTAATGATCCCCTTCACGGCGTTTCTCGACCTTGCCACACTTAAGGGGTGGATGTAGCCGGAGGGGGTGGCCCATGAACTTGACGCTTCGGGAGGCTCGAGACTAATGTTGGGGGCAGGTCTGTACCATATTTCAAGGTTCTAGCTTAAAAAAAAACTAAGAAATGGTAGCGCCAACAAACAGTGGACAGCTAATTTTGACGCCCAGTGCAGTATGTCAATTTGCATCATTTTTGGCTGAGCGACAGCGAAGCCCTTACCCCACTGGCCCAAAAATGTTTCGTCTGTTTGTGTCTGTCTGTCCGCGCGATTTCTCGAGAACGGTTCATAGTAGAGGGCTCAAGTTTGGATCTTCTTGCATCATACCGGAGTCAACCTCACCTCGGGGGCACCGTAGACAAAATAGTTTCTAGGATAATTTTTACAACTGGTCTTAGATTTTATAAAATAATTAACAACGCAATTACGATAGTGACGCACGCATCGATCACTGTTCATAATTTCGATAGGACGGTGCAAGATACGAACTTTTACATGTGAATGGACCCCTACTGAAATCGTCCGAGAACCCCCCCCCCCCCCCAAAAAAAAAAAATGCGAAAACCGACCTCAGGTGCTGCTGCAGGTGCCGGTTGGCAAAACAGGGCCTTCTTGGGCAAAACGGGTGTGCAAACTTTTAAATCGTGCAGAATTTTAAACTTGAACATGGCGACCGCACCTATCTAAAGTCACCCTTAGACTTCAGTCAAGATGCCGAAATCAACCCCAGGTGCTGCTGATGGTGCCAGTGGTCAAAGCAGGGCCTCCTTGGACCAACTGGTTAGGCTAGGGTAGGTTAGGTTTGAGCAGCATTGAATATGGTAGAGAAGTCCACAATGAGTAGGGAAAGTAAGGGTAGGTTAGGTCACAGTAGACTAGGTTAGGGTCGGTTACGTTAGGGTAGGTTAGAATTGGCTAGGGTCGGTTACGTTAGAGTAGGTTAGGTTAGAGAGGGCTAGGGTTGGTTACGTAAGGGAAGGGTAGGTGAAGTTAGAGGTGAGCACAATCGAGTACGGTAGAGAAGTACACAATACGGTGGTTAGGTTAAAAGCGTAGCGACCCCTGCGCCTCAAGGCCTGACTGATTGGCCCCGCAGGGTCCCTCTCGCCCGGTGACAGCCGCCGGCAGGCCAAGGTAGGTGTACGCCAGGCGTGGAGGGGTGGAACTGCAACAAGGGTTCGATCACATTATTTTTGCACCCCATGTTTTCAATTACCCCTCCAGGTGCCCACCTTGGCCCTTTCGGGTTGAACATCTTGAACCTTACCAAATCTTGCGGCTGGAACCGTGGTGTTATACTCTCCGGTTCCAGTGGCGGGGTGTATTACGTTACGCTGTGCTTCTAACGCTGTCACCAGGCGTTGCTCTGGCGTTCCCTCCCTGACCTTGCCCAGCATCTCTTTAAGTGTCCGCATCGCTCTTTCCCTGGGCCCGTTCGCACGTGGGTCACATGGCGGTGAGTTCCTCCGTTCAACCCCTCTGTCTGCGAGGAACTGGACGTATTCTGCCGAGTGGAAGCATGTGGCGTTATCAGACACGACTGTGTCGCACAGGCCTTGGGTGGTAAATGCTCTCCCCAGGCAAGTGGTAACGGCTGTCGCGCTTTGCTCGTTTACACAGAATGCCCCTAGAATGCACCTAGGAATGTACTGGTTCGCAAAATCCACATGCAGGCGCCCCCAAGGTCTGGCTTCGAGCCGTGCCACGAGTCTTGCCGGCGCATCTGGCATCTGCTCTCGACACGCCGTGCAAGTCGCAACGTAACGTATTCCGTATTTTTTATTTTTTTGTTTGTAAAAGAACGTTTTTCTGACTGTTTTACTCCAAGCTCGACATCAAGGCGATCGCAGCTATGGTTCGGCAGCGCGCTGGTTGACGACGGTGTATGGGGTGAAATAGCACACCCGATGCCGAAATTGACACGACAACGCTCCAATTGGTCCTTATCTCGTATTGCTATGTTGAATCTGGCTGCGTGCGCTCCGGAGCCCCGGGTGCCACCAGCCAGCAGTGTAGATTCACGATAGCGCCATTATGCTTGGCGTGAAAACCGAAAGCGACGAAGCTAGGGCCATATTCGCAGCTCACTGCTCTGGCGCGTCTGCCAAACTTGTGGAGCGTACAGCGACTGGGTCCGCACACGAAGCCCTAAGTGTTTGGTGTTACACTTGGCGTCCCAGGTATGAGCAGGCGCGGCCACTTTTTGCCTACTTACAGGCGGAAAGCCTGTGTGGTTTGCCTACTTTCCTGGCGCCGATAGGCCCGAAGGGGGCGGGGACTTTTCGATTAATTTTTATATCAAGTGCTATCTGACATTTTTAAAATGGTAAGGATATTTTAAATGGAGTATTTTCCCTGACTGTTGACATGTGAACCATGAAAAGTATAAACCGTGACGGGACCCCTCAAAATAAATAATATTGTCTGATTTATACATTCGTTGTCAATAGTAGTGCAATAGTAAGAAACCAAGTGCAAACCCTCTAGTTTTGATCGGTTTTTACTTACATTTGATATTTGTCCTCACTAGGGGGTAGAAAACCCCTTATTCTAGGCATTTTTTAAATGAATAGGGTTCCGCCCGGAAAAATTACCTTGTGGTTAGTATACACCACTTAAACAGGGTGGTCCAATATTCACGTCGAATGAAAAAAGCCCATGTTCGGGTGCGGGCAGTCTTTGAACACATTTTTGTCCGAAAATGAAAGCAGGAGGCATCGCTACGTAGTGTTCTGTCGCTGTTGTGTTGCGGGCCGCCCGCTCTGACGCGAATGTCGGGTCGGCACCGCTAGAGGGTTACCTGATCCTATAATCTCCGTTTCCTTTGTTTCTTAGTTCGGGCGGGCTACATTACGCAGTATGTCAGTAACTTCAATTTTCGAAATAAAGATGTTCACTGACCGCCCCTAGTACCTATCTCTGTACCTACCACACGCACCTTCCACTTACTTACTTTTTAATGCTATTTAGACCACCCCTTCCCCCTAGAGAGGTTTATTTGCCAAAAGATTTTATGTCATGGGGCTTGGTTCGGATTCCAGTTCTATGTTGAAAACCGTGAATGTTGGTTTGGTTCCCCGGTCGATTTGATCGGACCACCGGAAGGGGTTGCGCAACGAGCCGGAAGTTGCAGTGTATCGCCCCATCTGTGGTCTGAAAAAAAAAAAAAAACGATGACACGCAAACAAAAATTAGCATTGACAAAGACTCCCTATATTAACACCCTTCGGGCGAAAATTTCGTCCGTTTTGCTCTCTGGCACCTGTGTTGATTTGGGGTGTTTTATCCAAGAAAATATATGTTTCTTTGTGATCGGAGCATACCCCGGATGTAGTGTAACACGGCAAATTCCGGCTCGTTGCGCGACCCCTTCCGGTGGTCCGATCAAATCGACCGGGGAACCAAACCAACATTCACGGTTTTCAACATAGAACTGGAATCCGAACCAAGCCCCATGACATAAAATCTTTTGGCAAATAAACCTCTCTAGGGGGAAGGGGTGGTCTAAATAGCATTAAAAAGTAAGTAAGTGGAAGGTGCGTGTGGTCAAAGTCGACCGAGGCATCAACATTCATAGTGCTCAACAAAGAACCGGAATCCAAACGAGCCCCACGACATATATAACACGTTTGGCAAACGAACCTCTTTTCCTCGCCCCTTCTTCCGTCCCTAGGCCCCTTCATGAAGCAAAGACATCACTGCATCCATTGGCTCTCTTACAGCGCCGTATTCTTCAAGATGAAACAGCTCATAGCATTCTACTTTTTCGTTGCGTTGTCTGTTGCACCAGGAAGACACATCAGCAGCTTCGCTGTAAGCATGAACCCTCGTTCCAATCTTTCGTTTGTGCTGAAAGAACAGTCGGAGAAACAATTCTTTTTTTTTTCTCTTGCCTCCGGAGCTTCCGACCGGCCCGTGTTCCTTGGGGAGAATGCAGGCGCGGATACAGGGGAGGGGCGCCTCAGAAGGGCGCCGGAAATGTAGGCAACCGGCGTAACTTTTCCGCCTGTAAGTAGGCAAAAAGCATGACATTGCCTCCCCCTGAAGCCGCTACTGGTAGAATGGGACCAGAGAACAGCGGAGAGCAGCAGGGGCGTGCGTGCACTCTTGGCCCAGCGCGCAGCGAGGTGGATGGTTTTTGAGATAACGGCGTTTACAGAGTGCGAAAATCAAGCAAAACTCCGTTTTTCGTATTTTTGCTTGATTTTCGCACTGTAAACGCCGATATCTCAAAAACCGTCCACCTCGCTGCGCGCTGGGCCAAGAGCGCACACACGCCCCTGCTGCTCTCCGCTGTTCTCTGGTCCCATTCTACCAGTAGCGGCTTCAGGGGGAGGCAATGGCATGCTTTTTGCCTACTTACAGGCGGAAAAGTTACGCCGATTGACTACATTTCCGGCGCCCTTCTGAGGCGCCCCTGCCCTGTATCCGCGCCTGCATTCTACCCAAGGAACACTAGGGTGTGCCATACTTCATTTTTTTCGAAATTCGGTGTACGCGTTACCTCAATCGTGGCCATTTTTCATGCTGATTCCGAGGAAAAAAGGTAAAAAAAAATGGAGGCCGTTTAGGGGGTCCGACTCGCCTCGGTTGGGTGGGGGCCTAAATGCCTCTCTACAGGGCGAGAAAATAATGTTGTCAAAATTTTTGGACAAATATTCCCCAACCCAAACCGACGAAAGTAGTGCTCTTAAGGGCTGAAATTTCAAGGAAAACGTCGTATCTCTTACGGTTTCGAAGATATCGGCATGAAAAGTGAAAAAATCGATTATTGCACTTTCAATGCCGATATCTTTGAAACCGGAAGAGATACGACGTTTTCCTTGAAATTTCAGTCCTTGAGGTCCCTACTTACGTCGGTTAGGGTTGGGGAATTTTTGTCAAACTTTTTGTGGCCCTCGGTCGGGTTATACCGAGGCTTTCCCAAACTGCCTAGCACTGACGCATTTCACAACATATCGAAGTAGTTGATATTCGTGTAATGCGATCAGAATCGTGACATGACATTAACTCTGTTGTGGTTGCAGAATAGCCTCATAATCGACATTCGCTCCGTCAATCAGTGGAAACCAAAGTGTTTCGTCCTTAACGGCACAAAAAAAAAGGGAGATGGGATGTGTTCGGTGTGGCTGAGTGATGCCCCCTTTTTATTGCTCGCATTCTACAAGATAATTGTGAAGTCGCAAAAGCCCTGTCGCGCTGTCCGGCCCTGCCGGCTGGCCCATCGTCCGCGAATCGAAGGTCGATCAACATCAACACTTCGGCTGGACCTCGGCTGGACCTCGGCCCGCGCTGTGAGCTGTCTCGTCGCTCTCATACGCACACGCACTGCGGCCGCGCGCACGGCTTGCGGAATCGTAGTTAAAACTGAACAAAACTTATATTTAATTCACAGTAGGGTCCTTGTCAGCTGTCTGACAACACAGTTGCATCTGTTGTGCCGGCTGCATCAGCTTATACAGTTTTACTCAATACATCTGAAATGAAATTTAAGATAAAATAGAATAAATGTTTCTTTACAATTAAGCCCAAAAACCATCAGGTACCCACCAGATTTTCTAGTCCCCTCCTCCCCTTCTTAGTCTTCACCGGAACTGATTATAATGACTTCACTTCTACTTCCCAAAACGAGCAAAATACAATTCAAAATCACGAAGTTTATTCCGGAATTTCCGAAGATCTTCGGCAATATCTTTACCGACATTTTTTTTTTCGTGAAAGCTCAGAACTTATTTTACCAGTGTAGTGAATCGCCTGCATTTTAATCGTTTAGTAGGAAATAGCGATGTAACTGCGTGTCCCGTTTGAAATAGTAAGGGTGACCCAGCAATATTTTTAGTGCTCCATGGTAATCGTTTATCACCGTTTGCCACGGCGTCCTCTAAGGGTCCCTACATCGCTCACATAAGGACACTCGGGGATGACGACAGCGCGACCGAGAAGATGGAACGACACCACCTGCGTTTCAGCCACTTCAAGCCACACAAACCTTTCGAAGCTCAAACGGTGACCGGTAACATCACTGTTACCGAGAATATCGACGACACTGTATGGGTAAGTCCCCGAATCATGTCGAAATTTCCCTAGGGAAAAAAATCGCTCTAATTGTTTGATTAAAGTTGTTCGTCCGCGAAACGTCATACAAATAAGTTACCACGAATGCTTATCGGAATCTTGAAAAAGCGCTGAATTCGATTGTGTAAAGAAAAGGAAGGGGGAGGGGGGTGAAATCATCGAACTAAATATTCAGATATTAACGATATAATGACTGTAATTTTCGCTCGTTCTTATCTCAAAACCGGGAAGGGCCACAGATAAATCAACATTATTTGCAAACAAACTGAAGAAAACCGTGGAGACGCATGGCATGTTCGTTATTTCATTGCGAATCAATTATACAGGATGTTTTTTTCTAAGCATGCACACCGTAATACCACAGGCAGACCTCGCCAAAAGCATTTTAAGACAGGGAAGTAGGGGTCAGAAACCTTTCGAGTTACGCTCCTTCTAAGTTAGCGCTATCTGGCGCCGCACAGTAGGCAACCCATTCGACGCCATGCCTTCCCGAGCAGCGCTGCTCGGCTCGGCTCGCGTGCGCTGCCCCCAGTCGAAATATCTGGCTTGAAGAAGGCTTCGAACAAGGCTTCAGCAAAGCTTCACGAGCGCTTGTGAGCATGGCTTGTGGAAGGCTTGGTGAAGCGCTTGGGGAGCGCTTCGCCAAGCCTTCTACAAGCCTTCTGCAAGCCGTGGTGCATGTACTCCAGTAGAAACGATTGGCTTTAAATGGGGTCCAAAAATGGGACCGGCGGGTATAGAACTTCAGTTCCTGGCCCTACGGTCCTTGTAATCTAACCATTAGGCTACGAGACTCGCTTGGAAGCCATTGCGCACCGGAGGTGCCACTCTCTACGGCCGCCGGTGATCCAGGAAATATTCTAAGTCCCACAGGTACATATACTACTATGTGGTGGGGGTTGTAGGTCACCGCCATCTTTTGATATGTTGATCCTTGCCCTCCAAAACGCCTTTTAGACCATACTTTTCTGTGCACACATTTCATACAAAAATATTGTCTGTACGGTGATGTAAATGCCTTCAAAAGCAAACGATCTCCAATATGGAGCCGGATGTCGATTCCCCGCGCTGTCGCTGCCGCATAGGTTGCCTACGTGATAAGCGGTTCAAGGGAAAGAAGTGTGGCAATGAAGTGTGGCCCTATTCTGTGGTAAGAAACATCGTGTGGTGAATTGATATATGATCTCCGCACATGCTAATCTGGCGGAGAAGCACAGATACACTGATAATTGTAAGTCCGATTTTCTGAAGCGTTAAGAAACATGAAGGCTTGTAAGGCAGCCATTGACTGATGGCCTCATCTGGGGCCAAAGCCTTTGCACTTTGACTTCGTGCGTCCGCTCGCGGCTTCAAGCAGCTTCAAGCCTCCAGGAAGCGCTCTGAAGGCGCCAAGCCTTGTACAAGCGCTCCTCAAGCCAGATATTTCGACTGGGGGCATAGGAAAAGTTTAATGTGAATCGTCACATTGCCGTCAAAACTAAAACTAATTATCCAAAAGTAAAAAATCAGTCACGAAATTGTAACAAAAGTACTGCCCTTCAAAGACAAAAAACAATAATTGCAAAATCTTAACGAAATTGCTGTTTAATTGAGCAAATGCTCAAAATACTTTCCATACTGTTGCACGCAAACTTCACACTGGTGAGTTATGGGTGCAGTGGCGTTCCGCGTAACTTCCGGATTCTTCCTTATCTTCGCTGCAGCTCATTCGCTGTTTCTCAAACGCCAACTCCTGGACCGGTTTCAGAATAGCTTCGTGGTCGACATTCGCTCCGCCAATCAGTGGAAGCCAAATTATTTCGTCTTCAACAACACGGAAAAAAAAAATGATGGGGTGTGCTCCAGGTGGCTTAGAAATATCCCCAGCGTAATGCGTGCGTTCTACAAGATGGATGTCCGGTGGCAGAAGCCACCCTGCGTGATTAAGTCGGTACGTTCACAGCTACACCTAAATGTTTGAGGTCAGCTGTCAGATTGTACGTCCAAAACCACAAATTTTCACACCTGGACCGTCTTGGTGCGACCACGGGAAGGAGTCGCACTTAGTGTGCAAAGTTACGCTCAGGACAACTCATAGGAAAACAGAGAAAAGATGTCCATATTCCGGACATAAGTACAAAATCACAGCCCAGATATGACGCTATCCTGAAGATAAGACACCAGAGAATGATATATGTGAGAGTTGTTTGCAGGGGCCTCACGCACCAACGAGCCAGAACTTTTGCGGCAGCAAACACCTATTTCGGACCTTCCGCCTTGCTATGGTTTGTCCCCGGTAATGAGAGTTAAATATTAAACCGCAAAATTAGTTCTCGGTGAAATCGGGTCGAGGCTAACTGCGTTGACCCCTTTTACGCCTCAAACGAATTTGCGGTGCTCAAATTTGGATAAAATTAAGCGCAATACACAGGCCAAAAACCCGCCTGCAGAGCAAGCTGCAGAGTCAATCTTGTACGGAAAGGCACTTTGGAAGAGGCCTCCTGCAGAACGCTGCAGTGCACCGCAAAATCGGTTCTCGATGAAATCGGATCGAGGCCATCAGTGTTGACCCTTTTAAAGCTTCCAACGATTTTGCGGTGCTAAAATTTGAAAAATATACGGCGCAATGCACAGAGAGAACACCGGAGCTGAGTATAGTGCTTTACGATCTGAAGAAGGTTCTTGGTGGCCTTTTGTTAGTTTCTGAGCGTTGGTTGCACTTATTTTGTGACGAAATACCGTTTGGCCGCTTAATTTTGGCTGTACGTACCTGGTTTTCTCGATATATAACGTTTTGGAATGAAATATAGTCGATTCGGGTAAAGCTGAGTTCTGTCCAGAACTTTTTTCTGGGCATCTTTACACTCGTGCTGTTGACTGTTGGCTATGAAGCCTTCGAACACAAAAATACAGCCATATATCAGCTCTTTCTTCATAAAAAGTAACGCAGAACCAAAAATCGGTGCGCAGTCACTTGCTCATATTTATTCAAACTTTACGACAATCCTCTGGCGAAGTCAAAAAAACGAATAAGTCGTCACATAGCAATGGTAACTTGACGCCGGTAAAATACCGCGATACCGTAATACCGGCCTGAAAAAATATCGCGATACCGTGGCTGTAAAATGCCAACATACCGCGACGCGAAACCAAGCAGAACCGAAAATGATGCCGATATCGGTAAACCTTGCCGGGAATGGATTATGTGTGGAGCCGCCGTGCTGCAGCCGTCCTGTGGCTCCAGATTTAGCCCAGTTCGATCCCTTTTCGAAAATTAGCACAAGACTGGAAATTTTTTGATTCGGGCGGGCCGTAAAGGTAAAAGTGGAGTCTTTCATCTGGTACTTTTACTTACATTCACATTCAGACCCGACAGACAACCAGGCGCGGATCCAGGGGCGGCTCTAGGGGGAAGGGGGGCGATGTACCGCTTTCTGCCTACTTTCAGGCGGATTGTAACGCGAATTGCCTACCTTTCGGGCGCCCTAGGGGGGGGGGGGGGTCGCCCCGTGCCCCCCCCCCCCCTCCGGATCCGCGCCTGCAGACAACGGTAAAAACTGTTGCGATGCGGCGCCGCTCACAAACGGGTAGTGACTGAATCGAAATTAAAGATGCATTGATGCACGTTGATGCATTATTTATTTTCAAAACCTACTTTTATGCAGCGGGAGAGGTCAGTAAGTTTTGTTAAATTCGCGCTATGTGCTTGATCCGGTTATGACCTCTAGGGCGCATTCTAGTGTTAAGTCACATCAAACTTTGTTTAACAGTGCGAAATTTGAACGAACTTGGACTTTTGACACGTACGGAGTTTACCTTCGGACCATAACGACGAAATTTTTTAAAGCGATTCCGCGAGGATTGTTGAGTCTAAGACGAGACCGAATTGACCGAATTCATGGCAGAAAGTTGAAAGGCGAGGCACTACAAGAACGATTGCACAAAAATGCTAGTTGTGTAATCACCCTCCAGGACGTCTTGAAAGCGTCTCCGCGTTGGCTGTTGAGACACATTCAGTATGTCTCCAGGCTGTTTTCGAAGTGTCTCTAAACTGTCCCCCGGTTGTCTCCAAAATGTCTTCGTTGGAGACACCCTGGATCTACTATTTTGAGTACGGATTGTGTAAACGAATAATAAACATAACTTTGCATTCAAGAGGTGCCCCCCCCCCCCCCCAATATCTTCTCCGCGGCCCTGCGCATGCGCACCTGCCGCTCCTGGTGGCCGGTAGCAACGCTTGGCTGTTTGTTTTTGAGCCCGAGCGGAGCGAGGTGCTCTCTGCATCGACTATTCGACTTTTTTTATTCTTCTCCTCACAGGAAGTGTGGTTGTTGCCACATTCTGCATTCAGTTTCATTTCACTCTCGCAAGATGGCGCCACAAAAATAGGCGGAGCTATGCCGCGGTTGTGCTGTGGTGCCGACTTTAGGAATTGATGTTTAGTCAAAAAATATTAAATACTTTTGTTCCTTCATTATACTTTACATCTTTTGTATCATACGATGTAATTGAACCCTTGGTAACAAACTGGAAATTAACACAATGTAAATCATCTCAGCATTGCTGCTTATTGTTTCAAAATGACATATTGGCATCGCACGGAGTAGACGGAGTAGGCGGAGAATCTAAAACAATTGTACCAATATACTTTGAAAAAGAATTTCAGTTCATTTGCCAAAAGCAGACGTAACCAATCCACTGCAGTCCACAATTAGGCATGTGATCACATCAAATGCGATTTATTTTAGAATAGTCCCTTGTACAATGAGGAGGCCTGTTGTCGCCAACTTGGCTCCATATTTGCATTGCTCTGCGCTTCGGTTGGTGCCTCGCAACGCGGCCGTGGCTTGTGATGGTCCGCCACGCGAAGTCAAGTAACAATGTCGGTTTGGTCGCGCGGTCTAATAGAGCGGTTCACCGTGCGGCGGGTCGCCGGTTCGAATGTCAGAAGTTTCCGGTTTTCCTTTTTAATTATTTTCTAAACTTAAATTTCCAAGTTGTGATTAACAATTTATTATCAACACACATCGTTCAGTTAACGAGGGCGACTCAGTGCTGTAAGCGCTGGAATTTTTTTTTACTTGGTCCTGCTTCGCCTTGCCTGTTCCTTAGCTTGATCCTTGTTTTTTGGTGTCGGAAGGGAAAAGGAGAAGAAAAGAATCGTCGACGCAGTAGCGACCATAGGCGATCGTCGCCGCGAACGCGAGCGTTCCCAGCGCCCTCTGGAGGCGGCCATAGCGCGGTTGGCCGCCGTGTCCGTAACCCTTGGGGAGCGACAGGGCCAGCTGGTGGGTGGAGCAGTTGTCGACTCTGAATCTGCAGCGGCCTCCCGCCCCCGCACCGCAGATCCACCTGCCAGTTTTCAACGGCTCCACGTCCTGGGTCGTCTTTGATCGCCGGTTCGTCGACGCGGCCTAGGAGTACGGGTGGTCCCCGGAGCAGCGCGGGCGCAGGCTACTGCGCTTCCTCTCGGGCCGTCTGTCGGAGCACTACGGCGCGGCGTGCAACTCTGCCGCCATCGAGACCCAGTTCAAGGCGCGCGCGCAGAAGGCTGGTGAGGCCCTCGCCGACTACGCAGCCGGCGTCGTCCGCCTAGGGCGGCTGGCGCACCCCACCTGGCCAGAGGAGACCCTGCAGTCCACCGTGCTGGAGTACTTCCTGAAGGGCAACTCAGACCCCGACCTGCGCATAAGCAAGTCCACCCGTCCCGGACGCTCTTGCCGCTGCCCTGCAAATCGAGTCGGTTGAGTTGATGGAGCGAAGTGTTAAACGAGTCCGGCCACCGGCCCAGGAGGCTGCTGACTGCCCAGGTCTGAATTTCAGACTCAGGCGACACAGCTGCATCCCCAGGCTGGGGACCCCAGCCCCTTCTACGTCTTCGGCGAAGGCCGATGTATGACATGTGTCGACCTTCCGCCGCGACCCACAGACGGCCTGGCCGCCGCCATGGACAGCCCTCAACACACCCACCGGCGTGCCCAGCGCCACCACCGGTCTAGGTCTCGGTCTGGCCACCGCCGCATGAACATTGAGAGGGACGCGAATAACGCCAAAATACGCTCGAATCCTTCAGGAGGCCATCTATAGACGTTGCGGGAGTCATCACATGCCCCGTCGCTCACCAGCACTATCGTCAGGTATGCGCCAGGTATCGTCAACGCGTTCTTAGTCAGCGGCTGTACTGCCCGGCTCCAGCTGCGTCACGCAGCTCGGCGTGCTACGAGGTCCTCGTCGACATTGCCGTTTGGCCGAGCGCAGCGTCGACACCGACAATGCCGCCCCCATCAAGAAGGCGCCACGGCGACTTGACTTCCACGAGCAAGAACAGAGAAGTGCATCAATGACATGATTGAACAGCGTGTGATACGGCCATCCCATCACCCTTGGCCTCTCTTTTGGTTCTTAGGACGAAGGACGGAAAGGTGAGGTTTGCGATCGATATCCGCCGCCTGAACCAAGTGACGTGTAAGGACGCGTATCGGCTACCACGCATTGATGGAACCCTAGACTTCCTGCGCGGCGCGGCGTGGTTCTCCTCTCTGGATCTGTGTTGCGATCATCACGCCAATAGGGACTTGCATGGTGCCCCTAGTCCTCCTGAGCCTCTCAGTCGTCCCGCACGCCACCATCGAGGTTTGCATGTCGCGTCCGATCCGTGCGTTCTGTTTTGCGTGTTTTGAACTAAATTGTTACTGCTGCCTGCTTTTTAGCCCGTCCCGACACGTTTCTTTAGAAACGGCAGGAGCCGGGCTTATAGTCTGATGCCGCATGTTCGTTCGGGCGGACGTATGTTCGCCGACTTATCGTTCATAGAAAAACTTCAAATTTTGAGGATCAACTACTTTTTTAACGTACAATCACGTGCGGTGGCAACAATTTTCGATTTGTATCGCATTTTTGATAAATGAAAATTTGTCTGTTTTTGTTTTTTGAGGTTAGGGTTGGCCGCCGCGCGCACACTATTCCCATCGCGGCGCGCACAGGGACGGGCTCAGGTTAACGATTTTAATCGTAACAAATACATCTGCTATCGGGCACTTCTAGGGAGACTCGAGGCGGGGGCCCAAGGCTCCTGCAAACGCCGCCGGCAGGCCAAGCTGGCCAAGTCCCCCTGTCAAACCGAGGTGCCGGTGGAGCGCAGCGGAACTGGCACCGAGGATGACGGAAGGGACGGGCCAGCTTGTTTTTTTAAAGTGAGGGGATTGTGTTAGGAGGTGCCCCGCCCTCCCCCCTCCCCTGCGCATGTGCACCCGGCGCGCCTGGTTGTCGGTAGCAAGCAACGCTTGGTAGTTGTACTTGGTCCTGCTTCGACGTGCGTGTTCCCCGTTCCCCTCCCGAAAAACAGGTTCAATTGCATCCTTGACAAAGTAAATGCAACAAACCATGATTGAACCGTTATGTGTAATAATATTCTAAATAAACGATAACAAAACTGATAAGCAATCACAGGAATGGATGCCAACTAGAAATTAAAAGAAAAAAGGTTGATAAACCGTTCCCCAGTCATCTTGCGCTCTTCTCTTGCATTTAAAACTAGGGGTACGCTCCGTTTTTCTGCGCGTAATGTGGCGAGCGTAGCGTAGCATTTTTTTAAAAATCTATTGAGCTTCTCTGAGGCGCCTGCAAGTGCGAGGGTAGGCCGACCCGCTATGCACGCGCCTATGCAGGAGTCCTAGTTGCCTACCTTGCGGGCGCCGTGAGGCAGGACGCACAAGTGCATCAAAAACGTGTGGGCCTGTAGTGCCTGTGAGAGTCCAGGGTAGGCCAGCCTGCAAGGCACAGGCGCAAGGACGGATTTAGGAGGGGGGGGGGGGGGCAACAAGCCTTTATGCCCCCCCCCCCCGAAATGTAGAAAACCGGCATAACTTTTCCGCCTGTAAGTAGGCAAAAAGTGGGGCATTTCCCCCCCCCCCCCCATTAAGCCGATCCTAGATCCGCCCCCAGCACAGGCGTATGATGGTGTCACTGGTTTGGTCTTCCTACTTGCCCTGCCCGCCTCACTGATATCCCCATCCCCCGCAAATATTACCTAGCGCACCGGATATTTGAACCCGACCTCTGATAACCTAACCTTACGGGGTGAAGGTCCGCTATTTGCTGCTCTGCTGGTAACACAGGCGGTCATTTAACTCACGTAAACGTTCGTATCTCGCACTTTTCGCCCCATTCCAGTACCAGGGTTGGGCACGTTAAATTAACGATTAACGACGTTAGGGTAACGTCGTTAATTATTCATTAACGATAACGTTAACGCGTTAGTTTTGAAGAGAAGCATTAACGTTAACGAGTTAATTAATGCTATCCCTTTAACGCAATAACGCCGTTAACGTTAAAAGATATTTACTTAAATATCTGGAGATGAGATTCCGTTTCTCTCGTGTCGTTTTTTTCTTTAAATTTTAAATTATACGTGTGGTCACAGCCTGTCACTTCTTAGAAGTATGCTTGGAGACAGCACACTCGAGAATGAGTGCTTGCTGACGGTGAATGGACGTTTCTGGATGTAGTTCCGCTCATTTATCTTCAACCTTACTTTAATCGCAATATAATGTACCTCTTAAAGCTGCTTTGTTTTTTATTTAATTTTAATTGTCACAGTGACCTGCATAATTAATGCGTCTTTTAGTATGGTGCTATTTTTTGCACTTGTTTTGCAACTTGTCATTAACAAGTTATTTTTATAATATTTATTAAAACGTAATAACTACTTCAAAGATGAGAGTTAATTCAGTCCACATCCGGTCTAACCCCCCTAAAGACATTTGCTGTAAGTATATGAAATAAAGCCAATTAATCAACCAAATGGTTCCGAAACGCACATTTATCGAACTTCTGCGTTTTATCTATATATTCCACTTAAGATTAACGTTATCGCCGTTAATCGTTAATTTTAACGTTAACGCGTTAGTTAGCATTTGACTCGGTAACGTAACGCCGATACGTTAGTCAACCCTAGATTAACGGCAAATTTTAACGCGTTAACCTAAACTAATACAGATTTTAAAAGGAATAAGGTGAATAGAAGACAAATTACTCGATCACATTTATTTCACACCTTGAGAGAAAAGAATTTAAGTATGACCATCACAACAGTATAAACCAAGGACTGTTACAGCCCCACACGTGAGATTCCTTTTCAATTTAGTTTTAGTTCATAAATGTTTTAGATTGGAAATGAAAAGAAGCAAGTTGTCACCAAGAGCATGGAAAAAAGGTGTAGGGAACAGCATCCCTGTCATAAAATTTGATGCTTGATGCGGTATCTGCTCTACTTCTTCACCCTTGAAACCAAGCTAGAAAAAGAAACAAAAACAAAGTTGAGAATTAGTAAAAGATTTTGGATCAAATAAGTCTGAATTGATATTTGGGCAGCTACTTACAAATGAAAGCAGTACATTTGACGATAAATAGATTCCAGTCACAAACAGGAGGAGCCTCAGGATGCCGAACCGCACTCGATGATAAATAATTAAGTGCTGAAATGGAAATATTGAAACAAGTGTGAGTGGGGATGTACTCAATAGCCGGGATAGAAAAGGAAATTTAAATGAAATAAATGAAAAATTGTAGCAGACACATTTTGGTCATGACAAATCACATTTGCAAAAAAACAAACAACAGTAGAGTGTTTCAAACGAACTAAACAGATACTGTCTGCTATTACATGTCAACTAAACATTTACCAAGTCAGTTGTTTGGTAGCAAGACTTCAGCGTCGTGAAGTGTCCAGCATGTACAGCGTGTTTAAAACTTGTCATCATCTGAAATAAGAATGAATTTTTGATTAAACCGATAAAGATCTGCACACAGAATACAGATAAAATCTCTTCTTGAGAGCTTACCTTGTCCAATTAAGAAAGTTGAGGTCGCTCCTTGTCTAGTCTTTTACAACCAAGCAGAAGACACAGCGAAGCGGCTTGAGAATCCACAGATATACATGCACATGAGACTGTAACACATCAAACAGACTGTCATTAGCAACAAATTTGTAATCAACGACACTGGTTTTCACGTATTCTTTGGTGACATAGTATCCAATCCATGTTTAACTCGCCATGTTGTTTTGACCCAATGTTCACTTGGCAATAGTAGAGCACGGTTTAAGGTTAGGGCATACAGCAGGGCAGGAATTAACTTGATTTGAAAGGAGAGATGATCAAATGAAGCGAACACCCAATGTCAAATCTGTTTCAGTGCTACATGCTGCACTATCTTCATAAACCTTGCGGACCACTTAACCTCTCAGCCACAGATAGTAAACAAATGTTGTTGTTTTTTCCCTATGTAAGAAGGACACGGTGCTCTGACACCTTTCAGAAGTTACAAATAAGCTTTGGAAGCGCCATGTTCCTTACGTTATAGGTAGTCAACGAATATTTTCTTTAAAATTACATTCCGGCAATCCCAAACGAAACCAAGAGCAAACATCAACAAACTGGAAGGGGGCGGGGCCGGGGGGCGAATGAGGGCAGACGTCGTCACAGAATGATCACAGTTGATAAATTACTACAAACTCACCTTTGATCGAAGTGGACTCCATCGGAGACAGGCAAATTCCTTAAAAATAACTTCTTCAAGATAACGCGGGTTGACGACGAGCAAAAGCTCGTGTCGCTGCGACACAATCGAGACGATACGCCTGGCCTGGCCGTGCCGAGCCGTGCCGAGCAGAGCCCAGCTGAGCCGCACAGTGGTACCAGCTGCGCGGCTTTGAAATTGAATCATTACAAAAATATTTCAAATTCCATTGATCGAAAAAATGGCTCGTAGTGTTCTCCACCAATAAATATCGATTTGCAATCTGGAAGGTGAACCTAATCTGTTGCGTGGTGTTTCTGAAAAGTCCGTGAGTGACGGACAGACAGACAGACTCACGACGAGTGTCGTCGCGTGGTCCGTTTGGGGAATTGGGCCGCTACGCTCGCCAAATAGGAGGTCTAGAATGCTGCCCCCCCTCCCCCCGCTCTCCCTCTCTCTCTCTCTCTCTCTCTCTCTCTCTCTCTCTCTCTCTCTCTCTCTCTCTCTCTCTCTCTCTCTCCCGGCACTGTCCGTTTTCGTCACTCCCCCGTCCCCCTTCGACCCGGACGTACTGGATTGCCCCTAATGATATGTTCTGTTTCTCGTACAGGGTGTCTACGTGCTCGACAAAGAACCTCTCAGTTTACAGTTTCCTCGAACACCGATACTGCCATACGGCCGGTACAGAGCACGCATGTATGTTGCCAAGGGATACCGCTGCGTGTCTAATTGGTGGATGGAAGTAGAGGTCATGCCCCGCCCTTGAAGAGATTCTTCGACGATGGCCATTGAAGGTCCGGATGTAATATAGGACTATATCGGCCATAGCTATGTCACGAGCCAGGTTCAATTAATGTGGTGTACAACTTTGACCAACGTTTCGACGGGATCTCTATTCTACCACCCAATGGGCGTCGTTGGCAAAAATAAATTAATAAATGATAATTAAATCCAAAAAAATACTACCCCACTTTGTACGATACTGGTCGGATGGACACCCCCGTATTTTAAAAAATTTCGAAATGAGAAAGGTCGGGCACGGAATGTGCAGATGGGCAATTACGCCCCTCCGCGGCACCACTAAATGACGTCACTTCGGGGCCTCGATCAACTCACCAAAAGGGTCATTTTTCCGTACGAAACCTTTCTGATTTCAAATTTTCGTAAAATAAGGGGGTGTGTACAACTCTACTTGTTCCAGAAGAAGCGTTACATGTACCGGGCCAACGTTAATTGGAACGACCCTTTCCGTTACGTTACGAAGGACTGATGAAGGACTGATTCACGTTATGCGGTACGTTCCACGTAACGGAATAAATAAAAAAGAATGCTGCGGTCCGTTACGTCCCGGCGCCCTGGTGATGAGTAAATCTCGATGGAACTAGATTGGCGATACTACTTTTTTTAAAAAAATTTATCGGTCAAGGGAAGTCGCACAATGAATGTTACAAAAAAGGCAGTGCTGCGCGAGTATTTGCGCTGAATTCCAGTCTCTTCATAAACTTTCGGAATGTACATTGGTCGATGGTTGATAACAGTGGGTTGCGTGCGGAGTGCGGTCTCACTTTTAAAGCGTTCGAAACAATGCCCGCCTGCTGCTGCCCTAGGTGCCCTACTTTCCCCGCCCCGCCACCGCGCGGACTGGTTGCCAGTAGCAACGAGAACTGTTTTGGCCTGTGCTTCTGTGTTCTGCCCGTGCTCCTGTGTGTTCTGAAATGAATTCTAACGACCAGCTGTGGAGGGAGTAGGGCCTTACCCTGCCTGGTGGTGAGTCCCCTTGAGTTCCCTTGTCGGCTAGGTCCTACCCTCCTCTTTCCTGTGTGCAGCCACTGCAGTTCACCGTGTCTACGTGTACGAAGTGAAGCGGGACTTCGAGGGGCGGTCGCCCGACCGGCGGTTAAAGATCGCCATCTGCCTGTGGACTCCGGGACGCCTCTTTCCCACCAAGACGGGGCTCATCCTGAAGAACGGGCAGCGCCTGAAGTTTTACCACTGGCTGCTTCGGGCCTGCCCGGACTGCCAGGATGAGCCCAATGTGTACCGGGGCCCCACCTCCTTCGTGACGTACATTGCCACCGGTCGGGGGTGAAGTGCCCCTTTGGCACTGCTAGCTTGCACTAACAAATAATAAATACTATATTACTCAGTCAAAAAGCGCTGCATTTCTCATATTGCCACATGCTGCCAACATTAGCCACCACACACATACTATCAACATTTGCCTATCAATTGACGACCCGGATCGCTTCGAGGAATGACGCCATTAACCTTAATTGAGCGGTTAATGTTGCCATTTGACATCAACCGAAATCCGAGGCTAATGTTGACATCGACGACATTAACCGGCTAATGACGCCATTCCCCGGTTTGACGACATTATTAACCCCAACATATATATGTTCCTTGCCACGCCCAAAAATGGTGGAAACAAATTAGTAGTGACTTACACCAGTAGTCAAATAAGGAAACTTAAGTAGATTGCTGTGATGTAGACTCGAGTCACTATTCAGAAATTTTGTATTGTAAGAACATTAAGTATTTCACTAGTGTGCAGGTGACAATATTTAATTATGGTTGGAACAAAGCTAGTCATCATAGCTGTGGTTATTGTGAACTATATACAAAAGTAACTCTGATGAGTTCTGAAGTTTTTGTATTTCAAGTTCAGATTCTATTCTATTTTAGTGAGGTGACAAGGTTGCACTGTGTATTTGAAGACCAAATATTTTCTGTGACTGTAAGAGTCTCAATAGTCTTTGTAGTTTTAGTACAAAATGATTGTAACTATAATAACTATTGTTCGGATGGTTTTGTATTTCAGTTCTTTTTATATTACATTTTCATGACTTTCACGTTATTATTGATTTCTCTTCATTCACAGTACTTTGTTTGTAGCATATTAATGTCTTGCTTCCTTGTCACATTTCTGTTTGTTTTATTCTGTGTGCTCCTAAGAATGTAAATTTTTGATTTTACATCAGCAGGTGCCCACGAATACTATGAAGTCATAGTAGTGCAAAGTGATTGTGATTTAATTGATTGATTGTTCAAGTTTGAGACTGAGTTTGGATCTCCTGTATTTACTTCAGGGTATATCTGTAAACTCGCTTCGCTCGGGGTCTCCGCCCCCCTAGACCCCCCCGGGGGTATGGGCCTTCGGCCCTTCGGCCCTCACCCCCCGTGGCGGGCTACGCCCGCCCGTGTGGCGGCCCCCGGCCGCCCAAAAACGCGGGCTGCGCCCGCGTTTTTTTCTGTTACTCAGAATATCTAACCTATTACCTAAGCTACCCCGCCCTCTCCTCACCTAACCTTATCGAGCCAGGCCCTAACTTAATCAAGCCAGGCCGTAACCTAGCCCGCACCACAACTTTTCTGTCTGTACGAACATCCGATTTGGCGGCGCGGGTGGCGAGCTGCGCCCGCGTTTTTTCCGTCAGTTTATTGGATTTATTGCCTAAGCTACCCCGCCCTCTCCTACCCTAACGTAAACGAGCCGGGCCTAACCTAACCTAGCGCATCGCCTGACTGACCCGAGTCGAGCCGATGCCGGCAGGCTCGGCCCCTCCTCCCATTGGCCGCCGCTTCCCATTGGCCGCCGCTTCCCATTGGCCGGCCGGCTGGCTAGCTCGCTGCTACGCCAAGCCACGCCACCGCTCGGCTCGCCCAGCGTCTGCAGCTCCGCAGAGCCGCCGCCACGGCCGCTTGCGAACGCAGCCCCCGCTAGAGAAAAAGTTTCCACAGCTCCTCGTTTCGTGGAAAAATTTGGAAACGCGAAAAGCGTTACATTTCCGGAATGGTGTTGTGAAACGCCGGAGAATGAACCCGGTCCGATCCTCGGCGGACGCCCGGTTCAAAAGGCTGCGTCCGAAACGGTTCCACGGGCTTCGGCGTCCATGTCCAAATTTCCAATTTGCAGGTATTTTTCGGACTTTTCCAGACTTCAGACCCAGCCTCCCCGGTTCGGAGCGACGTCTTAGAGAGAGTCTGGTGCGAGGCTTTTTTTGATACGGATTCGATTTCGACCACTTTACTGGTGGGGCCCAAGTGAAAACCTAACTTTTCCAGGTTAAATCGGATCTTTTTTCCACTTTTGACACTTTTTCCCTTCCCAATTGTCGACGGGGGGAATCGAATGGAGAAAACCGCGAGTCGCTAGCCCCAACGGTTTGGCCGCAACAACTCACACAAAAATAGTTTCTTATGATAAAACAATTTGCATGAGGGTAAGACGAAAATATTCTTACTATTAGGACAAGTATATTTAGTCTTATGCTAAGACTGTTTTTTGTCTGATCAGGAAACAAAATTTCTAACTTTCAAGCATATGAGTGTTCTCAACACAAGTGTACTTGTTTTATAATAAGATTACTGATGACTTCTGAAAAGCATACTCATTTTCACTGTAAAATCCACCACTCTTAAAACTCGCTTTCTGACCGCTCAGTAAGAGACATGCTTTCCGAGCATCTCAAACATGCCCAACTGATACCCGCAGATCCACCTCAATGGGCACGTACGGCGGGGACTCGCCCGGAGACTAGGGTAACTGCTGTATGTACACTAGGCGTCAAAATTAGCGTCCCTCTTGTGGTCGGCGCTACCATTTCTAAGTTTTTCAAGTTAGAACCTTGAAATTTGGTACAGACATGCCCCCAACGTTGGTCTCGAGCCTTCCGAAGCGTTAAGTTCATGGGCCACTCTCCGGCTACAGCCACCCCTTCAGTGTGGCAAGGTCGAAAAACGCCGTGAAGGGGATCATTAAAACCCATTTGTAGGGCGAAAATTGGGAAAATTACAGTCAGTGTGGCATTATAGGTGCCTAAAACTGTCAAATCTCGCATTTCAACCCTCTCCGACCATCCCTTAATTTTGGAGAGGGTAAGGGGTAGTTTTTGAGTTAGGGGTGGAACGGTTCCAAAATTGATCGGCAGCGGTAGCGATGGACTCTGGGGTTCCGATAATGAACGCCGCGACTCAGATCAACCCCTTTAAGTCCCAAAAATCCGAAAAAAAACTGAAAAATTAGGCACTTTTTAACGATATCTTCTTGCCGTTCTGTGGTTTCTCCTGATAGGGGTAGGAAGGCGCGGAAGCAGATTCTGTAAGGTTCCAACCTTTAAGAAAAAGATGTCAGACTGGGAAGTCGGTATCTCAACGACTTCAACCCTTACAACGCTACGGCGTGTACCCCTGCAAGCCATTGTTAGGAAGTGAGACTCAAACAAAGGACCAAAAACGCCTGAAAACGATGGCGCGTCCCTTTTTTTTTCAATGATTCTGGCGCCTGCGCTTAGCATGAAACTATTACTGGTCAAAAAAATCCGATTTAAAAATTAACTGTTTTCGAAAATGGCTGATTACAATTATATTATGGTAAGAAAAACTTAATGTTATGTGAAGAAAATTATGCTTGTCATAAGAAAATATAGCTCAAATATATGCTTCACAAGAAACTATCTTTGTGTGAGAATCATATGATGAGTCAGTCAGGGGAGATGGGGGTAGTTATTTTGGATTTTGGACATTTCCTGTTGTAAAATACTTCGTAGTTGTAGTCATTTAGTGAATTCAGTGAATAGATTACAAAGTGATCGTCATTTTTTCAGTGTGAAACTGTTTGATTTTAATTAGTACTGTGCAGTATTTTTCAATGCATATCCACTGCTCTGAAATACTTAGGCTATTTCACATATTTCTCTGAATGTAACTTTGCTTATAGTCATCATATCTTGCTCCCTTATAACCTTTCTGTTTATATCACTCTAAATAAATAACTTTCTTTGGATTAACTAACAAAATCTCTTTCAAGATTGAAACTCACTCAATTTTTAAGCGTATGTTTATTGCACTGGCTAACAATTACAACTTTAACATTACTTACTCATGTCTTACTACTGTCTTACTGCTGGCATTCTTGTCTGAAGACTGCACTGAGGTTATTGGCATCAGTTAGCGGCGCTTCAGACTCAGTTCCAGTTTATGCCGTCCGACATCGTATAACCGACATCTATCGAGTGCTATGGCGGCTACGCGCATCCACCGCGCTGCAGAATGGGAGTTGCTAACAACGCGCAGCGGCGCCCCACAGTCCGGTGCACGGCGCTTCCACCCCAGCGAGGCCACCGGGCTTGGTATGCCTGCTGCTTAGAATTAGAAAGGGGCTAAGACATCGCTGGAAACATCGGCCCCTAGCCCAACGCACTTCCGAGTTCCAGCTTTTGCCGTCTGACATCGTTACCGTCGCCTATCGAGTGCCAGTGGCTTCGCGCATCCACCGCGCTGCAGATGGGAGTTGCCAACCCCCGCTACAACAATCAGAAACCAACAACACAATTGTCCATTGTTGGGACCCCTATCGTTTTGCGTCTATTTGTGGTCCAGTGGAAGGAAAAAATGACTGGCAGAAGAAGGCCTCTGATTGCTGAGCAAGTATGCTAGGACGAATTAAGGGTGGAAATGCGTGAAATTGACGCGGAAATGTCCAGCCTGCGGATGCGAAGGGCAATGCTTGGGGTTATCTGTTTTACGTTCAGGAAACTAAGCTTGAGTACACACCTTGTTGCAAGAGGAGTGCTTAATAGGCCATACACATACCACGTGACCAATTTTTTTTTTTTTTTTTTTTTTTGGGGGGGGGGGGGGGGGGTGGCAGTCTCAGATCACGCTCCTATATTAAAAACATTGGCAGGTTAGGTTAGCCAGTTCACGCGTGGGGGGGGGGGGGGGGGGGGGTCTAAAAGTGGCCCATTTTGGGTCACATGGTTTGTGGATGCCCGTAGATTTGCGACCCTGGGTTGTTTTCGGCCCCTTCCCCTCAATCCTTTGCCAACCCCCGCTCCAACAATCAGAAACCAACAACACAATTGTCCATTGTTGGGACCCCTATCGTTTTGCCACTATTTGTGGTCCAGTGTTAGGAAAAAATGACTGGCAGAAGGCCTCTGATTGCTGAGCAAGCATGCGAGGACGAACTAAGGGTGCCTAAAAGGCTATCCACATACCACGTGACCGAATTGGGGGAGGGGGGGCAGTCACATATCACGCTCCTATATTAAAAACATGGGCAGGTTACGTTAGCCATTCACGCGTGGGGGGAGGGGGAGGGGTCTCGAAGTGGCCTATTTTGGTGGTCTACAGATGCCCCCTAACTGCTCTCTAGATGTGCGCCCCTCAGTTGTGTTCTGCCCCCTCCCCTCCAACCTTCATTTCCGACGCGGTTTGCCGCACCAACACTGCCCCACACGCCGCACGTACCCAGGATCCCTCCCGTCGTAAAGACCAAGGACTACTATGAGGACAGTAGCTGCAACAGGCGCGCAGCGCAGCACGTGCAGCGGCGCTCCTACCCCAGCGGGGCCACCGGGCTTGTTCTGCCTGCTGCTTGGAATTGGCAAGGGGCTAGGACGTGCGCTACATCCCTCGACACATCGACCCCTAACCCAACGCACTTTCGCACCTGCAGGAGGTCGGAGAAAGACGAGTGGCAGAAGCTGTCATGCAAAGCAGGCTCCCTTCGGATAGCGCCACACGACACCATCAGCGCTATTTGCGATAGAGGATACGGAGTCTATAATAGGCAGCCCACCACTGTATAACGCATCGTGAAAGCAAATATCGTGAAATCAAAAGTACGCCTTCCGGAGGACGTGAACTGCCACCCTTCAAATTCAGATCGCGATAAGTGGTCAAGAAGTGCCCTGCGGCTCCCCCGCCCCGCGGGGTCATCTCGATCCGGTTCCACGCCAGTGCGCGATGCGCGATGGGTCCCGTTGCCGGCAGAACGACGTATCCGGTCACCGGTCAACAAAGGCACATCTTGATCGTGGCGATCGCTGGTGACAGACTTTTTAATAATCCTATCAATAGAATTCGATTATTACCAAATGCTATTCCTGTTGGTAGTGATACTTTAAGGACACAATGATCAAGTGAAATTGGTGGTTGGTGACAAAAGAAGATATTAATCAGAGTGAGCGGGTAGCTATATCAAGCATTTCTGAAGATAACGATGGTTTTGTCAAGCAATGGAGGTTCAGCAGATGTAGTTCAGTTATCTGGACATGGCGTTCTTCATCGTAATTTAGTAGACAGGTTAAGGAACGGAATTTTTGACTTATTAAATGGTCTTACAGTATTTAGTTAAGTCGCATGAATATATTTAATCGTAGCTTTTATATCTAATTTTTTAGGCATGAAATAGCCTATTATTTTCAGGATTCCGATTTTTTTTTTTTACATGGCCCCTTGTGGACTTCTCCGAACGAAATTGTACGATTTCGATAAGAGTTTGCAAGAAGGAAGGAGACAAGCTGATTCAGTTTCTGATGCCCTTACGAATACGAAAACTCTAAAGCTGTAATTCGGCAAGAGTTGTGCGTGAAAGTTTTGATTATGGTTGTGACGTAAAGAAATCGGATGATGGAGGTTCTTCAAGGAACACTCAATACGGTGGCGTGTTTAAAAATGCTGGGACGCAATGCTGTGCAATGAGTGTGATAGCTTCATGTCATACTCTTCAAAAATTTGCGACCCAGCGGACCAGCCAAGATGAGGACGAGTGTTTGAAGGTAAGTTATTTTTGTGAGTGTTAGTTACAGAGTTAGGGCCTCTAGGTAGCGGTCATTTCAGCATGAAGACGTCCAGCACGTGATGGGCGACTTCTGCAGCGGTTTTCTGCTTGAGCAGTCTCAGAACGACAAACTTCGCGGCGTGATCTTGGTAGTTCAGGATGAACCTGAACTCGCCGTCCGGCTTGGACTGGAAGTCAATGAGGTCGATCTGGACTCGGTCGTTGAGCTGGCTGAACACGAGGGGCTTGACCGTCACCCCCCGCTTCTTCGCCTGGAGCTTCGTGAGACAGACGCCGCACAACTAAAGGAACATCGTGATGGTCTCTTGCGACACATTCACGTACTTCGCGGCCATGGTGGGGACCATCTTGTTCCGGCCCCCGTGCCCCGTTTCGCGGTGGCACTCGACGAGCACGTCGTAGAGGTCTTCATTCTTGATGAAAAACCTCATTCGCGCGTCACCATCAGCCAAGGGAGCAATGAGGTGTTCCTTGCCCTCGATGGTGACCACGGCGTACCGCGCCAGCCGCCGGTAGTCTTCCTTCTTCATCCCCGGAGTCTTCCCCTGCTTGACTTTTGCTAGAATTTCGTCATACTTTTCTGAAGATAGGAAGGCAGAGTTGTCTGCCCTCTTACTCCGTATGATGGGTTCCAAATGTTCATAAAACTTTTGTTTATCGGTAATTTGGAGATCCATGTTGACCGAAAGGGTTGCAGTGCCGAAATGGTTGCGTGCGGAGTGCGGTCCCACTTTTATAGCGTTCGAAACAATGCCCGCCTGTTGCTGCCCTAGGTGCCCTACTTTCCCCGCCCCGCCACCGCGCGGGCTGGTTGCCGGTAGCAACTAGAACTGTTTTGAACTGTGTCCCTGAAGCATTCAGTGCAGCATTGAAGCATGTGCAGTGCAATGGAGCTGCTGTGGCAGGAATGGGGGCTTCCCCTGCCTGGTGGTGAGTCCCCTTCAGTCCCCTTCAGTTCCCTTGCCGGCTAGATCCCCCTCTTTCCTGTGTGCAGTCACGAGAATTGACAGAGTGGATCTTTACGAGGTGAAGATCGACCTCGGGGGGCCGTCTCCCGACCGGCGGTCGAAGATTACGCTGTGCCTGTGGACCCCGGGACGACTGCTGCCAGCCAGGACGGGGCTCGTCCTCAAGAACGGGCAGCGCCCGCAGTTCTACACCTGGTTGCTCCGGGCCTGCCCGGACTGCCAGGATGGGCCCCACGTCTACCGGGGCCCCACGGCATTAGTGAGCTACACCGCCGCCGGTCGGGGGTGAAGTGCCCCCGTGTAAATACTGTAAATAATAATTTAAATAATGTAAATAAATAGTCAGTAAAAAAAAGCGCTTCATTCTGCCAACACTCAATGCTGACAACCTTAGCCACCACGAACACATACTGTCAACATTCACTTATCAATTGACGACATTCCCCGGACCGCTTCGGACAATGACGTCATTAACCTAAATTGGGCGGTTAATGTTGCTTTTTGACAACATCAACCGAAATCCGAGGCTAATGTTGACATTGATGACATTAACCGGCTAATGACGACATTCCCCGGTTTGACGACATTAACCGCAACATATACACACATATTCAGCAGGTGTGGCAAGTCACTGCATGCAAGGTGCGCGCAGGGCGGCATGTGCGCCGTGTGCAGCCGGGGGCCGCTGGTCGAGGAACGACAGGCGACAGCGCGGACCAACTTGCTCAGGCAGGCTGACAAAATGCTTGCCATCTCGCGTAAGTCTTTCCCCCCCAGCGAAGGTCGGTGACACCGTCTACATAACGGTGCCGGACGTGGATCGCGCAAGAGGGAACCCCAAGAACGTCGTGTGTGTCGTCGTTGAGGTCACGCCAGACGACCTCTACCGGGTCGGCAACAGCGACGGCACCCTCAACCACCTGCTGGCGAGGAACCAGTTCACGACGGCCCCACTGCGCATCCTCGATCCGGACACGGTGTCCGACATCCCGGCCTCGCTGCGGCCATTGGCGGGACTTGGAGGCGTGCTGGGAACGCAAGGCTTCCAGAAGTGCAACTGCACCACGCGTTGCATGAACAACAGATGCAACTGCCGCCGGTCGGGGGTGAAGTGCAATTCAAAGTGCCACTCTGGCACTGCTTGCACTACCAAATAAATACTAAATTTTCAGTCAATAAGCGCTTCATTTCCCTCATGTTGCCAACATTAGCCACCACACACACATACTGTCAACATTCACCTATCAATTGACGACATTACCCGGACCGCTCGACTATCAATTTACGACATTCCCCGGACCGCTTCGGAGAATGACGTCATTAACCTAAATTGGGCGGTTAATGTTGTCATTTTAGCCGTTTGGCAACATTGGCCGGCGAATGTCGCCACAAACAGTAAATTGACGACATTAACCGGCTAATGACGACATTCCCCGGTTGACATTAACCGCAACATATATATACATATATGCCGGACGCATCGCGGCCCTAGCAGTGGGGGTAATAAAGGCACATGGTTAAAAAAATTCCAGCGCTACAAGCACTGAGTCGCCTTCGATAACCGAACGATGAGTTTTAATAATAGGAAATCACAGCTTGAAAATTTAAGTGAAGAAAAAAATTTAAATAGGAAGCAGATGATACCAACTCTAAATGTCTTCCAGTTTCTTCAGGATTTTTGGGAATTGTCTGTGGAAGCAGAACTTATCTTTTGTCGTACGTATTGTGAGGGAGAGCCGAAGATGTTTGAAAGGAAATGAAGGTCAACTTTTGAGCGGCGAGGCGGGTGCAGGAGGAGGGGAGCGGGGTGCCTTCCTCTCCCCGCCCAGGATGGCTCGCATGGCCCGCGAGGGCAACAATGCCACGCTGCGAAATGCGACAATGCTCGACGCGGACGAGGCTTTCCCATACAACGAAAGTACGAGCTAACTGACCTCTTTCTTCCATATTATTTAGTTCAGCTAGGCTATGCTAGTGCTATTTAAAGAGACCCGCCGCACGGCGAACCGGTCCTTTTGACCGCGCGATCAAGCCGACGCCGACATTGTTATGAGACTTTGTGTGGCCGACCATCACAAGCCACTGCCGCGTTGCGAGGCGCCAACCAAAGCGCAGAGTGATGCGAAAATGGAGCCGAGTTGGCGACAACAGGCCTACTCATTGAACTAGGGACCATTATAAAATCAACCGGATTTGATGTGATCACATGGGCAACTCTGGACTGGAGGGGATTGGTTTAGTCTGCTTATGTTGAATGAACGGGATTTCTTTTTTTAGGTATATTGGTACAATTGGTTTTGGTTCTCCGCCCGCTACGCGGGATGCCAATGTGTCATTTTGAAACATGGAGCAGCCACATTGCGATATTGCACATTGTGTTAATTTCCAGGTAGTTACCACGAGTTCAATTGCATCCTTTGATTAGGAAGATGTGAAGTATAATGTGGGAACAACATAATTGATTTTTTTTTTTCAAATACCAGCTGAAATATCAGGGTATGCTTTTGTTACTGTGTCCCTTTATTTCCCTCACTGAGCCTACTTGCGCTTCGCCTCAAGAACGCAGTAGAGTATTGCCTCGAGCATCGCCTTCCGTTTTCGCAGGTTCCCCATTTCCTCATCACTTTCGCGCATGTCCGAAACAGCGTTACGGTAGCAATCACAGAGGCCACTACTTCCTTTTCTTGCGGCAAGCTATTGTACTTGCCCTTATTTTCGTCCTCGCAAGCGTCTTCTGCTCATAGAGGACGTTCGGGAGATCTTCTGCTGACAGCCATCTTTCCCTGGTCTACGAAGCGGTATGCCTTCTGACGAACTAGTCGCCCCACATTCTCCCACCATATCACTTGGGTTTTCCTAACAATAGACCACTTCGCAATGAGACGTAATTGTCGTAAAAGAATACCAACAACGGGAGCCGTGACATTTTGTAGTATTTAGTGTCAATCGGAGCTCAGAAGCTCATCTCGCACCATCATCTCTGCCAGAGTCCTCTAACAGTGGCACTTGCACTGCCGTGCAACCAACCAAGGCCCAACAAGGGTGGCGACGACACGTCGTACCGCAGCTCAGCTTCCGAGTCCGACGGCTCGGACTCCGACTCGTCGACTCCGACGACGGTGATGGTGACGAGGGGAGTTATGATTCGGAGGTCGACGTCGCCGCTCGGGAGGTTCGGTTCGGCGCCACGGTGCGGAGCTCGGACAGCGATGATGAGCAGCCCCTCAGAGCTCCTGCCACCGCCGCTGCTGCCGCCGCTGCTGCCGCCGCTGCTGCCGCCGCTGCTGCCGCCGCCCGCGACACTGCTGACACCTGGGTATCCGTTCAAGCTGCCGCGGGGCCCTCGTTCCCGCTGCACTACAAGGACCCCGTGATCAACGTCAACATCCAGGGCTTGTCACTATTAGCACTCTTTGAGCTCTTGGTGGACGACGCCGTGTGGCAGTTAATGGTGGACCAGACTAACCTTTACGCCACCCAGTTCACGGCCGCCACGCGGCTCAAGAAGAAGGCTCGCGCCAAGCAGTGGGAGCCAGTGACCAAGGAGGAGATGAAGAAGTTTGTCGGCGTCCTCATCTTGATGGGCACCTCCCTACCCTCTCGGCCTACTGGTCTAAGGGGGACTTGTACGGGGTTCAGCTCATCAAGAGTACCATGTCGCGGGACCGCTTCCTCCTAATCCTGCGGTTGTGGCACTTCGCGGACAACACGGCTGCTCCGGGTGGCGACCGGCTCAGCAAAGTGCGCACTCTCCTGGACATCCTGAACGCCAATTCCAGGAAGGTGCTCACGGCGGGGCGACGTCATCGACGAGTCGATGATTCCGTGGCGCGGGCGCCTCGTGTTCCGGCAGTACATCCCGTCGAAATCTCACAAGTACGGGATGAAGGTGCTCAAACTGTGCCTATTGACCGGCTTCACCCTGTCCTTGGAGATTGACTCGGGGCGCGCTGACCGGGACGCGGGCCTCGGCCTGGCGGAGGCTGTCGTCAAGCGGCTTGTGGACCACCTCCTGGACAGCGGGCGCGTCGTCTGGGCAGACAACTTTTACACGTCGCTCTCCCTGGCCGAGTCTCTTGTGGCAAGGAACACCCACTACTGCGGCACCCTGCGACCCAACAGGAGGGGCTTGCCCAAGGAGGTGACTGCGGAGAAAATCAAGAGGGGAGAGGTCATCGGCAGGATGAAAAACGACATCAAGGTCATCCAGTGGGTGGACAAGCGGCCGGTCTTCATGCTGTCGACGCTTCCCGGCCATGGAACCGCCCTGGAGGACGTCGGCAGGGCCAGGCGAACCGGCGAGGTTGTCTGGAAGCCACGCTGTGTCGCAGAGTACAACCGGTGTAAGGAAGGGGTCGACATCAGCGATCAGTTCTCCAGCTACTATTCAAGCCTGCGAAAAACATTACGGTGGTACAAGAAGGTGGCTGCAAAACTAATCGCTGGAACGGCCCTGGTCAACACCTGGGTGCTGCACTGCGACCAGCAAGGCAAGTCGCTGTCGCTGCTCGAGTTCCGGGAGGCAGTGGCCCGGCAGCTCATCGGCGGGGAGGACGCCGTCCTCATGTCACCGCCTCCAGCCCCGACTGGTCCACGTCTGGCGCACTCGATCGCTAAGCACGACGGGCCCAGCAGGATGACTCGTCAGCGGTGCAAGAAGTGCTGTGAGTTCCATCGGTCTGCGGGCGAAACACGGGATAAGGCTCGGTCTTTGATTAAAAGAACCTCCCACTATTGCATGGACTGTCCTGAAACGCTTTCCATGTGCCTGGAGTGCTTCAACCGCGTTCACAGAAGGATGTAGTCAACCTTTTTTATTCATTGTTGCCATAATGTTTTAGTCATTTTTTTTTAACTTTTGGTGACTGGAAGTTCGATTTGGAGAAAAATAAATCTAAAGAGACTTGCGTTGCCATTAAAATATGTATTTGAGTGGGAGACATAAACTTAGATTGTATTCAGTATTCATCACCTTTTTTAGACTGTGGGTTATTTTTGGCTGAGCGATAGCGAAGCCCTTACCCCACTGGCCCAAAAATGTTTTGTCTGTTTGTCTGTCTGTCTGTGTGCGTGTCTGTCTGTCCGCGCGATTTCTCGAGAACGGTTCATCGTAGAGGGCTCAAATTTAAACCACAATCTCCTTGCATCATACCGGAGTCAACCTCACCTCGGGGGCATCCTACCTCAGGTGCTGCTGCAGGTGCCGGTTGACAAACCATGGCCTTCTTGTGCAAGAACTGGAACAGGGCGGCTAACTTCTAAATCGTGCCGATTTTCAAACATGAACATGGCGACCTACCCCTTCTAAAATCACCCAAAGACCCAAGTCAAGATGGCGAAATCGACCCCAGGTGCTGCTGCAGGTGCTAGTGGTCAAAACAAGGCCTTCTTGGGCAGGAGCAGGAACAAATAGAAAAACTGCTAAACAAGCTGTATTTTGAGCTTAAAGATCGGAACCGACCTCGCTCAAAATACTCTCAGAACTTCAATTACAATGCCGAAAAGGAACCCAGGTGCTGCTGCAGGTGCGGGTTGGCAAAACTGGGCCTTCTTGTGCGGGAACTGGAACAGGAGGGTTAACTTCTAAATCGAGCCGTGTTCCTTACTTGAACATGGCGACCAACCCCTTCTAAAATCACCCCACGACCCTAGTCAAGATGGCGAAATGGACCCTAGGTGCTGCTGCAGGTGTTAGTGGTCAAAACAAGGCCTTCTTGGGCAGGAGCAGGAACAAATAGAAGAACTGCTAAACAAGCTGTATTTTGGGCTTAAAGATCGGAACCGACCCCGCTTCAAATACACTCAGAACTTCAATTACAATGCCGAAAAGGACCCCAGGTGCTGCTGCAGGTGCCGGTTGGCAAAACAGGGCCTTCTTGGGCACAAACTGGAAGATGTGGGCAAACTTTTAAATCGTGCAGAATTTTAAACTTCAACATGGCCACCGCTTCCATCTAAAGTCACCCCAAGACTCCATTCAACATGCCGAAATTAGCCCCAGGTGATGCTGCAGGTGCTAGCGGTCAAAACAGGACCTTCTTGGGCAGGAACTGGAACGGGGGTCAGATTGTAAATCGTGCAGAATAAAAAACTTAAACATGGCGAATGACCCCCCTAAAATCACCCCAAGACTCCATTCAACATGCCGAAAGCAACCTCAGGTGCTGCTGCAGGTGCTAGGGGTCAAAACAGGGCCTTCTTGGGCAGGAACTGGAACGGGGTGCCAAATTCTAAATCGTGCAGAAAATCAAACTTAAACATGGCGACCGACCCCTCTTAAATCACACTAAGACCCCATTCAAAATGCCAAATTTGACCTTAAGGTACTGCTGCAGGTGCTAGGGGCCAAAACAGGGCATTCTTGAGCAGGAGCAGGAACAAAAGGAAAAACTGCTAATAAAAGCAGTATTTGAAACTTAAAGATGGGAACCGATAACGCTTAAAATACACTCAGGACCTCAATCACAATCCTGAAGAAAACCCCAGGTGCTGCTGATGGTGCCAGTTGTCAAAGCAGGGCCTTCTTGGACCGGAACCGGTTAGGCTAGGGTAGGTTAGGTTTGAGCAGCATTGAGTAGCAGAGAAGTCCACAATGGGTAAGGGAAGTTGGAGTAGGTTAGTTTAGAGTAGGGTAGGCTAGGTTAGAGTAGGGAAGGGTAGGTTAGGAAGTCCAGAATGAGTAGGGGAAGTTGGAGTAGGCTAGGTCAGGGTAGGGTAGGTTAGTTTAGAGTAGGGTAGGCTAGGTTAGAGTAGGGAAGGGTAGGTAAGGATGAAGTAGGCTAGGGTAGGTTGAGCACGATTAAGTACGGTAGAGAAGCTCACAAAACTGTAGGAGTAGGTACGTCCAGCGGTAAGGTTAGAAGCATAGCGCCCCTTGCGCCTCAAGACCGGCGCCCGCAGGGCGCCGTACTGACTAATTAGCCCCGCAGGGTCCCACACGCCCGGTGACACCTGCCGGCAGGCCAAGGTAGGTGTACGCCAGGCGTGGAGGGGCGGAACAGTGGTTCGCGGTGAGCGAAGCCTGTTACGCCACGACGCGGTCTGGCGTACGCCTACCTTGTAAATAAATTTACGCCAAAAGGAAGGTGGGTACGATGTGGAGTGGGTATGGAGTGTAAGGTCACAAAGCACAGGACATGTCTTTTCTGCACAAACAGGGAAGGCCAGGGAAGGCCGCCATGACAACACAGACGAAGGACACAACGCGCAGGCGCGTTATGTAGCGGGTACCAACTGTCGGGACCCGAAATCCTCTACAGTTCTCCGAAGTTGGTAGCGCCATTTATTTGGTTGGACTCAAGTAAGATGTCAGAGATGGTGTGTTGATAATGATATTTAGCCACCACAGCCGAGCGAATGTGCCTAGGACACTTCTGTTGTTCGGTTTCCGAACTAAGAATACACACTAGCGTTCCTCCTGGCCGTGGGCGGAACTACGACGCCAAAGATGGTTGTGTTGATGACGACACCTAGCGGCTACATTTGTAACCATGTGACCACACCCCTAGTGGCCGGTTTCCGAACTAAGACCACGCACCCACTAGCGTTCCTACCGGTTGTGGACGAAACTAAGATGGGGGAATGCCGTGGAAGAAGAGTTTTTTTCCTGGCATAAAATTCGAGGAAATTGAATGGTATAAAAATGAAGTAGATGTGTAAAGAACGAGCACCATTTACACCATTTTTAATGGTTCATTGTCTTCTTGTTTTGTGATGTACTAAGTTCCTCTTTAAAATTTGTAATTTTGACAATTTTCATTACGAATAAGGTTAGTTTACAATTTTAGTGTGAGATTGCACTCTTAAAAATGTTAAGAATTTTTATATAATTTTATAATTTTGATATCTGTTTATATTTATTTACTGTTCAAAAGCTTTGGCCCAAAAAAACAAAAGAATTTGTTTTGTATTTGTATTTCTTATAGGTACGAGAAAAAAATGTTTGAAATACAGATATGACTCATCTAACTCCCCTAAAAAAAAAACAAAAAAAAAAACAAGGCGCTGTTGCGATACATGTACGAGCTGCTGTTAAAACATGGCGTTGTCTACATGGTGGACAACACCGCAGATGCTGATTATATTTTCAGTATATGCGTCGTTGGCCACCATGTGGACAACACTAAAGTTACGATGGGAGCCTGTACTCTCATATACCCAAAGGTACTTCACACCAAAAATTACAGCAATTAGACGATATTTCGCCTCATGGCGCACGCCGCACGCAGGGGGTATTTCCTTAAAAATGCCGCCGCACCAGGGATGGGCTCGGGTGTTGTCCACATGGTAAACAACGCCGCAGTAAACGTTTAATGACTCAGTAGAAGTTAGTGGAGGGCATTCTCAGGAGGGTACTGCACGAGAATTAGACATTCGTTATAGCTGAGATGCTGACAAGCCATGTAGCAATGGCGCTGATGCCTCCATTCCTAGTGATGACTGCCTATTAGCTGAGAAGAGTTCTGATGATGAATGGTTCGATGCTCTTGACTTTGGAAGTTTTAGATTTGATTGTGACATGTGCATTAACTGTGTATGTGTTAATTGTGTAACTTGCACCCACAAAGACAATGGTCACTGTGTGCATTGTGACCAATGTGGCATTGATTCAGACGTAGATTATCTAAGTGATGGTGGAAGTGTTGTTGAGAGTGACAAGTGACAGCGATGGTGACTTCATAGAACCAGTCGAGACGCATCCAACTGGTCCAGCTTTTCAACTGGTCCAGCCCGACAACTGGTCCAGCCCGACAACTGGTCCAGCACGACAACTGGTCCAGCCCTTGTGTCCCTTACTTTGTGCCGACAACTGGTCCAGCTTTTAAACTGGTCCAGTGAACTAGCGCGCGAGGCAAGGCGACAAGTGGTCCAGCCCGACAACTGGGCCAGCCCGACAACTGGGCCAGCTTTTAAACTGGTCCAGCGAACTAGCGCGCGAGGCAAGGCGACAAGTGGTCCAGCCCGACAACTGGGCCAGCCCGACAACTGGACCAGCTTTTAAACTGGTCCAGCGAACTAGCGCGCGAGGCAAGGCGACAAGTGGTCCAGCCCGACAACTGGGCCAGCCCGACAACTGGTCCAGCCCGACAACTGGTCCAGCCCGACAACTGGTCCAGTGCGCGCCAAAACGCGCTCCCTCTGCCATCTCTTCGACGAAGCTGCCGCTAGCCTCACACCATGCCCTCTGCCGCGAAAAGGCTCGGTAATCTCAATGCGAAAAAGAGTAAACGCGCCTGCTGGCATACTAAGGAACGATGAACGCGGACCACACATCAAAACATGTTCCGCTTGTTTCCTGGCGCTGTGTTCGAAGTCGACAAGACGATATGGGAGATGGAATTATGCAATGGCGTCGCGGGCTCGGAAGCGTAATGTTTTTATGTATCAAAAATCATTTTCCTGCTTTTCGCCGTCCGTCCCCGACTTGCATCAGACGTCGAGCTGCAAGTTAATCAGGTGAGGACACATAACCTCCGTCTTCTGCTTGTATACATGTCAGCATTCCATATTTATCCACTGCCTTTCGACGTCATTGCTGTTCGACTTGGTTTGTTTCCTCAATATCAAATTTCTGAGTGACCCACATCTGGAAGGCCAATCCAAATCAAGCTGTACTGTTCATGTGGTCTCCTTAAACCGGACCCTCCATCTACTTTGATGTATTTTCTCCTACCGTATTTTCCCCGTCCCTAACGCAACTGGCCCTGTTCATTGGCCAGATTACTGACCCGAACGTCTTTGGATGTCAATTCGAATTGAAACTGAGTTTGTCAAGCAGTGAAATCTCTGACGATAATTGCCTTGTTCCAGCCACAACCATAGTGCAGTACTGGTGATCACTATTACTGAACTATTACTGAAGAGGAGGCTAAAGCAGACTGACTGAGTGTAGCAGGTATGTGTGAATGTATGCAAGAAAAGTGATTGAAGGCTATGCTCAAAAAGGCCAAAGTATCAAAACAAATCAGTTATACTCATCAATGTTTCCTTCTCTGTTTCTAGATGTCGCAGACGGCATCACTTAGTTAACATGGGTGCTGTGTTCTGTGTCTGGTACACAAGAATAGGACGATGACAGGACTCAGGTCTGTAATATTACATTTTTTATTGTTTATTACTTGGTACAGACTTAAAGTAAAATGTTAGTCGAATCGTCTGTTTTTTAATAGTTCAAGTTATAACTTCCAAGATTGCATAGACACGTCATCAGTCATAACCCTTCTCATTTTAATATTGATTATTAATAGCTCTCTATATTCTGAATTTAACCTTAGTCTCAGACAGTGTGTACAGCAGTATTCTTTGAAGCAAGAATTACATATACAGTTCATTTAATCATTGTGTGTCTATATTGTAGGCTGGTGTCGAGGTGACAGAAGGCTCCAGTCCAATGACGTGTCAGAAGAAGGCATGGGAATGAGTATGATTCTTGTTGCAGAGCATCGTGAAAACTACAGTGTGAGGTATGTATGAGAGTGTTGATGAGTTGTGGATGCAGTAGTATAATTCTGTGCAGAATGACATGAATTTTTTGTTCATAAACTCTGGCATCAAGGGAAATGGAAATTTAAAGTTGAATGTTTTCAGAATGTTGTCATTGTAATCATTTAGTAGTGCACGGCATGCATAGCTTTTCTATAGTTATTTAAACATTTATGTGGTAAATGTGGGGGAGGCAAAATTTAGGAAGCATGACCATGTGACAATCTTATTTTGTGTCATCAATCCAGATGTTTCCTTAATGGTGATAGCGAACCAGTCTCATGAAAGCCTTAATGATATTTCCCTTTTTTTCCCCAGGCAACTTAATGAAGTATAGTAACGGTAATCACTAATTATGGACATTATGATGGACCATGCAGTCTGGCTGAGCACTTCAAACGTTGGCAGGTATGTGTCAATATATGAATTGTATGTATGTTATTATAGTCTAAGTCAAAACAGTTCCACGGGTACATACAGAAACCTGGTCAGCCATCACCTTCCTCATTTTGAAATATTGTTTCTTATCATTCTGAACTTTGAATTGAACCTCATTATCTGTCAGTGCAAACAAATATTTCCTGTGATGATATTTCCTCATTTTATTTTACCTATGTATTTGTTGTTTACAGGCTGGTGTTGAGGTGACAGAAGTCTCCAGCTCTATGACGTGTCACAAGAAGGGATGGGAACCAAAACGATTCTTGTCACAGCATCTTCTTGAAAATTGCAGTGTAAGGCAGAGGAGTGTACAGGATTAGCGGAAACTGTAGTGCATTATTCTGTATAGCTTTTCCATCAGGTTGTTGTGACAAGTTTGGGTATTTATCCTTTATGATTTGTACTTCTCAAAAGTTAAAAATGTTCCTCTGTGCTCTTCATTACACAACACCGCTGCAGGTTTTAAATATTTAGAGGTATGCATATTTAAATAATGCATAACAACAGCATGATTATATGTCTTGTAATGAAATTGTCAGAATGGTCAGTGTTGACTGGACTTGACCACTCGTAAGTTGTGTGCTGCAGCAAACAAGTCAAGGTGTGATAGTTTACCTGTCATACTAGATACTTTTGGTTATGAATTTCTGTTCATGTGCCTAACAACTTTTTCTGTCTGGAGACAAAGCGTCAAAAAAACCTTTCTTCAGAAGGTGGCGTCATCTTTATAGATGTGGTAATTACAGATACACAGAGCTACACCTAAGACATCTAGTACATATAGAGTTGAAAGTTTGCATACTTTGGGTATCTGCATTATTTAGTGATATGTGGCATCATAAAAATTAATAATAATTAGTTATTATTGTGGTGTGTGGAGATTCTTCAAAAAATTTGAGTCAACCAAGTGTCATCAATGGATTATTTGGGTGTGCCCTCTGTGGCAACAGTGATTTACTTTCTTGTGTTTGGTATGCATGAGCTTGGGATGTGTACGCAGACCAATTGCGCAGCTTTCGAAACATCTTCTGAGGGCCGCGCGGAAGGCAATCTGCGCTGTGTGATCCTACCAAATGGTCGAGACATATCGTCAGCGAAAGCTAAGCCTCCAAATTTTTGACGTCGGCTCGTGGCTGACGCCATGGCGAAGATACTCTTTGATGCGGTTCTCCTCATACTGGATCCACTTTTATGATTCTTCGTAACTTCTTATTTCCGGTTCGGCCCTTCTCCGGAATACACTATTATCATTGGAAGTGCCTGTTATGTACGAACAGACCCATCTCACCACCGGGGCTTTCCCTGGTATCAGAGACTCCCATAGAAATCTCTGCATTAGCCAAAGAAGCGATGAATCAGCCCCCCCCCAAAAAAAAAATAATAATAATAATAATAATAATAACTTGGCAAAGGGAGAGGGGGAGGTGCTCAGGGGAGCTAATAAGAATGATGCCCTCATCTCCGATATTCTACCGACAAGTCGCGTTGAACCGCGAAAACATTGTTCGGGATTCAATGTGGGGACCCTGCGCTGCACGTGTGCAAATTAAGACGACTTCCTCGCACTGACGGGCGCAGTTGTGACGGCCCGGATCAGGTGATTTACGACTTGGCTCATCGCCGCTGCGCTGCAGCGGTGCACCAAAGGCCGCACAACTACACAATAGCGCCGGAGCAACACATGGGCGCCGCCATTCGTTCCGCTAGTGCTGCCGCTTCATGCCCAGCCAGCCACGATAAACAAACAACAGAAGACTTGTCCAAACCTGCGCGACTATGTACTAGCTATTTGAGCGCGACATCTACTGGGGATCGTATTTAGCAGTCCAAACCTTTTGGCAGAGTCCACCTAGTAGACCAAGAGAGTTCAAGTTTGAGTAATGTACCGAGGTGTTGAACCATCTCCTCGACCGGGACAGATTCCCCCAGTGCCACGCCACCGGGCGGCGGCGGTCCCGAACGCATGGGCACCGGGACTGGGGGGGGGGGGGGGGGGGGGGGGCACGGGGGCATTGTCGGTGTCGCAGTCACTTCCCGGAGAAGTGTAGTGTGTCGACCTTTGCGGCTGGGCTGGCATCACTTGTAATAAGGATTTCCAGTGAGACTTGAAAACGGAAGCTGAAGAAGAAATTCACTTCCAGACCATAAACAATCGAGAGCAGGTATGAGAAATCTTGACCGCGCTAGACATAGCACCTTACCTATAAATTCACTCAAAAAGTCATTCAAATTACTCGTACCCGCATTAAACGTTCCTGACCTAGAGGCGTATTTGTCGTGAACTTCCGTTTCCAAGTCTCATTGGAAACACGATCCCTCCCCCCCCCCCTGTTTGGTGCTAAAAACGGCTCTCCTACTGTCTGAAGTCAACCCTTCAGGATCCAGGAGGGAAAGGCTGCCGTACTGGCGGTGTTCGGCTGGCGCAGCTGGCGCCACAAACGGGAGTGAGACGCTTAATTAATGCCTGGCATCAATGAGTTCAGTGTTTCTGCATGCTGCCGCCTTGCTTAAACTGATCCGCCGATGGGGGCCCAATGATACCCGTTCAGTGGGCCCCAGTGGGCTCTCCAATTCCTCCCCACCTGGTCCAGTCCGCCCCCTCCCTGAGGGACTCCCTCAGAGGAAGGACGAGCAGTGGTGGGAGTAATAGGGCGGCGAGAACAACGAGCGAAGGGCAAGGTAGTCCTGTCCAGCACGGTTCTCCACACCGTGATCCCAGTTAGTCTGCTCCTGCCTCTCCTGCTCTCCGTTCGCATGCAGCACCGAGGTTCGCATCCATCTATCTTCCGTGCCTCGTCCCATCACCGAGCTATCAGACCACAGGTTTCGTCAAGTTGTGCTGAAAATGACTTCTCTTGCTGAGAAAAGGTAAGCAAACAGTGTGCGTCGATGCAACAAGGACTTTTTACTATCGGTGGATTTGTGCAGAAATTTGTTTTTAAAAGATCATTATTCACTTTACGATGTAAAAAGTAGAGTACTACTGGTTATTGATCAGCCCAGGAGTGCTATAGACCTCCTGCAGAAACTAGTAGTCTCATATCCGTTCGCTCCTAGGGCTTCGTACGTGCCAAAATATTGTAAAAGTTGGTTCCATGAACGCCGGGAGGGTAGGCAAGTATTTGGCGCGGGGAGCGGTAGTGGTGGCCTACCCGCCCGGCGCTTATGAGGACAATTGGGACAGGTTGATTGGGGTATGGTATTTGTCGAAACCAACCAAGGTCCGAACACGTAATTTCCGTATATGTCCACAAATTTCTGAGCTTTTTAAGGACATGCCAAAGACTCCGCTGACAAATTTTAGGCAAGAGATAAGCACTTATCTCTTGGTTTAGATTTTGCAAAACTTGAATTTTGGAGTCTAAATTTGGAGTCTTAAATTGTATGAACTCCTTACGAGGATTTACCAGTCTTAAATTGTTCAATATTTTTCAAAATTCATTGAGATTCAGGGGCTTGGGCATGCCCTTCAATAAGTTAAGGAATTTGAGGCCAAATCCGAAAAGTACAGGTTCGGGCCTTGCATTGTTTTAGCAGAACATCCTGTTTTTTGTTTTGTGACATTTTTTAAAGGGTTGTATCATTGTCACTTCAAAGATTTACATGCACGCTTTCAGATTTTTTCAAACAAAAGATTTAACTTAAGATTTTACTTGCAATGTTTTTCTTTTGTTTTTGTTGTTTTTTGCAGACAAATCATTTCAATAGATATTTCATTTTGCAAATGTATTATTAGAAACTCCTGATTTATTCAGGCTGTATATTTCCTTGTCAGGCCTAATCTTTTCTAATGTTCACAGGTTGTTAAAAGAAGCAGCTGAATTTTCAGAGGGCGGGAACAAATACTATTTGTGAGAAACAGCAACATTCGATTTAATACTTAGTAATACGCTAGAAATGGCCTTATAAAATTATTTTTTTGTTTGCAGTGCAGCCCCTGATGAACAAGATATATTCAAATGGCATGCTTCAATAAGTGGACCAGAATGTTCTCCATATAGTGGTGGAACTTTCTACCTGAAAATTGAATTCCCACACACCTACCCAATGGCACCACCAAAGGTACTTATCCAAATTTGTTAATATGTCGGTGGCTGTTGTGATTTTGAACTTCATATCGTTATTTATCTTGTAACAAAGTCTTTTCTAAGATGGCACCTGTTCTGGAGGGAATTTTAGTACTCCTGCATTTGAATCTTCCAAATCTGAAGTGAACTGGAGTGAAGGAAGTTTGGCCTTTCTACAAAAGTTCTTCTCATTTCTTGGAGTTTCAAACTGGGAGTGGAGGAAAAATATCTCTTAATATTCCAAACCAGAAAATTTTTATTCTGTTCCAGGTAACATTTAAAACAAGAATTTTTCATTGCAATATCAATACCATAGGAAACATTTGCTTAAATGTGTTGAAACCAGCAAATGAGAAAGATGGAGGCTGGAGACCTGCAATGGGACTGGAGACAGTACTTCTGTCACTGCGAGTTCTGCTATCAGAACCAAACCCCTGTAAGTGCATGTAATCACATTTATAGAATTGAGTGTGATGCAAAATTATCATTTAAAAGTTATCACTAAAGGTGCCTGATAAGATTTGCCGCATTGGCATGCATTTGGCTCGCAGTCTGTAGAAGAGACATATTCTCAGCTTTTACGGGGTCTCCCCATACTTTGAATGCTTCCATAATATTTTTAATCCATTAAGATAACATAGAGGTATTAGGCATGGGAATCCTGTGGGACCTTTTCAATGTGGTACAGTATATGCCTTTGTGTAAACAACAACAATAAACAATGTTATTTCCAAGTATATCTCAAAACATAACATAATAATTTGGACTCATTTCGAGTAAGTTAGCACCTCTTTATATCCTTAAATTTGGTGCTACAAACCATCTTGTGCACCACAAGGGTTTGCGACACATAATTATTCTGATAATTCCCAAGACCTCTCGGAAGCAGTTGGATATTGGGGCTAGCCCAAAACCAGTAGAAATTGTTCCACGTTAGTTCTAATAAATCAGAGAAGGTTTTCTGTATGTCTGAAACTCTGTGACATCACAAGCAGACTGGATTATTGTATATGGATATATCATGCAGTTTGTGAGCAAATTCTTAACATCTTAGGTGTGACACTGCCAGTTGTGTACTGGACTTTCACTCTCTTGCCAAACCATAGAAGACATGAGAAAATCCCAGGAAAATTTATTGGATGAAGTGAAATTTCTTGTGTTTTCTGAAGTGAGGCAGTTTAGATATATAGTGCTAAAATTGTGATTAGACACTAACATGAAACTGTAATTTCTTGTTTCAGATGATCCCTTGATGCAATCAGTGGCACAACTGTGTATAGAAGACAGACAAGAACATGACAGAAGAGCCAGACTGTGGACGGAGAGATTTGCTAAAGACTCATAACTCGTGCCTTGGTAGGGCTTGGAAATCATCCATTGGGTTTGGCATAAAAAGTTAACATGTTGCAATATATACCTTTAAGTAATGTTTTATTAACGTTTCCACTGTACCACCTTTCACTATGACACAAAATAAATGAAAAGTGATGTAACTCTTAGTTACACAGTAATTTGCATAACAAAAGAAAAATCCCCCAAAACAACATCGACATTAACACACAAATCAAAGTGGGAATAATAAACCCTACACATTCCTGAATCATATTTCATCCACATATACTGAGAGAAATGAGTCTTCGTCCAGAACCATTAATTAAGAAGTATCTATTAAAATTCTGACATTGTAAGCAAATAGATCTCTTATTATTCAAGTGCGGTGGCATGCATTTAAAATATCAGCACAATTGATTGTGTAAAGGAACACAGCAGGTGTACTATTTTCCTTTCTCGCTGTACATAACAACTACAGAACATTTACGACTGACACTATTACGTTGACATATCTTTCCAGTACACATCCTCATCCATTTAAGGGGTCAACCTTCAGACAGTGCTCAGAATAAAGCGCCATTTCTGTTTCAACCACAACTGTGATGAGATGTGTTCTATTTGCTTTCCTGAAATCCTGTCTTTTATCTATAACCATATACCACAATAATTCAGACACAAAGAACTATTACAACGGTCACAACAGAGAGACACCTAAGTAATCAATGACTGACAAAAATTTTGGTCACCTGGACAGTTACCACATACAATATTACATTTTGTCACAGCCCGTATTACCTACTAAAATTCACCTGAATTTATCAGACCTAGATTTGTTTCCTACACACACCTTACGAATGGTCAAGTCCAGTCAACACTGACCATTCTGACAATTTCATTATAAGACATATAATCATGCTGTTGTTATGCATTATTTAAATATGCATACCTCTAAATATTTCAAACCTGCAGCAGTGTTGTGTAATGAAGAGCACAGAGGAACATTTTTAACTTTTGAGAGGTACAAATCATAAAGGATAAATACCCAAACTTGTCACAACAACCTGATGGAAAAGCTATACAGAATAATGCACTACAGTTTCCGTTAATCCTGTACACTCCTCTGCCTTACACTGCAATTTTCAAGAAGATGCTGTGACAAGAATCGTTTTGGTTCCCATCCCTTCTTGTGACACGTCATAGAGCTGGAGACTTCTGTCACCTCAACACCAGCCTGTAAACAACAAATACATAGGTAAAATAAAATGAGGAAATATCATCACAGGAAATATTTGTTTGCACTGACAGATAATGAGGTTCAATTCAAAGTTCAGAATGATAAGAAACAATATTTCAAAATGAGAAAGGTGATGGCTGACCAGGTTTCTGTATGTAACCGTGGAACTGCTTTGACTTAGACTATAATAACATACATACAATTCATATATTGACACATACCTGCCAACGTTTGAAGTGCTCAGCCAGACTGCATGGTCCATCATAATGTCCATAATTAGTGATTACCGTTACTATACTTCATTAAGTTGCCTGGGGAAAAAAAGGGAAATATCATTAAGGCTTTCATGAGACTGGTTCGCTATTACCATTAAGGAAACATCTGGATTGATGACACAAAATAAGATTGTCACATGGTCATGCTTCCTAAATTTTGCCTCCCCACATTTACCACATAAATGTTTAAATAACTATAGAAAAGCTATGCATGCCGTGCACTACTAAATGATTACAATGACAACATTCTGAAAACATTCAACTTTAAATTTCCATTTCCCTTGATGCCAGAGTTTATGAACAAAAAATTCATGTCATTCTGCACAGAATTATACTACTGCATCCACAACTCATCAACACTCTCATACATACCTCACACTGTAGTTTTCACGATGCTCTGCAACAAGAATCATACTCATTCCCATGCCTTCTTCTGACACGTCATTGGACTGGAGCCTTCTGTCACCTCGACACCAGCCTACAATATAGACACACAATGATTAAATGAACTGTATATGTAATTCTTGCTTCAAAGAATACTGCTGTACACACTGCCTGAGCCTAAGGTTGTTTTCAGAATATAGGGAACGATCAATAATCAATATTAAAATGAGGAGGGTGATGACTGATGGGAGGTCTCTATGTAATCGTGGAACTGTTACAACTTGAACTATAAAAATTCAGAACAGACGATGGGACTAACACTTAATTTTAAATCTTTGGCAGGTGATGAACACATAAGGATTGCAATATTATAGATCTGAGTCCCTTCAACTCATCAACACTCTCATACATACCTCACACTGTAGTTTTCAAGATGCTCTGCGAGACGAATCATAGTCATTCCCATGCCTTCTTCTGACACGTCATTGAGCTGGAGCCTTCTGTCACCACGACATCAGCCTACAATATAGACACACAATGATTAAATGAACTGTATAATTTTTGCTTCAAAGAGTACTGCTGTGCACACTGTCTGAGACTAAGGTTAAATTCAGAATATAGAGAGCTATTAATAATCAATATTAAAATGAGAGGGGTTATGACTGATGACGTGTCTATGCAATCTTGGAAGTTATAACTTGAACTATTAAAAAACAGACGATTCGACTAACATTTTACTTTAAGTCTGTACCAAGTAATAAACAATAAAAAATGTAATATTACAGACCTGAGTCCTGTCATCGTCCTATTCTTGTGTACCAGACACAGAACACAGCACCCATGTTAACTAAGTGATGCCGTCTGCGACATCTAGAAACAGAGAAGGAAACATTGATGAGTATAACTGATTTGTTTTGATACTTTGGCCTTTTTGAGCATAGCCTTCAATCACTTTTCTTGCATACATTCACACATACCTGCTACACTCAGCCAGTCTGCTTTAGCCTCCTCTTCAGTAATAGTTCAGTAATAGTGATCACCAGTACTGCACTATGGTTGTGGCTGGAACAAGGCAATTATCGTCAGAGATTTCACTGCTTGACAAACTCAGTTTCAATTCGAATTGACATCCAAAGACGTTCGGGTCAGTAATCTGGCCAATGAACAGGGCCAGTTGCGTTAGGGACGGGGAAAATACGGTAGGAGAAAATACATCAAAGTAGATGGAGGGTCCGGTTTAAGGAGACCACATGAACAGTACAGCTTGATTTGGGTTGGCCTTCCAGATGTGGGTCACTCAGAAATTTGATATTGAGGAAACAAACCAAGGCGAACAGCAATGACGTCGAAAGGCAGTGGATAAATATGGAATGCTGACATGTATACAAGCAGAAGACGGAGGTTATGTGTCCTCACCTGATTAACTTGCAGCTCGACGTCTGATGCAAGTCGGGGACGGACGGCGAAAAGCAGGAAAATGATTTTTGATACATAAAAACATTACGCTTCCGAGCCCGCGACGCCATTGCATAATTCCATCTCCCATATCGTCTTGTCGACTTCGAACACAGCGCCAGGAAACAAGCGGAACATGTTTTGATGTGTGGTCCGCGTTCATCGTTCCTTAGTATGCCAGCAGGCGCGTTTACTCTTTTTCGCATTGAGATTACCGAGCCTTTTCGCGGCAGAGGGCATGGTGTGAGGCTAGCGGCAGCTTCGTCGAAGAGATGGCAGAGGGAGCGCGTTTTGGCGCGCACTGGACCAGTTGTCGGGCTGGACCAGTTGTCGGGCTGGACCAGTTGTCGGGCTGGCCCAGTTGTCGGGCTGGACCACTTGTCGCCTTGCCTCGCGCGCTAGTTCGCTGGACCAGTTTAAAAGCTGGCCCAGTTGTCGGGCTGGCCCAGTTGTCGGGCTGGACCACTTGTCGCCTTGCCTCGCGCGCTAGTTCGCTGGACCAGTTTAAAAGCTGGCCCAGTTGTCGGGCTGGCCCAGTTGTCGGGCTGGACCACTTGTCGCCTTGCCTCGCGCGCTAGTTCACTGGACCAGTTTAAAAGCTGGACCAGTTGTCGGCACAAAGTGAGGGACACAAGGGCTGGACCAGTTGTCGTGCTGGACCAGTTGTAGAGCTGGACCAGTTGTCGGGCTGGACCAGTTGGAGAGCTGGACCAGTTGACGCGCCCCCAACCAGTCGATGAGAAAGGAATATTTGATGAATTATGTGAACTAGTTGTAACTAAAACTTTAAACAAACCACTAGCTTGCTGCAATTTTTTAGAAAGTGGGGTTTTGGCACATTTCCGAAATGTTCCAAAACATTATTAAGAACACCAACATCTGCATACTTCAGGAAAGTGCCTCCAGGCTATTACTGGCATCATGGCCAAAGAGAAGAACTGCTGAAATATATTGCGATAACAAACTGTACTGAAGTTCACATTACCTTTAGTATTGATGGTTTACCCCTTGCTAAATCATCAGGTAGCTGCTTCTGGCCAATTTTAGGCTCTTTCAATGACTCTTTTATTGTCATTACAGTTGGTGTTTATTATGGTCCAAGTAAACCTGTAGATGCTAACTTGTTTTTGAAAGACTTCGTAGATGAAGTGGAGATTTTGTGTAGACATGGCATTAGCTATAATGGACGTGTAATTGCTGTTTTCTTATCTTGTGCTGTCTCTGATGCCCCACCAAAGGCATATCATGCATACTATGGCTGCACAAAGTGCACTCAAAAGGGACTTATGGTTGGAAGGAGGATGACTTACCCGTTGGATCCTCTCAGAACAGATTAAAGTTTTATTTTTCAAGAGCAGATAGGCTATCACGTTGGTACTTCAACTTTGACACACGTGTGAGTGCATAAACCGATTTTTCTCTGAAAGTGGCCCGTGAAGTGGAGAGTGTGAACGGAACCCTTGTGGTTCGTGTGTTCGACGATGAAGCTGTGGTTCAACCTAGAATTGAGGTCGTGGACCTCATATGTGATTCTGAGTGTGACAAAGCTGGCGCTGGCGTACCTGTGGACCCCGCTGAGCCGGACATGCTTCATGAAATGGGCCCTGCCTTGCCGGACGTGGGTGTCTTGCACGCCGACCTGGATCCACTTTTTGACATGGCCGGTGGGAACGGGAATTACATGGAATGACTTATTCAGCTAGCTTAACACTTAACACATGGAAATGCTAGCAATGCTTAATACTAATAGAGTAGCGTTTGGTCAATTTAAATAATACAACACATAATAATGCTAAATAATATTCAACAATAATAACTTGGCAAATACTTTAAAATTTGTTGATTTAGAACTTCTTACGCAGACTTCTCTTACTACACTCCGAGGTCTTGTGGTCTCTTGAGCCACACTCTTTACACCTCTTTTTATTTTTCTCCTTAGTAACCTTCTCTTCCTTGCCACCTACCTCTTCTACCTTTGCTACACACTCAACTACTGCTCTGTCTAACTCCTCTGTGACTTCGTTCATGCTTTCCCCTTTTCCTTTTTCCGTTTTAACTATACATGCTTTCTCCCAGTATTCTGCTATCATTCTATCCATTCTTTCTATCTCGTCATTAACCATCACTGCCTATTGCTGCTTGTTTTCTACCTTCTTAGTTTAAGTATCTAAGTCCACGTTCCTCGTTGCTCAGTTACTCTGGCTCTTCTGCTGCTGCTTCTTGCTTCCTTAATTCCTTTATTTCTTCTTCCTTCCTTTCTATGTATCATCTTTTCTACTTCCTCGAACTCCTCTTCCATCTAACTTCTCCCCTTAAACTTTAACTGACCACAAATCCTCTCCTTCCCACTGTCCCTCCATACTTCTCCACTTAATATCTTCCTTTTCTTGAATTGTTTCAGCACTCCTCCTTCGGGGGCGTCCATAAAGGATGTCCGGCTATTTTCAGGCAATTTCAGACATTTGTGTAAATATTTTGTATCTGGCTTTTAAAAAGGGTTAATTTTCCGACAGAGGGTGTGTTCAGAGTGGCTGTATGCATTTTCAAACATACGAAAGCATGTGGGAGACGCACCGGGTGGAAATAGCATTGTTTTGGCGGTATTGACGTGGACGTCCTTTTAAATACGACCCCTCTCCCCTCCACGTCCACCTATGGCTGGTTTGTAGGACCCCCCCCCCCCCTCCCCTCCCCCCTAAACACCCGGACATCCTTTATGGACGACCCCTGGGTGCGTTTGGCACTTCCACCGTATAATTGTTTTTATTCCTTACCGCTTGATTAACGCTGTTGCACTTCACGACTGATAATTTATCGTGTCTCACCCCACAGGCGATCCACAGAAAGGCCAGGAAACTGGGCATAGCCCACCTGTATGAAGAGTTCGATCCTGACAATCCGCAAAGAAATAGCCTGGCGCTGGTTTGCGTGCTCGGCTCATCGAAAGGGGCTATGATGTCATTTAGGCCGAGGCTGGAAAATTCAAGGAGTCCCCACTGTTTCCTAAGGTCATTCAGTGCCTGGTGTACTATGAAGCTCAATGGGTAAAAAACCCAGCAATCCCTCCAGAAGACCTCAGTGTCTCTGGAAGATATGTGTGGACGACGAGCGGAGAGGAATCTATTCAAAGAGTGTTTAATAGAATGTTCGGGAACCACGCTCATCCTCCGTTCTGGGTTTTTCACGGTAAATATATGACTTTCGTTAAAAATGTATCGTATGCTTCAGGTTAAACGCTTTCTGTGTATTCTTTAACATGTTGTCAACTAATTTAAACCGATTTCAGTAAGTATTGGTGCGCTTGTTCTCAACTTAGAGGTTATGTTCGGCGCCGGCAGCCGCTAGTCTGAAACGACCTTAACGCGCCACGCTCTGGCCGCGGTGCGGCCTCCGGCAGCCGGCCAATTTCGCACTTTTTGAGAGTTCTGGGCAGGGCACTACCCCTGACTGAGCAAGTACTGAATTAGGTAACCTATTTACTTTAATACCCATTTCTGTTGTTGTAGAAAACAGTCCCAATTTATTTTCCGTTTTGAAAACCCTTTGGGCCAAGCTTTCTTATGTTCATGTATCAAAATAAATTGACATTAAAATTACGCATTTTAAAACAACCGACCCCCACCCCCCACACACACAAAAATAAAAATAAATAAATAATCAAATCCTGGCTACGCGCCTGGAAACTCAAAACTAGGACATGGTTTTAGAAGGAAAGGAGTGCACAAATTACAAGTAGCCCATTTTTGAAGCGCACGAATTGAGTAGGTCACGTTGAGCTACTTGTGGGTAAGCCCGCGTGATTTTATACTTACTCAGCTTTAAACCGTGCTAACGCCCATACCAGATGAGCACAAATTGAAATCTTCACACATTTCAAAAGCACTAATTGAGCACAATTTTTCTGACCTTTAGCACAATTTTTTGACGGCATCGTTGTAATTTGTGCTCACATGGGTAAGTGTAATTTCACCGAGGTTGGCCATCTTGGCCTGCCGGCGGCGTTTGCGGGGCCTTCGGCCCTCCGCCTCAAGCCTCTCTAGAAGTACCCGATAGCAGACGTACTTGTTACGATAAAAATCGTTAACCTGAGCCCGTCCCTGTGCGCGCCGCGATGAAAATACAGGGTGTTTCAGGTAAGATGACACAAAATGATAGGGTGGTTAGGGGACGCCTAGGGAATGTTTTTCACCAATTGACGTAGTGGGCGCAAATGCATATTAAGGGAGATAATTAGCGTTCTGTAGGTAGGGCGCCCTCCGTACAGGTAGGCAGCCGTTCGCGCACGCCTGTGCGGCTGGAGCGCTGCGCTGCCGGCCCGCCGCCGCGTCGTCTGCTTTGCTGTCGTTCTGTGACAGCAGACGAAAGTGTGAGCCGCTGTTCACCTGTCTGCGCTATGCGGAAGCTGCGCTGCCGGCTATGCAGCGACACACTGACCAGACCAGCAGCTCCTGTGATTGATTCACCCCTTGTTCTTGTTCTCGTTGACGAATTTAGATTTTTGTTTATTGTTTCCTGTTGACGTTTCGTTAATGTTTGCAATTTTGTTTATTCTGTCGTCATTAAATGACAAAGTAAAGCTTGAAAACTGAGTCTTGACTGCCCCGATGCCGAACGACAGCAAGCAGACGCCGCGGCGTTGCGTCGGTGCGTTGCCAGCCGGCCCGCAGCGCAGCTACGCAACGCGCCGCAGGGCCGGAAGCGCAGCGCTCCAACGCACAGGCGCGTGCGAACGGCTGCCTACCTTTAGGGGCATCCATATACCACGTGACCCAAAATAGGCCACTTTTAGACCCCCCCCCCCTCCCCCTGCGTGACCTGGCTAACCTAACCTTCCCAAGTATTTAATATAGTAGCGTGACCTGGGGCTGACCCCCCCCCCTCCCGTGGTTTATGGATGCCCCCTCCCCCGAAGTAGGTCACGTGGTTTATGGATGCCCCCTTACGGAGCGCGCCCTAACTACAAGATGCTAATTATCTCCCTTAATATGCATTCGCGCCCACTATGTCACTCGGTGAAAAATCATCCCCTAGGCGTCCCCCTATCCACCGTATCATTTTGTCCCACCTTACCTGAAACACTCTGTACTTTCAGCGCGGCGGCCAACCCTAAGCTCAAAAAACAAAAACCGATATATTTTCATTACTCAAAAATGCGATTCAAATCGAAAATTGTTGCCACCGTCCGCTATTAACCGTAAAAAAAGGAGTTTATACTTCAAATTTGAAGTTTTTCTGTGACCGATAAGTCGGCGAAATTCAAGACATCCGCGGCTGTTCTCAAGACCCCCCTGCAAATTTCAAGACGTTGTCTTGGATTTCGGTGCAAATCCTAAGACAATGTCTTGAAACCGGCCGGATTTTCAAGACATTGCATTGAGATTTAGGCCGAAATCCAAGACGACGTCTTGAAACTCCGCGCCCGCGCCGCCAGCGAAAGCGCATGCGCACATCAAGGGGGAAGGACCACTTTTGCGCTCACGTTTTATTCGTTGCCGGCAACCACGTCAGCCACGAGCCGACTCAAAAATTTGGAGGCTTAGCTCTCGCTGGCGATATGTCACGACCATTTGGTAGGGTCAGACAGCGCCGGAGACGTGCATCCTCCCTCAGGCCGCGCGGGATAGTTCCGGCGCTGTCTGACCCTACCAAATGGTCGTGACATATCGTCATCGAGAGCTAAGCCTCCAAATTTTTGAGTCGTGGCTAACGGCGCGGCATGTGCTGCGTAATTTTCCATACCGTAGATTTCCGTATCCGCTTTTAGGGATTTCAAAATACCGGTAAGATTCAATCTTACGGTAAGATACGGAAAGATTGGTAAGTTACGGGTATTTTTGGTAATAATGAGAAAGATTGATTTACAGCGGGTATCTGTTAAAATAGTATGTGTTTCTACGTTTTTCCACGGAACAGTAGTCAATCAGAGTCAATCCTGGCAATTCTTGATGTGCTAGAACAATTCAGACGCTTCATCACTTGAAACATAGGTTTCTGTCAGAATAAGGGATTGTGTATGGCTACGGTTGTCTTCTAGCGAGAAGTCAGATAATTGCTTGAACATGCCAAAATAATAATGAAGGATGTGTTTTAGAGTAGATTCAGCCTTTGCAGTGACGGCAAGGACCAAGAAGTACCCTTTGCACCACTTGGAACAGCAAGCACAGCTAATTTTCAGAGTTTTGCAAGTCTGAATATTACCGAAAAATACCACTTTTTTCGAGGTCGGGTAATATTACCGTAAGTAAAGGTAACTTACCGAATCTTACCGGTAATATTACCGGCCTTTAAATCCCTATCCGCTTTAGTCTTCTTGTCGTCTTCTCGTTTCCGGTCAAGGTCTACTCCGGAATACCCTAATAGCTAAATCCGAATGCTGGCGGGCGACTCTTCGGTGCTTCGGCCACAACCGCGCCTTCTGATTGGTCGATGCCAGTGATGGCTCATGCGCACATCAAGGTTGGACGGACCACTTTTTCGCTCACGTTTCATTCGTTGATTCACTTTTGACTCGCGCTCACGTTCCATTCAGATGGACTTTTAAAATCAAAACGCACGCAACGAATAAAACGTGAGCGCAAAAGTAGTCCTTCCCCCTTGATGTGCGCATGCGCTGTCGCTGGCGGCGCGGAGTTTCAAGACGTCTTAGATTTCGGCCCAAATCTCAAGACAATGTCTTGAAACTGGCTGGCGGCCGGCCGGTGCCGGCCGGTTTCAAGACATTGCCTTGAGATTTGGGCCGAAATCTAAGACGATGTCTTGAAATTTGTAGGGGGATCTTGAGAACAGCCGCGGATGTCTTGAATTTCAAGACAACACTTTTACCGTGCATACGCCGCCCGGAAATCCGGCATAAGACTGACTATAGGCCCGGCTCCGACTCCTGCAGTTTCTAAAGAAATGTGCCGGGACGGGCTAAAAACGACCTGATACGTATATAGTACTACAATTATATTCCGATTTGGTGCCCGACATATCTTCCATATTTTGGCCAGATTATGTGAATCAGATTGATATCCTTTATTTTTTCCAAGGTGTGCGGAGCGGACGGCGTTAGGCATGTGTCCTGGACCGCTGGGACCTGCGAAACTTGAGCACGACGTAGCCGCACACCCAGCGGTTTTCGTTCCCGTCGAAAACGTCAACCGTGGCGTTCCACTCCTTGTCCTCGATAGGGTATGGCACCAGCTGCAGCTGCTTGTAGTCCAGCGATATGTTGGTGACTGCGTACTGTCCCTGCAACCGAGTGCTCGTCGGTAGTGTGCGGGAGCATCCCCATCACCCACATGCAAAGCTGCCCGTCTGTTTAAATTTCAGTGTGTCCGTTTATACGGCTCTTGACAACCTGTGGATTGCGGGACTTACGGCATCGAAAGGACATGAGTATCGAGGTTTGATGGATCCCACGAATGTGCTCCACAGCGTGTGCTTGGACTGCCAGATCCGGCAGGATTCTTTTCCAAACCGCCAAGTTGCGAAGTGCTCACAAGTTTTAGCAACATTGTGCGTGCAGTAGTCCAAGTTCACCGTAGCCTGTCGGGACACAAAAACGGGGCGAAATACAAAGGTAGCAATTTGAAGACTCGTTCCAAACAACTGCGTTCACAGGTTCAAACCCCAGCCGTGTTTTACGGCTGAGTCCCCGCAATCAGACCTGCGTTTGTAACAACCTAGGAAACGTTAAATCCTACCGACAACCTGGCAACGACATATCTCCGACCGAATTTTTGAATATCCCACGGAGTTTCTTGACTATGGTGCACATTATGGGTCTTAGTACTGACTGCATTACTGCTTCTCCTAGAAGGACGATTCCCTGAAGTGAAGATCTTAGCGTATGCAGACGATGCGGCATGCCTAGCCAAGTTAGGGTCACGAGCGGACCTAGAACGTCTCTGTGTCGACATTCTCCAAACAATTAGCACATTGTATAAGGAGGTGAAGCTGACACCCTCGGGCGAAAAGACATAAATAGTGGCGTTCGGACAGTCCCTGAAAAGAACCCCAGTGATGAAGCTGGATGGGGAACCAGTACAAGTCGTCAAGAACTTTACGTACCTGGGAGTAACCCTAGAGGAAAGCTGAGCCTGATAAACCACCTGAGGTACCAAACGAAAAAGACAGAGCGAGATTAATGAAGACAGCCCGCATGAGCCGGGAACATGAAATCGACCAAGGAACTTCAGAACCTACAAGGCCATCTATGGATCAATAGCTCTCTACGCGGCATCCGCCTTCAATCACGTCCTCAAGCAGGTCAAGATCAAAGAAATCCTAGGATATAGCCAACGGAGAGTACTGATACTGATAGCGATGGCCGAGTGCCAGAAAACGGCGTAAGGAGAAGCCATCCAAGCCGCAACCGCAACCCTGCCTTTGGACCTAGAGGCCACGAGAAGAGCGTCTAATTTCTGGCTAGAACGTGGCCAGAGAGAACAAGCAGAGTAAGTGCTGTCCCAAAGGTCTTCGGAAGTGGGTAAAGAGGAAGCAGAGGCCATATGGGAAGAGAAGTACAAGGCATATGAAAACCCAGCCCTCAAGGGGGCCTTCGAGACAATCGCAGAGAGACGAACAGCCAAGCACCCACGAAGCAGGGTCATGCAGGCCGAGAGAGCCAGCGGCCTTCCTCAAATAGCCAGTCTAAAATGAACCGATTCGCTCCGGGTTGGCTTCATTCAGAAGAGGAGTACGTTTTACATCGGTTAAGATATTTATCTTTCTGGTTAATTTATATCTAGTACGTAATATGGCCAGCACTTCGTCCCAAATGGTGAATCTTCGTGAAAACGCAGAATCGAAGACTAGGTTTGTGACGCTTATAACCCAGAAACGTCAAGTGAAAACTCATCTCTCTATGCATATTAGCAACTTCCAAGATACATATCCCGCGCTAATATCACAATTGCAGACCTAAAGCACACCTGGAATCATTGTTATTTTACGAACTATTGGCGTGAAATATCTACTCGCTACCGTACAGAACCAGCTTTGGCACGGTATCAACCCCCTGGCCACGCGGAGCCTCGTAACCATGTCAAAACCACCGCGGCGCGCAGTCTAATGGACCGGTTTACCGTGTGGCGGGTCGCCGGTTCGAATGTCAGAGCTTTGCGTTTTTATTAGGCACGGAGTTTCGTAGCGGATTGGACCTTTTTTTTAGGCACGGAGTGAAACGGAGTTGCCTTATAGTTTCGTCAGATTGGACTGTTGTTTTTTTTTTTTTTTTTTTTTTTTCTTGGAAGCATAGCCCTATATGGCCCTCTGACAGAAGTTTTTCAAACTCTCCATACTATCGAAGGGTACTCGCACAAGACACGGTGACGTGTTTTTACACTTCAAAAATATCACACACCGTTCAAAAACGAGTTTAAAAGTCGCCTTTCTCACTCCTTTCAATGGGGAAAGTAAGAGACAGAGCACCTCGTCAACAGGTACCACTAGTCCAAAATCAAAACGATCTAAAAAATCAAAAATCTGTCGAACAGAATTACGGACAATAGTCGTATTAAATAGTCTAGCGTGTTGTAACATTCAAAAAATAACATAGTGATCAGAAAAACCACTTCAAACTTCAGCTTGCTCTCTCCATCCAATTGTGATAGCAAGAGACAGAGCTACTGTTACAACGCCTCTAGACGAGCTATGCTCGACTCGTCAGCAGGCTGCATCAGCAACCTCTGCCTGACTCAGTATCATTCTGTCCTTGTCCAGAGCACAGCCAAATTGGACGTCCTTCTTTTTTGTTGCGTAGCCTTTGCCGGGTACCCATTGTCGATGTGGCGAGCCGAGCCGAGGCACGCCGAGGCCCCGCTAAAAGGGAGGCGACTCAAGAGTCAGGGCCGTTTGGGACCGGTGGTGGGGAATATCAATATTAGGTAATGACCGTGGACAGGCTAAACCAAAAGTTCGAGCGCTACGAAATGCTCCCGGAAGAGGACCTGACAATTAACCCATTTCAGTGGTGGCGCGCCTCTAAAGCTGGTTATGCACTTCTCTCCCGATTTGCACCTGATCATACCCGCTACCAGCGTTCCATCTGAACGTTTATTCAGTGGAGGCGGAGATGTGATCTTCGACACCCGAACATGCCTAACTGGAGAAAACGCAGAGATGCTCTAATTTGATGTTCCTGCAACGAGGCATATATGCCTGTCCCATAATTTGTATATGGCTGATGTTAACACAGAAATATTTTGATTCTTATTCTTGTCTTGAATGCCAGTTTCTTAATAATACACCATTGTAATGTCAGATTGTGTTTTTCACTGCTCTTCCCTGTCACTCATTTTTCGTTGATAATTCTATTATGTATAATACATTTCAGAATTTAGACCATCCGATAACATAATTGCACTGTGCGTTGCAATACAGTTATTTGCCAATACTCTAATATTATTTTTGCCACATTGGGATATTGAAAACCAATATTCCAATGTCAATATTGGAATATTGGGAAACAAATATTCCAATATCAATATTAGAATATTGAAGACCAATATTCCAATATTGGTATTGGACTCAATATTCAATCACCGATATTGATATTGGTCCTGTATTGGACATTTTGAAATATTGGTATTGATATTGAAACCTATAATACCGGCCAGCCCTAGGGACAACAGTGCGAGAGCCTTGCAGGAGGCTAGCGCTAGGCGGCCCGCGTATGAGAATGCAAGCGTTACACTGACCGCTACCTAGACGCCCTAGCTCTTCAACTACTCCCTCTCCCCCTCGAAGGAGATACAAACCACCCCGAACCACCCCAAAACTGAAACAAGGCTCAACCAAAATCCTGATTCCATGAATTTTAAAGAAAGAAAGCAAACAAAACCAGAAAAAAATATAAACTTAACTTCTATAACCACTCCCAAACCACTCCAAAACTGAAACAAGGCTCAACCAAAATCCTCATTCCATGAATTGAAAAATAAAGCAAACAAAACCAGAAAAAAATATAAACTCTACTTTTATAACCACCCCAAACCACCCCAAAACTAAAACAAGGCTCAAGCAAAATCCTCATTCCATGAATTAAAAAATAATACGAGAAGGCAAACAAAACCAAAAAGAACAAAATATAAACTTCCAAAACGTCTATTTTAAACAAACCCCGTGAAACTCCGGGCCTACCAGTATCTCACACAGTGGGATAGTATTTTTAGGCACGGAGTGAAACGGAGTTGCCTTATAGTTTCGTAGCGGATTGGACTTTTTTTTTTTTCTTGGAAGCATAGCCCCATATGGCCCTCTGACAGAAGTTTTTCAAACACTCCAGATTATCGAAGGGTACTCATACAAGACACGGTGACATGTTTTTACACTTCAAAAATATCACACACCGTTTAAAAACAAGTTTTAAAGTCGGCTTTCTCACTCCTTTCAATGGGGAAAGTAAGAGACAGAGCACCTCGTCAACAGGTACCACTAGTCCAAAATCAAAACGATCTAAAAAATCAAAAATCTGTCTAACAGAATTACGGACAATAGTCGTATTAAATGGTCTAGCGTGTTGTTACATTCAAAAAATATCATAGTGATCAGAAAAACCACTTCAAACTTCAGCTTGCTCTCTCCATCCAATGGTGATAGCAAGAGACAGAGCTACTGTTACAACGCCTCTAGACGAGCTATGCTCGACTCGTCAGCAGGCTGCATCAGCAACCTCTGCCTGACTCAGTATCATTCTGTCCTTCTCCAGAGCACAGCCAAATCGGACGTCCTTCTTTTTGTTGCGTAGCCTTTGCCGGGTACCCATTGTCGATGTGGCGAGCCGAGCCGAGGCACGCCGAGGCCCCGCTAAAAGGGAGGCGACTCAAGAGTCAGGACCGTTTGGGACCGGTGGTGGGGACAACAGTGCGAGAGCCTTGCAGGAGGCTACCGCTAGGCGGCCCGCGTATGAGAATGCAAGCGTTACACTGACCGCTACCTAGACGCCCTAGCTCTTCAACTACTCCTCTCCACCTCGAAGGAGATACAAACCACCCCGAACCACCCCAAAACTGAAACAAGGCTCAACCAAAATCCTGATTCCATGAATTGTAAAAAAAGAAAGCAAACAAAACCAGAACAAAATATAAACTTAACTTCTATAACCACCCCCAAACCAACCCAAAACTGAAAAAAGGCTCAAGCAAAATCCTCATTCCCTTAATTAAAAAATAAAAGAAGGCAAACAAAACCAAAAAGAACAAAATATAAACTTAACGTCTATTTTAACCAAACCCCGTGAAACTCCGGGCCTACCAGTATCTCACACAGTGGGATAGTATTTTTTCTTCAAATTTTGAGGATCAACTACTTTTTTAACGTAGAATCACGTGCGGTGGCAACAATTTCCGATTTGTATCGCATTTTTGATTATGAAAATTTGTCTGTTTTTGTTTTTGAGGTTAGGGTTGGCCGCCGCGCGCACACCATTACCATCGCGGCGCGCACAGGGACAGGCTCAGGTTAACGATTTTAATCGTTACAAATACATCTGCTATCGGACACTTCTAGGGAGACTTGAGGCGGGGGCCGAAGGCCCCGCAAACACCGCCGGCAAGCCAAGCTGGCCAAGTCCCCCTGTCAAACCGAGGTTGCCGGTGGAGCGCAGTGGAACTGGAACTGGCACCGCGGTTGACGGAAGGAACGGGCCAGCTTGGGAGTGAAACGGAGTTGCCTTATAGCTTCGTAGCGATTGGACCTTTTTTTTTCTTCTTGGAAGCATAGCCCTATATGGCCCTCTGACAGAAGTTTTTCAAACTCTCCAGATTATCGACGGGTACTCGTACAAGACACGCTGACGTGTTTTTACACTTCAAAAATATCACACACTGTTTAAAAACGAGTTTTAAAGTCGGCTTTCTCACTCCTTTCAATGGGGAAAGTAAGAGACAGAGCACCTCGTCAACAGGTACCACTAGTCCAAAATCAAAACGATCTAAAAAATCAAAAATCTGTCTAACAGAATTACGGACAATAGTCGTATTAAATAGTCTTGCGTGTAGTTACATTCAAAAAATATCATAGTGATCAGAAAAACCACTTCAAACTTCAGCTTGCTCTCTCCATCCAATGCCGATAGCAAGAGACAGAGCTACTGTTACAACGCCTCTAGACGTGCTATGCTCGACTCGTCAGCAGGCTGCATCAGCAACCTCTGCCTGACTCAGTATCATTCTGTCCTTCTCCAGAGCACAGCCAAATCGGACGTCCTTCTTTTTTGTTGCGTAGCCTTTGCCGGGTACCCATTGTCGATGTGGCGAGCCGAGCCGAGGCACGCCGAGGCCCCGCTAAAAGGGAGGCGACTCAAGAGTCAGGGCCGTTTGGGACCGGTGGTGGGGACAACAGTGCGAGAGCCTTGCAGGAGGCTACCGCTAGGCGGCCCGCGTATGAGAATGCAAGCGTTACACTGACCGCTACCTAGACGCCCTAGCTCTTCAACTACTCCCTCTCCCCCTCGAAGGAGATACAAACCACCCCGAACCACCCCAAAACTGAAACAAGGCTCAACCAAAATCCTGATTCCATGAATTTTAAAGAAAGAAAGCAAACAAAACCAGAACAAAATATAAACTTAACTTCTAGAACCACCCCAAAACCATTCCAAAACTGAAACAAGGCTCAAGCAGAATCCTCATTTCATTAATTAAAAAATAAAAGAAAGCAAACAAAACCAAAAAGAACAAAATATAAACTTAACGTCTATTTTAACCAAACCCCCGTGAAACTCCGGGCCTACCAGTATCTCACACAGTGGGATAGTATTTTTTTTATTTTTTCTTATACTTAAATTTCAAAGCCGTGATTAATTATTTATTATTAACACTCATCGTTCAGTCAACGAGGGCGACTCAGAGCTGTAAGCGCTGGAATTTTTTGAACCCGAGCGGAGCGAGGAGCTCTCTGCATCGACTATTCCGCTTTTTAGCCCGTCCCGACACGTTTCTTTTGAAACGGCTGGAGCCGGGCTTCAAATTTTGAGGATCAACTGCTTTTTTAACGTAGAATCACGTGCGGTGGCAACAATTTTCGATTTGTATCGCATTTTTGATTTATGAAAATTTGTCTGTTTTTGTTTTTGAAGGTTAGGGTTGGCCGCCGCGCGCACACCATTACCATCGTGGCGCGCACAGGGACGGGCTCAGGTTAACGATTCTAACCGTAACAAATACATCTGCTATCGGGCACTTCTAGGGAGACTTGAGGCGGGGGCCAAAGGCCCCCGCAAACGCCGCCGGCAGGCCAAGCTGGCCAAGTCCCCCTGTCAAACCGAGGTGCCGGTGGAGCGCAGCGGAACTGGCATCGAGGTTGACGGAAGGGACGGGCCAGCTTGTTTTTATTCTCCTCATAAGTGTCGTTGTTGCCACATTCTGCATTCAGTTTCATTTCACTATCGCTAGATGGCGCCACGAAAATGGGCGGAGCTATACCGTGGTTGTGCTCTGTGGTGCCAACTTTAGGAATTGATGTTCAGTCAAAAAATATTTAACACTGTTGTTCCTTCATTATACTTTACATCTTCTATATCATACGATGTATTTGAACCCTTGGTAACAAACTGGAAATTTAGAGAATGTAAATCATCTCAGCATTGCTGCTTGTTGTTTCAAAATGACATATTGGCATCGCACGGAGTAGGCGGAGAATCTAAAACTATTCTACCAATAATACTTCAAAAAAGAATTCCAGTTCATTAAACAAAAGCAGACGTAACCAATCTGCTACAGTCCACAATTAGGCATGTGATCACATCAAATTCGATTTATTTTAGACTCGTCCCTTGTTCAATGAGGAGGCCTAGTGTTTGCATTGGTCTGCGCTTTGGTTGGCGCCTCGCAACACGGCCGTGGCTTGTGATGGTCCGCCACGCGATTCCAAGTAACAATGTCGGTTTGGTCGCGCGGTCTAATAGAGCGGTTCACCGTGCGGCGGGTCGCCGGTTCGAATGTCAGAACATTCATTTTTTCCGTTTTAATTTTTTCTAAACTTAAATTTCGAAGTTGTGATTAACAATTTACTATGAACACTTATCGTTCAGTTAACGAGGGCGACTCAGTGCTGTAAGCGCTGGAATTTTTTATTCTTCTCCGCACACCCTGAACAAGTGTCGTTGCTATTGGTAACTCTTGTTTTTCATTTGAATTCTTTCGCATACCGCTCGATAGCGCCACAGACATGGGCGGAGGTGTGCTGCGGTTCTGCCAACTTTCAAAATGTATTTTCATTTTAAAAATACCAACCATCGTTGTTCCCACATTAAATATTACATCTTACCTATAATAGAATATAACTGAACACGTGGTAACTACTGCAGATTACCACAACCTACAACATCTCAACATCGCTGCTTCTTGTGTCAAGATGATACAATTAGCTTCGGATGGGGTGGAGGACCTAAAACAATTGCGTACAAATATAATTTTAAAAACAATTCCGATTATGTTAACAGAAGCAGACTTGAACAATCGCCTAAAACCAGAATTGGATGTTTGATCACATCATTTCCGATGAATCGTTCCTTGTTCAATGAAAAGGTCTATGCCACCAACTTGGCTGCCCAGGTAAAACGGATCTTTATTAAATTGTATATCTTTTTTATAAATCTTTATACAGGCCTTTATACAAATTTTATATATCTTTATAAGGACAGGCATATACACCTTTATATTCTATTATATAAACTGCATAAATATGTTGTAAAGAGCCTTTATAAAAATATGTATTGGTAGGTGATTGTATAAAATCATATATCGACTTGCATACAATGTGTTTACCTACCTTACATACATCGTTATAAAGATATTGTTGTGATGTAATTCTTTCATCGTGACGTAACCGTAAAGGTGCATTCAGACTCGTTTCGTTGGAAACGTAATCCATAAGACATGAGCCATCAGCCATGAAAATCAAAACAAACGACGTTCGTCGCAATCCTTATCTAGCCGCACAGAGGGGTCTTGGAACGCGGAAAACGCTTCGGAAACGCAAACTGCTAAGATAGAAAGTGATCCGTTGAGTCCTCCAGTGAAAATCTTTCGATTTTTACATTTGGCCATGTTTGTGCAAACTTTGTTAGGTTATGAGCGTCGTGATCCATCAGCCGAGTTCGCCTACTGCTGATGGCTGACGGCTGATGGAGATGGATCACGACGGTCATGACCTTGCTAAGTCTGCACCTACACGGCCAAATGTAAAAATGGAACGATTTTCACTGGGGGACTCAACGGGTCACTTTCTATTTTAGCATTTGGCGTTTCCCAAGCGTTTTCCACGTTTCAAGTCCCGTCTTCGCGGCTAGACAAGGATTGCGACGAATGTTGTTTATTTTGATTTTCATGGCTGATGGCTCATGGCTTACGTTTGCAACGAAACGAGTCTGAATGCACCTAAACTCTAGTTACAAGCAGAGGCAGACCGGTCGCCTTGCGCGTCGTCTGCCTGTAGTGCCGATCACGGCTGTACGCCTACGGACACCTCCCTGTGTGGAACGTCCTCTAGCGGCGGCGGAGGGAACTAGCATTCGCAGAGCGCGGTTCGCGCCGCGGGTCTACCCCCACCCCGACGGGTGGCTGCTGGCCGCGCCCCTCTCTGCCCCCCCCCCCCCCCCCCCCCCCCCCCCCCGCGCCTGGACCACCGCGGCCAAGGACCCAGGACCCAGCTCTCGGCGCGGCTTGACTCGACACCAGTACTTTGGCGTTGCTTGGAGTCGGCCGCAACGGACGCTGTGCCAGGACCGGCAAGGACTTCGCAGCCACGCTACCGCGCTTCTGGCTGAGACCGCTTGGCTGGAGCCACCCTTTGCATTCTTGCAATAAATACTCCAATTGTTCTAACACATCCTGCTTCCTCATCCTGATCCAATCACGCTAGTAATAAACCAACCGAATCCGGGGTTTACAAGCAACAAGAAGCCAAAGATCCTCATTACTCCTGATCCAATCACGCTAGTAATAAACCAACCGAATCCGGGGTTTACAACAATATACAAGAGCACCCATGCCTGTACACAACTGCATCAGACCAATACACAACTATATACAGGCCGTTATAATAAGACATTATACAACCGCATGGATACAGGCGTTTCTACAAGCATACATGCTCACCGGGCACTAATATTGTTTTGCAGAGTAGTGTTTATCGCTTTACCTTTGTTACCGTTTCGGCTGGCCTTGACACGTTAAAAGAACCGCTGACATAATATTCGCCACTAGCAGCGCGAACCTGGTTGACCTTCGGGCTGATGTACATTGCGTTGCCTTCGAAATTCTTGCAGTGAGAAGCTTCTATCAACTCGCCGGTGACAAACCCCACCTAAAACAAGATCACTTTTTTATTTGTGCCATCTCGACTTCCAATAACGAATCCCTGCTTTTCGAATAAAATTGTCGATCGAAGAATAATTTGCGCATGCTACAAGAATACAAACTATTTCTCATGATCACATGCTTTTCAAGGAGGCGTGCTCAAAACAGCAGGTCCTTCGAAACGGCAGGTCGGCATGATCGTGGGGGCCTGCTGTTCGTGAGCCCCGCACTAGAACCTAACCTAGCCTTAGCCAACCTACCCTACCGACCTGCTGTGTTGAGGGACCTGCTGTTTTGCAGCGGTCCGCAAGAATTTATTCAGCCACGTCAACTGTTGGACTGCCGACGAGCAGACACGCCCGCGCGTAAGCGGGGTTTTTCTGTGCATCTATTGCAATACCGTTATACGTCACAAATCGCCTGTCCCTATGTAAAGTTGCGTATCTTCCGTGACCTGTTTGATAAAACGCTCAACGTACACACACAAGTACAGTTACTTAGCTAGTAACCGCGTAAGTAGTTATTTCAAGAAGTACCATCTTTTTCATCTCTTTGGAATACTTGATTCACGAGTGGTGTTTCACAGTAACGCCATTTTTCGGCTTTTCGAGATGCGATTTGGCTTATTGTGTAACGCTACACCTCGTCCACTTATATCGAACTGGAAACATTCTCACTGTTAACATTTTACTATAGGCCACGTATTACATAATCACGTTTTAGATATTTCTGACCCCCCCCCCCTCCTCCATTTTAACGGACGTAATCAGCGGCCTAAGTCTAAGATCCAGCGTTCCGTAACCCCTCCCATACAGTTCTTATTTGAGCTTTTTTCGATTTCTATTTGAATCGCTGATATCATAGTGGGGGCTTGATATGCTCGCATCATCAGAGCATTAAGGTTTCTTGGAGTAGGTACTCCAAAGCCCTAGACCGCCACCACCACCTTGCCATGTTGTCCAGAGCGAGGGGTCCACAACTCCAATCTAACGTGTACACTGATTGCGTTGATCGTGTTGATCGTGTTGAATTTTGCAGCTAATTTTTAGAAACTTTGAAATTTTATTATATGAATAGCGTTCTTCGGACGTTTTTAGCCCTAAAAGGTAGCTGAAACCCACTTATACTGAAGTTTTGATGATCTTTGATGATTGATTGTGTTTGTCTCAAAATATGCAGACTGATCGTCTTGAGTTGTGTACCCCTTGGTCCAGAGCTCTGAAGCGTTGTTTTTCGGTCTACCACGGTGAATTCGGTGTCGACGGACAGGAAAGGATTGGGGTCGGCCTTGGCCCGTGCGACAACAAAAGTTTCAAAAACCTTAGATGGGCTCCAGATACTCTTATCTGTGCACACAGTCTCCAGTGCTAGGAAACTCCCGCTGGTGGGGGAAACGAGGTGGGGGCGAAAGGGACACCAAAACTGGATGACGACAGGGGCCAACCTATACACAGAATATGTCGTCACAGGAATTTTTTTTTCGTAAAACCCCAAATTGACAGTGGTCATGAATGTTACAAAAAAAAACACTCTTTTCCCTAAATAGATTTCAAAGTCTTATGATGTTGTCTAAACATACATCCGCCAGCTTCGTTCTCGTCTCAGTTGTATTTTGGAGTTTCTGAGGGTAGGTTTTTTTTTGCGACATGTGGAAAACTAATATAATACTTGTTTGACAAAGAAATGCATGTTTTCGGCCATATTTCATTTCTAATTAAATGCGCGTTCGTGTAGTTTCCATCAATTTAAATCATGTAGTATTGAATGTGTGTCCCAAGGCATGGTTCAGCGAAACTAGGTGCGGGTTGTGCAGCTTCTGAAGTATTCTGACAGTGTATGGGTTGTTGGGTGTCTTCTTTTCGCAGGGGGATTGTAGAGCTGACGCAGAAAATTTCAAAGGCTTTCCTGACAAAAATTTTCGGAAAAAAGATCGAGCAGTGGGCGAGCAGTGTGAATATTGCTCGATCTAGCGAGACATCTGCGCCACATCTTCTGGTCCACGTAAGTCGTCGAGTCAGGATTCCCAGTGCAGTAGGAGCGAGCTGCTCCATTCATTCATTCGTTTCTTATGCTCTACAGCCGGGTGGGACATGGCTCAGCTAGCTCTCCTCTCCAGCTCTACAACAATAACATGAACCGTCCATTCAGCCCCGAGGAAATTAGTGGAGGGAAGGACGCATTGAAGCCGGCGCGTGCCTGCACTCTCAAAAATGAATGCTTGATTCAAAGCGACTTTGATGCGAATCTTGTATTCTTGTGGGACTTTGTTGATTTAAGAATCATCTGCGTACATCAACCGTCTGTGGCACTAGCATATGATGCTTGAGGCACGTATTGTATTCTTGGGACAAGCATATAGTATCCCTCCCTCAATCAAGCATAATATGCTTCAATCAAGCATAATAATGCGTGTGGGATTATTGGCGCTTCAAGCACGAAATATGCTTGACTTTAAGCATTTTATGCTTAAATCGTGCATTCATTTTTGAGAGTGTGCGGGGCCGTCACACTGCCTAGGGACCCGGCCGCGCCCCCGTCGCCGAGAGACAACATCACCCTCGACGGATTCGGGTCGCTTCAGTCCACACCGGAGCCCGCCCAGCGGAAGCCTACCAAGGTCCAGCAGCAATGGTTAACCAAGCTCAGCGGGGAATCGGAATGGCAAGAGTTCGAGACGCACTTCTCAGGGGTACGCTCCTTGCCGAAGTGACGCGGTCCATTCTACCACCGGAGCAGCCCCTCCCAGGGAAACAGCCAGAGCAACGGGGACGGGAACGCGACCGAGGCCGCGGACGGCAGGGTCGAACCCGGAACCAACGGCACCAGAGGCAAAGAAGTGGCTACAGGGACTCTACCGCAAAAACCGACCGCGGGCCATGCGGGAGGTCAGAGAGGACAGACAGCTTCCCAACCTGCATCCTGCAGCCCGACGTGGTGCCCGACCACTTCAACCGGGTGTTATCGGAGAGGCTCACGCAGCTCCCAGAGCCCCCGGAACACACGGTGCTGCCCAGGACGCGCGCGCACGATGCCGAACTGGTCGCCCCCATCACAGCCTAGCAGATCGCCGCTAGGCTCAAGCGCACCAGCAACACAGTGCCCGGCCCGGACGGGGTCAAGTACCAAGACATCAGACGAAGGGACCCTAACTCCCTCATCCTGGCCGTGATCCTCCAAACGTGCCAGCATCACAAGAAGATACCAACGGCGTGGGAGGAGGCCCGGACCATGCTCCTGCATAAGAAGGGGGACAAGCAGGACCTCAACAACTGGCGCCTGATCTCCCTTACCTCCTGCTTCTACAAGTCCTAGACGGGCATTAGGGGTGATCGATCCCGACGATTTTTCAAATCTGATATCGGCGAAGGTCACAAAAGTTGCTCCTTAGGTCCAAACTTCGACATGATTTTTTTCAAACTTTTTGGTCGACATCTCAAGGCTGCGCCAGAGCCTCAAAGTTTTAAAAAAATCAAAATTTTCGTAGTTCCGAATTTTTCATACTCCTGGTTGCGTTTTCGAAGTGTTGGCGAAGTGACCATAGGGTGCGGTACATCCTTCGGTACCACCACAAATTTTTTCGCCGACAAAAAATAATATCTCAGGGCTGCGCCAGAGTGATTTCTAATGTTGTGCGCCTGGGTGGTAGGCAAAGTTCCTTAACGGGGTCGGTATTCGGTGCGCGCTCCGCTGGTCCAAATTATCTACCTTCCCCCGGAGAGGGCACGTCACCCCCTTGGTTTCTGTAGTTGGTCATAAAACCCCTCCCCAAAAAAATTTTAACCCCCTCCGTTTAAATTCGGTTATGCCCTGCCAATTTTTGGTTTGCCCATAAGAAATACATGGGGTAAAGTATGCAATGTCGCGACTGCCTTACGCGGCGATCCGAAGGTGTCTGTTCTAAATTGTATTTCTGAATCTGGTCTTCATAACGTCAGGAACGAGGTAAACTTGTCACAGTGTCGATATCTGGCCCCCAACAGACGTGGCGCAGTATGAAAAATTTGTCAGGTTTCCTCTAAAACCTTAATGCCTAAAAACCAGGTTTTTGCAGAAATATCTCTCCAGATAGCCCCGTTTGTATGCACGATCGATCCGTAATCGTTAGAGGCACTCTAGAGAGTCGAAAGGTTAGGTTAGGATCACCGGAAGGTTAGGTTACGCTCCTTAGTACGGCCTTTTTTACCTACAAACTACTGCCGGCCATACTAAGGGGCCTAACCTAACCTTGCGATGATCCTAACCTAACCTTTCGACTCTCTAGAGTGCCTCAAGGCCTTCAAGGACTAAACAGGCCACTCCAATCCTTTTCCTACCTTGTGACACAGGTGTTTTGCTCGGGATAAGTAGGCGTTATTTTGGCAACCGCTTATAGAAGTTAAGTGTTTTGTCAAAAAGGTCTTAGAATATACGTGATTTTAGTTAGCGTATCATGTTCCAATATATGTTCCAAAATCAAAGTAATCACGATGAGCAGGGTGTTGTTGCAGCAAATGACACCCGGTAGATTCTCAGTTCAGGCGTCACTGTTGGCTCTCCAGCTCACAGCTCGCACTCATTGCATCGAAACAGGCATTATTTTGCACAAAGTGATGGACACGTGTTTCCTCTGCTTGGACACGTTGACAAATTTAATATCTGGTGCGCTGTCGCGTGACCAGGGCTCTGGAAAGGGGTAAAATGTAAACTCCGTAGCCTGCCAATCTTCTCAGTTCCTCCAAATTGTTTTGAATTTCGCGGGTATGGGCGAGGACAACCTAATGTCATTCGGTATCGTTTTGCAAACTTAAGTCCAAAGTATCATATGGAATCCAAAAAGTCATCCTAATGACATTCCTCCACTCGTGCAGCGTGGCCAAAGTCGATCTCACTAAATTTGACGAACGTCTACGGAGTTTACATTTTTCTTCTACTGTGGTCATTGAGGAATTCGGAACCCCAATCTTTTACCTGTTTTTATATGTTATCCAAGCAATGACGAACTCTGAATAAAGTCATTGAATACTTTGGGATACATGACGGCGACGGCTACATAAAGCATGTTGAATCATTTTAATCTGGTCTGGAGAGTACGAAAATAGGACGTAAACTCCGTAACGCGTGTGTCTCACTGCGTTTGCAAAAATAAAATAAAACGTCGCCGTAAAGAAATTAATTGGCTCAGAGGGCCTTTAACATCTGTAGTGTCGGGCATGACCATAATTCATCGCATGGTTGGTCCAGACCAAGTTAAAGAGATTCTAAATTGTGAACTCCATTGCCTTTTTGTCCGAATTAGTGAGGAAATCGGATTTTTGAGTGTCCACACGAATTTGGTGCACGGAAATAGCTCAAAATACGCTTTCTCGACGTTTCATGCAAAGGGAAAACTTTTTTTTTCAAAAGTATAGTTGGGTCAAAAGTGACCCCTAATCTGAGAATCTACCGACCAGAAGCAACATCGTGTAATATACTCAAAGTTACACTAAGTCAGACATGCAATGTTTTCTCCTTTTAACTCTATGCCCCTTATTTAGCAGCTTCGACGAATTTATAACAGTTGTGGGCTATGAGACACTAGGGGCTGGTAACACACCAGCGATCGTCTGGAGCGATGCTGGCCACCTAGAAATGTGTAAGGGGGGAACGAGGGGGGGGGGGGGATTTCCATTTTTCCGAGCGGAACACGGAGGGCTGTGCGGTGATTGGATTTTCGAAACGGTGACGGTGTTTCGATTCTCCGGTAAAAGCTCCGGTGAAAGGTTTTAAAGTCATCACCGGTGATTAGAAAAACACCGGTGATAGGAAAAACTGCAAATGGTGCAAAATTCTAGGTAGAGAAATAGAACTAAATTGAATTCAGCGAAGTAGCAGAGAAATACAATAAAATTGTGTCCAGAGAAACACTTCAAAATTGTAAATATATAAAATTAACTGAATTCACGGCTTAACAAGATCTTTGTTCACGCCTAGAAAAATTAACCACTCTGCGTGTTGTCCATAGAGGCACGTCCTTCAGAGTGCTTATTACTAGGCCACCAAAACTGAAGATACACTCGCTTTCTGTAGAGGTTGCAGTCCCATTCTGTTCCGTCGCCTACCGTCCGACCGTCAAACCGGTGATGCACGGTAAACCGATGATTTTCGACAGATCGGTGATCCGAAATAAACCGGTGATCGGGAACAAACCGGTGATTTTTAAATTTCGGTTAACCGGTGATTTGGGAAACGCGGTTAACCGGAACCGGTGGTTTTGGAAACGCGGTTCGGTGATCCGGTGATTAAAATAACCGAAAAAAATCACCGGTTACCCGAATCACCGCACAGCCCTACGCCGCATCAGCACCGCAACCGACCGAGCCGCCGAGGCCTATCATCTCGGTGATCGTGACGTAGCACTAAAAATCGACACGCTTGGATGCGCGAACGTAAATAGTTCCGCTCCCCGGGCGAGGGAAATACTTCCGCGGACACCACCAAAATTGGATGACAGCGAGTATAGTAGAAAAATGTGTAAGAGTACCAAGCATGTGTTCCGCGTGGAGCACTTAAGGTGTCGTGTGGATAGTCCCGCGGCGCGAAATAGTGCATGGCTTAAAAGAAAATTGTTTAAAAACTAGTACTGAGCACCAAAAAGGGATCACAGTGCGAGTATGGTGGTGCAATCCCGCGTGCAACCGTACCAGACACGTGTCCGAACTCAGGTGAGCCGCTCAAGTAGATAATTACCGTTTTTTGTAATCACGGTCACAGTGTTCCTGATCGTATTTTCTGATAATAAACATTTTTTCCAAAAGTTATACTTTTTAAATAATATCCACTACCTACCGATAATATCATTCTGATCGTTTGTGAACGCTCAGGTAAATACTGATCGTTATTGGATACGGTCAGGGTTTATTTATCGTTTTTGGAGGTAATCAGGAAATTCCTGTTCGTTTTTGTAGTAAACGATGAGGATTTCTGGAATACGATCAGTAAATCCTGTCCAGATTTACACTAGTGAGCCACCAGTACAAGGAAGGTGTGCGCCAGGCGCGGAACAGAGCTTTGCGGTGAGCGGAGACTGTTACGCCGTGACGTGGCCTGGCGTAAAATATGATCAGAAAGCAGCGGAACGATCAGGAGATTCCTAAAGGTTTTCCAGTACGATCAAAAACGGTTTTTTTTCTGATCGTATTTATTTTCTTGCTAGTGAAAGGTCTGAAAACAGTTACACTAGTAGGGATGGCGACGGTGTGATGACTAGTAAAGCGATCCGGGCCCCATCCGTTCATTTCTATTTGTTGAAATTCCTGGCTATTCCTACCTCATATCTTTGAAAAGTCCTTAGGTTGACCTATTTAGGATGCACTGTAACACATAGCACCTTTTAAAACTAGCGTACGACGTTCTGCTTGAAACTTAGCGGATCGTGTTCTTAGAAAAGTGCAAAATTAATAATATCGCTAACTTTGCCCCTACTCTTTTATACTCTCAAAAATATATGCCTGAATCACGCATAATATACATGTTTCATTGCAGATTTTATGCCTGAACCTCAAAATGTTCCCCGAGCATAATATGCTCGAAACAAGAATTTCGTAGTGGCTATGCAGCCATGCCTGAATCAAGGCATGGCACTAAATATGGATGCCCGATTCAGGCATCAGTCTACATGCCTAACTCAGGCATCAGATTGTGCCGAATTGTATGCCTGTATCAGGCGTAGTGATGGGTGGCACAAGTTCTGTTGCTGAATTGGGGAAAGTTACCCAGGATTTTAGGGTAGGCATCAAATTTGCGCTGATTTAAGCATACTTTTTTGAGAGTGTAGAGCGTATGTGGTTTTCCTGGCGTCAACAAATGACCTAGTGCACCCAACAAGTACTATAGTTAAAAATAAAAGATGCATTGCAACTGCGCGTCGCCTGGTGCTATGTGCAGGTGGCCAGCATCGCTTCAGCCGATCCCCACTGTGTTGCCAGCTCCCGCAGCGACAGAGTTGGATACCGAATACGGTGGGGAATCTGGTACGGTATCTTTAGGTTCAAAATTCAGCTGATGTCGGGTAGAACTCCCGCCCAACGTAATTGTAGTGAGTGAAAAGTTTGCGCCCGACGTAGAATGTAGTTATGTGGTCGCCACTCTCACAGCTGGCCTTACTTTAGGCACTTATCCTACCTTGTCTCGGTTGCGTCCTGCCTCGGACATCAGCAGACACTGCACGAGGCAAAACCAACAGCCAACACCGACGGATTTTATGGCACCCATCACGACTTCCGTGGAGTCCAGCAATTGCGAGGTAAACTGTTTTGGATATCCATGCGCCTCTCTGATACGTACAGGTGTCGTTCCGTCCGTAACGAAAGCGTGACTCAACTGGAATCCCGCGCTGGAGTGCAACCAATATGCCAGCCGACATTCATGTGAACCGGACAACAACATATTGTGCGTGTTTCACTCGTGCGCTGTCGCGAACGATCTAGGACGGGTAGCAATTTAGAAGCGATTAATTAGTCATTAGTGCTGCCCAGTTTCTTTCTGAAACTGTTGTGTGTTTTTACCCTCAAATGTAAAGTGTGAAGGTATTGACATAGCAGTGCGGAAAACATTGTCCTGTACAAACTGGGCCGTCCTTCCCTAAAACCTCGTCGCCCTATCAGGCACTTGTTAGTGTTCCCACCCGTGGTTAAGGCTGAACCATAGAAAAACAGCCTAAGTTAAAAGAAATAAAAATTAAATTTCACTATTTGCAGATGCGCTTTGACTGAGTTTCCCATTCAATTCTTCCGATTCTGTGACGCCTACGTTGGCGGTTCCTTAGATGTGAGTTTCTCAAAAATTAAGAATAGAACCTTCGTACTTGATGGGGCCACGCTGCCACGCCCGTTTACTTAGGCTGGCATTATGCCCGCACAGGGGGCGTTCATAAAGGATGTCCGGGTATTTTCAGGCAATTTTAACCCCCTCCCCCTCACGTCCACCCATGTCCGATTTGTAGGACCCACAGGACCCCCCCCCCCCTCTCTAAGATCCCGGACATCCTGTATGGACGACCCCATCAGCTCTGGCTCCCCTGCTTCCTTGCACATTTTCTAGGCGCTCTCCTGGAACTGCTCAGCTCACTCGGTTCCAAATATGTCATGACAGCCAGATTTTAGATCTGACTTCCAGCTTTCAAAAACTAGAGCTCTAACGGTTTCTGGACACGGCGCCAGGTAGGTAGGCAGGCCAGCGTGCCCGCCGAGCACGGAGGGCGGCCGGGTGGCCTACTGTCCCAGGCGCTCCACTCGGGCGGGCCGATGCGGAGGGCGCATCCCGCTGAGGTGCGACATGTGTTACGTGTTACATCGTTTTTGTGTGTGTGGAGGCGGGTCGCGGATTTCGGGTTAAAAAAAGGGGGGGGGGGGTGCGTCGGGTCCAGGGTTGTGCACGTTACTGTAACGATGTAACGGCGTTACCGTAACGCGTTCCAATTTTATGTAACGGTAACTGTAACGAGTTACATTTAGACTAGGGACGCAACGATAACGAAACACGTTACTTTTGGCGAGTAACGGCGTAACGGCGTTATCGTTACTTGCAGCTGGAATATTAACCCGCGGTAACCACCCGTGGCCTCTCGCTGGCCCTGGTTCGGGTTCAACTTCTCTGCCGCCGAAGTCCTCCGAGCAGGAGTCCGCTGCCGAGGAGGTTGAAAGGTGCTTAGCCCACCAAGTGCGCTTCGTGGAGCAGGGGGTGAAAACCTGTTTTGCCAAGGGGGCGGATGAGGAAAGGAAATTTCTCGGCTTTCTTTACAGTTCCTACGCTACAATACCCACCACCCCTCAAGTGGAGTTGTGGAGAGACTTTTTTCAAAGGCTGGTATTCGGTTCAGTCATTTAAGGAACATAGTAGGTGATGAAAACTTGGAAATAGAGCTTCTCCTAGCGCGTAATCACTTATTTTGGCGCTAAGTGATTTTTGAATTAAAGGAAAGGAAATTGTTTCAAAATCAGTCTTCTTTTTACTACCCCTACCCCTCTTGAGCTCGTGTGACCTTTTCTTTTATGTAACGGTTACGGCGTTACATCGTTACAGTAACGGCGTTACGATACATTTTTTCCAGGGGAGTAACGGTAACGGTAACGCGTTACACTTTTTAAAAGTATCGGTAACGGTAACGCGTTACATTAAGAATGTAACTTGTACAACCCTGGTCGGGTCGTCGAGAAAGGTTTATCGGGGTTTCTCTTGATTGGGCGGTTCCGTGACAACCGAGGCGTGCCGATCAGCTCGTTTCCGGGGCGGTCCGCGGGAGCTGCATCACATCGCGCCGGTGTATCGGCAGCAGGTGTTCCCTTCGTTGGGCGGGCTAGCTATTTGAAGGGTGGCGCCTTGCTAGCGCCAGATTTGGGCGATTCACGGTAGGCAGCAGCAGCGGTCCTCTGATGACGAGCGTTCCCCTCCCCTCACCCCGCGTTAGGGTGGTCCATATGCGCAATGTTGGTACAATTGGTTGGGGCTGACTCGTCAAAAGTTCCATTTTTACATACGGACCATGAATCAAAAAACCGGAAATCTGTAAGACAATATTTAGGGGTCGCGCAGAGGTCACGAAGTGCCCTTATGAACAGTAAAAATCAATATTTTTTGAAAATTCAAAAAAAAAACTTCCTAAGGTCAATCTGGCCAAAGTATGGCCCTTTGGGCTGATATTTCAAAAGTTAAAGTGCGAAAATCAAGCAAAACTCCGTTTTTCGTGTTTTTTCCTGATTTTCGCACTTTAAACGCCGATATCTCAAAAACCGGAATATATACAATGTTTCTTTTTTTAGCCCAAAGGGCCATACTTTGGCCAGATTGACCTTAGGATTTTTTTTTTGAATTTACAAAAAATTATTGATTTTTACTGTTCATAGGGGCACTTCGTGACCTCTGCGCGACCCCTAAATATTGTCTTACAGATTTCCGGTTTTCAGATTCATGATTCGTACGTGAAATTGGAACTTTCGACGAGTCCGCCCCAACCAATTGTACCAACCTTGCGCATATGGACCACCCTAACCCCGCGTGTTGCTCGGGCCAGGTACACTCTCAAAAAAGTATGCTTGAATCAGCGCAAATTTGATGCCTACCCTGAAACTTTCCCCAACTCAGCAACAGGGTACTTGTGCCACCCACCACTATGCCCGATACAGGCATACGATTCGGCACAATCTGATGCCTGAGTTAGGCATGTAGACTGATGCCTGAATCGGGCATCCGTATTTAGTGGCATGCCTGTATTCAGGCATAGCTGCATAGCCACTACGAAATTCTTGTTTCGAGCATATTATTCTCGTTTCGAGCATATTATGCTTAGGGAAGATTTTAAGGTTCAGGCATAAAATCTGCTATGAAACAGGCATATTATGCATGATTCAGGCATATTTTTTTTGAGAGTGTAGACGGGCAGCCGTCCTCACTCCCACCTGGCAGCTGGCCGAGACCACAGGAGCGCGTCGACTAGAAACCCGGGTGTTAGTGAGTCGACGAGGCGGCGCGTTCGCGTTCGGTAGTTAGTTTCGTTGTCAACGTTTGGTAACGCGTTCATGATGCTCTGTTGTAGAAACGAGATCTGTATATCTATCAGCACGTAGCCTTGCGACGATGATGGAGTAGAAAGGTAGCCGTCGGCCCGGCCATGCCGGGGTCGCCAAATCACGAGCAGCAGGCAGCACAAAAACATCTAGCGCCGCACCTCCTCCTCATGGTTGAGTTTTTTTTTTTTAATTGTATTCTAGTAATCTCCTTTTTGTCGGGTATTGGACACAAGCCAGAATGTTGCTGATTGAAAACCAAAGGTGATTTGCTCTCGTCAAACGATAACTTGGCGCCTTGCGTATCGGCCGATTTCCATATGTCCGCGGGAATAGCAGTTGAATTCCGGGACCGATATGGTCATAAGGCCGCGCTCCGTTCGGAAGGGTGGATCGTTGGTTAAGTGGCGCGAAAACGGGTGCAGCAACATTTTGTCTTCTATATGGTGACTAAAACCCTGTATTACTTGAAACCCACCTACGCATCCTTGCGCCAAACTTTGGTCCAACTGGCGCGTTGGGTAGAATTACTGAACCTCCGTACTTTGTCGATTCCACCGATCAGTTGTGTCCGGGATAAATTAAAATAGGAAATAGTCAGGGGTATAATTCAACAAGTGTTCGACGGCTCAGATATTACTATCACTGTGTACTTTTAAATTGTCTTGTGAATTGAGCGGGTATTTTGTGTGTATTCGTTTTCAGGGCTAGTAATTGTGTCACTTTGAATTGTCTTTTTGTTTCTTCTTTGAATTTTGGAGAATGAAAGTGAACTAAGCCGTCGCTACTATAGAAAAGGGATGGGGGGGGGGGGGATATTTAATCACCGAATTTTGAACTGTTTGTGTTTTGATGTATTTCCAGTTGTATCTCACATTGTGTAAAAAATGATGTAATTGTATTAGTGTTATGTCCACTCGCCAAGTGCCGCCAGTATTGGGAAATAAAAATGTATTCAATTGATATAGTTGTGTAGTATGTGTGGCGCCCTTAAAACTCTTGAAATCCTAGAAATTTCACATGCACACCCGCGACCACTCTACCTATATCCTGGCCAGTCCGGAGATCGCGTTGAAATACATTGAGAATCAGTAGTTACATTCGCACCGGTCCAGCGGGCGAATTACAAAGCCCACGAAAAAGGAGGGAGAGGGTAGGAAAATGAACACGAGGGTGAAGGCGTTGCGACGCCCAAACTAGGCATCGTACGATGGATTAGACTTTGGGTAATGAATGAGACCAGCGAAATTTTTGGTGCAAACGTTTTAATCTTCCTTTTCAAAATGGTGCTGTCACGATATTTCTACAACATTTTTTTTTCTTGAAATTGATGCCGCGTTCACCGGGCTACTCATTTAGCAACACTACACTGCAAAAAATGTCCACTCTCTCCATATACATGCTACGGACGCAATTGGAACGGACCTGGCACAACATTTCAGTGAAGTATAAAAACGGACCAGGTCATTACGGTCAACTTTTGGCAAGACACGCAATACCTTTCGGACGGAGATTTTGAGGTACGGAGCAGGTTTGGGGATTCCAGCATGCCCCAGAACGGAGGGCAAATGTACGGAACTTGCCAAACTGTGACACGTTCCGTACATTTGCCCTCCGTTCTGGGCCACGCTGGAATCCTCAAACCTGCTCCGTACCATTTAGTCTGCTAACTGTCCACTTCACTTCTGCGTCTAAAATGGTATACGGTTCCGTACCGTGCTCCGTGGCAAATCACGGACAGCCAAAGTTACTCAATAACGGAAATTTCCGTAGTTTTTTATTACAGTGTATGCGCTGCACTGCTCGCTTGGAGTCTGCCTGTGGTGTGGCGTCGCCCGGCCCGGACGCTGTTCCGTTAGGTCCGACACACTCAATTCTGAATGCTTCAGTCTATGCTGGAATACTCGCCCAAAGTGTGGGACATTCTCATTTTCTGCCAAGCAAATTGTCTTGACTGCAAGCTTTGAATGCTTCATCGAAATAGTCCACGCTAGACCAAGATGTAGGATTTGCATGTGGGGAGGCTAGAATGTTTACGACAAGGAGAGTTGCCAAGCCAAACACCCCCTGAGCATCAAAACATGATGGAGAAGCGTATTCAGAATTGAGGGTGGAAGGGGTGTTGCCCTGCAGAGACGGTTACTGGGAGACGCGAACGCTGAGAGCGGTGCGCTTTACCATTGTGAAATCTTATTTCTATCGCGGAAAATTGTCGTCATGGAAACTCATGCGTCTGGAAATTTAGGTTTCCAAGTGGAAAACACGGAACCCCCAGGGGTTCATATGAAACCACCCCCGCTGAGATGAGACCGGCAGAGGAGACAACGCAGCGTGTGTCTTCAAGGTTCGACCTGTGCTTTGGCCCGGAGAGTAGACTATTTATTACGGTAAGCTAAGAGCTTATGCTCTCAACAGCTGTACAGTGAGTTTCGTACACTAAATCAGAGAATCACGAGCCAGAGTTATAGTGTACACGGAAAAAAATGGGTTAGCTCTGGTAGCTGAGAATTTTCTACGGTAGCTAACGTCTCAGCTAATTCTGACACAGACGAAATGTTAAGCTTCAGGGGCAAATAATGTTTCTGCTACAGCTAAGCCTTAGCTGCGACTGCTCAGCGTTAGCTGGTGCAGTTGATCCCTGGTTTCCCTGTTCGAGATCACGCGTTGGCTGATATAGCTGAGCCTTAGCTGGCATAGCTAAACCTTAGCTGCTTCAGCAAATATATCGTCTAGAAGAGCTAAAATTGCAGCTATGTCAAAATTAGCAGAAGTATTAGCTACCACAACTAAATCATTTTTTTCAGTGTATGCTAAACTTTATTGATCCCGAGTGAATGGTTAGGTTTGTTAGTTTCGCGTCGTTAGCGTCTGAAGGTTAGGAAGGGGCTCGTCTCCGGGTCTGTCACCTGCAGCCATGCGTTCTGCCCCCTAGGGCCAGGCGCGTCGCTCCAGGCCACCGTCCTCGAGATCTTCAGTGTTAAGGAGGGTTCGTCTCCGGGTCCGTCACCTTCAGCCATGCGTTCTGCCCCCCAGGGCCAGGCGTGTCGCTCAAGGCCACCGTCCCCGAGACCCGTAGTATTGGGAGGGTAGGTAGGAATAACTCCCGAGACCGCCGCCGAGAGCCGTGTGTGTGTGTGTGTGTGTGTGTGTGTGTGTGCGTGTGGTTGCGCTGCGCTCGCGGGAGGTCTCGAGACCGCTACCTCCGCGTAGCTTAGCACACGCCAGGGACACGACACGTCGACACGATACACATTAAGTTAAGCTGCAGCCTCGGATTATGAGAGATCCGCGGTTCTCAGAGGGATCCGAGGTTCGCAGAAAGATCCGAGAATCGCAGAGAGAGCCGAGATTCGCAAAACCAAGCAAGTTTGATACACTTTAGTTACGTGGATTATGAGAGATCTAAGGTTTAGTAAAGAAAATTAGCAGTTCCCAAGGTGTCTCGACGGTGTCTGGGAGATGGCTCATGGGCGTATCGCGGATGTCTTGACGACGTCTTCACTCTAACTCTCGTAACAAAAAAAATGTGTCTTGAGGATGTCTGGTACCAAGACAATGAAAAGACGTGACTGAGACACTACTAAGACACGTTATAGATAGTGCTCAGCGAGGCTGGAGTCATTTCTAAGACATAACTCAAACAATGTTTCACTTTGTGGGCTTTGAGACACTTTCAAGACACACTCGAGATAAGATTGAGCGAAAACAAAGATCTTTGGGAGGCGTTCTGGAGACAGACACCGTGGCGACACTCCAAAGACGTCGGGGGGATATCGGAGCGATGTTCATCAGACACGCGCGAGATGCCCATGATCTCGTCAGCCTTTAACATTCTGGAGACAACTGGGAGACATTTTAAAGATACTGCGGAGACAGCCTGGAGACCTACTTTTGAGACCAAAATATTCCGGTCTGTAGAGTGTCTCCAAAACGCCTCAAAAAACCACAAAGTGAGACACTGAAAAGATACGATGTAGAGACGACCCGGAGACAAAAATAATGGCTTATTGGTGTCTCCTAGCGGTGTCTTGTCTTTCGCGGAGACACTCTGCAGACATTTTCAAGACGCATTTTTTTGTACGGGCTTCGGTACGACTCTTGGCTGTCTGGTGAATGTCTGCAGAGCGTCTCTAAATACTCTCTTTTTTTTTTTTAACGACGGCCAATGAAGACATCGCTGGGGAGACATAGGAAGAAGTGGCGGGAAAGGAGATGGAAATCAGCGTTGGAGAAAGTTGAAGTTAAATGTAACAACCTAGAGCCCGTTCACGTTGGCTACTGCGCCTGCAGCCCCCACGTCATTTCTTTAGATTTGATGTCTAACGCCTACAGTTACAGGGTTCGTTTTGAAATTTTCTCCGGCAGAAGTCGACATGGACCACAATGGACGAGGAAATGTTTTCCTTTCTAAATTGACAAAGAAAGACTAACGAAGTTTACTTACTGCTTGAAAAGGACAAGTGTAACGAGGCTGGGTCGAATCCACGAACGGGGTCCAGATAGTGTCCTTGGACTGCCACAGGGGGCACGAATCTCGCCCGTAACGCCATGTCTGGAAATTTTCGCACCTCTTGCCCACGTTTTGGGAACAGTAGTTCAAAGTTACAATAATGGTGTGACAACGGAGCCGATGGCGAAACTTGTGACTTCAGAACATATTTTAAAGAGCGACGGTAATATTTCGTTCACCCACCTTAATTAAAGTTCCCGAAGGTCTCGATATGTTGAAAGATCCGCTGAGATGATACTCGCCACTCACTGCGCGAATCTGGGAGACGTTCGGGATGACGAACATTGCGTTGTCCTTGAAAGCCTTACAGTGAGATACGTCTACGAACTCCCCGGCGAGAATGCCCGCCTACGGAATACAAACACTGATTGATCGTTCTAATAGCTGCTCCAGCACGATACAGCAAAGAGTAAACCTGACACGATTCAGGGATACGATATACGGAGTAAGCGGGCTGAAAGTGATGATACTCCCTTCCAAGCGCCTGCAGTAGGCCGCGTGCCAGCTGAGATCCAAAAAGGAATTTGTATTTGTAAGAGAATTAACTGTCGAAGGTGGGCATGTACAAGTCGTGTTATGTCCTGCACGCTGACTGCAATTGGACACTATATTGCATTTCCAATGTACAGATCTGTACATACCAGGTGCACCATTAGCCCCGGGCAGTTTTGGTTCTAGGCAGTCCCGCAACGCACTATCTCCGTCTCTTTCTGGCTCGGCCAGACGCGTGAGACAGAAAGAGACGGAGATAGTGCGTTGCGAAACTGCCTAAAACCAAAACTGCCCGGGTCTAATGATACACCTGGTATATCTACAAGGTACATTATATGCAGAACTTTTCGATATGTGCATGATTTCGTACATATCCAGCAGGTGCACAGATCCCTTCATTGCAAATATAAAAATAATATGTACTTGCAGTTAATGTCTCTGTCTTTCGACTAAAGTCTCTAATCCTGATTTGTGACGCAGACGCTTTTGCAGCTGTAACGTTCAAACACATTCGTTCGTAATTAAGACAAAATCTCATGTGCGTACCCTCTCCCTGTACCGCAGGGTGATTAACTCGAAGAATCTGTGTACAGCGTACTACAGCTGTACCAGTGTGAAGTCGATTCCACAGGGTCAATAACATTACTTTTTTTGAACATTTTTTCTATTTTGGGTGTTAGGGCTCATAAAGTCTGGATTTATGGTACTACCGGACGGCATTACAGGAGAATTACGAAGTGCTACAGGTCACTCTGTGCTACAAGAGTGAATCGCCCCCGTCGCCGTACTCTGGTCTTACGTTTCGCTTGCCGCGCACAGCACCGTATAGGTGAGCCAGCACGACAGGGTGGTAAGGAGCAGGGCCGCTGCTGCCGGAGCTGTCGCTGCCGTGGTGGTGCCGAATCCATCAGCAGCCGGCCGCGTGTTATGTTGGTCATCACTCAGGGATCGGTGGGGACACTGAGCCACTAATCACTGGATGTGCACAGCACGGCCTCGCAAGTGAAACCATCAGAGATGGCCACTACTTCACACGTAATGATGGGGCCATAGGAAGCGAACAGCTGGCAGCGAAACTCGACTTTCTAACGGTTCATCACGCTCCGCACATAGTCACGTGCACGTGTTACGCCACAAATATTTCACCAACAGTCTGACATAGTGGCGTAATTCCATTTCCCCAAGTTTAACACGTGGTTTTACAGCTGAATATTTTATTTCTCAAGGAAAATTGAAAGTGTAAAACATTACCAACATAAAATTAAAAAAAAACGATGAACGATCATCAAAAAGATTTTATATTTATTCGTTAAAAATTTAATAAAAACACTAATTCTGAACCGCAATTTTACTTTTCACCGTTAAATGATGGTTTTATTTAGTTTTCGAGTTAATGAGCCGTCCTCAGTGGTACACTTTGTTGGCAGCACCGAGTACCGTGCAGCGACCCTGGTGGCGTCTATATCTTGGTGCATTGGCAATTCCAACTCGTAATTAAAAACCTTTTGAACTTTTTAAAAACATATGAACAGTGGCACGATTTCAAAATTCTCTTTAATTCACTTCTAAGTGCAAATGCGACTCTGCAGCCTGTTTCAAGTGATAAGTTGGTCATTCCCTCTGTGGCCGACCAATGAGAGGGCTAGAATGGTTGTATGTGTACGTGCGTATGGATGGCTGTGTGTGTGTGCTGTGTGTGAGAAGGCATTAACCTTTTCCCTCATTTAACGAAAGTGGCTTGACATTTCTGTGTTTTTCAGTGACTCCTGTCTTGCGTGTTACGACGGGTAATTTTGTGTCTAATCCAAGTTGTGATGGCAGACGAACAGGCACTGCGAGATTTATACTTCCGATCTTTTAGTAAAAGAAGGAAGAAATATTTAGAGGATGACAACGAAGATGACGTTCCTCGTACTACCCAGATATCCAGAAAAAGACAGGTAATCCACCAGAGGATCCAATTTAAGTTTGTTTTGTTATCTGCATTAATGCGTTAATCTGCATAACCTAGTATATTTCTTTCCATGTTTGTAAATGTTGATAGAATGTCAGTTACTTAAATCTATGGGAAGGATCATTTGTTTCAATAGTTTTCTTTCCAATTTAGAAAGTAACCCCACTCATAATGATTGTACTTCTCTTTTTCTTCTTTTCCAGTTGTTGTCCTGCCCTAGCAACATTGATGAGGCAGGTCCAAGCACCAGCTGCCCCTCTCAAACCAATAATTCTAACGTAGGTTCTGACATTTTGGAATAGAGTGTAAATATATCTCATCAGACAGATTCAACTCTACTGCGGGAAAGTGCTGTAAGGAAGCATGAGTTTATTTTGCTTCATTGCTGTGCTTTGCTTTAATTTTTTTGTACATAATTTACTTGTAGTGTTATTTATATTATATTTATCTGTTTTCCTCAGTTGCCGTCATGCTCAGAAGTTGACAAAGGAGAACCCACAGATTTTCATTGCAATTCCTCCTTCGATAATGAATCCAGCACAGGTTATGACACTCCTTTGAATGAAACAGCTTCAGCAGTTGCATCTACCGTTTTTTCATTAAATAAGGTAAATTGTGTTGGAATAGTGTATAATCCTCATGCTTTAATCTGTATTCTTATTTAATTCTGCTTGGAACATGTTTGAATCTTACCGCCTATTCCCTGCTTTGTAAATAATAACATGCACTTCCTGTATCCTGTGAACCACCTATGATGTTTGATTTAATTTTTGCTTACTCCCAGATTCATTCAGACAATGATGAGAACAGCGTAGAAGAGTGGCTGAGAGATTCGGAGTGGCATTGTGACACGAATGACAGTGATAGTACTAGGTCTGATAAGTCCAACAATTCTAGTACTCTGGAAAGTAACACCCCTACCACTGTTAGTGAAAAGCAGTTTCTTATATGAATCCCACAGGAGATGAAAGAATGCAATGTCCCTAATACTAAATGCGAAGACCTTCAGAAGAAGTTTTGTTAGTTTAAATTATACATTATTTTTAAATATATGTCTTATGACTGAATTTATTTAAGTTATTTTTTCATTGTACAGGCTGAGTGTCAATTCCTCTCCGGTACTGTCTGAAGACCGAATCTTCCTTGGTTTGAACCTCATTGTGTTTTGTTAGACCATTTAAAAATCAAACTGCATAATTAAGTCTACTTTCCTTTTGAATTATTTTAATTTATGGATTAATTTATCATGTAGGCTACTGAAAATAAACTGTTCAGGAAGGGAATTATGAAAGGTTCCATTAGATTTTCACTATTTTTTTTTTTGTGTGTTTCGGGTAAATACAGCAAGAGAGACTAAAGCAACGGCTGAGACAAGTGGTGGAGCTTTTTCAAGTTCTGGAGTTTTTCAAGTTCTGCAAGATCAACATCATCAGACCTCTCCCTAAGAAATGATTCAGAAGGAAATGAAAATGAGGAAAATTCAAACAGTAATGTGTCATTTTTATCTGCTGACCTCTTCCTTGGTAATAGCTCGGAGGAAGGTCTAAATGAAATTCAAGATCAGTATGATGATGAGAATCTTAATGATCGGAACCAACAAGAAAATGCAGACCAAGGAGATGCTCACATGAATGAAAATGAGCAAGAAAACCAAAACCGAGAGGAAGAAGGTAATAATGAGGAGAACTAGCAGGAAAACGGAAACCAGCAAGATGAGCAAAGAAATGGCCAAAATGATGAAGATGCTAATGGAGATCCTGATGACCACAACAATGAGAATAATTGGCGAGCGTAGCGAGCCCAATTCCCCAAACGAACCACGCGACGACACTCGTCGTGAGTCTGTCTGTCTGTCCGTCACTCACGGACTTTTCAGAAACACCACGCAACAGATTAGGTTCACCTTCCAGATTGCAAATCGATATTTATTGGTGGAGAACACTACGAGCCATTTTTTCGATCAATGGAATTTGAAATATTTTTGTAATGATTCAATTTCAAAGCCGCGCAGCTGGTACCACTGTGCGGCTCAGCTGGGCTCGGCTCGGCACGGCCAGGCCAGGCGTATCGTCTCAGTTGTGTCGCAGCGACACGAGCTTTTGCTCGTCGTCAACCCGCGTTATCTTGAAGAAGTTAGTTTTAAGGAATTTGCCTATCTCCGATGGAGTCCACTTCGATCAAAGGTGAGTTGCGATGTAGTAATTTATCAACTGTGCTCATTCTGTGACGACGTCAGCCTTCTTTCTCCCCCCGGCCCCGCCCCCTTCCAGTTTGTTGATGTTTGCTCTTGGTTTCGTTTGGGATTGCCGGAATGTAATTTTAAAGAAAATATTCGTTGACTACCTACAACGTAAGGAACATTGCGCTTCCAAAGCTTATTTGTAACTTCTGAAAGATGTCAGAGTACCGTGTCCTTCTTACATAGGGAAAAAACAACATTTGTTTACTATCTGTGGTTGAGAGGTTAAGTGGTCCGCAAGGTTTATGAAGATAGTGCAGCATGTAGCACTGAAACAGATTTGACATTGGGTGTTCGCTTCATTTGATCATCTCTCCTTTCAAATCAAGTTAATTCCTGCCCTGCTGTATGCCCTAACCTTAAACCGTGCTCTTCTATTGCCAAGTGAACATTGGCTCAAAACAACATGGGGAGTTAAACATGGATTGGATACTATGTCACCAAAGAATATGTGAAAACCAGTGTCGTTGATTACAAATTTGTTGCTAATGACAGTCTGTTTGATGTGTTACAGTCTCATGTGCATGTATATCTGTGGATTCTCAAGCCGCTTCGCTGTGTCTTCTGCTTGGTTGTAAAAGACTAGACAAGGAGCGACCTCAACTTTCTTAATTGGACAAGGTAAGCTCTCAAGAAGAGATTTTATCTGTATTCTGTGTGCAGATCTTTATCGGTTTAATCAAAAATTCATTCTTATTTCAGATGATGACAAGTTTTAAACACGCTGTACATGCTGGACACTTCACGAGTCTTGCTACCAAACAACTGACTTGGTAAATGTTTAGTTGACATGTAATAGCAGACAGTATCTGTTTAGTTCGTTTGAAACACTCTACTGTTGTTTGTTTTTTTGCAAATGTGATTTGTCATGACCAAAATGTGTCTGCTACAATTTTTCATTTATTTCATTTAAATTTCCTTTTCTATCCCGGCTATTGAGTACAGCCCCACTCACACTTGTTTCAATATTTCCATTTCAGCACTTAATTATTTATCATCGAGTGCGGTTCGGCATCCTGAGGCTCCTCCTGTTTGTGACTGGAATCTATTTATCGTCAAATGTACTGCTTTCATTTGTAAGTAGCTGCCCAAATATCAATTCAGACTTATTTGATCCAAAACCTTTTACTAATTCTCAACTTTGTTTTTGTTTCTTTTTCTAGCTTGGTTTCAAGGGTGAAGAAGTAGAGCAGCTACCGCATCAAGCATCAAATTTTATGACAGGGATGCTGTTCCCTACACCTTTTTTCCATGCTCTTGGTGACACCTTGCTTCTTTTCATTTCCAATCTAAAACATTTATGAACTAAAACTAGATCGAAAAGGAATCTCACGTGTGGGGCTGTAACAGTCCTTGGTTTATACTGTTGTGATGGTCATACTTAAATTCTTTTCTCTCAAGGTGTGAAATAAATGTCATCGAGTAATTTGTCTTCTGTTCACCTTATTTCTTTTAAAATCTGTCTTAGTATTGCATGTAAAGATTCTCATCAAAGCTTACACAGTGGTCTAGAAAAACCAGTGGTGCCCATTTGAATCAAATAATAAGTGTGGTAAGCTATGCACACTTGAGCTGTAGCTAAGGAGTACTAAAAGCAAATGTGAAAATACCATAAAGGCACCAAAAAAGTTATTTGGAGATCGTAGTTAAAAATAAATTTCATATTTCCACTCAACCTTTCAAATAGAGACTGGTTTTAATTTTAGATCATGCTAGATGCCAATTCTTTAACTTTGAGCAGAATCAGACCAGGAATCAGAATGAACATCCAGTTAGATATTATGAATATTCTACGCCTGGACTGCCGACTGCCTGTTGCCAAAACCGGGGCTGAGATGCATGCTGCAGGTGACGTTGGGCAGAACAGGGCCTTCTTGGGCGGGGACTCGAATGCAGTGGCGGATCTGGGAGGGGGGGGGGGGGCAAAACGGCAGTCCCCCCCTCTAATCCGCACCTGCTCGAATGGGTGGAGCGGGGAGTGATACAAACTTCAACTTGGAAACCGACGCCCTCTGAACCCGGAAATGTACGGAGTGCGAGACCAGGTGCTGCTGCAGGTGTCGTTTAGCAGAACAGGCCCTTCTTGAACCGGTACTGGAATGGGGCGAAAAGTGCGAGATACGAACGTTTACGTGAGTTAAATGACCGCCTGTGTTACCAGCAGAGCAGCAAATAGCGGACCTTCACCCCGTAAGGTTAGGTATTAGAGGTCGGGTTCAAATATCCGGTGCGGTAGGTAATATTTGCGGGGGATGGGGATATCAGTGAGGCGGGCAGGGCAAGTAGGAAGACCAAACCAGTGACACCATCATACGCCTGTGCTGGGGGCGGATCTAGGATCGGCTTAATGGGGGGGGGGGGGGGCAATGCCCCACTTTTTGCCTACTTACAGGCGGAAAAGTTATGCCGGTTTTCTACATTTCGGGGGGGGGGGGGCATAAAGGCCTGTTGCCCCCCCCCCCCTCTAAATCCGTCCTTGCGCCTGTGCCTTGCAGGCTGGCCTACCCTGGACTCTCACAGGCACTACAGGCCCACACGTTTTTGATGCACTTGTGCTTCCGCCTCACGGCGCCCGAAAGGTAGGCAACTAGGACTCCTGCATGGGCGCGTGCACAGCGGGTCGGCCTACCCTCGCACTTGCAGGCGCCTCAGAGAAGCTCAATAGATTTTTAAAAAAAATGCTACGCTACGCTCGCCACATTACGCGCAGAAAAACGGAGCGTACCCCTAGTGTAGTTCGAGCCAATCACGCTCGGCTTAAACAAGTCATGCTTGGCCCATTCTCTGAAGAAATAACAACTAGATTTGATGCATCAAGAAATGATTTATTGTACATGGCCCTCGGATGTTCAAAGCAAAACAAGTTCACAAACAAAGCATTCAACAATCAAATCCTGTTAAATTGTTGCTTTGCTACTCCTGTTTTGCCAACATCAAGTTACCTTGTAGATGAGTTGGTCATCGGAGAGGGAAGTGGTTTGAAGTATTTTTTTTATTGCAAGGAATGTACAGCTATGTTTGTTGAACTAGACCACAAAACAGTGAAGACTATTACTTGTGAAAATTGTACAGCTGTTAATATTATCTCTGATTTACGCTCATCAACATTTTTCTGCATTTTTGATATAGCAAGCCAGATTGAAACTTTGCTTGGAAACATCACTATTCGAAGAACACTTTTGAAACCAGGTGATGCTATGCGCTTGTCTTTCTTGAATTTCATCTGATATATATGATGGTTTAATGTACCAACAATTCGCTGCGCTCTTTGAAAATTCTCTTCGTCAGGTTTTGTCTTTTCACTTCTGCCTAGATGGCTCACCCCTGTTCAAATCATCAAAATGCTCCATTTGGCCAGTAGTGTTGGCAATTAATGAATTGCCTCCAATTGTACGAATGAAAAATCTCCTTCTTGGTGGATTATGGTTTGGAAAAAAACAGCCACCAATGGATCTCTTTCTTGAGCCGTAGATGCATTGAGAAGTCTGTCAGAGGGGTTCAGTGTTTCTGTGTCAAATGAACATTGGCTAATGGAGGCGTATTGCATCGGCTGCTGTGTAGTAGGGGTGATCGATCCCGACGTTTTTTGGAATCTGATATTGGCTCAGTTCAGAAAAGCTGCCTCTTAGGTCCAAACTTCGACATGAATTTTTTTAAATTTTTTGGTCGACATCTCAAGGCTCCACCAGAGCCTGAAAGTTTTGAAAAATCGGAATTTTCGTAGTTCCGAATTTTTCATACTTTTGGTTGCGTTTTGGAAGTCATGGCTCAGTGACCATAGGGTGCGGTACACCCTTCGGTACCACCACTAATTTTTTCGCCTAAACAATGATATCTCAAGGCTCCGCCAGAGCGATTTCTGCAAAAACCTGGTTGTTAATCCTTTAAAGATTTTACAGGAAACCTAACAAATTTTTCATACTGCGCCACGTCTCTTGGGGGGCAGATATCGACACCAGGACAATTTTACCTCGTTCATGACGTTATGAAGACCAGAATCAGGAAAACAATTTAGGATAGGCCCCTTCGGGGCGCCGAATGGGGCCGTCGCGTAATTGCATACTTTCCCTCTTGTATTTCTTATGGGAAAACTAAAAAATGGCAGGGCATAGCCGGATTTGATCAGGGGGGGTTAAATTATTTTTGGAAGGGGTTTTATGACCAACTACAGAAACCTAGGGGGTGACGTACCTCCCCGGGAAAAAGTGGATAATTTGGACCAGCCCAGCGAGCACCGGATACCCACCCCGTCAAGGGCCTTTGCCTACCTCCCAGGCGCATAACATTAGAAATCGCTCTGGCGGAGCCTTGAGATATCATTTTTTTTCGGCGAAAAAATTGGTGGTGGCACCGAAGGGTGTACCGCACCCTATGGTCACTGAGCCATGACTTCCAAAACGCAACCAAAAGTATGAAAAATTCGGAACTACGAAAATTCCGATTTTTCAAAACTTTGAGGCTCTGGCGGAGCCTTGAGATGTCGACCATAAAATTTGGAAAAATTCATGTCGAAGTTTGGACCTACGGAGCAGCTTTTGTGACCAGAGCCAATATCAGATTCCAAAAAACGTCGGGATCGATCACCTCTACTGTGTAGACTCTGGGGCTCGTGGAAAGGTTGAAGTAATTAAAACCCATGGAGGGTACAACTCTTGCAACTGGTGCACCATTCATGGTCAATACATTGCTGGTTCAGTAAAATATCCATTTACAGAAGAACCTCTAACATGAAGAAGTCACTATGATATTATTAGGCTTCGAAACCGCCTTATGCATGCAGAAGAAAACCAGAGTGAAGCGGACTTTTCAGACGATGAGAACCAAGCAAGTGAAAATGATGACTTACAGGGAGTCAATGCTGTGCCACCTTTAATCAATTTACCCCATTTTAATATGGTGGATGGTTTTTTTGTTGACTCAATGCATCTTGTCCATTTAGGCATTGCAAGAACTTTTTCAACAAAATGGTTTGAAGATTGTGGTACAGAGTATTACATTAATGATTTGAAAGATCTTGTAAATTCAATGATTTTGTCCTTGAAGCCCCCTGTAGAATTTCGGAGGATGCCAAGAACTCTAGATGAAATATCCAGGTTGAAAGCCCGAGAGCTTGAGAACTGGCTTCTCTTCTGCTGCATCCCTGTTTTAGATGGCATTCTTCCCAACAAGTTCCTTGAATCATGGCATCTATTGGCTCAAGCTGTACATCTATTCAGCCAAAAAAATGTAAAAAGATGTTACATTAACACTGCCGATGCTTTATTAAGACAGTTTGTTCTAGAATGCCAAGAGCTTTATGGCGACACGGCTATGTTTTTTAATGTGCACTTGCTGTTTCATCTAGCAGAGCATGTGTCTGGGTGGGGTCCATTGTGGGCTTCATCGGCTTATTGCTTCGAGTCAATCAATGGATACCTCAAGTCAATCATTCACAGTCAGCAAGGAATTCCTCATCAAGTCATCCGTGCTTTGGCTTGGGATCAGGCCATTAAGATCCTAGAACCCACAGTTTCAGATAAAGCAAGAGAATACGTAAAGAACCTCCCTAAGAAGAAACAGAAGGGAATTCCTGTTGGAGAAAATTGTTTCTTATATGGCAAGCCAAAATTGTTTGTCCCCAAAGAAGAAGAAAGATGGCATTGTGATCGAGAAAATTATGCCACAGAATCTTGCCAGCTTTATGACAAATTCATGAAGAATGGTATTGTGCATTCATTACGCAAAGGACCTACAAACAATTCTGTGGCACAACTCTCAGACAACAACATTGTCCTCATACGTAAAATTATTTATGAGAGGGACTTGGATAAGATTTTTCTATTTGTGTCTAATGTGCACACAGTCAGTATATGTACATTTTCTCCAGAAATACATCTTCCTGAAAGGGATCACTTCATAATAGTGATGAGATTTACTGAGGAAGAATCTTGATGCTTGCCATCAGAAGTGCTTGAAACTATTTGCTTCACGCTTGCCATCAGAAGAGCTTGAAACTATTTGCTTCACAGCTACTGTCAACGGCAGAGAATATGTTGCATCTCTACCTAATGTTTTCAATGTTTGTTAATGTCTCATTATTGATTAAGTTGACTTTTAATATAGTGACTGAATTGTGTTCTAATATCTTGTCCGGATTGATATCTTTATTGTTGATTAACTTGAGTTTGAATATGGTGACTGAATTGTGTTCTAATATACTGTCCGGATTGATATCTTTCCTAATTTTTTTAATTGCTTTTGTGTGCATTGTATTGAAGTATGTGGCAAAAAATCATTGACTGCTGCATAATCTCTTTTTGTTGTAAAGGATCTAAATAATAAATCAAACTATGGTTTCAAAGTAAAGTCATTGTGCTTAAAAAGTCTTCAAAAAATATTGTCTGCCTCATCCATCTGCCACATTTTACTCCATGAATTCAGAATTCTACTGAACACACTACTGAGTGACATGTCTGTTAAGACTTTTATCTCCTGACCAACATGAGGGTCTGCAACCCCGCCCAATGTTTTGTATGAGTGGTTTTAAGCACCAAGATATAGTGTAACATGCTTGGTCCTGAGCAAGTTTCATGCTGAGAATTGAGACTACATTGTCTGTAAATTGACTGCAGTACTTGCAAACTGATTTTTGAACAAGAAATGTATAAGAGTAATAGCGTTTATCGATAGCAGACCACAATTTTTGTTGTAAAGTGGTCTCCTAGCCTTGTCACCTAAAAGAACAGAAATATAATTTATCACTTTAGGATACTTGTTGAAGTCCAAATTTACATACACAAAATATTGCAACTCATGTTCAATCATGAAGTCACCATGTTGAAACGCTGCGCTAAAAATAGAATTTCACTTGAAGCCAGCAGCCAGCATAGGATTGAGAGTATTGCACAAAGCACAGTATTGCATTTGTTATGGCTCAGTAGTCAGTATTGGGATAGGTTGGGTGAAATCACAGTCAAAATATTTGATTTGAACATTTATTACATCAACTCAATACTTGGCTTCTATTAGCAATAACCATTACGAGTATTTGATGCACTAGTAAGAACTCCCTTAAACTGCAAAACACCTAAACTGAACATCTTACTGTATTTCTAGAAGGGCTGGGCACCACAACATGGGAATGTCTGGGAATTCTTCGAACGGTGTCAGCTGTCATGCAATGGAGACAGGCCCACCAAGAGGTTTGGTCGACAGGAAACCTGAAAAGCAAAAAAAAAAAAAAAAAAAAATAATAATTTCAAAATTCAGTGATACAGAAGTCAAAAAGTAAAACTCTTACATTTTGGTATTAGGCTCTAAAATAAGAAATTTAGGTGTTCAACATTAAATATGGTGGTGTTAGAATAGGGAAACACCAAAAGCATAAATTGTCATATAATAGTGACAGTCATACAGAACTGTGCCTGTGAAAACTGAACCAAAAACTTATCAATTATTTCAAGACATGTGAACTATATTTTTACAGTAAAGATACCAAATTTAGTGAAGTATTTGCAACAATTACAGTAAAAACATAATTCAGACAAGCTACATAAGTAGAAACAAATAAAGCTAACTTTGTTACCTGTGTGTCTCTCGAGATGTCTATGAGTCTTGGCTCGCTATGTGGGCAACCACGGACTGCTGCAGGGCTCAACGAAAGGTCTGGGCCTTGAAAGAAAATTTGGATACCAATTAATGAACTTCAGTTACAAAAGGCACAGTAGTATATAAATATTTCTACCAACTTCCACACCAACACCACACATAATAGCAGCTAACTTCATTTCAAATTCCTTTCAGACTGCAAGTCTGAAATTATTTTTTATTACCTGTGGAGTTGGCGAGATGCCCATGGGTCTTCCGTTCGCTCACTTGGTAGGTCTAAGCATCGTCCAATCCGGAAAAGAAATAGAATAAATAGAAAAGCTGGGGTTATGGAGACATAAACAGCCATTTCAAAATAACATGTTCCTAAACAAGTACCACTTTTTCTAAATCGATTATTTCAGTAGCAAAATAAAAAAATTAAGAGAAACTTTAAGAAGGGCCGTTCTCGGGCTTACCTTTGATGTACTGTTTTCAAGCGATAGAGAGTTGGTTGTGGGATCATCCTTTCCCATTTGCTGCAGCATTCATCTGGCTTGGAATTAGAACGAACAGGGGCTGCCTTTTAGAGCAACCAGCACAATATTTTCAATATACATAGAAGCAGAGTTGATGTGCAAATATGGCCTGATCTACTTCAGCCATCTGAACATATTGACTGGCCAGCTTGGCCTTCGGCCCCCGCTTCAAGTCTCCCTAGAAGTGACCGAGAGCAGATGTATTTGTTACGATTAAAATCGTTAACCTGAGCCCGTCCCTGTGCGCGCCGCGATGGTAATAGTGTGCGCGCGGCGGCCAACCCTAACCTCAAAAAACAAAAACAGACAAATTTTCATTTATCAAAAATGCGATGCAAATCGAAAATTGTTGCCACCGCACGTGATTCTACGTTAAAAAAGTAGTTGATCCTCAAAATTTGAAGTTTTTCTATGAACGATAAGTCGGCGAACATACGTCCGCCCAAACGAACATGAGGCATCAGACTATAAGCCCGGCTCCTGCCGTTTCTAAAGAAACGTGTCGGGACGGGCTAAAAAGGGAGGGTTCGAAGAATACAACCAGGCATTGCTCAATAAAACATGTACAAACACGGAATTTATACTTACAGTACAGGTTAGGAGGCTATGTTCCAGCTCCAATCTCTATGCATTTTTTTCCAGAATTTTGAAACGTACTACGAGGTGCATTGAGATCCCGTAGCAAAGGCACATTTTGACAATTTCACTTCGCATGGAATATCCAAAACAAACCGGGATTCGAGCTTCACTTCTTTGTTTATAGGCTACATCAGCCCTAACACACAGACTTGACTTTTGGATGACTTTTCAGTGACATTATTTCAGCTCGGAGCGTCACATTCATCGCCACAGACGCGTCGCCAGTTGAAAATTACAGAGAACCTATACATATTACACACTCGAGTTCCTTTGTGAATGATTTAAAGTTAAAACCTTCAACACTCCCGCTGGGTGCTGCGGTCTGCACCTTTCTGCTTTCAATATCAAAAACAACCACTGCCGCTGCAGGTAGAGTCAGTTACAAAGAGAAAGGATTCGTTTTCATTGATCAGTTACAAACGTACATTCGATAAGCACTCCCAAGTTACATCGCTGTATTCCTATCGCTATTGCTATCGCCATTGCCCCATCGCTATTGCTATCGCAAATCCTGCAGCGAGACTAGCCGGTGATAGTATGAGAAATTGGTAATGCTGGACAACGGAAGCCCAGGATGGGGGGGAGGGGGGAGGGACGCTACGGGGAATCCTGCAGCCACACTAGTCTGCACTCGTCCTGCGCCAGCGGCAAAAGCTAGTTTGTTCAAGAGTTGCCCCAAAACTGCATGCTTTGCTAGCCCTCATGAGGAGCGGTTAGGTCCTGCCTGTCTCTTCAATATGGAGAATGGAGAAATACGAAGCCCGGCCCCTTCGCAAGATATGGCTAAGCAGAAGAAACTGGTGGAAGAAGCATTACGACAAAAATAAGAGGTTTCTGCTAAGTGGCTGGGGAGAAAATGTGAAGCAAAAGTTTCTCGAGAGTAAGCCCGAGAACATAATAAATTGCTCCTTGAGCATTGTAAGAAATGCGGTAGTGCATGAAACCTCTCGAAAAGCAAGCACATCCTTCCCCTGGATTGGAGTCTTCAAGTGTATTGGTGAACAATGCACCATGAGATTCACCTTTCGGATCGAATCTTTTGATGATTTTAAAGGCAAATATGTTCCAATACGTGTTTACGGTAAGTCCTGTTGAAAGGCAATTGTTAGCCTCTCCTAGCTTATTGCTCTTCGTTTCAACTCAATAGCGATGTGCCCAAGGCCCAATAGCGTTGGCGATGCGCCCATTAACAATAGCGATAGCAATGTGCCACCTGTCAAGTGGAGTAGCACTTTTGTCTTTTTTTAAAAAAGACACCCTCGCAGACGACAGACCCCGACAGTCAATTTGTTGTTGTTTTGATACGTGCAGCATATTATCGAATAGTTCGGTGTTTTTTTTTCTGATGACAGTGAAAATGACACTTCCGAATCGTCATAGAATTGTATCAGTCCCCCAAAATTTAAATCATTGTGCTTCATGGAACTTCATGGATAGTGTCAATCCTGCTGTGATCTCTAACTACACTGAAGGAAGTATTTTTCTAATCTGGGCCTCTGTCATTATTCCTGTCCCTTTTCTATCCCTTTCCAACAGTATTGCCACTTCCCCCAGGCTTATGTTGTATTACTGCTTTAGTGCAGTGCAGTTTGTATCAGACATATTGCTTTTGTCAACAACCTTTGTATTGGCTTTCCTTAATTTCGTAATACTTTTCTTCTGCAGGCGATGGAGTTCACATGCATTCGGTAGAAAGACCTGTGAGAGGAAGTATTCGGGGAGAGTGAAGAAAGAAACTAAAGGAGCAACTTAAAGTGGACCCTCCAGCAGAAGTCCAGAGAAATGTTCTCTATGACAAGAAGCGCAAACACTCCACTGACTTGTCTAAAGGAAATTATGATGGAGTCCCTTCTAAAAGAGCGCTACAAACAATGGCGTATGAGGACAGGTGCCAAAATGATTTGGACAAAGACATGTCTCTCAAAAGAAGCAGTTGCTGCTGATAAAGAGTATGGTGATAATACAATGTTTGAAGTCAGTTGGCGGCCATTCAGAGTTGGATGGTCATCAGATGAGATGTTAGAGCTCCTCCACAGCCTTTCGTCATCAAGTGAACCTGTTGTTGGAGAACTTGACAGTTCAGGTTTGTTTATACTGATGTCTGGAATGATTGATTCTTGCAATGTGAAACTTAACTTTTATTGTGTTACATATTACATTGCTTTCAGGTCAAATGTGCATGAATGTTCCTTGGGCACAAGATAAGGATGTCCTTAACTACTCGATTGTTGTCAAACCGGTGCAAGGTAAACCACCCTTGTCAGTGCTGGAATTCATGCTGAATGATAATCACCAGCACAACATAGCCATTGTTCTCAAGGGGTTTCTGGAACGTTATTTTTTTCGAATGTGCACAAAGGTCATGCCCTTCATCATCATGGTTATGGACCTGAGTTGGGCATTAACAAATGCCACCTTGGAGACACTGTGTCAAATGACTTTGCAGGTCATGCATGAATGCATGAATGCCAAGATGTAAAGAACTGTGTCGTTCTTAATTATAGCGTGGTGATTTGCACATTTTCAAGGCTGCATAAAAAGGAAGGTCAATAAACTTCTGCCAGGGGCCACCAACAAGTACTCACCGGCCAGGAGGTTGGCGAAATTTGTTTTTGCCACTCTTGCGAAGAGCTCTGACTTGGAGTCACAAAAGTCATCTGCTTTGTCAATTTTTAAACTGGCTGTTATCATATTTGAGAGCTCTCAGTACTCCGATGATGTTCACGAATCAGTCATGGAGCTTGCAGCAATGTAAGTGATCCTTTCCATTACAAACTGATTTTAATTCTGAAGGGATGCCTGCTTGACAATTCTCTTTTTCTCAACAGGTTAGAGCTCAATCCTACAACCTTGTCTGCTTGCGATTCTAGTGTGGATGGTGATGATGATTATGATGATATCATTGCCAGCGATTTACCTAGTGATGACAAGATCTATTTAAGAAAACTGAAGACCTATAAACACAGTCCTTTTTATAGAAAATTCTCTGAAGCCAAGGCAAGTGTAAGTGAAAAAGTAGCCTCTTGTGAAAAAGTAGTAGCAAAAAAGAACCCATTTTATATGAAGGGCCTTATTGATTACTCCCTTCGAGTTTTGCTTCCTTTCTACCCCTTGTGGTCCCGGTATATGCAAATTATGATCTTCCCCACTAAAGAGAATCCAGTGACTGACCATGCAATTGAATTGAGCTTTAAGCTATCAAAACATGAAACCCTGCACAAAAAGAAAAATTAGAGACCAGCCAGACTTGTGAGCAAGAAGCTGCTTGATTCCCGGAAGAGAATTCTTGTCCACCGCCACAATCTGGAATTAAAAAAAAGAAAAAAGCAAGAAAATCAAAGATCAATCAGGAATCAGAAGATGAGCAAATCATGTCTGAAGGCAGTGTCCAGTCAAGGGAACAGCCAAAGAAACCAATTATCAAGACCAAGAAAAGTCGCTTGGAGCGCTGGAAGAATTTGAGAAAAGGTTTCCGTAGGCCTGGGGGGCACTATAACTCAGATGAAACCAAGAAGTACGCTAAGAAACTTCGTGAGAACGCAATTAAACTTGTAAATGGCAGATCGAAGTGTAAGCCTGCAAACAAGTGTATGGAAATACGAGAAGCCCATGGATTGCTTTCTGATGATCAGGTACTGCATTTGAATGTCTGGCACTAATAATTGTGATTTTTGGAAACAAAATTAAAGTAAAATGAAAGTTTCAATTTTGTGAACAGATTCCAGATGATCCAGCTTCACTTAATATAGCCAATGAGATAGAGCAGGAACAGGTGCATTCTCTTGATGAGGTACTGTGTTGGAATGCCACTGGCCAATCAGTGTAAGTTTGTAAATTAATTGATTGAAAATGAAGTGTAAACTTTTATTTTTGTGAACAGAATCCAGAATCCATCTGCCCTGCCACATACTTGGAGGAAGCAATCTTTCCATGACTGCCGAGGCTGGGTTAGTAGCATTGTGCATGATCGTCCACAATTTCTTAGTGATGGCATGAAAACCTTTAAAACTCATCGTCGGGTGTTGATTTAATAGCACATAGGGCAGAGTTTGACCTGGAAGACCTGAAAAGACTAGTGTTATTTTCATCCACTGAAGATGCCAGGCAAATGCTGCAATGGCCCTTCACAGTAAAGGGAACAACATACACCAGCAAGACCAGCAAGAACATTTGTGAAGCACTTAGTCTTAAATTTTAAAAAGATGGTGATGTGTAATTATTGGTCCTGGTTTGTCTGATTTGAAATTTCGCACAGTTTGCCAATTAATATGGCCACAAATCTGTTAATCTTCTTAATGAAGAGGCCTTTTCCAAGCGCACGCAAAAGGAGTAGTTAAGTAGTACACTGTAAATTTTTTTAGCGATTTTACATTTAAAGCATGTATTATTTTACAAAATCGTCTACGCGAATTGACAGGCGCATGGATATTTACATACTTTTCATGGAAAATTACTATTTATGTAATTTCACAGGAACTGAATGTAATTATACTCAAAACAATGGAGCCTTGCAAGAACGCTATGTGCCATTACATAGAATATGTTCCTTTACAGACACTGTATGAAATTTTAGAACATGCTTTGTAAAGTAACAAAGATTGTGGTGAAGTTACCATATTTAATGTAGTCGCGGATTGCAGAAAATATGTGTTTGCACAGAAAAGCTCAGTTTTATCACAACATCAGTAGTGAAATCGCATCCTACCATGTAACTCCCCATAAAAAGGCCACTATTTTAAAAAGCCCACGCAGAAAACACGGTGTCGATCAGATGCGAGCAGCACAGTGGCAGCGTCTCAGCAATCTCAACACCCTGCGGGTCGACAGCCTAGTAGGTAGGCAACCACACCACCAGCAATGACGCGAACTGGCCTACTCTTCTCTTGACAGGCGCTATCCCGTACTGGGGCGGTGCGCCAGAGTCGAGAAAGGGTCTGGCAGCGGATACCCGGACGCACACACACGAGGGGGGGGGGCACCAGTACCGCCCGGGTCGCGGCGGCAGCGCGGGGCCACCGGTCCGGTCGCGAGTTCATCCGGAGCGCGGGGACTTAACGCGGACGTCGCCCGGCCACGTCGGAGCATTTCTTTATGTTCTCGGCCCGGTGCGGCGGTGGCAGGTGCTGCGGGGGGAGCTGACGGCGGCCTTGACGACGGTTCCGTGCCATTATCCTGTGGCCATGCCGGATGCTCGGCCGGCAGATGCTGCGGCGTCGGCGGGGGCCGGGCGTGTGAGGACATGGCCGCCGGTGCGGTGCTGCTGCTGTTGCACCAGGCCCGGGCCCTGCATGTTCGCGACCATGTTCTTGACGTGAAGGTTCGCATCACCGGGGGTTGGGGATGGTCGCCGGGGACCCCGGGATCGTCGGCTCCGGACTCGCGGCCACCGCTGACACATGTCCACGAATGGGCGGCAAGGGGGGGGGGGGGGGGGGTCTGCTTGCCTGTCCGCCCTCAGTGCAGGGAGAGGACCGCAGGCCGGGGGAGGCGTACGGACCGGTGTCATACCTCCTTCGCACACACCCGGTGACCTTCGCGGCCCGCGCCAACACCGCGGCAGCGGCAACCTGCGGACCCTACCCCCGGCGTCCAGCTGACAGCGCCGGGCAGCGCCTGGCGAATCGCCCGCCTCTCTACGCTTTTCTCGCTCGTCCGCACCTGCCCCCCCCCCCCCCCTGCGCTCCCCCTTTCCCCTTGAGGTGTCGCCTCACTCAGCTGGCCGAGTGGACCGGTCACTTGCTGTCCAGCCTTACCCGGAGCGAGGTGAGTGGGTCTAGTGGGCCAACACAAACATTGCTGTTTACTGAGTGATCTGTTGTGTGCACGTGTTCTAATTCTTTCTGTGCTAAAATGTGTTCTTACAGATCACTGTTTGAGCTGGGTGTATCGTGACAAAGAGGTCTCTACAGGTATATGTAAATTTAAATTAGTTATCAATTTGTCCATTCCCTATCTGTTTCACTGTCCCATGTGATGGCTATCAAATTATTTCTTTTTGTACACAGACAGTATTGTGAGCTGTGGCCCTCATGTCCGTAAACGGAACGTTACCCACATAAGCGGAACCCGTTTTGACATTTGAAATCAATTGTACATCGTCAGTACATGTAGGTACAGCTAGTATTTGCGTTCGTACACCTGTCATTAACTATTTTTTAAAATTGACGTTGGGTATGCCACCTTACCGTTTTCAAAAAAATTACAAATGGTCTGTAGGTACTCCTAAAGTGTCGTATCATCAGTAACAGCGTTAGTACACGTCTGTACACATTAAACAGCGGGTGTTGAGTCACCACAATTTTTTCTTCAATTCAAAGCTGGAAAGCGAATTTCACGTTTTCCAATGCCAGGTTTTCTTTTTGCCCCGTGACAAGGAAAAAGATAGGCAAGTCCACATTACACTAGATCCGTCTCTTTCTGGCTCGGTCGGGCACGTGAGAGAAAAAAGAACAGAGCTATTGCGTTGCGGGCTTGCGTACCTTTTCCTGGTCACGGGGCCAAAGTCACACCTGGTATAAGTCAAACCTGAAACTCAGACCGTGCACGCCCGTTTTTTTAAACAACCGAAGAATCAAATTTGTAATATGTATATGTTTACGATGATGAAATTCATGTTATGAACTCTGACTTACCGACTTGAAACTGACCTTAGATATACATTCAAAACAAAATTTAAGTGTGTGTGTGGGTCATGGCATGAATAAAATTTAGAGATAATACACCTGGTAACCAAAAATGCAATTGATCCCGGGTGAAAGTGCTTAAGTATAGATTATATATCGCTTATGTATACTCTATATACATATGACGATACATACCTATTTATACAACTATATATCACCCCACCTATAACCATATATAAGCTTATATATAGCTATATATTGACCTTCTTCATATATACTTCATATATGACTATATATAAGACATTTTTACCTGGGATAATGATCAACAACGTTAATACCAGTCTGTACACGCCCACGATATACACTGAAAGCCAAATTAAAGTGTGTGTGTAGCTCATGACATAGTTGACATTTATAGAAAACACACCTGACGACAGAAACTGCGATTTGTCATGCTCCACGACGTTAGTACACGTTTGTACAAGCGAAAGATATACACATAAAGCAAAAAAAAAAAGGTGTGTGTGGGTCATGACATAGTTGAAATTTATAGAAAACACACCTGATGACCAAAACTGCGATTTGTCATGCTCCACAACGTTTGTACACGTTTGTACACACCTTAGATATAGACTTGGAGCAAAATGAAAGTGTGTGTGGGCCATAACAAAGTTTAAATTCATAGAAGACACACCTGACTAGAAATGCAGTTCGTAACGCACCGCGACGTTAGTACACGTTTGTACACGCCTTAGATATACACTTGAAGCAAAATGAAGATGTGTGTGGGCTATGACAAAGATTAAATTCATAGAAAACACGCCTACTGACTGAAAATGCGGTCAGTAAGATTCCACGACGTTCGCACACGTTTGTACACGCCAAAGATTTACACAGAAAGCAAAATAAGGATTGGGTGGGCTGTGACAAAATTTTAATTCGTAGAAAACACGCCAACTGACTAGAAATGCAAAGCGCAACGCACCACGACGTTAGTACACGTTTGTACACGCCAAAGATATACACTGAATGCAAAATGAAAGTGTTTGTGGGTTATGTCATAGTTGAAATTTATAAAGAACACAACTGATGACCAGAAATGCGATTATTTATGCTCAACAACGTTAGTACACGTTTGTACCCGCCTTAGATTTACACTGAAAGCAAAATTAAAGTGTGTGTGGGTCATGACAGAATTCAAATTTAAAGAATGCACACCTACTGGGCAGAAATGTGGTTTGTTTTCCACCACGACGTTAGGGCATGTTTGTAAACGCCTCAGTTAGGGTGGGTTTAGACTGTGAAGCTGACGGTGACGCTGACGGCGTTGATCAATTGTTTTAGGTACGTTCGTGATGCTGACACTACATGGGCCACCTAGATTTTTGTATTTACGGCGCGAATATGGTCAGAAATCGGAAGAATCCTCGGGGCATTTCCAACGTCAGTGGTAAGAACGCACCCAAAACAACTGATCAACCCTGTCAGCGTCACCGTCAGCTTCACACTCTAAATCCATCCTTGTACACTTTTAGCATAATTATAGTTTGTATGGTTTAAGACATAGTTGAAATTTATAGAACCCACGCCTACTGGCCAATAATTTGGTTTGTAATGCACCACGACGTTAGTACACGTTTGTACACGCCTTAAATAAGGATGTGTGTGGGCTGTGACAAAGTTTAAATTTATAGAAAACACGCCAACTGTCTAGAAATGCAGAGCGTATTGCACCACGACGTTAGTACACGTTTGTACACGCCAAAGATATACACTGAAAGCAAAATGAAAGTGTGTGTGTAGCTCATGACATTTAAAACACACCTGACGACCAAAACTGCGATTTGTCATGCTCCACGACGTTAGTACACGTTTGTACACCCCAAAGATTTACACTGACAGCAAAATTAAAGTGTGTGTTGGTCGTGACACAAAATTAAATTCATAGAAAACACGCCTACTGACTTGAAATGTGGTGAGAATGGTACCACTACGTTAGTACACGTTTGTACACGCCTTAGATATACACTTGAAGCAAAATGAAGATGTATGTGTGCTATGACAAAGATTAAATTTATAGAAGAAAGTGACGAACTGTCGTTGGGGGTAGGAAAGTGCGCGAGCCGGTTTTGTAAGGTTCCAACATTATTCCATAAAAAGACCTCTGAATGAGTCGATATCTCAGCGACGTCAACACTTAAATTGCGATGGCGGGAACCCTTTGCAACGCCCTGCACGCCATTGTTAAGAAGTGAGATTTAAACAATCAACCTTCCAGTTCCAAAAACGCCTGGAAACGTCCGGGCGCCGCGCGGCATCTCTTCGATGTTTCTCGGACTGCGGTCAGCATCAGACCATTTTTGACCGCCCGAATCTCCTCCTGAGGCGTGTTTGTATGACAAATGTCACTCTTGCGAAGACGCTAATATAGACTACCTGATATTTACATGTTTTTGTGTCTTAGGATTTCTCAATACGCAATGTTTGGTGTGTACAAACGTGTACTAACGCTGTTACTGATGATACGACACTTTAAGAGTGCCTACAGACTATTTGTAATTTTTTTGAAAACGTTAAGGTGGCATACCCAACGTCAATTTAAAAAAATAGTTAATGACAGATGTACAAACGCAAATACTAGCTGTACTTACATTTACTGACGATGTACAATTCATTTCAAATGTCAAAACGGGCCCCGCTTATTTGGGTAACGTGACCTCTATAGACACGTGGCCCTCTGCTATATTCTTTTGGTATTGACTGAACTTCAATTGTAACTGGTATGTAGTAGCTTTATGGATTGTAAAATACCACTTTAGCAGGGTTTCCATAGCTATAATGTCGTTCCCTCTCTCATGTGCAGGTGAAGTGGCGAGGAGTGGAGCGTGTGGTTGTAAGAGGGAGGTGAACTGTGGGCAGTATTGTGAGCTGTGGCCCTACTGAACTTCAATTGTGACTGGTACGTAGTAGCTTTATGGATTGTAAAATACCACTGTAGTAGGGTTTTCACGGCTATATAATCTCGGTTCCTCTCTGATGTGCAGGTGGAGTGGCGAGGAGTGGAGCGAGTCGTTGCCAGAGGAAGGTGGACTGTGGGCAGTGATACGGTATGAATATCCTGCGATGCCATGTGTGCTCAACGGTTCCTATATCTTTTTGTGCCTATTTTTCGCATCAATGGCACCATCGATTTAGTGTTAATGTACCATTCCCATGCCCCATTCCTGGGTGTGGAAAGTTATTTTCTAACTATAGAAAGCTTCATTTACATCGTAGGAGTCATGATTCAAAATACTTTAAAGAAAGTGTATCTAGTTTACGTGTTAGTAGTACATATTGCTTTAAGTGCTAAGTGGAGAGTTGTACATTCTCATCTGGAAAGTCTGCCATGATCTCTCACTTAACTAGTCATTTAAAAGCGATATTGGTTTCACTTAAATGTTTTGTGGACTCATGTAAAGCTCAGTTCAGCAATGAGAATTCTCTTCGGTCCCACTTCCGTAGAAATCATTTAAATGCACTGCCACTCCACCCTTCGGAACCTGATCCTGATCATGTATCAGCACCAAATCAGCTGTCAGATCAAGATCAGTTTTGTTTTTCTGAAGTACTCTGTGAAGCTAGTAGAGATACTTCAACACCTATACCTTCTGTTGGGAAAAGCAGTGATGACTTCTAAAATTCTTTTGCGACAATGTTGCTTAATTTGCAGTCGAAGCGTTACCTTAGTGTTTCATCGCTTCAGTTTGTTGTAGAGGCCATGAGAGAGATGGGGCAGCTCTCCACTGAGCACCACAAATATATGTTTAGGAGGGCTGCACTAAAGTTTAATTTAAGTGATAGTGAAGTCAATGACATACAAAATGAAATTTTTACCAATGCTGTGTTTGAGACGTGTGTTGGGGCGAGGGGTGCACTGCGCTCAGACCCTATGAGAAAAAAGTTTTTTGCCCAGAATTTTGCATTTGTGGAACCAGTTGAGTATGATCTGATAAATGATGGGAACAAGAAACATGCCTACTATCATTATGTGCCCATTATAGAGTCACTGAAAGGTTTGCTATCTGATAAGTCTGTCCAGGAATCGTATAATAAGAAACCAGAAAGTGTACCTGATGTGTTCAAAGATTTTGAGGATGGATCTGCTTTTAAAAGAAAAGAGTTTTTCAGAAGAAATCCAAAGGGCATCAAACTTATTCTCTATTTTGATGCATTTGAAGTATGTGATCCTCTCAAAGCAGCCAGCACCAAGCATAAGATCCTTGCAGTTTATACGGCTCTGGGGAATTTACCTGCTTATTTCCGTTCAACTAAATACCCCATACAGCTTGTCATGTTAGTCAAAGAGAAAGACTTAAATGCTTATGGTGATGAAGTGGTTTTTAAACCCTTGCTTGATGATTTGAACACATTATATCATGAGGGATTTGAAGTTGAGTTCAAAGGACATAAAGAATGTATGAAAGGAGCTGTGGTAGGCATTTCCAGTGACAACCTAGAAGCGCATAATTTGGGTGGCTTTTGTAGAAGTTATAACGAACATTATTACTGTCGGTATTGTTATGCTCAAAAGATAAGTAGATTACGGAATGATGTTAGTCTGCGCTGTAGAAGAACCTATGACAACTACGATACTGATGCCAACAAAGCTGATGAGATTGACACGTCGTGGAGAGGTGTTTGGGGAATGTCTATTTTGAATAAAATTCCTGGGTTCCATGTGGTGGATGGACTTCCTCCCTGTACTGCTCATGATGTACTAGAGGGAATTGTGCCCACAGACATATTTCTTGCTTTGCGGTCGCTCATTCAAGCTAAGTGGTTTACATGGTCCTATCTTAATGCCAGGATTAAATTTGTAACAGGGAAAAATGCAAGTGTCAGTATAAGAAAAATCAATCCAAAGAAGAAAAAGATTGTTGGATCTGCTGCCAGTAATTTAAGACTTCTACAAGTTCTCCCTTTAGCCCTTGCTGGAAAGGTGAAAAATCCAAACCATCGTGCATGGAAAATGATTGTCACATTGGGAGAGTTTATGAGCCTGGTTTGTGCCAATGAAGTGTCTGCGGGTCAGACTGTTCACATGGATATGTTGGCACAGGAGTACATGTCGCTGAGGACAACCTTGTTTCCGACAGTGCGCCTCAAATGTAAACATCACTATATTCTTTACTATGGTGAGCTTACCAGGACATATGGACCCCTCCAGAGATGGACCACCATGAGATTTGAGAGCAAGCACCAATATTTTAAAAATGGTGTCAGAAACGCTCCATCATTTATAAATTTAACTCTCACTTTATCTATGAGGCATCAGTATCTTCAAGCGTATTTTAGGGAGGGGAACCTGTTTTCTGTTGTGGCATGTGCTGACAATGTCTGCAATTTCAATCCTTCAGTGTATTCGGAGAACGTCTTGGAAGCTCTTGAAAGGTCTGGACCCTATGACAGTCCCATGTTTGTGGCATCCAAGGTTGTATTTCGTGGCATGGAGTACAAACCTGGAGATCTTATTTTAGTTAGTGCTGAAGATGATAGAAAGATACGAAGTTTGATTATTGAAAATTTGCTTTTAGTAGACAACTATCAGCGCATTGTTTTTGTGGGTCGTGAAAGATATGTGAAATACCACTCAGAATTTGGTGTTTATGAAATATGTCCATCAAATAATGCCACTATTTCATGTTGTTCAAATACTTTTTGCAGCCCTCACTCCCTTAGAGTAGTTTCTGTTGGTGATCGAAATTATACCTGGCTGAAACATTCAGTCTTGGTCACTTACTGATTATATGTGGTGTCACTAGTTTTAGTTCTATTCTCTTTTTACAGTTGGCTGTTAAATGTATTAATGCTTTACTTAGAAGTGTCTTTTTTTAGTTATGATAATAGTAGTAGTAATAATAATAATAGCAGTATTAATAGAGTAATAGTAAAAGTAATGCCAGGCTCTTGATAGATACTTAGATATTAAGAACAAGTGAAGTCTCGACTGTTGAGGAATGTTGTTGTCATGATACAGCTGAATACTGGCATGCTGACTACTTGCAGAGCCTGATCAGCGAGTCTTGCCTTACAACCCTCTCAACCAAAGGTATAGTATTTTCAATCTAATTAATATGGTGTAATTTTGGAGTTGAACTGGATATTTTAACCATGTACCTTTTTTTTCCAGTGAAAGTGAAATTTTCACTCGCAGATAGTCCTCTCAAATTTGTTCTTGAAGAGGAAGGGACCGATTTAGATGAACCAGAAATTTTAAATGCATTCGGGGACAAAGTTATAAATTTTTTTACAACATGGTGAGGAGTGGCAGTGTGCTAAGCTGGTCCCACCCCCACCTCAGTCTCCCTCTGCAGCCGCTGTGGCACAAGTTGAACCCACTCTCAGTTTTTAATGGATGTTCTCCAGCCACGCGACGCTCCAATTCCAAGTCAAGTTGGGTTGATTCCTTCAACATTCCTTGGGAGAAGCTGAGCACAGAATTGAAAACAAAATTAGACAATAGTGTGGGCAGGGAAGAACAGCCAAGCATGAAGTTAAATAAGTCTGAGTATGTTAATTTGTGTAGAGTTGTTATAAAAGAAGCAAGAACTTATGACAAGTACCCGGGAAGGGCAGTGCTCAGAGTAATAGCCGACAAAATGTGTGGAAAATATAGAGTTCTATTGGACATGGACGAGAAAGGAAAAGTCATTGGCAATGGTCTGGCAACACTAATAATTAAATTGGAAGATCACAAGAATTACTGCAACAGACCCTCCATCAACCAATCTCTTCTAGTTAAAGCCACTACATGTGAAAGTGATGATGGCAGGAAGAAAAGAAAATCCAGAGTTTGCCAAAGTGGGACGGCACAGTGGCAGCCAGAACTGGAACCAGGTGAAAATGAAGAAACACAGAAAGCCAAACAAAAGTGGCTTATCAGTGAGTGGGGCAAGAGTGATAGGGACAGAGATAATGAGAAGATATCCTTATTCATGCAACAAACTTATCCTAGCCAAAGATTGTTCTTGAACTCTGACCCTATTCCAACTGTGACTGACTGTCGGGCTGCCTGGCCCTTCCTCCTGCAAGATCGGTTTTTAGAGAAGCATTGCACGTTCCTCATGAAAGATTTCATTCCTGACACAAATTATTTGGAAGACAGCAAAATTAGCAAAATTGTGTAATTTATGAAAGATCAAATTATCATAGAAAAGGCTAAGGCTCTCACTGACAAGTTCCCAGTTGCTAGGCAGCAAAAGCTTGAAAAGGCAAACAGAGCAGAAGAGCTGCTCCGCTTATGTGAAACAACCGAAACCCCTGTCATGGGATGCCTAAAACTAATACTTCATAGGTTTGACGAACTGGAGCATCTGTCTTCTCTACTTGTGATGTGTGAGGTGAGTTATGAAACCTTTCCTCTCATTTTGTGGGGTTGTGATGGTGGAGACACTGACCACTTCAATATTATATCGTATGAAACATATGATTTGTTTCTACTCCTCCAGGTGGGAGCAACAAGAGAAGAAATAAAGAATGCCCCTGCATTGGCAAGTCCATGCATAGTTGTTGTTGGTAACTATGTAGTAAGACCCTGTCAGCATTTCATTTGTTTCTAAAGTTTCTGATTTTGTTTGATCTAACATTGGCTCTTTTTTTCCCAGGGACCAGCATAACTGATGCTGATCGCTTTTATATCCGTGCTGATCGGGAGAGTGTCATTTGCACAACATGCCCTTGGAGAGCTGTCAATTTTTTGTACTGCGTGATTTTTGTGTTCAGCATGCATTTCCCAAATGGGGTAGGACACTCTTTAGAATTTGAACAGAGGTACTTTTTTCAGCCGGAATGTGGGTCAAGAAATAAAAAGAAAAAAGTAGCAGTTGGTGGTGTAAGTGCTAAAGTCAATACGTTCATTAGGGAACTTTCTGCTCATGTAAGTTCTGATTTTAATGAATCAGCTGATATTGATTACAATTAATTGATTTTTTTTTTGATTGCTGTGAATGTATCAGATCTTTCTGATGAAGGTGTTTGGAGGATGAGTTCTACTCACCATTCTACTTTAAGAGTAGAAATCAATGCCAGGTTTTTTGTAATGAAATAAATGGTCAGAGTAAAATATGCTTGTTTTATTCGAAAAGGGTATAAATATTTCAATAGATAATTCTCTGCAGAAGCTCCAGGTTCTTCTCAGGCAACACACAAAAAGCACAACACTATCTTAATGGGGAGACAGTCGTTTTGCTACCTTAGAAAATGACACTTTACCTGTTTAGTCCTGTAGGTTAGGTTTCAGATAGGCTTGATTCGTTAGGGTTCGGACAGATGCGCTCCAGCAGATGTTCATCAGCACAGGTTTCATGTCCATTTAGGTTTCAAAAATCTGGCGCTGAACTGAAATCAGGTAAAAAATAGAATCAGAAACGAACGACATCGCAAAGGTCTTGTGTAAAAAATATCCTGGAGCAGACGGACACAAACATAAACAAAGCTTCTACCATGCTTGCCCCCCGCACGTATCCCCGCTCTTGGCCAACACTCGTCGGACTTGCGGCAAAACCATTTAACTTTATAAACGTCAAAAATTGATTGACTGACATCATTTAAGGGCGGGTGGAAATCAAAGTCTGTAAATCGCCAGTTATTCGACGTGAACACAAGAATGATTAGGTATACCAGTAGTGGCAACCCTGTGAGTGAGCCCGAAAAAAACAAACGTACGCCATGATGCTCTACGCAACAGCCGTCTGCCAGGCCAGGCTAGCTTTTCTTTAACCAAGTTTCATCAAATAGTATCGTCATTCTCTGTGCTTAAGAAGCAAATGCATCTTCAGAAAACGGGAGCATTCAAAAGCAACAAATTGCAAGTATGAGCCATTGTGGATGCACTTAACTTTGATCACCGCGGCGTCGATCGTTGTTGCCTAAAAGTCACCTGGAGGAAAAATGTTATTTACAAACTTTGCTTTCGTCTGACGGATTTGTGAACCTTTACTTATCGAACTGCGGGGATCTGCGAATGAAATTGCGAAGTCGAATACGAGGACAAAGTACCTGTAGTGCAGGAGTTCATAGTATTATCGTATTTGTACCGTAAACTGGTTGATAGGTTAGACGCCTCCAGAAGTTATAAATGACATGAATACCCCTCCAAATCTTAAGTCGTCCCGCTACCTTTTTTCACCTGCGAGTGCTATTATCTTACTTTTGTTTCTTTGTTTCAGTAATATGATGTCCTGTGTTGTACACGTTACAATGTACAGTGGCTTCCATTCTCATGTCAAAGTGTTAGTCTGCCCAAGAACATCGTGTTTGGCTTTGTAGAGAAGAATGCCGAAAAGTATTTTTTCAGATTTTTACTATGGAAAGGCTTTTGATCTATTTCATCATTGTATTAATCATATTTTATTTGCAGTGTGGTAATACAACAGTCACGGGATTCCCATGATCAAATGAGAAGTGTGAACCGCTGTGATAAGGTGTGGTTGCACTGTGTGTGGTGGTGCAACAATCAAACAGATTTAATGCTTATGTGCCAGCCCCTGTGATAAGGTGTGGCTGAATTGCTTTTATTTATTTGATATTCTTTTTAAATGGAAGGGTGTGGAGAGAATTTCTAATGTATGGTTTGGTTTACAGAACTGGATGTTATGGATTGCCAAAGACAATATCTGCTTATTTGAATGTTAAGGGGAAGACGAGATTTAAATCCAAAAAGAAACTGAGCAGGCACACACACTGAAGGCTTGTTTCTGGATCTGCTGCATTGGCTGAAGGAGTGTACTTTGTTGCAGCATTGATGACAGTCTCAGGTTGGTTCTGGTTCATTTTATTTGGTAATGTAAAAATTTCTTGATGAATCTTTAATTCTCACTTGATATCTTTTCATGGCTTTTCAGCTTTTATGTGCAGCTAAGTCTATCGCCACATTCATAGTTTTGGACACGATTTCAGAATTTCGCTGTTGACGTTTTAGGTGAGTTTGATGAGTTCTACTTACAAAATCTTACATTGTCTTGATACTGTTCTTTTGAATACATCTCTGAATTTACTGATGATCTGGTATAATGTCACAATTAAGTGATGGGTGTCAACTCTACTTTCAGTTCAAACTTGAGATGCTGTTGTCTATCACCATATAAAAGGGGATATAGAGCCTTTTTTTTTTTTTACTAAGACTACAGCCATCAGTGTAGATGTATTCCCATAATGATAACTTCACATTATTTCACTTTTAATTCAGTTTTTACCTGGAATATTTTCCGGAAGGATTTCAATTTTTTGGTCAACTTGTTTTGTGCATAACATAACATTTAAGCCTAATATGTCCTTTTGCCAGATCATGAGCGAATTACTTCATTATATAACTCTTAAAAAGGCACTGTCCATTCTCTTTATTTTGAATGCGATTCATTTTGATCAGGAATGCTGGCTGAACTCTTTGGACTACTGTTTGTGATTGAACTCGGATGGCGAAACTTGTAAGGTGATTAAATATTCAAATAATTGAGCACATGGCAGTGCTAGAGAGAGTTTAAAAAAAAAAGAATCTTACTTGTGCTCTATTTCATTGCAGGATCACATGAATAGCCTCCACTCGATCAAGCCAGCTTACAATTAACTCATCTTATGTGCTCCAATGATTTTGGTAATAAAATGTATACTTCAAATTGACCTGCAGTATATTATCTTCATGCGGCCTCCAATGTCCTTCACCAAAACAGAATCACGCTTGGAAAGCTCAGGAGAACTCGCACCAAAAAATTTATGGAATTATACAGAACTCTGAAATATTACCAAAGCACATGTGTGTGCTATAACAGGATATCTGTACTTCTTTATTGCATAAAATATGGAATTTTAAAGGTCATATAGCATCCAATCACATGCACTCTGTGCCGTTTTACAGAACCAATGTACTACTTCATCGCATATAATCTTTTGTACTTTTACAGAACCAGTGAACTACTTCATTACACACATATAGTAATTGTACAGAACCTGTGTACTACTTCATTACACAGATTTTGTAATTTTACAGAACCTGTGTTCTACTGCATTACACAATTGCGCAATTTTACAGAACATCTGTAGTACGTCATTAAACAGAGCCTGTGGCTTACAGAACTTCTGTAATACATCATTACACACAGCCTGTGCCTTTACAGAACTTCTGTAATACTGCAATACATGGTGTCTGTAAAGTTACCAGGGCATGTTTAATTACATAACTTTACTTGGCACCAGGTGCTCCAAGGTTTTTTATGTAAAATCTCTTCAAAAAATTTTACAGTGCGGTAAAGCGGTCCATTTGACCGCGCGACCAAGCCGACATTGTTACGCGGTCAATTGGACCGCTTTACCGTGTAGAGGGTCGCCGGTTCAAAAGTTAGACCTGTCCGTTTTCACTTCATTTTTTTCTTCACTTAAATTTTCAAGCTATGATTGACTATTATCAAAACATATCGTTCGGTTAACGAGGGCGACTCAGTGCTTGTAGCGCTGGAATTTTTTGATTTGCATTACGTAGTGCCAAAAATTGCAACAAGTATAGCAAAAACTTCTGTATTGCACACTGTTTTCAATTGCGTGGTCCTTATTTCTTATAGGAGTGTTTCACTATTTCTTTGCAATAACGATTTATCGCAAATTTTAACGGTGTGTTTTGCAATTTCAAATACAGCTGTGTCGCTTTGGCCGAGCGCGCTGTGGCGTCGCCTACATCCCCGGTCTCGTGGACGAATCGCGGCAACCGGCGGCAACGCCGACTATTTCCTTAGCCGCCCGTGCGTTCGACGTATCTTTGACGTTCATTTTAACATATCGTTGGGGGGGGGGGGGGGGGGGAGATATGGTGTTCGGTATTTAGGATGACTCGGTATGTTCGAAACCGCACACTGTTCCTTTATTCCAGGTGTATCATTGGCCCCGGGCAGTTTCGGTTTTAGGCAGTCCCGCAACGCACTATCTCCGTCTCTTTCTGGCTCGGCCAGACGCGTGAGACAGAAAGAGACAGAGATAGTGTGTTGCGGGACTGCCTAAAACCGAAACTGCCCGGGGCCAATGATACACCTGGTATTGTAGATACGTTTGGTTTGATCTGAAGGAGTACCACTTAATATTTTTCACCAACTGTGCTCTTTAATAAAAATCACTCACAGATAATACAATATCGCTGGTTATCCAACTCACTGTACAGGTGTAGTACGCTGATAGTTGAAGACGGAGAAGATCAGATGTCCTAGGACGTTGTTTGAATGGCTCAATCTAGTGGCTGGACTATGAAGTAAGAGATGACAGTGATCGGCGGTCAGGCGCGAAGTAGAGTGGCCGCTCGCCGGTCGTCTAGCGAGGAGTGGTCGCAAAGAGTGGCACTAGCGTACTGACGGCTCCCGGGCCCAAAGTCCGGCGCCGCGCTTCCCAGAAGCGCGTCACCTGAGCGGGTGGCCTGACCGGGCCGGCAATGAGTAAGAGGCCGCGGCGGGCCGCGGAAGTGAAATTCGAATGAGTTTATTCGGCTAGTGCCGGGGTCAATTAGAGCAATGTCAGATTTGTAAAATATATGAGTTGAAATGTGAATATCTATAGCATAACGTCCCAAAACTCTGATATTTGCCGTCCTCGGCAAATGAATGTAAAGGTTTAGAAAATGAAAGAATGAGTTGGATCCGATTTAAAAGAGATAGAGAACAGTAAAAGGAGGTAATATCTATAGCATAACGATATTAATGTTTAAAGAAAAACGCTAATGCCGTACATCTGACATTACCTTGACGTAAGGAGACTACGTATTTTTGACGTAAATATGGTGTCTGAAATACTCCTTAATTACAAATATACGGTGTCTAGATCCACACCAGTAGCGGATCCAGGAGCGGCTTCAGGGGGAGGCAATGTCATGCTTTTTGCCTACTCACAGGCGGAAAAGTTACACCGGTTGCCTACATTTCCGGCGCCGTTTTGAGGCCCAGGGGGGGGGGCGCGACGCCCCCATCGCCCCTCCCCTTTATCCGCGCCTGATCCACACGGGGCGACGTTCGTTACCCGGATTAATCTATTCGGCCCACTTCACGTTGACGAAGATGCCATACGTACAGTCCGGCTGTGTCGTATCGCTCTGATAGGCACAGAGGTTGAGGGGTCAACCTCTCCCAACCAGAAGCCAATCGATTGTAAGGGACGCGATAGCGGGCTCAATCAGGTGCTGCGATAAAAGAGTGTGACCGTGAAGTGCACATCGGTCCTCCCTCGTTGAACCTGCTACTCGAGCAAAACACTATCAACAGAACAATGCTATCTCAAACTACTGTGGCTCTGACGCACGAGGACGTAAGCACCTTGTGTCAGTTGTGGCCACTGAAACATAAGGGAGCGTCCTTAAATTACGTAAGGGGTTTTGGGGGAGGGGGGATCTGGCAAATCTTATGTTGCCCTTACGTGGGGGGGGGGGTCAACGGCAACCCTTACGTAAGATTTATTATGGGCGCAAATGCATCCGTCCAAACGCGTCTCCGCGCGCTAAGCATTGAACACATCCCTTCTGTACAGGAGTGGCTGAGAAGCCCTTGGGCTGAGGCTCTATAAATTTTAAAGGCCAAGAATTTTCGTTTCTCTTTTATAACTTGTTATTTTATAACATTTATTTATTTATTTTTTATTTTTGGACTGGACAGTACAAATAGTTAAACCAGTTGTACCTTAAATTCAGTCTGCTTTATTAAATACCTATCTCTCAACATTTCTCCTAAATCGGTAAGCAAAAAATAACCGCAAGACATCGGGGAGACACACCGCAGACGACACGGAGACCTTCGGGAGACAGTCCCGAGACCACGGCGAGACATCCGGGAGACACCCCGCAGACGACACGGAGACGTACGGGAGACAGTCCCGAGACATCCGGGAGACACCCCGTACACAGGAGGATACGATGACATCGCGCTGAGCCAGTACGGAGACAACCTACTTATGGGAAAGAAAAATAATTGATAGGCTATGACGGGACTGCAGTGGTTTCGAACTTCGGATCCCAGACTCCAAAGTCCGTCTCGCTGCCCGCTTGGCCAAGAGCGCGCACACGGGCGCGTTGCTCCGTGGTCCCATTCTACGCTAGTCGCTCGGTCCGGCCGGCAGCCGCCAGCAGCTACGCAGGCACGGGTGCTGTTGAAGGGAAGCCTTCGCACAGGCCGCCCGTACGCGCGCTCTTGGCCAAGCGTGTATAGAGCCAGACTTCGGACCTCGGAGTCCGAAGATCGAATCCACCCAGGTTCGTTCGGCCTGAGGTGCGGAGACAGCAGTACGTGAGACAATTATCATTTTTCCGTCGCAGAATTCTAAACGATGTCTATAAACGGTATTCCAGCTGTCTCGAGCATGTCTCCGCTAGAGACCGGATCCGCTTTTTTTGGTACAGGGTGTCTCGCGGTGGTCTCGGGATTGTCTCCCGTACGTCTCCGTGTCGTCTGCGGGGTGTCTCCCCGATGTCTCGCCGTGGTCTCGGGACTGGCTGGGGGGTGTCTTTTAGAAGTCTCCTAAATATCTCGGTTTGGTCTCGAAGTTGACTGCGTCAGGTCCCCAACAAGTCTTGCTGATGTCTTCGTCGATGACTGCATGTCTTCTGGAGTGTGGCTGAATAGTGTCTAAAAATGACACAAAAAGAGCTTTCGGTGAGATTAGGTGAAGGCACTCCAGAGACACGGTAGCATTGTCTCTATATCATCGTTCAGTAGTCTACATGCTGTCTTAACGGTGTATGCGTCGTAGACACTCTTGAGACATCCACAATACACTTTTTTCTGTACGGGTACTGGGGCACCAGGAGGGCCAAAACATACCAAAGCGCGCCACCGGGACGCCCTAGGGACCAGGGGCATTCGGGCGCATTCGGGCTCCTGTATAGGGACCAGGGCTCACAGATGTCGCGATACTAGGGCGTTCGAGGGTGTGGTTCCGATGGAAGCGTACCCTTAACGAACAAGGTCGCACGTCTTCATGGTTGCCTACCGCCGCACGCGTAGGCGTTGCAGGGAGGGGGGGGGGGGGGGGTACACTGAAGGGCTTCTGCAGGTTGGAAGAAAAATCACGCCGCAAAATCAGATCCTGCAGAGTCAGTATTTGAACCCTAGACCAGATCATATCGAGTCATGCCTCGATATTGTCCTCGAGAGTCGCGAGTTCAAATACAGGCTCAAGAGGGAGCGATTTCCTTGCCAGCTTAGTTTTTACTCGTTCAACCTGCAATGGCCCTGCAGGCGTGAAGCATATTACAAAACTGATACAAAATATTGCAATGACAATCCATTATTTTAATTAAACCCCAGTAGAAAAACAATAACATCCAACATTCAAAATGTCTTGGAATTAACAGTAATAAAAATGCAATATGGAATGAATGAAGTTCAGGCACCAAGGTAGAGGATATCAGTATTTACAACACAAGCAGTATAAGGCACCCAACAGACGTGTAGCATAACAAAATATTGAGTGATTACTATTATTGAAAATGTGAGAGCCAACAGAAAGGTCAGCAATCATTATGAACTAATATACACATTAGCATAGCTAACTGCACAGACAATCATGACCAAAATCAAGAAAAAACAAAGGTAAATTAAGGGCAGAAACCAGAAACAATAGCACAAGAAAAGCATTGAACAAAACAGACAAATATGAGAAAAATAGCACAATCACATAATAGAGGACCTACATATAATGAGATTCTACCAAGTCTAAACCTGGATGTTTACAATGGTCAACTAGGAAAGCAGGTAAGTTCTTTAGTTACACAAAACATTGACTGTACTAATGATTAATGCTGAAACAAAATAGTGAAATAGAACACAAGAGATTCAGTTGACCTTCCAATGGCTGATAAATAGAAGCAGAGTTCATCGCAAGTTCAACATCAGAGAAGGCCAAGTAAAATAACTACCTACAGGCTGACTACCTAGAGGCTACTTATACATAAACTGAAATATAAATACTGAAATATGGAACACTGATATTATAAAGAATAGACAAACAGAAAAATAACAAGACACGCACAATATACTATTGCCAAATTTCTAAGTACACAACACAGCACAAAAAAACAAAAACAGCCCATGTAGTTGTGTTGTCACCACAATGTTTAAATGAAATTAACATTCACATTTTTCGAACTTTCACACAAAGCTCATTAATTATGAACAAAACAGCACAGAAGGAGTCACGTACTCCATACTACAACAATCTCAATCAAATCTTTTTGAAAAAAGGTTACAAAGATTGGAATAACAATTGCAATCACAATTGAGAGGTACACAGTAATTCAATTCAGTGGAAAAGTAAAGGGCACCCAAAATATGAAAGAGTCTAACAAGTAATAATAGGAGGCAGCCTCAGGATGATGGTTCCCAAAACTTTGCAATGCTTATCACCAAATACCTGTGTAGGGAGAGAAAATTTCATACATGACTTATCAACCGAGCAGGCTTATACTTCAAAGTAAAAAATGAAAGAAATAACAGCTTACCACAAAACATTAACCCATATCATTTGCACTGCTGAAGGCATGACCCACACTGGGAAGGAAATCTGTAGAAATCATTTGGATTCCTTACTTGCTTGACTTTGCTAACATCCACCCTTTGCAGAGGTGGTTCTCAAGCCCCATAATTCTGGGATGCTGTCCATAATGCCTGTACAGAGAGAAAATTCCATACATTATATATCAACTCAAAAAACACTTGCACTTTAAATTTAAAAAGGGACACAAATCTTACCACAGTGAGTCCAAATCATTGTACTGCAATATCTTGGCCAGCACTGGAACGGAGACTTTGTGCAGAAATCATTCGGCTTCCTTCAATGCTCGCCTTTGCTAACATCCACCCTTTGCAGAGGAGATTCTCAAGCCCAATAATTCTGATATGCTGTCCATCCAACGCCTGTACAGAGAGAAAATTCCATACATTATATATAAACTCAAAAAACACTGGCACTTTAAATTTAAAAATACTATCCCACTGTGTGAGATACTGGTATAGGGATTTAAAGGCCGGTAATATTACCGGTAAGATTCGGTAAGTTACCGTTACTTACGGTAATATTACCCGACCTCGAAATAAGTGGTATTTTTCGGTAATATTCAGACTTGCAAAACTCTGAAAATTAGCTTTGCTTGCTGTTCCAAGTGGTGAAAAGGGTACTTCTTGGTCCTTGCCGTCACTGCAAAGGCTGAATCTACTCTAAAACGCATCCTCCATTATTATTTTGGCATGTTCAAGCAATTATCTGACTTCTCGCTAGAAGACAACCGTAGCCATACACAATCCTTAATTCTGACAGAAACCTATATTTCAAGTGATGAAGCGTCTGAATTGTTCTCGCACATCAAGAATTGCCAGGATTGACTCTGATTGACTACTGTTACGTGGAAAAACGTAGAAACACATACTATTTTAACAAATACCCGCTGTAAATAAATCTTTCTCATTATTACCAAAAATACCCGTAACTTACCAATCTTTCCGTATCTTACCGTAAGATTGAATCTTACCGGTATTATTAAATCCCTATACTGGTAGGCCCGGAGTTTCACGGGGGTGTGGTTAAAGTAGACGTTAAGTTTTTTTTTTTTTTTTTTTTTTGAGGGGGGGGGGGGGGGTTGCTTGCTTTATTTTATTTTTTAATTCATGGAATGAGGATTTTGCTTGAGCCTTGTTTCAGTTTTGGGGTGGTTTGGGGGTGGTTATAGAAGTTTATATTTTGTTCTGGTTTTGTTTGCTTTCTTTTTTTTAAATTCATGGAATGAAGATTTTGGTTGAGCCTTGTTTCAGTTTTGGAGTGGTTCGGGGTGGTTTGTATCTCATTCGAGAGGGAGAGGGAGTAGTTGAAGAGCTATGGCGATTAGGTAGAGGTCAGTGTAGCGCTTGCATTTTGGGTCGCCTAGCGCTAGCCTCCTGCAAGGCTCTCGCACTGTTGTCCTCACCACCGGTCCCAATACGGTTCTGACTCTTGAGTCGCCTCCCTTTTAGCGGGGCCTCGGGTTGCCTCGGCTCGGCTCTTTGTGAGATACTGGTAGGCCCGGAGTTTCAGGAGTGTTGGTTGTAATTAAAGTTTATTTATTAAAGTCTTTGGAAATGTTGTTGGAAAATTAAGAATGGGGATTTTATGTATTGTTGACAGTGGTTATGGTAGGACTGGTCAGTTGTGTACCAACGTTGGATTTGTGAATTGAATGTATTGAATTTTAGTTCGGTTATAGGTGTAGTCGTGATTAAAATAGTATTCAGTGGAAATGAAATATAAAATGTTTGTTTTATTTGGAAAACATTTGAATATTCTGTGTTGTCTTGGAATCTGTTGTTTAGTTGTTGGAGGAAGTTGCAGGGAAGTGTGTGGAAGGTTGGGAACAAAGAATGTCAATATGAATATGAATAGAGAAGTTGATTAAGTGGGTTTGCGTTGTCTAGGTGATTTGAAGTGTTTGTTGTGGACGCCGAAACCTGTAGTGATTCTGTGAACAATTATTTAAAAAAAAAAAAAAATGTCTTTGATTGAGAAAATGATGGGTTCTAAGGTAAGTTTTAGTGGTCCTAGAAGTGGTGTTGAAGTGGTGAAAATGTAATAGTAATTGATCTAATTTGTACTCAGCGGGGAGCTGATGAGTGTGATGGAGCTGGAGACCATTTGGTCAAGAAAGCCAAAACAGATGAGATTGCTGGTGTTAGTAATGAAGAATTGAAGGAAAGTTTTGCTGTTAATTTATTTGATGTAAGTGTAATGGAGTTGAAAATTATTATATTGTGGTGTTTGGTGCTGTTTTATGAATTTTTTTTTTTTTTGTGTTGCAGGAAGTTAATAAAGTTGTTAATAGAGTGATTCAGAAGTGCAATGAAGTTATGGAAGTGAATGTCAAGTACTTGGTGAAGGATATGTACACCATTGACATTTTGGGTCGTAGCAAGCCTGCGATTGTGGTTGGTGTTAGGAAGTTTGATGTGGAAGAAGGTGAGGTACAATATATATGGCTTGTTGGAAATGCTGTGCGGAATGTGGAAGCAAAGAATGTGAAAGAGTGGAATGGTAAGATAGATGGTGGTGCAAAGCTTAGTTTGGTGTTTCGTGGAATGAAATTCCAAAATGGATTCAATTCATATGATTTGAATTTTGTTAAATCGTAGGGATGTAATGTTAATTTTGAATGTTTGGATGGTATGTTGCATGATGGATTGGAATGCGTAATGGTTTTGCATGATTTAATGATAAATTTTTGTATTTTGCATGATGGTTTTGTTTTTGTTTGTTTATTTGGTGCATGTTAAAGGTATGTTTCTAAAAAACGATCCTTTTTTTTTTTCATTTCGTGGCATGTTTATTTATTTTGTTAATTTTGTGCATGATTGCATAAAACATGTTTGTTTGTAATTTTGCTGGTGATGTTTAATTCATGTGGAATAAAGAAATGAATTTATCAACTTTGTCTTGTCTGTCACATTTGGTATTTTATGAACTTGTATTGCATGCTATTTTCATCTTAATGAAGAGGAAGGTAATGGGTACTTTAACGTGATGGGATGAAGAACAGGATAGGACAGTAAAGGTTTTGTGTTTGTGGCGCGATGAGATTTCGAGGGAAATGATGGGTGACGTGGGAAATGTCGTTGACGAGAGCGGTTTCCGGTGGTCGACGGTAGCTCGCTCTGTCGTCTGGGTACTGAATTACCAACCTAACTTTATTCGGATGATGTTAAAATACTAATTTTCAGTTCACATCGAAACACAGGAGTACTAACCAACAAAGAATTTTGAAATAAATTTTAATTATTTGTATTGCAGCCGGGCACGCGTATGTGCAGTGCTGTGTTGTTGTAGTTCCGTCTCCAAATTGTAGAGCGAGTTAGCGTTGAGTCAGCCATTTACCTTTTCCGTCGCCGCCTATCACAACTAGAATGATAGGGAGTTTGGTTATATTTACTGAGAAAACGGGAAAATTGCGAAAATGAATATTTGGAAAAAAAAATTACGTTTGTTAACAGTTTGTAAAGATGGTGGTTTTGAAAATGATTTGAGTGGGAAGTGAGATGGAATTATAAGATTGATAAATTTTTCATACCGGGGGTGCTGTGGTGTGAAGGGCAATGTTCTGTGAATGTTGGATAGAGGAGAGTGGGAGGGCTGTGGTGTTTATTGTGCTGTTGTATGTGTGAGATTTAAAAGTGCTCTGCACAATTTTTTCTGAAATTAGTGGTTACTTGATTTGAAAAGCGATGGATGATTTTGTCTTAAGAAGTTTGGTAACTGCTGTGGGTATGGCGTGTGGTATGTAAAGGAAAGAAGTGTTTGAAATTTGTTTTAATATGATTTAATTTTATGAGGTTATGTTTATGGCTGGAGTGTTGTATCTTTTCAGAGATTCATCAAAGAAATTTAAGAGGAGGACGAGGACGAGGTCGTGGTGGACGGGGACGTGGGTTTTGGAATCGTGGTGGTGAACGTGGAGCAGGGCGAGGAGGGCGAGGAAGTTATGAAAATGTAGGAATTGGTGGACGACGTTATTTTACGAGAGAGAAGAGGAGGCTGTACAAGGAGGGGAAGGAAAAGGAAATGTAAGTATTACTTTATTATGAAAAGTTCGTATTAAAATTAAAGTGTTATGAACTGTAACTGTAACTTTGGATGTTTCACAGGGAAAGGAAGAATGGAAATGAAGAGAAAGATAAGATTGAGAAGGTCGATACAAAGAGTGTAGAAGTTGATTTCAAAGAAATTAATGATTCTGGCATGGAGCAAGAAATCAATGCCATTCAGAAAGTGATTGAGAGTGATGTTTAATGGTTAAAATTTGGTGTTCGTGGATGTTTGTGTTTTGTGGTTTTTGCATGTTTGAATTTTGTGGTTTTTGCATGTTTGAATTTTGTGGTTTTTGCATGTTCTGTTTTGGTTTCATGAGGAATAAATTGTTAACAGTTTGCATGAAATAAATTTTATCGTTGTGGTGTTTCATTAATTCTATGTTACTGTGTTGCATGTGCATGGTATATGAATGTAGAAGTTGATAGAATTTGGGGTTTATGTGAGGTTGGAAATGATAAAATTAGTTCTAGAAAGGATCATGAGAGGCAAGGTTTGGTGTGCCAAATGAATTAAATTATTTTCGAATGGGGGCAGATGTAGTATGGTGGAGGTTGGGAAATGAAGAAAGAAAATTTGAAGTCTCTATGAATGTTGATGTTTATTATAAACAATGGGAAAGAAGGGTGGGAAAAAGTGAATAAAAAGTAAACACTAGTAAAAAACTGTTGCAGACGAATTGTTCCCAGTGAAAAAGACATTAGATTGATGGAAGGAATGAGTATTTATCTTGAAATGACATTCTAAAATTTTGAAAATTTTTTTGGTATCATACAAATTGAAACCAAGAATTTCATTAGCATTGGTGCTTACTGTGATATATCCATTGTGATATTGCAGAGATGTGACATCTGAAAGTTAAGAGGGAAAATTTTAGGTAAACTTAACATATTGGTTGTGGAAATTTTAGTAGTTGAATGACTTACCAGAAGAAGGGAGATCAAAGGAACAGATGATTGTGTTTGATTTCAAATCATGGACTGTTATATGTTTTTTCCCTCCAACAATTGCAAGATGTTCGTGAGTGGACAGAGCAAGATGGTTTTGTGATCGTGATGGTAGACGTGATGAGGAGATCTGTGAAGAAAAGCATTGGTCAAGGAAAGAAAGTTGGGTGGGGTAGTAGTTTTCGAAGGAGTTGGAACATACCATTTTACCAGAATTGATGTCATACAGTTTTAAATGTCCTGGTTTTGTCAGTAGCACGAGGACATTGGTTTTGAAAAAAAATCCTTTTTTTAACCATCCTTTGAATGGGATAGCTGCATTTGCTATTGATGTCCTGTGGAAGAAAAAAAGGGTAATTTCAATATTTAATTGGAAAACTGACTAATGAATGTTCATGATGAGTACCATTTAACATCTTGCTGTATGTCAGAAATGTCATATGTGAAACATTCCCAAAAGTTAGAGATAGCAATGAAGGTTGTTGGAGATGTCCAAATGAGATCTCGAAGGGTGTGATTATCTGGGAAATCAATCTGAAATTTAAAATGGAGAAAAGGAAATGTGAGACGCCGAAGTAGGTGTTTTTTAAGAGTAGAAATTAGGCAAGGAAGTGACTTACTTTTGTAGTCTTGACTGTTGTTTTCTTATGAATATCGAAAAGCTGAATTGTGTTGTGTTTGCAACCGTTTATGATGAGTAATGAATTAATGAAGTTGGGTGAACTTGTGATGAATTTGCATGTGTTATTGGTGCATGAACAAGTAAAGCGATGGGAATGATTTGATGTAATGTTGAAGATGTTTAGCTGTTAAAAGAAAAGGGATAAAGGAAATGGATTTAATGTAACATGATAAATGGTGATGGTATTAAAATGATGGAGTTGAAGTGAGACTTACAGATCTGTTGTCATTGAAGTAGATTAAATTGTCATCAAGCCAATTTGAGCAAATTACTGGAGTCTTTGGTTGTTCCAGTTGGTGCGGAAACCTTGTTCTTGTCATTGAAAAGTCGGAAAAGTATGGGACAATGGATGTTTCACCTATTTCTCTGCTTTGAAGATTTGTGATCCAAGAGGAATGCATGATGTAGGGAATGACTACAATGGTTGAAAAGTTTGTGATTTGATTTGGGTAAAGGCTGTGAGAAGTTGTGCCAACCGCCAGCACAATGGTGAAGGTTTGCACATTTCACAAGTAGTGGTTTGTGCGGTTGTGTTTTTTTGAAAAGAGGAAGTTTCTGAAATTGTTCATTTCATAAACAGAAATGATTTAAAATTATTGAGTTATTATAAGTTTTTACAGGTGTGACATCCTCTTCAAATAAAAAGACTTGTTTCAGCCGAAATACCAGTTAGTTTCTCTAACATTCTTCAAAGAAGAAGATTTTAGTGGTTAAGTAGAATAAGAAAAGAGGAAATTGTTGAAAAAAAATGCAAAGTGTTATTTACCATAAATTAAAGGGGTGTTTGTTTTTTAGAGGAATTGCCGGTGGAGAAAGGTTGGTTAAGTTTGTTGAGGAACAGTCCATTTTGTGGCTGGAAAAAAAATGCAAAGGTGAGCAACAAGGATAAACGGAATTAAAGTAGTTGGAAATGTAATGTAGTATACTTACACACATGGATTGTTTTGGATGATGCAGGTTTTTGTTTAACTGGTTTGTTGAACTAGGGCGGAACTTTAGTTGTCATCTGAAAAAAATTTGAAAAGGTAAGGAACATGCATAAACAGGATGAAATTAAGTGCCAATATAATGTACTATACTCACATACATGTATTGTTTTGTCTGACACAGGTTATTGGGAATTGATGATCAAAGAATAAAACATGTTGAAATCTTGAATTTGGATGGTGGTTTTAACTTTGCTTTCAAAGTTTGTGGAGGGACGTTGAACTGTGATGATGGTTTCATTTTTGGTTTGAAAGCTTGTGAAGGTATTGCCTGAAATTGACAAGAGAGAAGAAAGTTTTTGATGTTAGTTTTTAGTATTAAAGAAAGAGTGTTGAAGGACAGAAAAATGTGGTCGTTACTCACTGTAGGGTGTTGTAGTTAAAATCTGTGATGGTTCATAGTCATTGTAGGAAGAAAGTGATGATTGGTCTGGAAAAGAAAACAGATACAGGTTGTTATTTATGAAATGTGTAGTACCAGTAATGAAAAAATAATGTTTGTAACATTTTACCTTTGGACTTCATTGCTTGGCGGAAACTGCAGGTGCAGTGGAAGTGTTTGTTTTCTTTTACTATAATTTTCATATTTGAAACCAAATTGGTTTATGGTCACTAATTGGTGATTCATAAAGAAATGCAGCATGGTTTTTGTTTGAGGAAAAAAACAAATCAATCAATGTGTTATAATTTGTACTAAAATCACCTTGTAATGTATAGAACAATTTATTTTTGACCATATAATTCTGCAATTTTTCTGGTTGTAAGTTTAAATCTCCAAGTACTATAATTTCATTATTGTGTGAAAAATGAGACAGTGTAATGCTAAGGTTTTGTATGAACAAATGTGTTGGATATTTTGGAGATTTATGAAGGAAGATTATGCTTAAGTTTTTATATTGAAATCTAACAATATCGATGAATGAATGCAAATTTGTTCCTTGAAAAATGGTGTCTGTTGCAATGTGAATAATTTTAACCAAATGAATGTTTTCACTGTTTATGTAGGCTGCTGATCCAAATGGATGTCTTTTTGGCAAAACACAATCTTTTCTGTGAAAACATGAGTACCCTGGAATGACGTGATGTTCATCTTTTTGAAATCGTGTTTCAACAAACATCAATATTTCAGCATTTGTATAGAATGGATGAGAATTAATGAATGGTAAGTGCAAGTTGAGTGATCGACAGTTGTGAAAAACAGAATATGAAGAATTGTGTTCTTGTGGAAATTGTAGCATGAACTGAAGTGGTGATTCTGATTTCATTTTCTTTATTACAGGGATTGTCAAATCAAATTGGGATGGAGGTTTTGGAGGAGTGTAAGTTCCTTGAATGTACTAGTGGGCGGGCTTAGGTCGAGTTATGCGACGGATACTGCACTTTTGGTTCAAGCGATGTTACTGCGATACATCGGTAGTATAGACCCAAAGGGAGGATTTGACCCGCAGAGGCACTTGAAATTTCCCTTAGGAAAAATTTTACAGGCACTTAAAATTTCCATTGCGCCTTACGGGAGGTCCGGGTAGGCAACCCGCAGCACACGGTAACATTTTCCCGCAGTTTCTGTCTGAAAAACTCTTTAAACCGGGTTCAAAAATAACCGGGAGTGACGGGATTCTTTCTGCACTGTTCCTAGGGCATTGCAGAAGGGTCCTAGTCGTGGAGGCAGTATATTTAAGCCCTAGAGAGCCGCTGAGGGTGCCCAGAATAAACACTTAAGTCGAATTTTTTAGTTGTCCGGTATATTTTGTAAAAACGGGGCTTAGCTTCGAACTATACACCTTATATTGTGTGAATATGCAGGAGAGGGTCTAGTCGTTGCATCCTAGCCCGCGCTTTTTTCTAGGGTCACGGTAAAGGCGTCCTAAAAGAACGTTAAATTTTACTACCCGAGTGGAAGGATCTCCATTGGACCTCCAGTTGGAATTGACGTGATCAAACTGCAGTTTCCAGTTTTAATCCCATCTAGATTCGGCCTATAGGGCCCCAGGAACAAATCAGGAAAAGTCCCGTCACTCTAAATTATGTTTAACCTCGTTCACAGCGCATTTCAATAGAAACTACGAAAACAGAGGCACCCGGCGTGCCGTGGGTTGCCTACCCAGACCTCCCCTAAGGCGCAATGCCAATTTGAAGTATGACTTCATGTCCGTAAACGACGCCTTGATTGTAGCTCTAGAAAAAAATGCAGGATAGGATGCATCGACTAGACCCTCTCCTGCATATTTGCACAATATAAGGTGTATAGTTCAAAGCTAAGCCCCGTTTTTACAATATATACCGGGCACCTAAAAAAATTTAACTTAGTGCTTTTTCTGGGCACCCACAGCGGCTCTCTAGGACTTAAATACATTGCCTCTGCGACTAGGACCCTTCTGCAGGGCCCTAGGAACGGTGCAGCAAAAATTCCGTCACTGCAGGTTGCTTTTGAACCCAGTGTAAAGCGTTTTTCAGACAGAAACTGCGGGAAAATGGTACCGTGTGCTGCGGGTTGCCTACACGGACCTCCCGTAAGGCGCAATGGAAATTTTAAGTGCATGTAAAAATTTTCCTAAGGGAAATTTCAAATGCCTCTGCGGGTCAAATCCTTCCTTTGGGTCTATACTACCGATGTATCGCAGTAACATAGCTTGAACCAAAAGTGCAGTATGGTTTACCTAAGCCCGCCCACTATGGATTCAGACTTGAGAGCTGTCTTGATTTGAAAATGTGATCATCGTCATCTGTTGTCTCTCCGATTGCCAAACGATTTAGTGCATTTGCAAATTGGATATCATCTTTCTGTCTCATGATTTCAGTTAGCTCATATATCTGAAACATGCTCCACAATGGTGACATGTAATATGTTTTATTGACCCCATCTGTTATTGTTATAATTTCATTGTTAACAGTGGCAAGAGTGGACATTGAATCAGATAATGGATTATAAACTGGGGGAAGCATTACAGGAGGAAGTTGATTGAAATCTCCCATAGTTATTATTGAAATTCCTCCAAATGGTTTGTCATTTTCAAAGATTTCTTGTAATCTATTGTTGATTATTTGAAAAAGGTGAGTTGAAACCATGGAAATCTCATCAATTATTAACAATTTGAGTTTTTTAAATTGAAACATTAATGTGTTTCTTTTGTCAGCAGATAATTTATTTTTGAGTTCTTTTTCCAAACTGAAAAGAATTGAAAAAATGCTATGAATTGTTTGCCCTCCAACGTTGAAAGCTGCTTTTCCTGTGGGAGCGCAGATCAGAAAATGAATATCATTTGGATCATTTCCGAGTTCATGTAGCCAAAATCTTAGTGCAGTTTGTGTGATGGCTTTCAGCAACGTACTTTTTCCCACTCCTCCAGCTCCTGATATGAAATGGAAATATTGTTTGTGTGGGTGCGTTTTTATCATGTGCATGAAATTATCATGATATTTTCTCTGTTTTAGGTTTAAATTGGAAATGAGTTTGATGTAGTCGTCTTCAAGCATTAGGAGTGGTATTTGAAATGTATTACGAGATTCGGTGTCTGTTAGTTTTTGACTTGGAATGTCAGTAGCGATATCACAGTCTCCAGCTCCGAGTTCATATATACAAAATTCATCTGTTGATTTTATATTTTCATTTTCTGGTTCATCAATGACATCTTCATTTCCATCTTCTATACTTCTGATTGCTTCATCTAAGTCAATTGATAATTTGAAGTTATACTTCTCTGCATTTATTTTTATTGATTGTTCATTTTCTGTGAATAAATTGAATGCATTTTCAATGAGATGTGTTTCATCTGTCCAATGATGGTAAAGCATGACTTGCTCTCTGTGGTAGTTTTCTTCATCTTTTTCTTCATCTTCGAGAACATTGTAGTTTCTGAATCGAATTACTTTTCCTTTCTTTCTTAGTCTGATATATCCCTTTGGATGTTTTTTTGAAGGTTTGGTTGTCATTGTTGTCCGCATCACTATCACATGATGATGATTCATCGTCACAAGGTTCTTGTTGTTTTTCATAGGATTTGATTTGTCGTTGATAATCATAAAGAGAAACATAATCAGCAAGACAAACATTTGACAGAGAATCTGGCCGATTAATGTAATGTTCGATGAGTCCTTCATTAGTAACATCTGTGCTGTTTTCTGGCAGTTTCTTTAGTTGTTCTAATGATTTTAGTAATTGAACTCTCTGATGAGGTAAAGCTGTATTGATGTATATGACTGCATTTGATTTTTTTGCTAATGGTATACTCAAAAGATGGCAAACTGCTTCCTGTGCAGAAATTTCAGATTTATTTGTGAATGTGTTGACATAATTTCTTAGTTGTTCTTTGAGTGGCACATTGCCTCGTTTTAAATCTGTTGCCATATCTTTCAATAGTTTTGATAGTCCTTTTCGACTTTTATTTATGTAGTTGAGAACATATTAAACAGTTGCATATGGATCCAAAACAAATTGGATGTCCATATTGGCTTGCCATAAAATTAGTAGTTCTGTGTTGTATGCATTAATCTTTCTTTCATTTAAATTACTTTTAAGAAAAACTGTTGCACGTTTTAAAGTTGATCTTATTGCCAAAATGTATGTCTTTTCATCAACATGCAATTTTTGTGAAAATGTGTCAAATGAACAGTTTTCATCAGCTTTGGCTATCTTTTCCATATCAATTTTAATCTGATTATATATCTTTTTAAGATTGTTTAGCTCTTCTTTCTCCATATCTTGTATTGGAGAAAGAATTGTTGTTTCACGCATTGGAGGTTTTGGATAATGGAAGCGGCATTTTTGGTTGCCTTTCTTGCATGTTTGGGTGTGTTTGTGGTATTGTCTTTTTAATAGATGACCTAGTGATTCATCTTTTGCACAAGTTATGAATTCATCTATAAATTCTTGACATCTTTTGATACTGTCAGGGTCATCTGGATTGAAAATTGGACAGTTATCCAACCAAAGAAGCATATGAGAATGTAAACTTCCTCTCTTTTGTGCTTCATATCTTCGAAATGAATGTAAAATTTTATAATGTTTGAATGGTCCTAAAGGAGTGTTCTGTATAATTTTCATTAATGCATTAAACTTATGATGAAAATACCATGCACATGTGACAGGATGTTTTTTGACCAGACCTGTTCTTTCAAGTTTTGATAGCAAATTTGCTTCATCCTGTGTTATATCTTGATTATTGTTTAGTTTAACCAAGATAACAACAAGTTCCACCCAAAAGGGTTCAGCAGCTGTGAAAGTCGTGAAAATGTGTGCTGGACCAAATTGCCGAATCGTTGCCATGGCTTCTTTGGTTTTTTTTCCCCAATAAGCTGGACTTGATCGATCTTCATCAAGAACTCTTTTCACCCTGATTATGTGAGGGCTAATCAGTGGGTTGCCAAGTCGATGTATAGATCATACATTAACTTCAGCGGCCTTGGAGCAAGACACCTACCAAGAGAATTGGCTTTGCAAGGAATGTTTTCGGGAACCCGAAGTACTGATTTCATCAATACCTTATTAAACCTATTCTACTTTCGTATGGCGCGTGAGTTGGTCCGCCACAAGTTCCAAATGGATCTGCAAGATGTGTATCACGTCCATCAAGGAGACGACTCCTTCCTAGCGAGTAAATCTACAGTGGCCTGTGCTGCAGTTTTCACTGCACTGCAAAGAATGGGCTGCAAGTTACAGCCTACTAAGCAGATGGCCGGGCCTCAGATGGGTGAGTTTCTGCGTGTATTCAACACGCCGGGAAAAGCAAGGGGCTTTCTGTGGAGAGCTTTTGGCACCATGGTGGAGAAGCCAGTCCAGGAGGCACCGAGCTTTGAGCCTGTCGAAGCAATTAAAGCATACAGGAACCAGGTCTCAGTGCTCATACGCCGTGGTTTGAGCTTAGAAGTAGCAAGTCTACTGTTTGAAGACCAGATGAAACGCATGTGCAGAGTGCGTAGCTGGTCAGGTGGCCCATCCATTGCAGTATTACCCAGAGTGCTAGTGTATGCGCCTGTTTGGCGGGGTGGTTTAGGCTGCGCCCCTCCAGGGTGCGAAGCATTATGCCGTGTGGCTCTGCCCAAGTATCCCAGCCTGGAAATGACTGTGCGTGACACGGGCCTAAAGGACTTGCCTGACAATATGAGTCGCGCATGGGTACAGTGGGTCAAGGAAAAGCTACCTGACCTGGACATCGCTGGGGAGTCCTTAGTGAAGGCTGCAATGAAATGCAACTACGCAGCTATCATCCGGGAACGCGTGCCTCGAAGCAAGCTGAAATCCTATGCACAGCAATGGGTGCAATACGTGCGCCAGTTGGAGACACAGTATGGGCCCAATGAAAGTGTAGTGCAACTGGTGGCCTTCGTAGACCGGAAACGGGGGTTGGCATGGCAGATAGAGCAATTGCGCGGGGTGTTACCCGCAGGGATCTATTCAGCCTCTTCATCATCATTCAGGATAAAATCCTCCAGGATCCCGCTTTCAATGGCCACTGCCTCGGACTGTGGAATCTCTAAATCCATACAGTCCTCAAGGTCCTTTTTGTTCAGTGCAAACACCTCAAGGTCCTTTTCGTTCAGTGTGAACACCTCAAGGCTCCCCCTTTTGAAACTGGGTTCAAGGCTGTCCACTGCTGCCTGGATCGTCTTCCAGTCCAGTTCATTTCCTCCCACAAGCTTCTCTGCTGCCTGGATCACCTTCCAGTCCTGCCCACTTTCCTCCTCTTGTACAAGCTCCCACCAGGTGGGTCGATCTGTCCGCAGCATGGTGTTTTCCAGTGTGGCCTCAAGCTCCTGGATCTCTTGCTCCAGCTCTGTGTCTGGTTGCTGATGTTGCTGGTGCCTTTTTTGTTGCTCCGCACGCCGTAAATCGTCGTGGACTTGTTTAGGCGGTGGTGGTGCCGAATCCTCCCTCTGTAGCGACTGGCTGGGCTTGAATTTGGCCCTCCAGGTTGCTGCCACTCGGTCTACTTCTGCTCGCCTAGCCTGCATGGCCCGACGCGCTGTTTCAACCCCTTGCTGAATTCCCTGTTCAAGTGGGGAAGTCTTCTTCGTTCTCTCTGTCTTTCGCTGCAACCGTCTCGGGATTTTGTAGCTGCTGCCCAATGCCCTTGCTTGTCTCTTCACTGCACTCTTTACCTCTGGCTTCATTCCCAATCACACTTTCTTGCTTCGTCACAAAACTCGTTTTTACTGCTTTCACTGCTGCAACCAACGCCAATTTTCTCCGCCTTCCAACCCTTTGCTGCCTTTGGGTCCAACAATGCACCCTTGGCATAGGCGCCAGCGCATGGCGGCCCCCTGCGAGCGGGCCTTCCCTTGCACCCCTGGCGCCAGCCACCTGGAGCGGTGTTGCCGAAGCAGTGGTCACGGAGTAGGGACTACCCCCACGTAGTTAAGCCAAGCGCCCGGGGTATCGCCGTCTGTGACGTCACCAACTGTTGCGCGCACATCTGCGCTGAGCGGGAACGGAGCGAGGCGGTCGAGATGGACGAGTTGAAGATTTAGCGGATTTCTGTCTTCTCGAATCCGGGCATTGCAGTCATTTATTATGTCAATCACGGTAAATGGACCTAGCCATTTCCGCCTGAGTTTTCCCATTTCTCCTGTTTTCCGAGCTCTGTCGTACAGGAAAACCTTGTCTCCAGGCCTAAAAGGCGCCAAGCTCGCAGTGAGATCATATCGCTGTTTCATTTTATTTGCGGCTTCATGAGACATCTTGCGGACTTGTTCATGGACTTCCATGAGATTTCTCCGCAATTGGTACGGGAAATCACTGATGTCCGGCAGTTTCGGCGGCGACTCTCTCGTCAAAGTGAGCGGAGTTCGCATCGGAGCGCCGAACATAACCTCATATGGCGAGAAACCATGGACTGGATTGGGTAAGTTCCGATACGCCTGTGCAATGAAAGGCAGGTAATCTAGCCAATCTTCCTTTGCATTCTTCATTAGAATTCGCAATTTGTCTTTCAAAGTCCGAATCCAGCGCTCGGCTTTGCCATTGGCAGATGGGTGTTGAGCTGTTGTCCGATACTTGCGGATATGATAGAGTTCCATTATTTCTCTTATCAGCTGGCATTCCACAGGTTTGCCTTTATCCGTAAGGACCGATAATGGAGATCCAAACACGGAAAACACATCCCTGACCAATGTTTTGGCGATTTCTTCTGCCGTTTGTGTCTTCATTGGTGAAACCACTGGCCAGCCAGAAAAAGCCTCGACCGCTACCAGTACCCACTGATAACCCTCTTGTGTTTTGTACAGGGGTCCAGCGACATCAACATGCCAGCGGCCATGAAGCAAGCCTTCTCTGTACAGCTTCAAGGGAACTTTGGTCTTCTGGTTTGGACCATTCCCACGTCGGCATCTCTCACACTGAGAAATGACTTCTGCGACGTCACTCTGCATACCAGGCCACCAGAAAAATCGCTTCAGGTAATTAAGCGTTTTTGTGACTCCAAAATGATTTGCAGATCCCAGCTGACTGTGGTATGACTGCACTGTTGCTTTTACATGTTTGGCTGGCAATATTAACTGAAGTCTCTCCTTTTCAGCTATGCCACTGGGGTGTTCGAAACGCCTCCACAGTAACTGACCCTCAATTTTGAGTGAGTCAAACTGATGCCAGAGAGTTCGGGTCCATGGCCCATAACCTACCACATCTTGGAGTGGTGGCCGTTTTCCTTCTTGAACTGCAATGACTATGGGCATAATTCCCTCATCAAGGCGTTGATCCCTGATCATATGGAAAGAAGGAATTCCATCGGGAATTATTGTCGTCCAGTTCAAGGTAACTTCTTCCAAGTTTGGTGTTATACACTGCCTGTCTTCCACAGTGCATAAATTACATCCAGGCGCACAAGTTTTCCAGTGATATACCGCTTCTGATGGTGTGAAATGGTACATGTATGCTTTCATATTAGAGTCTTTAAATACTCTATGAAGCATCTCAATCAGGTCCGATTGATGTAGCCTGTCTAAACCACAAGAAAATAGTGGCAAACACCACTCTGTTATTTTACTAGCCTCTAGCCAGTCCCTTAACAGGAGTAGTGCCACTTCCACTTCCTCTGGTGTTGGCTTTTCATGATACTTGACTTTTGTGATGACATTCACAATTAGTCTGTGTCCTCTTTCAACCCAAATTAAACCAGGACATCCTCTCTCTGTATGTTTCAGGAATTCTTGTTTGATGCTAAACTCCTGGTCCAGTTGGCGTGCTAAGCCTTTCCCCATTTTGCCGTCATGACTGACTGCATGTATTAAGGGAATATGACTTGGGCTGTTCATGATGGAGTCATTTACATGGACTAGCTGAAAACTTCCAGCTTCTTGGACTCGATTGACTGCTGCTACTTCTGCGGCATCCCTCTCCTCCAAGGTATTGCATTTTCTGCATTTGTCATTGCAAGGTCTTGCAGGCCTTCTGCTTAAAGCATCAGCATGTCCAATATGAGTTCCTTTTTCATAAACCACTTGGAACTTGTATGGCGCCAGTTTCTCTAGCCATCGGGCTAACTTGCCAGTTGGATTCTTGAAATTTCTCAGCCATTGCAAAGCTGCATGGTCTGATTTCACGACAAATGGCGCTCCCGCCAAATAATGATTGAATGCTTTGATAGATTCAACCAAGGCTAACAGCTCTCTGTGAGTAGTGCAGTAATTTCTCTGCGGAGCTGTGAGTGCTTTCGACCAGTAGGCAATTGTTACCTCTTTACCATCCTGTTCCTGGGTAATGACTGCCCCCAGGCCAGTCAAACTGGCGTCACAGGTGACGGTAAATGGTCCTTTGGTGACATCGGGTGTGCCCAAAATTGGAGCTGTTGTAAGTTGCTTTTTAATACTATCAAAAGCCTCCTTACACTCCTTGGACCAATTGAAATTCACGTCCTTTTTCAAGAGTTTGAAAATTGGTGCGGCTTTGGTTGCCAGATGAGGAACATACTTGCTGTAGTACTGCACCAATCCTAGCCAAGACCGGACTTCTTTGATGTCCTTTGGCTCAGGCCAATGCGTGATTTTCTCTACTTTCTTCTCATCGGTCCTTATTCCTGTTGCAGAGAGACGGTGCCCCAGGAATGAAACTTCGGGCTGGAAAAGCTCACACTTCTTAGCTTTAAGAAGAAAGCCCCCAGCTCGGACTCGGTTGAACAGTGCTTGCAGGCGTTGCAACATCTGATCGAAGTTATCACCGGCGATGCATACGTCGTCGATGTAGGCAGCCACCGTGTTGCCCAGGTCGTCGTCTGCAGTGGGCTCCAGTGCAGGGGTGACGAGTCTGTCTACTACCTGCTGGAACGCTCCTGGAGCTGCTGAGAGCCCAAACCCAAGGCGGGTGTACTCGTACTGCCTACATGGTAAGCCTAGGTCCTCTGGCAAGATCACAGCTGTCTTTTGTTGGTCATCTGGGTGCACCACCAGATTGTGGTACCCGTGAGCCAAATCAAAAGAATGGTAGACAGATTTGCCTCCCAAATGCTGTAAAAGTTCCTGGGTACGTGGGATTGGGGCTGCAGGAACTCTTGTGATTGCATTAAGAGCCCTGTAATCCACACACACCCGTACTTCTCCAGTCTTCTTAGGCACGCACAGGATTGGCGAAGCCCATGCTGACTGGCTTGGTCTTATGGCTCCCATCCTGAGGTATTTCAGGAATGTTTCCCGTACATCTTTCCTGTAATGCAGAGGGACTGGTCTTGCATTCAGTTTGATAGGTTTGTGGTCCCCTGTATCAATCCTGAACATAAGCCATGGGCAAGTGCCAAACGAGAAATTGTCTGGAGCAAACACATCATGATTTGCCCTCAGCACTGCTTCCAGCTGCTTCTTCTGATCTGCATCCAAGTGCTTGCTTCTGTCAGCAAGACTTTGCAAATCCTCAGGGAGTTTTTCCCCTGCTGGAATGGGTGGTTTGTTAGGCACTGTGTTGATTTCCACCCCATCAAAGGGTTTAACTTCATGCAGCCCTTTGAGTTTGTCTGCTGCTGTTAACTCAGTCCTGAGCACTGAAAAATCTTCATTTCCATTATCACTTTCCTCTTCCTCCTCATGAGAAAAACCGTCATACTCCAATGGGTGCAGGAGATAGACTTCTCCCAGAATGGTGTACTTTTGGATTTCGACACACTTATCTCCCAAGCTTTGGATAGCAACTTGGAAGGGTGCAGTGACACACGGCACAATGCCTGACTGTAAAACGACCGAATTTGGTAATTTTGTAATAGGTTTAGACGTGATTGGGTTTGAAACAAACAACCCAAGTCGTAAACCACTGAGACCATTTTTGTTTATCCTCCTTGGCTGGATTTCCTCGCTGGACGTCTGTGGCCCTGCCTTTGTTGATATCAACGATTTTTCGTTTTGTTTCAGGTTCCCCATGCCGGTGCCAGCCCCGCCGTGTGGATGCAGAAGTGATGACCCAACTTTGGACAATTCGTCGGGCACCAACTTCCTTAAATTCACCCCAGACGTGGCTTCGACCGACACGGCGCTGGTTTCCTCCAGCTCATCAGCCATGACATCAGTTTCAAGAACCGTGTCTACTTGTCTTTCTGCAAATGGCCTCAGTAGCAATTTGGTACGAGACCTGACAAGGTAATACACTTTACCACTGTCAAAATCACCTTTATGTTTCGATATGCCCCGTTGTATGGGTACACTGTGATTTTCCAACTGTAAAATCTTTCTGCGAACATGTATCACTGCATCAAAGTGGTCTAGGAAATCATACCCCAGTAGATTTTCCTCAATGTCTGCTTCATAAACAGGGAATTCATATATTTTGCCCCCAAGATCAACTTGAGTAGCAACAGGACCATAAAGATTAGCCCTGTGCGAGGTGGCACTTTTCATTTTTAGTTTTGCCACTGGCAACTCCATTCTGGTTCGTTTGAACACGGTGATACCAGCCCCAGTATCACAGACCGCTGAGTCAGCTCGGCCTTCGATTTTGCATTGCACTATTGGTGCCATCCTTTTTATAGTGCTGCACATGTTGCACGAAGCCTTATCTTCATTTCTTTCTTCAGGCTCTGGTGCTGGTGGTGACTCATCTTTCCCGTCGTTCCTTGCCTCCAGCACTGGAGCGGAACTGGAATCCTTTTGACAGGTAAGGTTTTCTGTTTTTCCGGAGGAACTTGACTCTGATGTTGTTGTACCTCTTCCTTCTCCGGTCTAGGTGAGGCACTTATCAGTTTCCCTGGTTGTTTGGGACAAATGGCAAAACAGCCAACTGGGCACCGTTGTTGGCGTTGTTGTTGCCATTATTTCCAGCATTATTATTGCCTCCATTTCCATTTCCGTTGTTGCCATTATTGTTATTGGCAAAATGGTACATGGCCATGGCGGCCTGCAGTGCTTCAGGTGGGAATACCGGCAATTGGTAATTAGCAACTTGGCCACCATTCTGACCCTTGTTGCTTCCCTTGTTGCCTCCGCCGTTGTTGCCACTGTTTTGACGCATCAAGGAGCGACACTCGTTTTTGTAGTGCCCCTTCTTGTGGCAATGATAGCATTCAACATCTTTCTTGCTATTGTTGTTGTTGTTGTTGTTGTTGCCTTGAGGCCTCTTTTTGCACTCCCTGGTGTAGTGCGTTTCCGTCTTGCAGTACGTGCAGTATGGTTTGCTTCTGCACTCATTCGTATAGTGGGTGTTGGTTTTGCAGAACGAGCAAAACGGGGTTCCAGAGCTGGACTGTCCCCCTCGGCCTCCACGGCCTCCACGGCTTCCACGGCCTCCTCGGCTGCCTCGGCCTCCAGTCTGGGTGCTCGAGGTGTGCGATGGGCCAGCGGCCTCTTCTTCGAGGGCCTGGACTTCAACCGCGCCAGTTGCGTCGTCGTCGTCGTCCTCCTCGTCCTCGTCGTAGTTGACGCGGCGGACCTTGGTGGCAGGCCCCTTGGAGGTGGACGGACCCATGTCCAACGAGCGCCCCCGACTGAGGTGACGCATCGCATCCTGGATGGTGTCGACGGACGCGTAGGCCATCCTGCGCACCAGGGCAGGATCGTGGAGCCCCCGGATGAATCGGCGCACCAACTCCTCCTGGATTTGGCGCTCGTTGTGGTTGGCGAGGTACTTCCGCCCTACTCGTTCCACTTCGTTGGCCCAGTCCCGGAAAGACTGGTTCGGTTTCTGGACCAACTCTTCGAACGCAGCCCTGCGCTCCCACAACGACTGGTCTATCGTGTAGGTGCGCGCCAGGACCGTATCCAAGTTCTGGAATGTGTGTTGTTGGCCTTGGTCGCTGAGGAGTGCGATGACGTGGGTGGCGTCCCCGCGAAGACTGCGTAGGAGCTGCCGCCCTTTCGCCTCCTCGGACCAGTTGTTGCCCTCTGCTGCGGCCTGGAACTGTGCCCGGTAGATGCCGTAGCAGGTCTTGCCATCGTATTCAGGCGCATCTAGTTTCTCATGCCTCGATTCTCTCGGTCTCTGCTGGACTTGCTGTGCTGCTTGTTGTGCAGCTTGGTTGGCGGCGGCGACTGCCAGTGCTGCCATCTGGTTCCATTGGTCTTGTGGTGGCGGCCCCTCCACGACGTGGACCCTCAGTGGATGGTTCAGCGGGTCTGGCTGGTGCTGGTGCTGCTGCTGTGGCTGTGGCGCAAAGCCACGGAAATCATCATCGGCGCCGTCATCGGCGTCCATGGCGTCGTCCTGGACGTGCTCGTCGACGTCCATGGCCTCGTTGTGGTCGGCTCCCTCTCCGTCGTCGTCGTAGCCATAGCGACGAACCGGCCGCAATACTCGTCGCAGTTGTGGCCCTGCTGCTGCCGCCTGTTGTTGTGCGCGGCCTCCGCGGCCCCCTCGGGCACCTCTGGCCCTCCTGGCGCCGCGGCCACGGCCACGGCCTCGGACTACTGCTTCGCCCACGCCGACATCGACGTGCTGGATTTGTTGCTGCTCCATTTCTGGATGTGATGTGACGCCTGTTCCGCTGCGACGCTGGATACCGTGTGCCTCTGCGACGCTGGATACCGTGTGTGCCTCTGCGACGCTGCCCCCTTTTGACTCCCCCTTCCCCCTTTTGCAAGTCGAAACGATGACTTTTACCACCAACGGTGGTTGGGATTGGGCCGGAGAGTTTTTGCCTTATACCGTATGGTCATAAAGGACTTGCCCTGTTCCTCGAATTCACGTTTTCGCTCTCCAAATGTCTTCCAGGTGGATGGCGGTGCCCCTGGATAAGGCACGCAGTACGTGGGGGAGGTGGTGGCAGCCCACTGATTCAGCTGGCCTGCAGAGTCAAGTGAACTACAGGAGCTAGCTGAACTTGCTCCGGACGAATAGGAACGCACAGGGGTACGTGTGTGTGACGTGCTCCCGTCAGCGCCAAACGTGATGGTGGTCCTGTAATCTGTAATGGTGTTACAGGAACTGCTGCTGGACACTCCTGACGAGCTGGCAGCCTCACTGACGGTCGTGGTGTCAGACCAATCCTCCCCGGAAAACCAGGACAGGTCGGGAGCGACGTACGGCACGTACAACGGCATCTGTAGGGAATGACCGAATAAAATCCTTTCCCTTGACAACCTTTGGCTATTTTCTACGTACGAGTCGTACAACGCAACTAATGCAGGTCACTGTCCGTAGATGACGCAACACTAGCAGGTCAACGTGCGAACACGCGTATGTAACTACCGCTACACACAAAAACCCACAACGCAATTAGCACAGGTCAATGCCCCTAGGCGACGCAGTACTAATAGGTCAACGTGACTTTCTGGTTTGCTTATGTGTCGATTCGCGACTCAGCAAGGGCAGGCTAATGTCTGACAGACAGCGCAACCCCCACAGGTCAATGCAGGTCAACGTTTACTTTAAGCAGCTATGCACCCCGAACCGCCAAATACGACGCAGTCTTACGACAGGTCAATGTACGTGGACGGACTCGACTGTGACTGTAACTACTCCGTTGTCGGAACGCAGCTTCCAAAGAACAGGTCAATCCGGCAAGCGGGACTCAGTTCCTTTTCCACAGGTTAACCCTTCAACTTTCAGACTACGCGGCTCAACTTCGCCTGGCGGAGCGCAGCGGTCGCTTGACCACAGGCTATTCCGACCACGCGGCTACTAGGCTTGCTCGGCGGAGCGCAGTGGTCGCTTGACCACAGGCTAACCCGTCCTCGCGGCGCTCTGAGACCGTATGCCTGTCTAACTCCTCTTGCCTTCCTTCCCCCTTGCAGACCGTAGACCGCTGTCACCACTGTTGTATTGGGCAGGGCAGGGAATGACAAAGGCTCAGTTGGGCAGTGTGGCTTTATTCAGGCAGGTCTGAGTCAGAGTGCACCGCTCCAAGGGCGAGCGGCTGTTTATAAAGGAAATGCAGAGGAACATCAGGAAGAAGTGAATGAAATGGAAGGGGTATTGTAGTGTGTATAAGGAGCAGAGAATGGGCCAGTCGACTGGTTATTGTTGTTAGGTAGGGAATGGATGCATCCAAGATGGCGCCCCGCATGGTAGCTACCAGATCAGGTTAAAGGTCTTGTTTACAATTTAATGCTCGATACAACAGTACAATCTGTGCCCATGAGTTGGAAGCCAAACTTTCAGAAGCACTTAGCGCAGATCAGGCCACATTCTCTTGGTTGCTTGCTTTGGAAGACATGCATGTCCGGGGCAACCTGGTTTGTGGGCTGTTGGATGAAATGGTTTCATTGCTTATGCCCAACTACTTGATCACCGGTACCTCAGCGGCTGATAGGGCGAGAGCCGATGATTGGATCAGCTTGCAGAAAGCCGCGGCTGCAGCTGAAGAAGCCGGCACCAATTATCCGGAAATATTACGTTCATGGGCTCGTGGGTACCAAAGGTCTAATTACCCCATTAAAACCTACCCAAACGTGAGTGAGGAGAGGCAGCATAATGCCTTGGCCCACATTACACAGCTGCTGTCCATATATGGCTCGTGGGAAGTTAGGCGTTGTATCTCCAAGGCCGTACTTGATGCTTTGAGTGCAGGAGAGCCTCTGAGGTCCATTTTTAATGTGCATCAGGTTCAGAAGGTATACAAGAACTATGCTTTCTTGTTGCACCCTCACGTTTACTCCGGGGCCTGCATGTGCAATGAATTCGTTGCTCATTGGCAGCCGGACACGCCAATTGGTTTTCTGGCCCGGCACTCATTGGCTGCTCTGCTTGAAATCGTCATGACTGGTGGATTACTTTGGTGCCCTGACATCTTTCAAGACGGCATAAGATTTAGGGCCTTGTTTAGAAGTGATGTGATGCGCGCCAATCGCATGGTGGCAACCGTTTCGACCGACGTCATTCACACACTGCCGTCTGATGAGAATGCATTAAGCAGGCTGAACTGGCTTAATGCTTATTACCCATCACCATCACTGGAGGATAACAAACACATGACCACCAAGTTGGCAAACCTGGTGGTGAACTGTTATCAGTACTCGGGCAACAGTCCCGCGTTCAGGTGGAGGGTGGATGAAACAAAAAGCAGGGTTGCTGCTGCCCTCGTCTGGACACTGGCCCATGCAGTTCATGGGACCGATATGAACCGGGCGATAGCCATTTTCATAGCTAGGCTTGAGCCAACAAGTCCGGCCGCCAGGATGTTAACCTGGGCTGCTGATAGATCTGTGCTAACCATCAACCCTGCCTTCTATAGGACGATGTTCAAATCAGTGTCCAACTGTTTGCGACGCTATGCAGCCTTACCTGACGGCTCATCTGTGTCAGGTGAGTATATTGTTCAGGCCGCTTACTTTGAGAAATGTGCTCCGAGAGCAATTTTCATTGCTGATCACCAGCCAGAGTATGTTGATCGTTGCCAGCAAACCAGGCATCTGTACTACAAAAAAGCTCTGGAAACTGATTGGACTAAGACCACAACCAGGGAAACTCACGGCTATGTAGATGAAGATTCATCTTTGTACGAGGAGTTGACTAGGATGGCCATTGAGGCGTCATGGCTGTTGATACATCCTGTCTTGTCGCACCAATCCTTCAAAGAAGCCATGCGTACCCTCCAGCAGTGGGTGGCATCCGGTAGTGCCGGTGCAGCTAAAATGATCATAGACGGCAAGAGGCGTCATGTCCTGAAAAGAGCATACTTAGAGAGTGTGGCCCAGGATGAACTAGCATTGTTGCTCGACAAGCCTCCTATACAGTTGGCCACATCATCAAACAAATGCGAGCCGGACCGGGACCGAGCCCTCTTTGCTGCTGATGTGGAACACTATCTGGTGAACTCCTATGCAACGGCAGGTATGGAGGCGGCACTGCACAAGATACCAGGCATTGAAAAGGCCATTCGCGGGGTACGTCAACGTTCTATGGAGCAACTGAGACAACAGCTAGCAGACGGCCCGAGCACACATTTGTTAATGATGGACTACGAGAATTTTAATATTCATCATACGCCAAAAGCTATGGCTTGCCTGTTTGAGGCTATTGCTGTAGTGGCTAAGAAGAGGCACTGTCACCCTGATTATGTGAGGGCTAATCAGTGGGTTGCCAAGTCGATGTATAGATCATACATTAACTTCAGCGGCCTTGGAGCAAGACACCTACCAAGAGAATTGGCTTTGCAAGGAATGTTTTCGGGAACCCGAAGTACTGATTTCATCAATACCTTATTAAACCTATTCTACTTTCGTATGGCGCGTGAGTTGGTCCGCCACAAGTTCCAAATGGATCTGCAAGATGTGTATCACGTCCATCAAGGAGACGACTCCTTCCTAGCGAGTAAATCTACAGTGGCCTGTGCTGCAGTTTTCACTGCACTGCAAAGAATGGGCTGCAAGTTACAGCCTACTAAGCAGATGGCCGGCACCCAAATGGGTGAGTTTCTACGCGTATTCAATACGTCAGGAAAGGCTAGAGGCTTTCTGTGGCGGGCATTTGGCACGATGGTGGAGAAGCCAGTTCAGGAGGCACCGAGCTTTGAGCCTGTTGAAGCAATAAAGGCCTACAGGAACCAGGTATCAGTGCTCATACGCCGGGGTTTAAGTTTGGAGGTTGCAAGTCTATTATTTGAAGATCAGATGAAACGTATGTGCAGAGTGCGCAGCTGGTCAGGAGGCCCTTCTGTCGCAATCATACCCAGAGTGCTGGTGTATGCGCCAGTTTGGCGGGGTGGTTTAGGCTGCGCCCCTCCAGGGTGCGAAGCATTATGCCGTGTGGCTCTGCCCAAGTATCCCAGCCTGGAAATGACTGTGCGTGACACGGGCCTAAAGGACTTGCCTGACAATATGAGTCGCGCATGGGTACAGTGGGTCAAGGAAAAGCTACCTGACCTGGACATCGCTGGGGAGTCCTTAGTGAAGGCTGCAATGAAATGCAACTACGCAGCTATCATCCGGGAACGCGTGCCTCGAAGCAAGCTGAAATCCTATGCACAGCAATGGGTGCAATACGTGCGCCAGTTGGAGACACAGTATGGGCCCAATGAAAGTGTAGTGCAACTGGTGGCCTTCGTAGACCGGAAACGGGGGTTGGCATGGCAGATAGAGCAATTGCGCGGGGTGTTACCCGCAGGGATCTATTCAGCCTCTTCATCATCAAACCTGTGCCGGATAATGTACAGGACATATTATGTACAGGAGCTGCTGGCCCGGATGTCGGCAGGAAGACTGAAGAATGCTGGCGTAATGGAATTGTGCAAGCAGGCAATACAGATGACCGCGTTCAAGTCAACTGCCACTGCGCTAACGGCTTTTCGCGGCAATGCTGACCTGATGAAGGCACACCTTCTGGACTGTGCCTCGTACATGGGCAAAGCAGGTGCTGCCTTGTTGGCCATAGTCTCTGAAACACCAGCAGAGCGGTTAGTTGAGCTGCTCGAGGCTGATGCTAGCGCGCGTTTAGGGCCTTCAAGCTCCATCACTGAAGTCATGCAGCCTTTAGACATAACGTATTGTGTTGATGAAGCGGTGGCATTGCTGTGGGATGTGGGCAAAGAGTTCCGAAGTATGCCCGCTGACCAGAAAATGGCTCAAATATTGTTAACAACCGCCGACTTAATGTTAGTGTGCCTAGGTGTCCTGGAAGAGCGATCTATAGATGTTACATATTAATTGAATCTTCATGTGAGTAGCATTATGTCAAGCAGTCCATGTGATGTGCAATGTAGTTGATCAAAATGCTCTATGTAAACAATGTTCCGTGTTCATGCTGTAATGTGAATCAATCTGAATAAAGTTCTAAATCATTCCCGCTGGATAGTGATCACAGCAAAAGAATTTGGGAATGTCAAAAAAAAAAAAAAAAAAAAAAAAAAAAAAAGAATGGGCGTCCCAACGTAGGCCTCGAGTTACTTCCCCCAGGGTACATTCCACGGGTGTGTGGGTGCCGTCCCAGTCAGTTACCATGGGGACCGAGGCCCACTGTTCCCGTAATGTCTGCTACAACAGCCTGCTGGCAATACGGATATCCAGCGCCCAAGCACCTACACCTGCGTTGAGCATGGTAGGCGAGCCTGGCTCTATCGACGTGACTGGGGTAACCGTGTTTCCTCGGCCTGACGCGAGTGATCGTGCGACAGCAGTCACGCCTCCTTTGCGGCGCAACGTGCCCAAGGTGCCTATTGAGGTGCCGCTCCATGAAGACGCCTGTCCCGCGAGGCTTCCTGCACCGCTTGCGCCACCCTGGGCACCGCCTGTCTGCCATTGTAGGGCTATAATGACTGAAAGATGGGTAGCTGAGAAAACAATTGCTGAGGCTGAACAGCCCATACCGACTGCGTCGCGTGAGGCACCTGGGGTCGCGCCATGCAGGCATTATGGCTCAGACTGTGGCTATTGGCTCGAACAGAGTGCTGCAATGGTTACCTACTCGCCAAAGGCCCCATCATGCTTTGCCGTATTGAAACACTATTGCATGGATGGAGTGTTCTCACTATGTACTGTTGTATTGGGCAGGGCAGGGAATGACAAAGGCTCAGTTGGGCAGTGTGGCTTTATTCAGGCAGGTCTGAGTCAGAGTGCACCGCTCCAAGGGCGAGCGGCTGTTTATAAAGGAAATGCAGAGGAACATCAGGAAGAAGTGAATGAAATGGAAGGGGTATTGTAGTGTGTATAAGGAGCAGAGAATGGGCCAGTCGACTGGTTATTGTTGTTAGGTAGGGAATGGATGCATCCAAGATGGCGCCCCGCATGGTAGCTACCAGATCAGGTTAAAGGTCTTGTTTACAATTTAATGCTCGATACAACACTACTCCCTCCTAAAAGAAAAACGGAAACTTCCTTTAAGTTAACAATTCTAGCCTCTGCTTGCAAAAGTTTTCGTTTTTAACATTAAATTGTGAAATTTTCTTCCAGTGCTGACTTGACTTTGACTGATACTTCTGACTTGTACTGAAAAACATGCGAGGTCCCCCGACAGTGGTTAGCCTCAGGGTTGTCCATCCCTTGACTAGGACCTCACACGTAAACAAAAAGGAAAAATAAAGAATGGGCGTCCCAACGTAGGCCTCGAGTTACTTCCCCCAGGGTACATTCCACGGGTGTGTGGGTGCCGTCCCAGGGTACTCCCTCTCGCCTGAAGGTAGAACCCAGAAATCTCAAGTTAGTCACCGCGTCGCTCCGTTGATCTGTAACACACAGACAACGCCACAACAAAATCCACTCCTACAGCTTCCACACCCACTCCTTAAGAGGGGCATGCCTCATCCGTCTAATCTGGATTACGGATCGCCTTGGCGCCAGCCTGACTAGCTAAAACCTAACTAATGGCACCGAAACTAAACTGCTTATCTGAAACCTAGCCAGTGTTTCCCGGCTTTACCCAGTATACTTAACTCATAGTCCAAGTTGTTCCAGTGTCCTTAGCACGTCCCTGTAGACGGCCTCCTTGGACTGGTTGGCATTGACGATGGTCACAGGAAGACTCTCCTCCTGCAGCAACCACTCGTCCATTCTGTGATGTAGTTGGTCGAAGTATTCTTGTTTTAGTGAATTCTCCTCCTGGCGGCCACGCCCATAGGCCCTTTTAAAAGCCTCCTGTGCTGGGAGCCTTAAATAAATAAAATGTTCCTGTCCCTTTGAGAAACCCTTAGTATCCTTGACACTGCCTGAAGCACCCTTAACTGCTGTTGCTGTAAGTGGCCGTTCTTGATTAGTACTTCTGAGAATAGTTTTTCCACACTGTGGACTGACCTTTCCATGATCAATGTGCCTGAGACTTTACTCATGCTTTGCTCCCATACTGTTACCAGAGCGTAAATTTGAAACATAAAAGCACATTTTTCAGGCTGTTTGCTCACTTGATTCAACAAATTAATTCCATCTAGATTCACCCATTTGTCCACAGGCTCCTCTCGTACTTGATACTTCTTGTGCTCACTTAGTTTTCTCAAAATTGTTGATTTTCCAGCTCCAATATTTCCTTCTATATACACCACTTGTACTCTCTTCCTCCTCAAAAATAGATAGGTTACTACCAAGACAGAAAATGTCAAAACTGCACCTAAAGTCAAACTCTCCATGATAACTCTGGTTCAACTGGCTAGCTTACTGCTCTGTCACCTACTGAGGTCAAATTCCCTGTTACAAGCATTTGTTCCCTTGCACACTCAGTCTTTCTCTCTTGGATCTCATGTGTCTCTATTGTCATTACTGCTCATTGGACTCTACACTGTATGATCATTCCCCATTCATATTTTGTTTTACTCCCGCGTCCGTTCATTTGACTCAAGTGGTACCGGTCTCTGCGCGGCTTTTGACTGGGGGCAGCGTCGCAGAGGCACACACGGTATCCAGCGTCGCAGAGGCACACGGTATCCAGCGTCGCAGCGGAACAGGCGTCACATCACATCCAGAAATGGAGCAGCAACAAATCCAGCACGTCGATGTCGGCGTGGGCGAAGCAGTAGTCCGAGGCCGTGGCCGTGGCCGCGGCGCCAGGAGGGCCAGAGGTGCCCGAGGGGGCCGCGGAGGCCGCGCACAACAACAGGCGGCAGCAGCAGGGCCACAACTGCGACGAGTATTGCGGCCGGTTCGTCGCTATGGCTACGACGACGACGGAGAGGGAGCCGACCACAACGAGGCCATGGACGTCGACGAGCACGTCCAGGACGACGCCATGGACGCCGATGACGGCGCCGATGATGATTTCCGTGGCTTTGCGCCACAGCCACAGCAGCAGCACCAGCACCAGCCAGACCCGCTGAACCATCCACTGAGGGTCCACGTCGTGGAGGGGCCGCCACCACAAGACCAATGGAACCAGATGGCAGCACTGGCAGTCGCCGCCGCCAACCAAGCTGCACAACAAGCAGCACAGCAAGTCCAGCAGAGACCGAGAGAATCGAGGCATGAGAAACTAGATGCGCCTGAATACGATGGCAAGACCTGCTACGGCATCTACCGGGCACAGTTCCAGGCCGCAGCAGAGGGCAACAACTGGTCCGAGGAGGCGAAAGGGCGGCAGCTCCTACGCAGTCTTCGCGGGGACGCCACCCACGTCATCGCACTCCTCAGCGACCAAGGCCAACAACACACATTCCAGAACTTGGATACGGTCCTGGCGCGCACCTACACGATAGACCAGTCGTTGTGGGAGCGCAGGGCTGCGTTCGAAGAGTTGGTCCAGAAACCGAACCAGTCTTTCCGGGACTGGGCCAACGAAGTGGAACGAGTAGGGCGGAAGTACCTCGCCAACCACAACGAGCGCCAAATCCAGGAGGAGTTGGTGCGCCGATTCATCCGGGGGCTCCACGATCCTGCCCTGGTGCGCAGGATGGCCTACGCGTCCGTCGACACCATCCAGGATGCGATGCGTCACCTCAGTCGGGGGCGCTCGTTGGACATGGGTCCGTCCACCTCCAAGGGGCCTGCCACCAAGGTCCGCCGCGTCAACTACGACGAGGACGAGGAGGACGACGACGACGACGCAACTGGCGAGGTTGAAGTCCAGGCCCTCGAAGAAGAGGCCGCTGGCCCATCGCACACCTCGAGCACCCAGACTGGAGGCCGAGGCAGCCGAGGAGGCCGTGGAAGCCGTGGAGGCCGTGGAGGCCGAGGGGGACAGTCCAGCTCTGGAACCCCGTTTTGCTCGTTCTGCAAAACCAACACCCACTATACGAATGAGTGCAGAAGCAAACCATACTGCACGTACTGCAAGACGGAAACGCACTACACCAGGGAGTGCAAAAAGAGGCCTCAAGGCAACAACAACAACAACAACAACAATAGCAAGAAAGATGTTGAATGCTATCATTGCCACAAGAAGGGGCACTACAAAAACGAGTGTCGCTCCTTGATGCGTCAAAACAGTGGCAACAACGGCGGAGGCAACAAGGGAAGCAACAAGGGTGGTCAGAATGGTGGCCAAGTTGCTAATTACCAATTGCCGGTATTCCCACCTGAAGCACTGCAAGCCGCCATGGCCATGTACCATTTTGCCAATAACAATAATGGCAACAACGGAAATGGAAATGGAGGCAATAATAATGCTGGAAATAATGGCAACAACAACGCCAACAACGGTGCCCAGTTGGCTGTTTTGCCATTTGTCCCAAACAACCAGGGAAACTGATAAGTGCCTCACCTAGACCGGAGAAGGAAGAGGTACAACAACATCAGAGTCAAGTTCCTCCGGAAAAACAGAAAACCTTACCTGTCAAAAAGGATTCCAGTTCCGCTCCAGTGCTGGAGGCAAGGAACGACGGGAAAGATGAGTCACCACCAGCACCAGAGCCTGAAGAAAGAAATGAAGATAAGGCTTCGTGCAACATGTGCAGCACTATAAAAAGGATGGCACCAATAGTGCAGTGCAAAATCGAAGGCCGAGCTGACTCAGCGGTCTGTGATACTGGGGCTGGTATCACCGTGTTCAAACGAACCAGAATGGAGTTGCCAGTGGCAAAACTAAAAATGAAAAGTGCCACCTCGCACAGGGCTAATCTTTATGGTCCTGTTGCTACTCAAGTTGATCTTGGGGGCAAAATATATGAATTCCCTGTTTATGAAGCAGACATTGAGGAAAATCTACTGGGGTATGATTTCCTAGACCACTTTGATGCAGTGATACATGTTCGCAGAAAGATTTTACAGTTGGAAAATCACAGTGTACCCATACAACGGGGCATATCGAAACATAAAGGTGATTTTGACAGTGGTAAAGTGTATTACCTTGTCAGGTCTCGTACCAAATTGCTACTGAGGCCATTTGCAGAAAGACAAGTAGACACGGTTCTTGAAACTGATGTCATGGCTGATGAGCTGGAGGAAACCAGCGCCGTGTCGGTCGAAGCCACGTCTGGGGTGAATTTAAGGAAGTTGGTGCCCGACGAATTGTCCAAAGTTGGGTCATCACTTCTGCATCCACACGGCGGGGCTGGCACCGGCATGGGGAACCTGAAACAAAACGAAAAATCGTTGATATCAACAAAGGCAGGGCCACAGACGTCCAGCGAGGAAATCCAGCCAAGGAGGATAAACAAAAATGGTCTCAGTGGTTTACGACTTGGGTTGTTTGTTTCAAACCCAATCACGTCTAAACCTATTACAAAATTACCAAATTCGGTCGTTTTACAGTCAGGCATTGTGCCGTGTGTCACTGCACCCTTCCAAGTTGCTATCCAAAGCTTGGGAGATAAGTGTGTCGAAATCCAAAAGTACACCATTCTGGGAGAAGTCTATCTCCTGCACCCATTGGAGTATGACGGTTTTTCTCATGAGGAGGAAGAGGAAAGTGATAATGGAAATGAAGATTTTTCAGTGCTCAGGACTGAGTTAACAGCAGCAGACAAACTCAAAGGGCTGCATGAAGTTAAACCCTTTGATGGGGTGGAAATCAACACAGTGCCTAACAAACCACCCATTCCAGCAGGGGAAAAACTCCCTGAGGATTTGCAAAGTCTTGCTGACAGAAGCAAGCACTTGGATGCAGATCAGAAGAAGCAGCTGGAAGCAGTGCTGAGGGCAAATCATGATGTGTTTGCTCCAGACAATTTCTCGTTTGGCACTTGCCCATGGCTTATGTTCAGGATTGATACAGGGGACCACAAACCTATCAAACTGAATGCAAGACCAGTCCCTCTGCATTACAGGAAAGATGTACGGGAAACATTCCTGAAATACCTCAGGATGGGAGCCATAAGACCAAGCCAGTCAGCATGGGCTTCGCCAATCCTGTGCGTGCCTAAGAAGACTGGAGAAGTACGGGTGTGTGTGGATTACAGGGCTCTTAATGCAATCACAAGAGTTCCTGCAGCCCCAATCCCACGTACCCAGGAACTTTTACAGCATTTGGGAGGCAAATCTGTCTCCATTCTTTTGATTTGGCTCACGGGTACCACAATCTGGTGGTGCACCCAGATGACCAACAAAAGACAGCTGTGATCTTGCCAGAGGACCTAGGCTTACCATGTAGGCAGTACGAGTACACCCGCCTTGGGTTTGGGCTCTCAGCAGCTCCAGGAGCGTTCCAGCAGGTAGTAGACAGACTCGTCACCCCTGCACTGGAGCCCACTGCAGACGACGACCTGGGCAACACGGTGGCTGCCTACATCGACGACGTATGCATCGCCGGTGATAACTTCGATCAGATGTTGCAACGCCTGCAAGCACTGTTCAACCGAGTCCGAGCTGGGGCTTTCTTCTTAAAGCTAAGAAGTGTGAGCTTTTCCAGCCCGAAGTTTCATTCCTGGGGCACCGTCTCTCTGCAACAGGAATAAGGACCGATGAGAAGAAAGTAGAGAAAATCACGCATTGGCCTGAGCCAAAGGACATCAAAGGAGTCCGGTCTTGGCTAGGATTGGTGCAGTACTACAGCAAGTATGTTCCTCATCTGGCAACCAAAGCCGCACCAATTTTCAAACTCTTGAAAAAGGACGTGAATTTCAATTGGTCCAAGGAGTGTAAGGAGGCTTTTGATAGTATTAAAAAGCAACTTACAACAGCTCCAATTTTGGGCACACCCGATGTCACCAAAGGACCATTTACCGTCACCTGTGACGCCAGTTTGACTGGCCTGGGGGCAGTCATTACCCAGGAACAGGATGGTAAAGAGGTAACAATTGCCTACTGGTCGAAAGCACTCACAGCTCCGCAGAGAAATTACTGCACTACTCACAGAGAGCTGTTAGCCTTGGTTGAATCTATCAAAGCATTCAATCATTATTTGGCGGGAGCGCCATTTGTCGTGAAATCAGACCATGCAGCTTTGCAATGGCTGAGAAATTTCAAGAATCCAACTGGCAAGTTAGCCCGATGGCTAGAGAAACTGGCGCCATACAAGTTCCAAGTGGTTTATGAAAAAGGAACTCATATTGGACATGCTGATGCTTTAAGCAGAAGGCCTGCAAGACCTTGCAATGACAAATGCAGAAAATGCAATACCTTGGAGGAGAGGGATGCCGCAGAAGTAGCAGCAGTCAATCGAGTCCAAGAAGCTGGAAGTTTTCAGCTAGTCCATGTAAATGACTCCATCATGAACAGCCCAAGTCATATTCCCTTAATACATGCAGTCAGTCATGACGGCAAAATGGGGAAAGGCTTAGCACGCCAACTGGACCAGGAGTTTAGCATCAAACAAGAATTCCTGAAACATACAGAGAGAGGATGTCCTGGTTTAATTTGGGTTGAAAGAGGACACAGACTAATTGTGAATGTCATCACAAAAGTCAAGTATCATGAAAAGCCAACACCAGAGGAAGTGGAAGTGGCACTACTCCTGTTAAGGGACTGGCTAGAGGCTAGTAAAATAACAGAGTGGTGTTTGCCACTATTTTCTTGTGGTTTAGACAGGCTACATCAATCGGACCTGATTGAGATGCTTCATAGAGTATTTAAAGACTCTAATATGAAAGCATACATGTACCATTTCACACCATCAGAAGCGGTATATCACTGGAAAACTTGTGCGCCTGGATGTAATTTATGCACTGTGGAAGACAGGCAGTGTATAACACCAAACTTGGAAGAAGTTACCTTGAACTGGACGACAATAATTCCCGATGGAATTCCTTCTTTCCATATGATCAGGGATCAACGCCTTGATGAGGGAATTATGCCCATAGTCATTGCAGTTCAAGAAGGAAAACGGCCACCACTCCAAGATGTGGTAGGTTATGGGCCATGGACCCGAACTCTCTGGCATCAGTTTGACTCACTCAAAATTGAGGGTCAGTTACTGTGGAGGCGTTTCGAACACCCCAGTGGCATAGCTGAAAAGGAGAGACTTCAGTTAATATTGCCAGCCAAACATGTAAAAGCAACAGTGCAGTCATACCACAGTCAGCTGGGATCTGCAAATCATTTTGGAGTCACAAAAACGCTTAATTACCTGAAGCGATTTTTCTGGTGGCCTGGTATGCAGAGTGACGTCGCAGAAGTCATTTCTCAGTGTGAGAGATGCCGACGTGGGAATGGTCCAAACCAGAAGACCAAAGTTCCCTTGAAGCTGTACAGAGAAGGCTTGCTTCATGGCCGCTGGCATGTTGATGTCGCTGGACCCCTGTACAAAACACAAGAGGGTTATCAGTGGGTACTGGTAGCGGTCGAGGCTTTTTCTGGCTGGCCAGTGGTTTCACCAATGAAGACACAAACGGCAGAAGAAATCGCCAAAACATTGGTCAGGGATGTGTTTTCCGTGTTTGGATCTCCATTATCGGTCCTTACGGATAAAGGCAAACCTGTGGAATGCCAGCTGATAAGAGAAATAATGGAACTCTATCATATCCGCAAGTATCGGACAACAGCTCAACACCCATCTGCCAATGGCAAAGCCGAGCGCTGGATTCGGACTTTGAAAGACAAATTGCGAATTCTAATGAAGAATGCAAAGGAAGATTGGCTAGATTACCTGCCTTTCATTGCACAGGCGTATCGGAACTTACCCAATCCAGTCCATGGTTTCTCGCCATATGAGGTTATGTTCGGCGCTCCGATGCGAACTCCGCTCACTTTGACGAGAGAGTCGCCGCCGAAACTGCCGGACATCAGTGATTTCCCGTACCAATTGCGGAGAAATCTCATGGAAGTCCATGAACAAGTCCGCAAGATGTCTCATGAAGCCGCAAATAAAATGAAACAGCGATATGATCTCACTGCGAGCTTGGCGCCTTTTAGGCCTGGAGACAAGGTTTTCCTGTACGACAGAGCTCGGAAAACAGGAGAAATGGGAAAACTCAGGCGGAAATGGCTAGGTCCATTTACCGTGATTGACATAATAAATGACTGCAATGCCCGGATTCGAGAAGACAGAAATCCGCTAAATCTTCAACTCGTCCATCTCGACCGCCTCGCTCCGTTCCCGCTCAGCGCAGATGTGCGCGCAACAGTTGGTGACGTCACAGACGGCGATACCCCGGCGCTTGGCTTAACTACGTGGGGGTAGTCCCTACTCCGTGACCACTGCTTCGGCAACACCGCTCCAGGTGGCTGGCGCCAGGGGTGCAAGGGAAGGCCCGCTCGCAGGAGGCCGCCATGCGCTGGCGCCTATGCCAAGGGTGCATTGTTGGACCCAAAGGCAGCAAAGGGTTGGAAGGCGGAGAAAATTGGCGTTGGTTGCAGCAGTGAAAGCAGTAAAAACGAGTTTTGTGACGAAGCAAGAAAGTGTGATTGGGAATGAAGCCAGAGGTAAAGAGTGCAGTGAAGAGACAAGCAAGGGCATTGGGCAGCAGCTACAAAATCCCGAGACGGTTGCAGCGAAAGACAGAGAGAACGAAGAAGACTTCCCCACTTGAACAGGGAATTCAGCAAGGGGTTGAAACAGCGCGTCGGGCCATGCAGGCTAGGCGAGCAGAAGTAGACCGAGTGGCAGCAACCTGGAGGGCCAAATTCAAGCCCAGCCAGTCGCTACAGAGGGAGGATTCGGCACCACCACCGCCTAAACAAGTCCACGACGATTTACGGCGTGCGGAGCAACAAAAAAGGCACCAGCAACATCAGCAACCAGACACAGAGCTGGAGCAAGAGATCCAGGAGCTTGAGGCCACACTGGAAAACACCATGCTGCGGACAGATCGACCCACCTGGTGGGAGCTTGTACAAGAGGAGGAAAGTGGGCAGGACTGGAAGGTGATCCAGGCAGCAGAGAAGCTTGTGGGAGGAAATGAACTGGACTGGAAGACGATCCAGGCAGCAGTGGACAGCCTTGAACCCAGTTTCAAAAGGGGGAGCCTTGAGGTGTTCACACTGAACGAAAAGGACCTTGAGGTGTTTGCACTGAACAAAAAGGACCTTGAGGACTGTATGGATTTAGAGATTCCACAGTCCGAGGCAGTGGCCATTGAAAGCGGGATCCTGGAGGATTTTATCCTGAATGATGAGGAAGAGGAGCAGTTGGATGTTCGACAGACTCCAGACGATCAACAGACTCCAGACGATCAGCAGACTCCAGATAACCAGCAAACTGCGGATGATCAGCAAACTCAAGACCAGGTTCCAGCTGTTCAGCAGGCTCAAGTCCCAACAACTCGACAACGGACAAGATGCAGCAGGTGTGGGGGCCGAGGACACAACAAAAAGACATGCGATTTCTTAAGTAAAACTGAGAAAAAACGCTTTGCCAAAGAGTTGAACTTGGACTTACGGGTGCTCACTCCCAAGAAACCTCGGGGTACAACAGCAAAGGAGTCCAGCATGGATGTAGAGGCCATTATTAGGGCAATGGCTCCGCCACCTCCTCTTCTAGAACAACTGAAATAGTTAAAAACAATTATCAAGTAGAATTATATAAATTATTGAAATCTTAAGTGTGAAAATCATATCACATTAGTTATTTGTTTATGATCTCTAAGTCTTGATCTCAAGTTCTAGCCTAAGTTTTATAACTTACCGCTTAAGTATCGCGTATAAATTATTCTTGAATTATAATGTTCTTGTTGTGCAGAAACCACTGTGTTATCGTTCCCTAATCATTCTCCATACTCCTATCTTTTAAAATAAATTGAAGTTAATGCTGCTAGAGAGTGTCTCGTTAACCTGTCAGAAATGGCTGTGTTGAGTGCTCTACACAAACCAACATAGGAATCGACCTGTTCAGGGACAAGTCCTGAGCTGTGTCCCATGTTGACACCACACATTACTCTAGGGAGCACCAATTAAATTAAATTTAAAACTTACAATTTTCACTGGTGATTACAAAGCAGCCATGCCGAGCAAAGTAAGCTGGAGTGGAGTGACTAAGTGAGTCAAAAGCCGCGCAGAGACCGGTACCACTTGAGTCAAATGAACGGACGCGGGAGTAAAACAAAATATGAATGGGGAATGATCATACAGTGTAGAGTCCAATGAGCAGTAATGACAATAGAGACACATGAGATCCAAGAGAGAAAGACTGAGTGTGCAAGGGAACAAATGCTTGTAACAGGGAGTTTGACCTCAGTAGGTGACAGAGCAGTAAGCTAGCCAGTTGAACCAGAGTTATCATGGAGAGTTTGACTTTAGGTGCAGTTTTGACATTTTCTGTCTTGGTAGTAACCTATCTATTTTTGAGGAGGAAGAGAGTACAAGTGGTGTATATAGAAGGAAATATTGGAGCTGGAAAATCAACAATTTTGAGAAAACTAAGTGAGCACAAGAAGTATCAAGTACGAGAGGAGCCTGTGGACAAATGGGTGAATCTAGATGGAATTAATTTGTTGAATCAAGTGAGCAAACAGCCTGAAAAATGTGCTTTTATGTTTCAAATTTACGCTCTGGTAACAGTATGGGAGCAAAGCATGAGTAAAGTCTCAGGCACATTGATCATGGAAAGGTCAGTCCACAGTGTGGAAAAACTATTCTCAGAAGTACTAATCAAGAACGGCCACTTACAGCAACAGCAGTTAAGGGTGCTTCAGGCAGTGTCAAGGATACTAAGGGTTTTCTCAAAGGGACAGGAACATTTTATTTATTTAAGGCTCCCAGCACAGGAGGCTTTTAAAAGGGCCTATGGGCGTGGCCGCCAGGAGGAGAATTCACTAAAACAAGAATACTTCGACCAACTACATCACAGAATGGACGAGTGGTTGCTGCAGGAGGAGAGTCTTCCTGTGACCATCGTCAATGCCAACCAGTCCAAGGAGGCCGTCTACAGGGACGTGCTAAGGACACTGGAACAACTTGGACTATGAGTTAAGTATACTGGGTAAAGCCGGGAAACACTGGCTAGGTTTCAGATAAGCAGTTTAGTTTCGGTGCCATTAGTTAGGTTTTAGCTAGTCAGGCTGGCGCCAAGGCGATCCGTAATCCAGATTAGACGGATGAGGCATGCCCCTCTTAAGGAGTGGGTGTGGAAGCTGTAGGAGTGGATTTTGTTGTGGTGTTGTCTGTGTGTTACAGATCAACGGAGCGACGCGGTGACTAACTTGAGATTTCTGGGTTCTACCTTCAGGCGAGAGGGAGTACCCTGGGACGGCACCCACACACCCGTGGAATGTACCCTGGGGGAAGTAACTCGAGGCCTACGTTGGGACGCCCATTCTTTATTTTTCCTTTTTGTTTACGTGTGAGGTCCTAGTCAAGGGATGGACAACCCTGAGGCTAACCACTGTCGGGGGACCTCGCATGTTTTTCAGTACAAGTCAGAAGTATCAGTCAAAGTCAAGTCAGCACTGGAAGAAAATTTCACAATTTAATGTTAAAAACGAAAACTTTTGCAAGCAGAGGCTAGAATTGTTAACTTAAAGGAAGTTTCCGTTTTTCTTTTAGGAGGGAGTAGTGTTGTATCGAGCATTAAATTGTAAACAAGACCTTTAACCTGATCTGGTAGCTACCATGCGGGGCGCCATCTTGGATGCATCCATTCCCTACCTAACAACAATAACCAGTCGACTGGCCCATTCTCTGCTCCTTATACACACTACAATACCCCTTCCATTTCATTCACTTCTTCCTGATGTTCCTCTGCATTTCCTTTATAAACAGCCGCTCGCCCTTGGAGCGGTGCACTCTGACTCAGACCTGCCTGAATAAAGCCACACTGCCCAACTGAGCCTTTGTCATTCCCTGCCCTGCCCAATACAACAGTACCCTTCATCTTGCTGAATTAAGTTATCTAATCCTCCTGGTTGTAAAATTTCACTTGCACTTTTTTTTTTTGCATCTTTCTTTTTCCTTAGAGCAGTGCTAATTCGATTAACCAAACGTCTTAATCTTGATTTACAGAAACTCATGAAAAGTTTGGGAACATGTTTTGCAGCTCTACGATCAGCACTTTTTATTTCAAATTTTCGAAGTTCAGCTTCTTTTAGATTAACTTTGAATTGTCTGGGTTGTCCACAATATATAGATGGAAAAGAAAGCACTTCAGCATCCTCATCTTGAAGTAATGATAGAGGGATTCTGTTTTCCCCTGGTGCTAATGTTATTCCTGAACTTTTGCTTATGTGGTCTGGTATAGTGTCAGGAATGATCATAGTTTGTTGGTTTTGTAATTCATTGTCATCTTCACTGTCATCAGAATCAACGTTGTCAATTCTTCCCATTGATGAGAAGATATCAACATTGGAATCGGAGGTGATTCTTTGTTCAGAATTGAGATCACATTGTGTCTCATTAATGTCAATGTTTTGTTTTTCAAGGTTTATTTCAGTGATGTCATTACCATTTTGAAGTGTTACAATGTCAAGTGCTTTGTTTGCATTATTCATCCAATCTGCATTTAATGTAATGTTATATTTTTTATACAATGGTGTATTCACCAGATACTCTGCCACCTTGTATACCTTTTCTGGCCGAACAAGCTGGCATATAACAGGATTCTTATCTGACATTATTTTTTGTAATTTGACAAGAATTGTTTCTGATTCACTCATATTTCGTGGTAGAGCATTTACAGTTGAGTGCAAATCTGTTGGAACATTTATGCAACTTCCTTTCAACCCATATTGTCCTCCTGCATATGGTTTCAATTCAAGTATTTTCATAAATGGTTGTCGAACTGCGAGTAGCCTTTCCTCTAGCTCTGTTAAATCTTAAAAAATTTCAGGGATTTCTGGAAATGCAACACCATTTACAAGTGCATTTGTTGGTGTTGAGTGGCATTTTAATTTTGGTTTACAAGTATTGCAGACTATGTATTTATCATTATTTTTGGAATCGTATATACAAATAGGTTTTAGTTGAAATGATGATGAATGTGAGAACTCTGTCATGTATGAAATAGATTTGAAAAAATTCATTTGACCACAGCATGAACAGATATGAGTAGGACCCTCTGTGATCTCTTTCATGTAATTTTCAATAAGTTTGTCTTTTTTGGTTTGATCAGAGCTCTCAAGTTTATTTCTTTGTGAATTCTCTCTTTGTTTGCTGTATTTTTCAGGAATTTCTTTTAAGTTCTCATAGTAATGTCTTTTTCGGCTTTTAGCTTCCAACGGTTTGTTCTGATCTCTGTTTATTGTTGCTTGTTTCTGTCTCTGTTTGTACGCTTCATCAAGTTCCAATTTCTTTTTAACATTTTGCAAATTTCTAGCCTTGTATTCTGAATCGTTTTCCAATCGATTTTTAACATTTTGCAAATTTCTAGCCTTGTATTCTGAATCGTTTTCCAATCGATTTTTAACATTTTGCAAATTTCGTGCTTTACAAGTAGCATCATTTTTTAATCTGCTTTTAACATTTTCCAAATGTTTTGCTTTGTATTCTGGATCAGTTATTTGTTTTAGTTTTTGATAACTTTTGGCACTTTCATGAAATTTTTTTTTGTATTCAGTATCAATGCTTAACTGATGTTTTTTCCATGATGACCTTGTATTTTTCTTTGTTATAGAATGTTCATCAGGTAAATTTAAGAATTCAACTTCCTTATTAGTTGACAACAGAAAGTTATCATGTTTTCTTTTCTTTCCTTCTCTTGCTATAGCAGCATTCAACTTTCTCTTTTGTGCCTGATTATCAGATAAATTTCCTAGCGTTTCTTCCATGTTACTTGATAACTGCATTGGGTTATTAAGTTTTGATTGTTTTGCCTCTCTAGCTTTAGCAGCTTTCAACTTTCTTTTTTCTGCTTTTGAAATTTGTGACCTTTGTTGATTAAGGCAGTTTTTGGAACCTGTTTTTTCACCAGATTCAGAATTGCTTTCATCATCAGGCTGCCTTAAATCAGAGCTTCCTATACAATTGGTTTCATGATCAGGTTGGCTCAAATCAGAGCTTCCTATAGGATCAGATTTTTCACATTTATGGTCAGGCCAGTTGACCAAACAACTTCCTTTGGGACCACTTTGCTGATCAGGACGGCTCAAAAAAGAGCTTCCTATAGGATCATAGTTTTCACATGTGTGGTCAGGGCGGCTGAGTAGATAGCTTCCTTTGTGACCAGTTTGATGATTAGGTTGGTTTGAATCAAAATTTTTAACACAATTATCAATATCATTATGAGGCTGAAGTAACATTCCTCCAAAAAAATCATTTGTGTTATCCAAAAAACATATAGGTACTATATTGTAACATACCTGAGGAGAATTCATATCTTGTAAATGTGTAGCCATTTCCTGTATGGAGCAAAAGTGAATTAAAACAGCTGCACCAGTACCGTCAATTTTACCAAACTTATTTCTCATATGGGGATCAAACATCCATAACTGGTTGTTTATCTTCATTATCCCTACTGAATACTCTGCATATGTCAAAACACCAAGATTACGTTCCTCAAAAAACTGATGTAATCCGTCATTGAGATAAATGGGCCAGTTTGGACCATGGTTGTGAATTGGACCGTCAACAAAAGATGCTGTATCTGCCAGGAGAACCAATTTTTTTTCCATTAGGAACACATACTTCGGTATGAATTTCATGTGGCTTCAAATATGAAAACTGTCGATCACTTCTGAGATACGACAAAGAATATAATGTGTCTCCAGCCTGGAAAAGAAATGAAACCAAAATTTTGCAAAGTTCACTCCAGACAAAAAGTTTCCATTTCCCAAAACGAAAATGATAGTTATTCATACCTTCACACAATCATCAATTTCGCAACTTTTCCACAAATTTGGATTTTTCACAAGTGCATATGCACATGACATAACACTAATAGCACAACATTGTCTCCCTTGATATTCAAATTGTTGAAGTGCTTGATGGATAGAGCCTTGTAGAACCTTCATATTACTACAACTGTTAAGAATAATACAATTTTTTCTTAACAAGAGTCACACCCAGGTTCTCAATAGGGTATTTCCGTGGATCCTGGGCCGGAAGGGAAAAGAACAAAAGTAAGCCCCAGACCGGAACCAGTAGGAGGGAGTGGGGGGGCTCGGGCCGGCTCGGGCCCGGCGACGAGCCGACCGGGCAGCGCTGGCTCGGCTCGTCGCCGGGCCCGAGCCCGCCCGACGTCTGCCCGAACCCCCCACTCCCGCAGGCCCGAGCCCGCGCGACGCCTGCCCGAACCCCCTCTCCCGCTTACTGGTTCCGGTCTGAGGCTTAATTTTATTCTTCTCCCTTCCGGCCCAGGATCCACGGAAATACCCTATTCACTATTTTATCTAAACACTAAAACAAAAGACAAGTCGTAACCATGGACATATTTATTCCAAAAGGGCACTTCCCTAGCACTGCGAGCGCGAACGATTCAATTCTACGCAGCGGTGCTTCAAAATCTAAGCACCCCCTGAACACGTCGATATTGACGACGCGCGTCGTGGTTATCTGGCTCCGCGCCGGCCGCGCTCGTTCCCCCACCACAAGCATTCCCGACCTCGTCTCACCGTCTCGGCTCCCCGTTCGGGTCGTTCGGGGAGGCTGGCTGCGTGGCGTCCGGCTCGGCTCGGCTCGCTCGGCATCGGTTCTGTTTTGTTTTCGGCCGCGGTGTTTCCTCCTGGACTGGAATTTTGTAAGAGCAAGAGCGTCGCAATAAATTTCGCCGCCCCCAAGCCGAGTTTGATTTGTGTTTAAATATTGGTAAGGTGACGTTTGAGTCGGGTGAGTACGTCATATGAAGATATGATAATCCGGTTAGGGTTAAGGAATCGCTGTTTCGCTTTGCTTTTGCAACGTTCATGATCACTCGAGTGGCCTGTAAGATTTAGCATCGCTTCGCCCTCTTGTCTTTTTTACAACTTGATTCGCGGCTCACGCCGGAAATTAGGGCACGACTTTCTTTGTCATGAAGCCTGCGCGTCTTTACGTAGTGAAACCGCCCTATTTCTTTCCGACATGTCTCGAATCTGGCTGCAGCCCTAACCTTTCATATGCCAAGTTGTTTACGTTTGACGCCACTCGATAAAACAAAAATTCTGTATGTTTCTTTGCCTGTGATTTCAACCCAGAAATGTGAAGGGTATTTGTTTCATCTTTTCTGGTATTTAACCTCGCTTCAGTTGGTTTACCAAACACTCCGTTTGCTCAGAACCGCAATAGAGATCGTTAATGTTGTTAGAAGGGAAGGACCACACTTTACGATCATACTTTCTTATTTGCTTAACGCCGGTGACTTTTCCGAGCTGCTCTTCCAACGCCATTGTCAAATGTGAGCTAAGTGTTTACTGACATGTTCCAGTTTGGCTGCCCTGCTGGTGTTGGCTTGTTTTGTGCTGTGGATGAGCCCGAGATTCCTTGGTCGAAGCCCTGCGCGCCAGCTTCAGCAAGTCATTATTTACCAGCTTCTCTAGTTGTGAGGTGAAGTATATCTGGTGTAATTTATAGGTTAGTAACCTCAGACCGTGTTTCTTTGTGGTAGCTTGCACAAGTTGCTGATCCGTGTGTTGGTGACCGGATGGGTGCCCCACCTAATTACAGTGCTATTGATAATGAAATTGCTGGGCATACATGAATGTGTGCAGAGTTCTCCATGTGTTTTTTATAATATACCATCACATTTCCCTCAGTGTCATAAAGAGCTGATCAATACTGATTCCTATGTGAGCTGAACATTCCACTGCCATGTTCCAGGTTTGGTGTTGCTTGCTGCCGCTTGCTGCTGGTGCTGCCTGACCCTGCAACGCTTTTGTGCACCCCTGGCAACTTTTCTCTGCTGTCTCTGCACTGGTACATCACGCACCCTCCTTCTGTATTTTCCAGGTAAATGACCTTGGTTCAAAGTTGGTAGTAACCTGTAACCTTTCCACAACAAATTATTTGGGCACAATTTTTGACGTTACTCCAAACACTTCGATGTTTTCCGCGCTTGCTTTGCGTTTTCAATGTAACTATGAATCGTTCAATAATTCAGCCAAGTTCAAGAAAATAAGTCTTCCTCAACAAAATATGTGGGCGTCATTGTGAAATCACCCCAAACACTGCGAGGTTTGCCCTGCCAGTTTTGTGTTTTCTATTCAACTGCATATCGGCCGTTGGACCTGTGTTAACCTTTTCTGCACCTTGTGTGCTGCTTAGGCTGTCTGAGATTTTGGTATCTGTCATTTCAGGTGTGTGTGTATTTTATTTTTATTTCTTCTTGCAGTCTGATCTGAAATGGACTTGCGGGAGTTTTTGGGGGCGTATGGCACAATCACTGAGGAGACCATCAGCCTTCTTGTTGGTAAGTAATTGTTGCCTGTGGAGATAAATTGACAGTGCTGGGAATGGAGGGCGAAATGTTCAGATTGAATCTGAAATGCAATGCCCCACTAGTGGACATCTTCCCTTGTGATTTTTGTGGCACCATTTTGTTTGGTAGTTTACACTTATTGATGTGAGAACACAGACATTTATTTTTGTGCTATATGACTTGAAGTTTGAGGCTACCAACTCCTTTTGAATAAAGAACTGAAATTTTGGTATCTGCCACTTGATTTTTGTGTGTGTGTGTGAATGTGTGTATTTCAGGATCGACTGTCCTCCATCACATGTGCATAGCAAGTCCTGCGTCATGAACTTCCTCATTCAAGGGACCAGTCCTCAAGAATTTAGGATGTGGTAATTTAGGATGTACATAACAGAAAGCTTTGATGTGATGATACTTCCGTGATGATCTGGCAGACTGGCGTATTTCCATGTGTAATAGTAATGATTATATTGAAGTTCAAAGTGTGTTCGAAGTGGCATAATTCCGAATGGTCTTTCATTGTGGCGTAAATCCTGTTCATGGTCTGTGAAAAGTAGCGTACTTCCAGGCTGAAATGGACAATGGCTTTTTTTTCATTGAAATTCCAGGAAAGTATTATCACATTAAGGTAAAATCACAACCAAATGCAGTTGCAGTGACAGGGTGTTTTATTTTATGTCTCTAAATCACTTTAAAATTTGATTTAAAAAAATAAGATTTGGTATTTTAAATACTTTTTAATGCCCTGCACTGAAAACCTTGAAGTCCAAAAGTATGGTGAAGTTTGTCTTTACTTAAGTTTGAAACACTAGTACTTTTATGTTTTATGTTTTGAGTTAAGGACTCCGTGTTTCAAGGATGTGTGGTTCAATGAGTACTAAATACCTGAATAACACAGGTTTTGTTTGAAATATTCAAGAACAGCCACTCAACTTTTGTGGTCTTGCTGGCTTTTTTGTTTCTCCCTCAGTATGGCAGATTGCATCTTTTGTGAATAATATTTTGTTTATGTACTACATTTAGTAATTTATGGTTTGTAAGGTGATTTCTTTATTCACTGCCTTGGTGTATGCTATTTTAGGGTTTAACTTTATTTTAAATGTATTAACTATTGTAGAACATTCTGCTGTGTTGTAATTAGTTGTGCATATGTTCTTATAGTTTGCCGCTTGCAGGCTTTATATAATAATAAAATAACATGTTAGCGTTCTATACTCTCTTAAATTTCTTCTATTCTAATGACCAGTCCCAACAAGGTTTTGGAGGTGAAGTAGAGAAGGGAACAAATTGGAATGAACAGAATGGGCGTTTGTATTTATAACACTTGCAAGGAACAGTAAAATCACACGAATCATTATTGTACAGTAAATGCACAAACACATTGCAATGGGTTGCACTGAAAAATGCAATAGGAGAAATGGGATCCAATTACAACGTATCAATTTACACAATGCAACACACTTGGCATTACAGGTTTCTTAAACAGAGAAACAAAATGTAGAGAACTCCAGTTGTTCACAATAAACTATTCCCTTCAAACATAAACTTAAGCATTCACAAAAGCAAAAGGAACTGAATAAATAACTGGACTAGCAAAGTGATTGCAGTGAAACAAAATCTACAAAACTTCAGTTCTTCACAATGAACTATTCATTTAAAGGCAGTAGGAAGTAAATGATAAATGACGTAGTCAAGTGTTGGCACAGAAACAAAATATAGAAAATTCCAGTTGTTAACAGTAGATAACCAAATAAAATATTACATTAAAAGCCCCAATACACTACTTATTAGCACAGAAGTTTCTAATAAATGTTAACAATGTGTTAACTTTTGTGTGCAGTTTAGGGAAGGTTTTATTTTTGATGAGCATAATGTGCTCAAGCAGATTTATTACACTCCCCAAATAAGGGTGGTATTCCACATTAAAAACATGGTGAACTTTTATAAATGTCTCGAGTGCTTCAATCAAAGGATGCTCTACATGGTCTGTATTTACATGGATGGAAATGGCATCGACTTTGATATAGAATTCCCCATCTCTCTTGTTTTTGGTTACCCATAAAATAAAAGGAGGAACCGGTTTCACTTCAACATTATCGTCCTTTGGTATCTCCACTGATTTGTATGAACCTACATCAGTCCCTTCCTGCAAAGAAAAGTTGCACATTAGTGATTTGGGAGATATTAAGTAATTAATATTGATGACCTATCAAATCAAATGACAATAACATAAATTAGCCAAATTACACATCATTTGGAGGTCACACTCATGTTATTCAGCAAATCACAAAAATCAAACTCCCCTGCCCTTCTCCCAGGAACAGGAAAAAAATTAAGATTTCTCCACAAGTTTGGGATGACTCCAATAAATAGAACAATAGCAGAAGAGTATCAGTGCCACCTACTTGCAACAGTAATGTGTCATTCATACATTAAGTTCTCGGAACTGATAACAATTGGGAAGAAACACACAAGGAAAAAAAAAAAATCTCTACATGCTACTAGTACTCACAGGGACGATTTGAAGCAATGCGCTACAAGGTATTTTCCTTAGCCAGAATGCAGCTCCTTCATTAAGGGAAGCAGACTGATCTTTCTTCACAATTTTACAAAACAGGATGGATGGCAACAGAATCACAGCTTTGGTGGCGTCTGAAGCTATTCCAAAAAAAAAGGGAAGAAAAATGATCTTCTATCCAACATATTTAAGTTCACGCCACAGATGCATATCAAAAGGATTAAGATTGCCTACCATTTCTGAAAGCTTTTACTTCTTCCAGACCATGTACATTCTCAACCTCAGCTTTCTTCAGCAATGCTGGCACAGCGCAGATGTCAAAGTTGGGCCAAGAGGTGCATGACTTTTCTCAATCCTATCAAATTCCTCACAAATCTGGAAATATTTGGGAGAATAAAATGTACTTATTTATGACAAAACCTGCAGCCAAAGTAGTGTTTCTTTACTTAAATTACCATAAGGCTGCCATATGACACAAGATGCTTGAATTTTGAAACCACATGTGTTACAGTCGGTTTGTCATCCAAAACCCACTTACGCCTCTGATCAAATGAGGATGCAAGGTAGGTCGAGACCAAATTAAAATTTTGAGGAGTTGCATCAAGGTATTCCATGCTTGCCTGCACAGATAAAAGAAGTTGAAATCCACTCAATTAAAACAAAGACACTACTTCTTTTAGAGAGCCCCTCCTAGATAACTTACAAGGTCACGGATTTTAGTAGGTGTCGCACGAACTTTCCAATTGGGAGAGGTAGCTGTTAAGGTCTGTTTTCCTTTTCTTGGAGCCCTGGGCCGATTCTTCCTCTCCTCAGGGGCAGCTCTACGCCTGACGGTGTTCAATCTAGTCTGGATTAAGCCAGTGTGGGATTCTTCATCAAACCACTGCTTCTGTAATTTTAAGAAATTCAGAATATTGATATGCACTCACTAGTAATGTATAACAACACAACATAAACTGGCATGCCACAATCTGAAAGTACACACATGAGACTTGTTAGCATCCTCCAAACAAGGAAATGCCTTCACAATTGCCTTTGCCAGAGATATCTTGTCAAACGTACTTGGATACCTGAAAGCAAATACAGTGGTACTGATGAATGCTCAGTGGCACTCACAGCCACAAATTTAAGATCACAAAACACAAAGGTACGCACGCTTTCAAATGCCCTGACGTCTGCTTCATTAGCCACTGGCAAAGAATATCCAATAAATCACTCTGGACTTTGTCGGTCAAGAATTTATTTTCTTTAATGAAGTCAATTACTTTGATGCCTTTACATCCCTCGAAGGACTTCAAAATTTGAATGACATCTGGCAAATTATCCTTATCCTGAATAAATAATAGATAAAGAAACATAATAATAGAAATAATAATAATAGAATAGATAGAATGATAATAGATTAAATAATAGAAAGAAACATGTCTCCTCAATTCACACGCAGCTCAAGCTCAGTGTTACTACTGCCTGTGAAATTTTCACACCAAGTAAGAAATACCTTCGAGACAACAGGGGCCTTGCAAACAGTAGGAGCTGAAGATACATTATCACCTTCATTCTTGTTGATCTTACTGCGTTTCTTGATGGTAAAGCTGCAGTCTTCTACTGGACCTCTCTTAGGACTCTCCATGTCTTCAGAATCAAGGATTAAGATAGGGCTACCTTGCAAATGATGACTGAGAGGGAGTGCTGTACAGCCCTGGAGAGAAAACCATCAGTATATTACAGACATAACTGCAGAGAATTGCCACACTGAAACGCACCAAATCAAACACGTTAGGATCCATTGGATTTAAGTTTTCAAATGTTGTCTTCTGCTCTGCGATAATTTTCAGTAGTTTTTTTCTCTGCCCAACACTGATTGTGGGGAAGTCAGTCCTAAAATCTTCCTCCTTGAAGTCAGACAAGATCTCCAAATCGATGTTCTGACCTGCAGAATAACAAAAATTAACATAAGCAAAACTGAAAGCAAGTTACATACATTTTTGCATGTCCATGTTAGGTATAAATTATATGTAAACTGCGTTTATGCATCACAAAAAGTACATAGCAGTTAAGTGATTAAAATTGAGTGATGTGTGGTGCTGCATACTTCAATCCTTCAAGCACCTATCACCCCATGCTAGATAACACAAGCAAGATCCCAACAAGCATTTCACAATTTCATGGCAACAGCTACTGTTGAGGAGAAACCATGCACCCATGAATAAAGGCAACTCACCATGGCAATCACCGTGTTATCACACAACCATGTATTGAAGTGACAAGTAACAGGTTTCGGTGGTGTAGTCACTCCATTCGCTCAGGCAAGGGTGCAATGGTAACAGTTTTGTGTCAACTACATATGTGGGAGCACCTTCAGTGGGGCTAACAACATATGCATGGAAATGTCCATCTAATGCTTCAGTTTCCCACTCCTTTACTTCCAACCAAAGATCTTCCCCATCATTAGCACTAATTGTATTGACAATTTTCCCAAATTTGTGAAGACCTGATGTAGTCTGTCTTCCAGGCCTCAATATTACAAATTCATTGCGCCTGTATTCCGTACCACAGTAGGCGCCCTTATGAAGAGTGACCAGCACATCATCAGGATCAAAACCTTTGTTTTGGAGGAAATCAGCAGACTCCAATTGATGCACTTTAACAGACTTCCGTCCATACACACTGATTTTGTTGAAAAATGTGGCCTGTGTTTTGGAACCCCAAACTTTGGCCTGGGAAATCTGAGCAAACTCTGCACAAGTTGTAGGTACATCTCTATATGAACCACAGGTAACTGTGTGCCTTTTCAGAGGTCTGTGTTTGCCTTCGGCCCGGATAGTACGGTAATTTCTCATAGGGCCATTCTTTAAGATGCATTCCCCATAATGTCGCAAATGATGATATTTGTTAATCATGTGAAGACCAACAAACAGTTGGCGGGCAAGCTGCATGTGCTGTTCTATCAGTGTATCCATCAGTTGTACAGTACCACGATAGATTTTAGGGGCAAGAACTATTTCAACAATCTGCTGCAATAACTGTAACAACCGCATGTGATCATCTTCCTCTGGTATTCCCAAATTGTCAAGAAGAAACGGAAGAGCCCTCAGAAGGCAATAAGTTTGTGACATTGTCTGTTTCATGGTATGGGTGGTGAGTGCGGTGAGCAAGCCATCTGCAGTAAAGTTAGGTGAAGGTTTATTCTTCACATCCTGAGCTCTATAATTAAAGGCACGAATTCTTCTGTTCAGGTCTCTAACTGAAAAATACTGTCTTTCACAAATGAATTCTTTCTATTATCGTATTTCCATAGGGATTATACCCTGAGCTAAGTCATGGTCCACATCGAAAATGAAGTTTTCTGTGCAGTGGAAAAATCTCGCATCATTGAGGCAAGACATTTCGTTCACCCCAGTCTCTGTGCGAGCTGGGTTACGAACATTCCTGTTTTCCTGAACACGCTGGACATGAAGAGCATGTTGATTTCTGTTGCGCGAGGGTCCCAATAGAACACCAGCACGGTGTTCATCTTTGCTGATCATACACAATCTGCAAAAGTGTCTTCCTCCACTAGACAGAAAACCTAAAATAAGGTGAGCAGATTTGCTATCACCAGTGAAGCCAACCAGAACAGCTCTCAAAATTATTTCTTGCCCTCCCACAACCACCCTCACACCTCCATCACTCTCCAGAAGGCCCAGTTCATCCAGAAAGGGCTGCAACACAGCACGAAATCCTTCTTCTAAGATATCCTCAAAATATGCAATAGCGAGCACATGGACAGATGCAAGAAAAGAATTTAAATGTTGAGGAACATTCAAGATTATTATGTAAAATACTGCTAACATATGGATTCCACATTTAGACCCTTGGGAATTGCAGACTTCAAACTCATCATAGTACAACAACAACAAAAGTGTTTCAGGATACCTCATCAAGAAGTCACTGTTACGGAACATGTCTGCATCACAGAAATATTGAAGATAGTCTCGTTGGTTAGGGCGTAGCTGATGAATGAAATCCAAGACATACGGCTGTGACAAAACCATTTTTAAAGTCTGTAAAAGGGAGACATATCTGAAAGACTGCCTTACGGGCCTCTGTCTGAGAATTCCATTCACATTGACACGATCAACTCTTTGCCCTAAATATTTTTTTAATGGTGGGTTAAAGTGAAGGTAATCATTGATTACACTCAGTTGACCACTTTTCCCTCGCATTCCATGAAATGGTCCACTGTTATTTAGGGTGGCAAGCAGTCGCTTTGCATCCGGATAGGTCTCAAGATTATACGTGGCCAAAAATTGAAACAAGTCCTTCTCAATATTCAGGTGGTCTGCTTTGATGATTTTTTCAACGGCCTTGATGGTTTTAGTCACATCTTCCCTGGTGGTGAGGCAATTGCTCCTGAGATCCACAATCATATCTGCAGCCAACTTCTCTAAATTATATGTGTCATCAAATGGGACGTCGTCTTCATCTGCACTGCTGCTGCTGCTGCTGCTCGGATCACTTCCACCACCAACACCAATGCGTGACACATTATTTCCATCATCCTCCGAATCACCACTTAAAACATCGTGGGCATCCCCCACATCATAACCCCCACACACATTGTTATCATTCACATGAACATTGTCAGCACCTGCACCATTGCCATGCCCTGCACCAACACCTTCATCTTCAATATGAACATTCCCTGGAGCAGCCTGATTAGGGGGTACAACTTGAACATCACCAGCTGGTTGTCCATGCACAGCAACACCATGATTTACATTGATATGAGTTTTCCAGCCGTAATATGTTGCATACCACTGGCGACAGCCAGGCTGCTTGCACAACCAGCCATCCCCTCGAGGCTGGGAGGTGAAAATATTGTGACAGCTCCGAATGTGTCCTGACACACGCTGCAGTTCTCCAACTACTCTACCACAAATAGGACACACTACAGCCATGACAGGTTTAAATTCTCTGAAAAATGTCAGTATGATTGTTAGTGAGACCCATTACTACATATAACAGGAAACTGACATGCAGTGATATTTCCAAAACCCACAGAAAATCAACTAAGGAATACACTAGTCCTCCATTCCCAGCACTGTCAATTTATCTCCACAGGCAACAATTACTTACCAACAAGAAGGCTGATGGTCTCCTCAGTGATTGTGCCATACGCCCCCAAAAACTCCCGCAAGTCCATTTCAGATCAGACTGCAAGAAGAAATAAAAATAAAATACACACACACCTGAAATGACAGATACCAAAATCTCAGACAGCCTAAGCAGCACACAAGGTGCAGAAAAGGTTAACACAGGTCCAACGGCCGATATGCAGTTGAATAGAAAACACAAAACTGGCAGGGCAAACCTCGCAGTGTTTGGGGTGATTTCACAATGACGCCCACATATTTTGTTGAGGAAGACTTATTTTCTTGAACTTGGCTGAATTATTGAACGATTCATAGTTACATTGAAAACGCAAAGCAAGCGCGGAAAACATCGAAGTGTTTGGAGTAACGTCAAAAATTGTGCCCAAATAATTTGTTGTGGAAAGGTTACAGGTTACTACCAACTTTGAACCAAGGTCATTTACCTGGAAAATACAGAAGGAGGGTGCGTGATGTACCAGTGCAGAGACAGCAGAGAAAAGTTGCCAGGGGTGCACAAAAGCGTTGCAGGGTCAGGCAGCACCAGCAGCAAGCGGCAGCAAGCAACACCAAACCTAGAACATGGCAGTGGAATGTTCAGCTCACATAGGAATCAGTATTGATCAGCTCTTTATGACACTGAGGGAAATGTGATGGTATATTATAAAAAACACATGGAGAACTCTGCACACATTCATGTATGCCCAGCAATTTCATTATCAATAGCACTGTAATTAGGTGGGGCACCCATCCGGTCACCAACACACGGATCAGCAACTTGTGCAAGCTACCACAAAGAAACACGGTCTGAGGTTACTAACCTATAAATTACACCAGATATACTTCACCTCACAACTAGAGAAGCTGGTAAATAATGACTTGCTGAAGCTGGCGCGCAGGGCTTCGACCAAGGAATCTCGGGCTCATCCACAGCACAAAACAAGCCAACACCAGCAGGGCAGCCAAACTGGAACATGTCAGTAAACACTTAGCTCACATTTGACAATGGCGTTGGAAGAGCAGCTCGGAAAAGTCACCGGCGTTAAGCAAATAAGAAAGTATGATCGTAAAGTGTGGTCCTTCCCTTCTAACAACATTAACGATCTCTATTGCGGTTCTGAGCAAACGGAGTGTTTGGTAAACCAACTGAAGCGAGGTTAAATACCAGAAAAGATGAAACAAATACCCTTCACATTTCTGGGTTGAAATCACAGGCAAAGAAACATACAGAATTTTTGTTTTATCGAGTGGCGTCAAACGTAAACAACTTGGCATATGAAAGGTTAGGGCTGCAGCCAGATTCGAGACATGTCGGAAAGAAATAGGGCGGTTTCACTACGTAAAGACGCGCAGGCTTCATGACAAAGAAAGTCGTGCCCTAATTTCCGGCGTGAGCCGCGAATCAAGTTGTAAAAAAGACAAGAGGGCGAAGCGATGCTAAATCTTACAGGCCACTCGAGTGATCATGAACGTTGCAAAAGCAAAGCGAAACAGCGATTCCTTAACCCTAACCGGATTATCATATCTTCATATGACGTACTCACCCGACTCAAACGTCACCTTACCAATATTTAAACACAAATCAAACTCGGCTTGGGGGCGGCGAAATTTATTGCGACGCTCTTGCTCTTACAAAATTCCAGTCCAGGAGGAAACACCGCGGCCGAAAACAAAACAGAACCGATGCCGAGCGAGCCGAGCCGAGCCGGACGCCACGCAGCCAGCCTCCCCGAACGACCCGAACGGGGAGCCGAGACGGTGAGACGAGGTCGGGAATGCTTGTGGTGGGGGAACGAGCGCGGCCGGCGCGGAGCCAGATAACCACGACGCGCGTCGTCAATATCGACGTGTTCAGGGGGTGCTTAGATTTTGAAGCACCGCTGCGTAGAATTGAATCGTTCGCGCTCGCAGTGAGTGTATTGCGTGAATTCTCATACGCGGCCCGCCTAGCGCTAGCCTCCTGCAAGGCTCTCGCACTGTTGTCCCCACTACCGGTCCCAAACGTTCCTGACTCTTGAGTCGCCTCCCTTTTAGCGGGGCCTCGGCGTGCCTCGGCTCGGCTCGCCACATCGACAATGGGTACCCGGCACAGGCTACGCAACAAAAAAGAAGGACGTCCGATTTGGCTGTGCTCTGGAGAAGGACAGAATGATACTGAGTCAGGCAGAGGTTGCTGATGCAGCCTGCTGACGAGTCGAGCATAGCTCGTCTAGAGGCGTTGTAACAGTAGCTCTGTCTCTTGCTATCACCATTGGATGGAGAGAGCAAGCTGAAGTTTGAAGTGGTTTTTCTGATCACTATATTTTTTGAATGTAACAACACGCTAGACTATTTAATACGAGTATTGTCCGTAATTCTGTTAGACAGATTTTTGATTTTTTAGATCGTTTTGATTTTGGACTAGTGGTGCCTGTTGACGAGGTGCTCTGTCTCTTACTTACCCCATTGAAAGGAGTGAGAAAGCAGACTTTAAAACTCGTTTTTAAACGGTGTGTGATATTTTTGAAGTGTAAAAACACGTCAGCGTGTCATGTACGAGTACCCTTCGATAATATGGAGAATTTTAAAAACTTCTGTCAGAGGGCCATATGGGGCTATGCTTCCAAGAAAAAAAAAAAAAGGTCCAATCCGCTACGAAACTATAAGGCAACTCCGTTTCACTCCGTGCCTAAAAAGGGACATACATCTTACCACAGTGAGTCCAAATCATTGTACTGCAATATCTTGGCCAGCACTGGAACGGAGACCTTGTGCAGAAATCATTCGGCTTCCTTCAATGCTCGCCTTTGCTAACATCCACCCTTTGCAGAGGAGATTCTCAAGCCCAATAATTCTGATATGCTGTCCATCCAACGCCTGTACAGAGAGAGCAATTCCATACATTATACCAGGTGTATCATTGGCCCCGGGCAGTTTTGGTTTTAGGCAGTCCCGCAACGCAGTATCTCCGTCTCTTTCTGGCTCGGCCAGAGGCGTGAGACAGAAAGAGACGGAGATAGTGCGTTGCGGGACTGCCTAAAACCGAAACTGCCCGCGGCCAAGGATACACCTGGTAAATCAACTTAGATGCAGAGTGCATTTCCAGGGTGAGAGCACAGAGTCCTGAGTGCACCCCAGGAGTGAGAAGGCAAGAGTTCTGAGTGTGGCACCCAGCGCCCATGCACGGGTAGCAAAGCAACACTTACCAGGAATGAGATTCACCCTTAGGGAGACTGCTTGGAGCATTGCTGTTTTCTCCCTAGAGAGAGGAAGATTCGCTCTGCTGCTAACTCAGTCAGAGTTGTCGTTTGAAGCTTTTCAGTTGCATTAGCGATGAACCTTGTCATTTAAAACCCCAGCATCTGCTTACATTTTGGTCCTATTTAGATCGAACTAGAAAGAGAATAACTAAAAAAAGTGAACACATGGAGGCAAAACACGATATGCTACGTACGACTGAGTTTACCATGCCAGAATCGATGGGATTTAAATAACTCATGCAGGCTCTCTCCTCTTCATGTGTTGGTAAAAGTATCCTTTGATTTTCTCAAATTGGAAAGAAAAAGTCTGCCTGTTCCTGCAAAACATTTTTGAGATTGTTTTAAACAGAGAAACACCCTTCAGAGAAAAAAACAATTGAAAAATTAATTACCAACCTTACCTAATGCTGGCACTCTTGCTTATTTCCTGCTTAGCAAATATTTCAAGTGCTGTAAGAGTCATGAGTGATAATTTGCAAAGCGGAACTTCCAATGAATGAGGAGGCAAGTTCATCACTGCTTTGCCTTGGTATACTGGAATCCCTGCACATTACAATATTAGAACATACATGTAGCTACAAACTGTAGATCACTAAATGAAATGCAATTTTCAATATATCAATGACAAATTCAGATACGTGCCAGTATAAAAGTGGAGCAGCATTTTTATGTCCTTATCCTCTTCGCTGTCGCACATTCCCTCCAGTGACAACAGGTATCAGCACTAAACAGAAGAAAAAATAAATGAGAGATAAGATACGACCCACAGTCCAATATAACGATTTACTATTACCAGATAATATAAGTTTCCAAAAGGCATGATGATCCTAGTTAACCTGCCATGGCAGAAGCAAAATTGGTGGATGCATGCAAATCTCAATCAAACAAAATAGCAGTTAATGTCAATAATTTCAAATCATATGGCAGCACTGACCTTCATCTTTTCACTCAAAAGAACTCTGCGAATCAGAGCGCAGTCACATCATTGTTTCCTAGCATTTGAAATCTAGCATAACAGTACAGTTTTTTAAGAACTTCGTTAAGAAATTGAGCAGGAAAATCGATTTACATACCTCTTCATTGGGTACTCTCAGTACCAGGGCTGCAAAAACAATGGTCCCCTAACCAACCTCCATGACTCTTACTCGGCTTTCCACTTGGCAACAAAGAATCTGCTACAAATCTTACACGAACATGAAATTTGAATTTTCAGAACTGACATTGTAACACAAGTGCAGACAGTTTGGGACAAAATTAGAGGTGTGAATCCAAAGGCACTGAAGGTTAGAATGAAAAGATGAAAAAAAATGGTACAATAACAGCAATCGCACAGAAAATATGTAATTCACAAGCAAATGAGGTTAGCTTGGGGTAAAACCCGGGCGCACCCTACTTGAACTTGAACTTGCAAAATGCCATAGCCAATGGCTATGACAAAAGTAAGGTTAAGAAATATTAGCAACGATTTCTATGATATCTGTGCGGAACGCGAGTAAATACAGCCGAACATATGTGAATAACTTACTTGGAACTGTAGAAGGAAGGAGGCAGTACAATAGGCGAGTTTGTCAAGTCACTTTTCGCCAAAGAGTCCCAACGAAAGGGTTAGGAAGCCTGAACTTGCTCTCAGCCGTTGCATTCTCCCCTTTTCACTTTACCATCGCGACTAACACCACTTACCCTGCACGTTTACGTGACCATCATGCACAATGTACCATTTCAGTGAAATCCATTCTGAAATCGAGACGAGCGAACAAACTCCCAGCCGTTGAGAAGAGACGGGAAGTCCGTTACGGTTGCGCGTAGCATTTCACGCCACTGCTGGCACCGCCAGGCAGCGCCGCGCTCATCGGTTCTGATTTGAAATTTACGCACACAATATAATGTCGTTTTGATCACGTCGTCCAAATTAGAAACGTATTACATTATCAACACATCTACTGATGTAAACACGAGCACCGAACCTTTAGCGAGCTGCAGTTGCTATTGCGGTTGCTGTTGCTGTGGCAGTAAATGCAATACTTTATGGTACACAGCTTCCCGACATGATAATCAGATGAGGTAGTGCAGAGTGATCATGACTCATTTTTACCCGTTCTTTACCTTACATACCATCCCATATCCAATACACATGGTAAGAAAAACGAGTATTTGTGCCTGATAGGGTCATTTAGTGTACGTATTTCAACTCAATCACTAGTGTAAATCAGATCAGGATTTACTTATCGTATTCCGGAAATCCTGATCGTTCATGACAAAAACGATCAGGAATGTCCTGATCACATCCAAAAACGATCAGGAAATCCTAATCGTATCCAATAACGATCAGAAATTTACTGATCGTATCCAGTAACGATCAGAAATTTACTGATCGTATCCAGTAACGATCAGTATTTTCCTGATCGTATCCGAAAACGATCAGGAATTTCCTTATCGTATCCAAAAACGATCAGAAATTTCCTGATCGTATCCAAAAACGATCAGAAATTTCCTGATTGTTCACAAAAACGATCAGGATCTTCTGATCGTTCACAGATACGATCAGAATGATACTATCGGTAAAATTAACGAGCAGAATATGCGATCAGACAAAAAAGTGATCGGGTTTTCAGACAGCTATTTCTCAAAGAGTAGTAGGAATTTTTACTTGAAACTTGGTATCTGGCATCAATTCAAGAATTTACTAGGGCCATTTTAATTTCACCAAAATCCGAGACCATTTTTCTGGCAACTCGAGAAAGGTAGGTGATATCGCCAAACCGACCTCAGATTTGGATAGAACTCGATTTTGAGCTCATGAAGTGATGCTTTGCATGTCGGCAGGATCCCTTGTTTTATGAGAAAAAAGACTATCAGGGAGGGATACATATGATCAGGAGTGGTACCATCAGGGTGCATACGATGAGGGAGCACACCATCAGGATACACACGATGAGGGAGCACACCATCAGGATACACACGATCAGGGAGCACACGACACGACCAGGATACATACGATCAGGATACACACGATCAGGGGAGTACCATCAGCATGCATACGATCAGAGCTGCGCGAATTTGTATTGGTAACGTGACTGATCGTTACGTTCGCTGATCGTTATGCCTTTAACTGATGGTACAACATACGATCAGTAAACTACGATCCATAAGTTTCCTGATCTCATTTACACTAGTGATGTTGGCAACAGGTTAGGTCACGTGAGCCGCGCAGCCAATGGGCGACGAGCGAAAGCGCGGGAAGGGGCCGCCGGCTGTAGACGACACGACCCGATATTTTCGTGATTTAAACTACGAAAATAGGCACGGCGGCTTGAAAACGGGTACGGCGGTGGTAGGCGGGACTCTAACGGTCCCGGCGAGACCAGCCGCGACGCCGCCAGCACCGTAGAGGCTGAGAAATCGCGAGTGGAAATTCCGGCACGAATCCGGCCGCGAGGCCCAGGTCCTCTGCAACGATGTTCTCCGGCCTGCACCCTAGATCAGCGCCGAAATCCAAAAAGTCACTTATGCCCGTCCTCCTAAACGGCTCATCGGACGGGGCTGAAATTCTGGGGGTCCCTCAAGGGGGTTAAGGGGAGCTCGCCTCCCGAATTTCAGCCCGATCGGATCCCGAGGGGCCGAACGGGAGTGCTTCGAAGTTTTAGGGGGAGCGTTCTTAAGTGATGAGCGGACCCTCCGAAAACTCGCAGCACGCACGTCCCTAGTCACACTCTCGACTTCTAGGTGGGGATCGGCACGGCACACGAGCCCCTTCCACCCCCAACAGTCGGATAATTGGCTGAGCGATAGCGAAGCCCTTACCCCACTGGCCCAAAAATGTTTTGTCTGTTTGTCTGTCTGTCTGTGTGCGTGTCTGTCTGTCTGTCCGCGCGATTTCTCGAGAACGGTTCATCGTAGAGGGCTCAAATTAGGACCACAATCTCCTTGCATCATACCGGAGTCAACCTCACCTCAGGGGTATCCTACCTCAGATGCTGCTGCAGGTGCCGGTTGACAAACCAGGGCCTTGTGCAAGAACTGGAACAGGGGGGCTAACTTCTAAATCGTGCCGATTTTCAAACATGATCATACCGACCTACCCCTTCTAAAATCACCCAAAGACCCAATTTAAGATGGCGAAATCGACCCCAGGTGCTGCTGCAGGTGCTAGTGGTCAAAACGAGGCCTTCTTGGGCAGGAGCAGGAACAAATAGTAAAACTGCTAAACAAGCTGTATTTTGAGGTTAAAGATCGGAACCGACCCCGCTCGCTCAAAATACACTCAGAACTTCAAATACAATGCCGAAAAGGACCCCAGGTGCTGCTGCAGGTGCGGGTTGGCAAAACTGGGCCTTCTTGTGCAGGAACTGGAACAGGAGGGCAAACTTCTAAACAAACCGTATATCAAACTTGAACATGGCGACTGACCTCTTCTAAAATCACCCAAAGACCCGAGTAAAGATGGCGAAGTCGACCCTAGGTGCTGCTGCCGGTGCTAGTGGTCAAAACAAGGCCTTCTTGAGCAGGAACTGGAACGGGAGGGCTAACTTCTAAATCGTGCCGATTTTCAAACTTGGACATGGCGAGCGACCCCTTCTAAAATCACCCAAAGACCCGAGTAAAGATGGCGAAGTCGACCCCAGGTGCTGCTGCCGGTGCTAGTGGTCAAAACAAGGCCTTCTTGGGCAGGAGCAGGAACAAATAGAAAAACTGCTAAACAAGCTGTAATTTGAGGTTAAAGATCGGAACCGACCCCGCTTAAAATACACTCAGAACTTCAAATACAATGCCGAAAAGGACCCCAGGTGCTGCTGCAGGTGCCGGTTGGCAAAACAGGGCCTTCTTGAGCACAAACTGGAAGATGTGGGCAAACTTTTAAATCGTTCAGAATTTTAAACTTCAACATGGCCACCGCCTCCATCTAAAGTCAACCCAAGACTCCATTCAACATGCCGAAATTAACCCCAGGTGATGCTGCAGGTGCTAGGGGTCAAAACAGGACCTTCTTGGTCAGGAACTGGAACGGGGGCCAAATTCTAAATCGTGCAGAATATCAAACTTAAACATAGCGAATGACCTCCTCTAAAATCACCCCAAGACTCCATTCAACATGCCGTAATCAACCCTAGGTGATGCTGCAGGTGCTAGGGGTCAAAACAGGGCCTTTTTGGGCAGGAACTGGAACGGGGTGCCAAATTCTAAATCGTGCAGAATGTCAAACTTTAATATAGCGACCGACCCCCTCTTAAATCACCCTAAGACCCCATTCAAAATGCCAAATTTGACCTTTAGGTACTGCTGCAGGTGCTGGGGGCCAAACCAGGGCATTCTTGAGCAGGAGCAGGATCAAAAGGAAAAACTGTTAAAAATGGCAGTATTTTGAACTTAAAGATGGAAACCGATAACGCTTAAAATACACTCAGGACCTCAATCACAATCCTGAAGAAGACCCCAGGTGCTGCTGATGGTGCCAGTTGTCAAAGCCGGGCCTCCTTGGACCGGAACCGGTTAGGCTAGGGCAGGTTAGGTTTGAGCAGCATTGAGTACGGTAGAGACGTCCACAAGGAGTAGGGGAAGTTGGAGTAGGCTAGGTCAGAGTAGGGTAGGTTAGTTTAGAGTAGGAAAGGGTAGGTTAGGAAGTCCACAATGAGTAGGGGAAGTTGGAGTAGGCTAGATCAGAGTAGTGTAGGTTAGTTTAGAGTAGGGAAGGGTCGGTAAGGTTGGAGTAGGCTAAGGTAAGTTAAGTTAGAGTTAAGCACGATTAAGTACGGTAGAGAAGTTCACAATACTGTGGGAGTAGGTACGTCCAGGGGTTAGGTTAGAAGCGTAGCGTCCCTCGCGCCTCAAGACCGGCGCCCGCAGGGCGCAGTACTCACTGATTAGCCCCGCAGGGTCCCACTCGCCCGGTGACAGCCGCCGGCAGGCCAAGGTAGGTGTACGCCAGGCGTGGAGGGGCGGAACAGTGGTTCGCGGTGAGCGAAGAAGCCTGTTACGCCACGACGCGGTCTGGCGTACGCCTACCTTGTTTGTAAAATATGGTATCTTGGTGACGGCCCCCAGCAGCCGTCTCCGCCATTCCCCGTCGGATTTCACGCGCAGACGCTTTCCCTGATTGGGGAGGGCGTCCCCGAGACACCACGCACCGGTTAGACGAGTTCCCGACGGAAATTAGATAGCGGCCACACACTCGTGGTGGGAAGAGGAGGTCGTCGTCGACCACCACGGCGGCTCAGCGGCCGTGTCCGCGAGGACAAGACCGTCCGCCTGATGTTGACGGGGTGGCCTCGGTGGGGAACTTCAACCGCAATAGCAACTGCAGCGTAACTTCAGCTCGCTGAACCTTTTAAGTCAAGACCGACTTCCCCCCCCCCCCCCCCCCCCCCCCCTTTGGCTTGACCCCGGCGTTTGAGGCGTTTGCCGATGCGGCCCGGGTTTAAAGACCGAACACCCAATGGCTGGCGCTAGTGAGGTCACGTGATGGCCGTAGCCAATAGCGTTGCGACCACCCTCGTCCCTTAACTGTTTTTGTACTGACTGAATGCATGCAACGCTGCGGTTATCGGTTCGAGTGTTTGGCGTCATGATGAATACTTTCCTGTAATTTCACTAAACTTTAATGACTAAATTTAACAGTCTGAATGTTTTAACAATGGGGAAAACGAAAGCCATAATTCTGTGGCCAGAAACAGAGCAGGTCAGCTGTGATGACCTTTCATCAATCAATGAAGAAGATCGCTTCGTCGGCGCTGTCACGAACATCAAAATAGGGAATACTTTCCACAAGGCCATTGTCAAATTTATCGGAAGTGAGTATATTTTACAATTTTCAACTCTAGACTTGTCAGTTTATGTGATTCTGCGAAATTTATATGCTATAGGTTAGGTTATTATTGTATGTACTTGGGTCGAAAATGGGGCGTGAACTGATGTTCGAGTTCAAAACAATTCTCCCGTGCTGGAATGACGTCGAGACGGCTTAGAGAATTGTTTTGTAGTGGTGAACGCGCAGTTTTAAACGATTTCGTTATTAGATGCGATAAATGTGGTTCAGTCAATCAAAATTGCAGTTTATAAGGCGATTGGACGATCCTAACCCTTTTAGGGAAAGCCCCCAAGCATGTTTAAGGAGGAAATTCATTAAAAGTCCCTGTTGTGTCATACGGCCATCAACCCTGTATGTGAGGGTTTTGTTTTGCGTTTATATCGTAGTCCTTCCAGCCAAAGAGTGGCATTGTGTCCGTCATGGCTTACGGCGCTCAGTGCCCATTCTTTTACTGGATTGAGTCTCAAGCTATCTGTGCTCTGGGGGCATATTTTTTTAAATTGAAATGAACCCAAACATTGCCCAGCAGGATATGTTAAAATGGTGTGTGCTGCTAGTTTACTTTATTTGTTGCTTTTTGTTGTCACCCCAGGTGATGAACTGAAATTGGCCGACGAGGAAGTCAAGGTTGCAGAAGAAATTGATGCTATGATTGAGGCGAGACAAGCAACGGAGAAAGAAGCTGCAGTGAAGAAAGGGAGAGCGCTGAGACACCGTAAGGGGGTGTCTGGCGCAGCATCCTCGAATCAGGTGGCTTCAGCATTTGAGGAAAGGCTGAAGCCCACAGCCACTCAAACTGCTAAGGCCAAGCAATTATCTGTCGAAAAAAAAAGGAGCTGAATCTCAAAGGGCAGCACAGGTAACTGTTTTATTTCACTACACTGTATGCCCAATGTGTGTCTTTCAACTTAAACTGTGTGTTTCTAGTATTTGCTAATTTATTCATTTCCATGTTTATAGGATGAGATAGACAGACAATTACTGCAGGATGAACCCCATGGAAGTGTTAAAAGGGCACTCGATTTTGAATCTGAAGAGGAGGCAGGGCCAGATAGTGAGGATGGTGAAGTTCCAGTAGAGGAAGATGTAGTGGAGATTGATGGAGAAGCCAAAGATGGCTCACATTGTTGTGAGCACTGCTTGGACATGCAGAGAGCATGTATGTTGCTCTTTAGTTGTTGTCGGTAATTCAGACTGTATACTTGATGTGCTAAATTTTTATTTTGTTTTCTTTGCAGCCAAGAAGTCTGCTCAAGAATACAGGGTGAGTTTTTTCGACCTGACCAGACTTCGGGAGCGTATAGCGGGCATCTAGACGACCGCTAGAATGAGATCAATTTTGCGGACCGAGCGCCTAACAGGTAGGCAACCCATCCGGTAGGCGGCCTAGGAATGGCGTGGCGCAGCGTAGCGCAGCGGGCGCTCGGCACGGCGTACCACGCACTGTGCCCGAACGGATCGGCCGGATTTCCTGCCATATTTCCGAACTACCTGCAATTTCCCCGTCTCCCTCAGACGGTTGTGAAGGTCCTCGAACACCTGTCTGGCAGGTAGTCGACGATCCAGGTACCTTTCAGCGTAAGCACGCCGCGCTTCCCCCGCATTGCCGTCAGCAGCCCCGTACTCAAAGTGGATGTCCGCGTACTCTGCATTTGAGAAATGCGCCATGTTTACACCGACCCACGTGCGGTGCGTCGGTCCGTCTTACCTGCCGCAACAGCCGTGCCGCGCCCCGCGCCTCGCCGGCCGGCCTCCGCTTCGCCAGCTCGGGTACACTGCGTGGTACGCCGTGCCGAACGCCCGCTGCGCTACGCTGCGCCATGCCATTCCTAGGCCGCCTACCGGATGGGTTGCCTACCTGTTAGGCGCTCGGTCCGCAAAATTGATTTCTTTCTAGCGGTCGTAATTTTGATTTCCGACCCGAAGTGTTCCATATCAAAGCACTCGTCTAGGTGCCCGCTATACGCTCCCGAAGTCTGGTCAGGTCGAAAAAACTCACCCTGTATTTACAGTCAGCCCAAATTTTTTTTCAATTTGCTCTTGGGCATGGGCAGAATGATGGCGTTCAATACATTGAAGAACTTCCCATCCCTGATGGAGTGCCTAAGGTGAGCTATGTTTCTCTACCATTCTGAATATATTTTTTTAGGGTTGTTCATTATTTAGTTAATTTTGTGCTCTATTTTATGTTTTCGTGTAATGGTCATTTTCAATTTTTCTTGCTAGTGTGAACTGACGAAGGGTTCGAGTATATATATCCGGAATAGTGACAAAAACGCCATTAAGAGAGATGGGGACGGGGACCCTGCTAAAATGACCCGATTGGGTATTGTTGTTCTGTTTGGTAGAGAAGTTATAGAGACAACAGATCTGACAGCAGGTGGAAACAAGAAAGGATGCAAGGAATCCGTCCACAAGTTTCTGATGCCCTGCTTGGTGAGTATACTTAAAATTTTAAGAACTTCATTTTCTGTCTTGCTTGAATAAAACTTAACTTTTGTTTCTCCTTTTACTCAGCTTTTGTCAATAGGAATAAAGGAAAGGGTCACAAAGAATTGAGCAAAGCCGAATTTAATTGGGTAATAAACAGAAAGAAAGGCCAGTTGCAGAGGGTGAAAAAGTCCCCACAGATGAAAGAGAAAACAAAGAGCAAGGATTTAAGCTCTGTAGCAAGCCCAAGAAAACAACAGTCTCCCGTTAAGAGCCAAAAGAAACATGAGTCGCCTCTTAAGAGCCAAAAGAAACATCAGTCACCTCTCAAGAGCCCAAGAAGTCCTTCAGCAACCTGGGTAGCATCTCCCTCCAAGCAAGATAGTGGCACAAATTCAGAGTCCAGCCAATGCGCCGTGGAACGTGCAGAGTTATGCTTGGCCACCCGGCAGTGGATCAGGTGTGCATTGTTTTCTGTTTATTATCTTGCAGTGTTTGTCTTCAAATTTTACATTGTAGTGACTGGATATTATTTGTATCACTTTGCAGCCAGCTTCAACCATCCACACTATGGTTATCAGCAGAATTATCCTCAGAATCACCACCAGCAGTCTTATAATCAGGATCCTATGCCCAACCAGTATCAGTACTTTGGGACCCAAAATTACCAAGAACCTCAACAAACCCAAGAAATCCAACAACCTGCTAAACAACCCCAGTGGTATGACAACTTTTCAAGTGTGACAAATATGTGAGTTTTTTCTACTTTCATTTTGAGTGGTTTTTCATATCCTTGAAGTTTGACAGCTTTCCAATTGTAACAAATATCTGAGTTGTTTTTTTGTTTGTGTGTTTTTCTTTTATTTTGTATTGTTTTCTACCTATCATATCCAAATGGGATTTTACAAACCAAGTATCACCAAAATATTAGTGGTCAAATTCTTCAAATGTAAAAAAATACCGGCAGAGTTGTTTTTACTTCAATTTTGTATCGTTTCAAATATTTAAGTTAGTATATGGACTGCCAATAATTCATGTTCACTTCAGAAGTCTCAATATTTAAGATATCCAAGGCAGACAGTAAAAGCCACAGTGAAAATTTGGGTTTCTGACATTATAACAAGTTTCCAAATGCAAGTACCTGAATTGCAATAACTTTTATTTTGTGTTTTTTCCTACATTTTATATTCCAGTGGTAACAAATGTGTTGTTCATACATTTATTTTACATGGCTTTTATGACAGTTTTCAAATAGAAAAATGAGACTTTAAATTTAAGTGTGATTTTGTCCTATATTTGGATGAATAAAGCATCACTTAATCAACAGATTTTTTTAATTCTGCTTCACAAAGCTCATTTAGATTTACACCATCTCTTACCTATTCTATTTCCAATGAATTAACCGGGCTTGCAATGTACTTCTCTTCATTAACATCAATGTAAAAGCACAACGACTGAATGGACTGCACTCCGACTGCCACAGTATTTTGTGTCCTCTCAACTTTTTGCATGTAAGGTAACCTAATACCATGCATATCATGTACGAAATACACCTGCCTCTCATACACTTGAATGATTGCAACATCAGACAATGGACAATTCCTACAGTAATCTTCGCACACATTTTCACATTCTGACCATCTAACAAATCTCAAAATTTGACCCACCTTCAACCTTCAATGCATCGTCATGATTGAATGCTACAAAACTTGACTCTTTTCTCTGAGATTTGACAGGATACTCCATCGAATAGTACATGACACCCTTTCTCTTAAGACGATAATAGACATTACACGTGCCATTCTCAATATGCATTGACCTGTACAAAACCTGAACAGAATGGCGAATCTGAGTAGCATTCCTGGAATATGTTCCAACAGGTAAAGTCACGTCGTCAATATGATCACCCAACTTAAAACTCTTAGCATAGGACTCAAGGTACTGACAAAACTCTAGTGCTTTTGAGGCTGGTGGCAGTGTTGCAATGAGTGTTGGTACTTGCAGGAGCATAGACATGGAAGAGCATATTTGAAGTGCAACATGTTGAGTGCCATGGAAAAGTCTGCTTAACTTACCATTAAAGCTCTCCAGGAAAAAACAATTATATACCCATAAGGGCCCTAATTCCAGTACCATTATAGGCAAGTGAAGAAGCTGGTGTACATTAATTCCCAAGTATCTAAGAGAGTACAACCGTGCAAAATCAGCCACATAAGAAGTTATCAAAACTTCAGCTGCCTCAATCTGAGCAAGAGAGATACTATCCTGAGTGAGCAGGCATATGGCTGACACAAGTTTACAGTGGTGATATAAGTAAGCATCTTCCATAACACCCTTCAAAATAGGGATTGAATAATACAGAAAGAAATACTTGAAATCTGCAGCCTTCCAATTTTTAACATCACTTAAAGACCGGGGAACCCTCTGAATAAAACTGGGTGGCTTTATTTTGCGCAGTTTTTCATCAACCACATCCAACAGATGGTGCAGACTCCAGGGTTGACCAGAATGTGTGGAACTGAACCACAGGGTGACAAGAAGCCTACATGCACCAAGAAATACACCATGCATAATGTCAATAGCTGTGCACCGTATCACATCAGGGACTAATTTTGACAGAATACTTGGACCTTTCACTCCTTTCACTGAAGCATCTTTGTCAGTTGCACGAGCCTGCAGTGCTTGTTGTGAATACTCTTGTGTCTGCTGGTGGGTCCTGCGTTCAATGTTATCTCGGTACGGGTAGACTTGAACAGTTGAATTACCAGTTGTCTTGGCTCTTCCTCCAGCCACTTAACATTGGGGACAACCATACGAACCATTGAACTGTTTGAAGTGCAGAAGCTTGCATGTCGCAGGTGCCACACAATATCTTCCCTTTTACAAGAACTTCTGAATTGTCATGTAGTCTGAAAGTATGTCCATGTCTTTCAAATTTATCCATTGTTCTCCTGAGCGGTTTTAAAAAAAGATTGGGGCTTGGCTTATTGCTGCCAAACCACATTCCAACAAGGAGAATATTGTTCGGATGAGTTCTTTTCTTGCATGGCAACTCATTTATTACAAGGCACAATGGCCAGATGGAAAATGATGATGACTTGAACGCTTGGATACCATCACTGTACCACATGAATGACAAATTGTTTGGATTTCTAAGAAAACCGCCATTTTCTATGAATTCTCTATACACCTGTCCATCATAAATGTCTTCCAAATTATCCCTGTGTCGTTTACGGTCTGCCTTGAATCGATACTGTAGATCTTCATGAAACTGACTCCTTCTAAACAGATGTTGCAGCTGATTTAGTAATGGCAGTTCTATGAAGAACGATGGATTACCACTCTTTTCACACTTGTCACATACACTTTCTTTGTCCTTCAGAGGGTATACACAATTTGAACAAAAGTAATGGTAAACCAACACACAAGCACCAATTTTCTTGAAGAATTTCTTGAAAGCATACAGGGATTTCTTCACAAGGCTCCCATCGGGGCAATGGAGAGCAATTATCTTTAAAACGATACCCATGAGCTTTCCAGAAACACGCTCAACAGACATAAAAGTGGAAATTGCCAACATGCTCTCTAATAATGTTATGGATGCTCCTGGATATATTGCCCTATTAGCTTCTGGATCATCTTGGTCACCTTCATCCTCTTCATCTGTGGCTTCTTCATCCACTCCTTCTGATTCAGAGTGACGATCTGCTTCCTCTTCTGAGGGCACTTCAGAGTCTTCCGAGTCACTAGGATAGAACGCATCATCTGAAAACAAATGCATGTAAGGTAAATAACAGTTGATTTGAGCACACTTATATGTAATAGGGAAAATGTGGTTTCAAAAATAGATCAAAATTTTCAAAATGTAGTTATTTAAACATCTAGTGCAAGTGTTAAACGTATGTTTCCAAGAATTAATTTATTTCATAGCTATTTTGAATAAGAAGTAAATCAGGTGCATGTCAGCCATGTCTTTACCTTCTGAGTCTTCCAAATTATCTGGATCAGAATTCTCGCCATCCCCTTCTCCAAGTTCCATCCCATCATCGAGCTGATCAGCGTTGTCTTGACCATCAGTTTCCTGCTCCTGCTCAGTCTCACTGTGAGGATCACTTGCTTCGTTTTCCTCGCCTCTCTCACTAGATGCTTCGTTGTCATCACTGCTGCTTGTATCTTTATCACCTCTCTGGTCATCACAAGGCGAACCTATTGCAAGAAATTTTAAGGTTCGGACAGAAAAGTAGCCTACAAATTTTCTACATGACAAAACGAGAGAAATCAAACAGGGCGAGTAAAGGTAGAAAACTGAAGCAGCTGAGAATATCAACTCGCTCCTGAACCCTTGGCTGCTTAGGGAGCGTCCTTAAATTACGTAAGGGCGTTTTGGGGTGTTTTTAACCCCCCCTCCCTCCATATAAGGCTCTGTAAGATTTCGAGCCCCCCCCCCCCCCCTCCCTCCTTACGTAAGATTTTGCCAAATTTGCCCAAAATTGAAAAAAAAACGCAAATAAATGAATTGGAGTGTTTTTTGTTATTTTTTGCTTACCGATTTAGGAGAAATGTTGAGAGTTAGGTATTTAATAAAGCAGACTGAATTTAAGGTACAACTGGTTTAACTATTTGTACTGTCCAGTCCAAAAATAAAAAATAAATAAATAAATGTTATAAAATAAGTTATAAAAGAGGAGCGAAAATTCTTGGCCTTTAAAATTTATAGAGCCTCAGCCCAAGGGCTTCTCAGCCACTCCTGTACAGAAGGGATGTGTTCAATGCTTAGCGCGCGGAGACGCGTTTGGACGGATGCATTTGCGCCCATAATGAATCTTACGTAAGGGTTGCCGTTGACCCCCCCCCCCACGTAAGGGCAACATAAGATTTGCCAGACCCCCCCCCCCTCCCCCAAAACCCCCAGTGGCGCCCAGTTAGGGGGTTCAGGGGGTGCAGATGAACCCCCAGTTTTGGGGTGGGTGGGTGGTCCCACCCATGGGGGGTGGTAGGGGGAGAGGGAAAGGGGAGAAGAGAAAAAGGAGAAAAAGGAGAATAGGGAGAGGTAAAAACATCGGTGAAATTGTGGTGGGGGTGGTTGTGGGCTCTGAGGGTGTCTTGAACCCCCAGTTCAAAAATCATTGGGCGCCACTGAAAACCCCTTACGTAATTTAAGGACGCTCCCTTATGGAAGGCCAAACAAGTGACCAAAGAATTGTGCCAGAAAAGCCAAAGATGCTTACCATAACCTCCCTCACTACCGTTATCAGACACGTCAGACTCCGAATCCGTAACGTGCTCATCATCGTGCTTCTCACGGCGTTTCCTCTTCCTTTTTCCATACTGCATGCGGCGCCTCTCATTACGATCCATGATTTGCAGCCGGAATCCTCAACCGCCCCAACCCAGATTTCGGTGCTTCCGCTTTCCTTCACAGGCAGCCGACAGCGTAGGCAACCCACTGTACGTCGAGGCTGTGCGGTGTTGCCTACCTGATATCTGTCAGGCGCCATATGCCATCAGTGCAGCGAAAACAAGTAATCAGGTAAGAAAAACACACTTTCTCGAGACGGTATTTGAACCTGGGCTCTGAAAACCCCGAGTCAAATCGACTCGGGCACTACTCCCGAAAGGAATTGAGTAGTTCTTTGTGAGTGCTTGGGTTCGAATACTTTCTCCCGAGGGTGTGTTGTTCTCACCTGTGGGGCTTTTACGGATGTATGACGGCGATCCACTTGCATGACAATATCAATTTACATTGGAGTGCATACGTATTTATTGTTTTCATTATACCATATTATCGAAGGCCTAAGGTGAACTTCCGAAGCTGCACAGTCTTACTGCAGTCCAGCGACCAATTAACGTCCTGGCACGCTCGCGGTTAACTCAAACCGTACAAGTACCCTGCCAGGCGTACAGGGTCCTCCAGAGTCTTTCTCTGGAGGACTCCCAAGCGCACCAGTCCCAGACCGCCGCCGGGCGACAGCACTACAAAGCGCACTAGGCCCAGCATAAGCGGCCATGAAGCGTCCCAGTGCATCGAAGAGTCGATCACTATTTGCTACCTTGGGACCCTTGTCGGCAACATGTTTTGTCAAAGGCGTGCCCTCCAAGCGTCCTCTTCTGACCAGAAAAGCGTACTCTTTATTCTTGTAAGAGCGTATACAGCTCATATATGGGATCATAGATGAACCGTATATGGTCTCATTTACGATTCGTATACACTTGTTTACGGTCCATATACGATTATATACAATGTGTATACATTTGTATACAATTATATACGATTCGTGTATGGTCCCATATACAACTCTTTTTATCCTGGTCGGGCAGTGCATCGATACATCGAGACACTCGGTTTTGGGTCATTCCACGCCAAACCACCTCACGGCCCGAATTCGAGTGTCTCAGATTTGGCTGGGATGGGTAAAAGCCTCACTCAGTTTCTCCCGAGACCAGGGAAACCGCTAGTTTCCGCACCCAAACCGAGAACGCCCGTCAAATGCTGACGTCTCGGTTTGAACCTATCTCCGAGATCCATCACTTTGTCGAGTTCGGAGCCTAAAAGGGTTTTCCATCTGCGTCCCAAACACTTAGTTCTTTATGGTTTAGGAACCTGTTACATTCTATTACGGCGATATGATCGAATGAAACTTTTCCCCAGTTTGCGGACCTCCTTCAAACCGTGATGTTTGGAATCGTGACGTCATTTGACCTCTGACCTTTCAAACGTCATGGTCAAACTCGCTCTGACCGTCCCGGTTTGTATGGCCGTCTCCAAAACTTTTACTCGTTTTGAACACTTTGAATCATTTTAACGCATTACGTTTTTAACTGCTGGGTGAGGTGGGGTTCAGCAAAACAAAACCATTAGTGCCCCTATAAAAATGTTTAAATAAATTTTATCAGGTCTTTAACTCCTACTACCTCCATTTATAGATAGAACGACAGCGGGTACTTAGCTAAAACTTTGCATACGTGTAGCACTTCCAAAGGGCTAAACGCAAACCAAATTTCAATTCTCTAGGTGCCATTGAAGCTGTGATATTCAACATTTTGTTCATGTCGTTGGGCGCAGTTTGAAAACAACGATCGGAAAACTGCGCGACCAGAGTTTGAGGTACGTCTTGAAACCGTGATTTCCAGTTTTTCACGTTTTCTGACCGAGGGGTGTAAATAACGATACCAAAAGCTTTAGAAAGTATTTAGAAATCATGGGATGCATTCATTTCTTATCACAGAGCACTCGAAATACCATTTCTAGTGGGTGAAGCCTTCAAACCGAGACGTCGGCGTTTGGCGGGCGTTCTCGGTTTGGGTGCGGAAACCAGCGGTTTCCCGGGACTCGGGAGAAACTCAACAGGGTTGATCTTTGGACCAGGTAAGAGACGTCCTGCAAACCCGGTCCCTGATGTCTCCTGTCCCTGATACCTCCTACCACACATGCATTAGCAGTACTCCAGGAAAATCAATAAGAAAAATGGAGTGAGGAACGTTTGAACCACCTAATGTACTTAGTCACATACTTTTGAGATGGTTGCTGTATTGAAGTAACTTTCACCACCAGTAACAGTTGATAAAACTACAAGCAAACAACAGTGGTTGAAATTTACTTCAGTAATATAACAAATGATGACCCACCCAAAAATAAGTAGTTAAAAAGGGGAGGGGGAAACAGCAAAATTATTAGAATCAACATAAACCATCTTCATTAATGCAGAGGACAAACCACACTTATTGTAGTATTATAGCTCTATGTTTTTACACAAGGAATATCCTGTGACCTAATGGTACAGCAAAAGATTTACTAAGCCATCGAATATTAATTACATCATGAGGGTATACTAATTTCTGGGCATTAATTACTGTAGATGACATTGACGGTTGCAACTCATACGCATTTACATCAACATGAAGACAAGTGGTGACCATATTCTGGCAAACAAAAAAAAAAATTGTTGTCGCCCACCATGTATAAATTCTTGACTGCTGCAAATTGAGGTTCCAAATTTGACAGTAGCACCAAGGAGCCTTTCTTGAAGACAGTTCCATACATGGCCAGCCGTGATAACTCAATAATCTGATGGTTCGGAAAGGATTCCCTCAAGCTGCTCAAATTTCTGTCAACCATGTCGGTAACATCCTTCCCTGCTGTGAACTTGTGCCCAGCATATAGGAACTTCCCGCCTCCCTTCATCATTTGTCGACACTGCCTTGTCTGGTGACGTGTGACAACTGCTAGCATGGGGTTGACAAAATTGTGCATTATTTTTAATAAGTGCTTGAAGATGGCATGATGGCCTTCCATGCGGAAAGTAGAAACTTGTCTTATACTACCATATAGCACAATTAAATCTGGCATGTGGTGAAGAAAGTGCATTTTAGCCATGTTAAGGTCAGGGTAAATATCCAGCAGTCTGTGATGGAAGTCCTTAACTTTTACTCTCAAAATTTCAACATCCTGAATGTGAAATTCAAAGGCTAGGCAAAGTTGCATTACCTTTAGTAAAGAGAGGAGGCAATCAAGGTATTTTCTTTCTCCAGCAAAGGTCCATTGGGTTCCCTCTTCACCCTTCATTTGCAGGGCAAAAGGCAGCACTAAGGACAGAACCCTCATCTGGGCAGCACTTTGCCGCAGTTTCTTATCTGAAGCCAGGTGCCCCTCAGCAATTTCACCTGGTCTGTCAGCTGGAAAATACAAAGCAAACAGAGCAATACGCCTATTTATCTCCTCCAATGACAGCTTCTTTTGAGCAACAACATGCTGAAGAACAAGTCTGCAGGTGAGTTCTAAAACTCCTTCATGTGCAGCATGCATGAGGTCTTGTGGTAACATTTTAGTCACATCAAAAATATTTAACATCTAGGAGAGTACTTCTTCCATTGACTCCATACTCAATTGAAGGATTAAATTTACTTCTTTCCTTTTCTTTTGCAGACAATTTGTTGAAATCTAACACTTCTGCCACATGCTGGTCATGCATTGCTCGATTTCGAAGTTGGAACTTATTGATATCTGTTTCCTTGATGTAATCATCCTCACTTGAAGCTAAACATTCACGACAAGGTTTCTTGGCGGAGACACTCTCCTTAAATCCTCCAAGCACGCCTTGGGCTGGATAATCTCCCTCTACAGCATGCAATACACCATGAAACTTTATTTTCTTACCACTGATGTTAAAAGTGACACCTTCTTCTGAGGCTAAAGCATTGATGCCCTGCTTGAAATTTTCCATAATTTTTGAATACTTGAACTTTTTAATATCAGATGTTTTAGCATCAGCATAGAAGTTGATGGCTTTGTCAGTGCACCGTAGTTCCGGGTAAACATTTGCCAACAACCAATAAAAGAATGTCATGTTATGTTTTCCACATCTTGGTGAAGTGGAATCAACAACTTCCACACCATCATGATATAATATAATGGAGAGAACTTTCCTGGTGCCCATCTTCAGCACAAGAGCATGTTGACGAAATAACATACCATCAAGAATAGATTTGAATACAAAGGGTTCAGACTCCCTTGGATTCTCCACACAATGCATTACATCTTCATTATTTAAAAATCTCTCCAGACTACGTAAAAAATCCACTTGATAAAACACATCACCATCTTGCTGGACTAATTCTTGATGTTTGATGGCTTGAAGATGCTCTTCTTCAAATGCAACCTTCTCGGGTAGCACCAAACCTTCATTGTGAACTAAATACTCGAGCACGTCATCTTTGTGACCAACACCGTCAAACACAGACAGTTGCTGAAGGTCATGCAGCACTTCAGCCACTTCCGCTACACTTAGCACCTCTGCTGCGCCGGCTTTCTGAATAAGTAATTTCTGTAAGAGAAAAACTCTTATAAGGTCAACTGATTATGATTCACAGGTTTCTTTGACAACCACTCACATCCAGGGAACATTGTAAGGAATAAATGACAAGAAGTATATAGACACTTACTTCCACTACACCTAAAAGTTTGTGATGAATTTTGTTTGTTCCAAGAACCACATTGTCTAGAAGCATTTGGGTGGCATTGCAATCCTCTTTGAGGTGCACAAGAAAATCAATAACCTCTTCTTGAAGCTAGTCTTCTATGGTGAGCATTGTTTCTACAATACAAAAAACCAATGGATTATTCAAGGATTCAAACAACTTCCATAAATATAATAAACATAAAAAACACATTATGTGCCATTCATAGTTCATTCATAGCAGGTGTAAATAATAATGGGATTGCTTAGATCATGAGTTGAGAAGCACATTAATTACCTTCATACTCTTCCTGACCAGGCAAAGTGTCACTGTCACTGTCTACGAATGAGATGGCCCTAGAAATAAAGCAAAGTTACAATTAGAACTATGTATAAACGAACAGAAAGATTTGATGCAAATATTCACCGAAAGGAAAATGAAGTTAGTAGATGTTCATAGTGAAACGACAACTTACCAGCATCACTATCACAACTAGAACACGTCCTCTGATGTTTAAGTAGAGTTGAAAAGCTATGCCAAGTTTGAAGACAAGACTGACATTGATACTGAATGCTGGACACTGGAGTCTCTTTGTGATTTCTGAGGATGTGAGCATCCAGTTCCTCCCGTGTCCGAAATATATAACCACAGACGGGGCACTTCTCCATTCTTGCCTGACTAACCTGGAAGCACAAAGATAGATAAGCAAACGGCAAACTTAACATGAGCGACTTCTTACTAAGCACTGAACCACACCTAACCGAGGTGACTTTTTATGAAATGCAGAGTTTTAATAGTTTATTTACCGACTCAAACCATAGAAGCCAGATACAAGACAAGACACAAACAAAACAACAACGCCAGAGCGACCTCTACCGGTGATGTACGGAACATCACAGCTTGGGGCTCCGCCAGGGCTAGGAAACTGGGCGAGGGGGGGATTTTGCTAAATTGTGCGTTGGGCAAGCCACGTGACCGACCTGGTCCAATCAGAGGCCGTGTTGCAGAAGAATCCAAGAGCCTTTTCTAGCCCAACGACGCATTTTTTTTCTTCCTTACCCCCAGCGAGAGTTTCCTAGCCCTCGGGCTGCCATGTTTCCGTTTCCAGTGGGTGAGGGAGGAGGGAAGACCAGGGAGGACTAAGAGAGCAAGAGCCATAGGAGCCTTCAGCGCTCAAACATGAGAAATTAAAAAAAAAATAATCTGATTTGGAAAAAGTACAACATACTGACATAGATGCGTTTTTTAATTATCTCCACATAATGATAAAGTATATGGCTTGAACATTTCCAATAAGTCAAAATTAGGTCTCACAGGTTGGTAGTACTTTCAGGAAACGGCCAACGGTTTTCAAAGCTCCTATTTCAACCGCAGTCGGCAGACAAACTTGGTGAAACCTTGCGATTTCAGTTATATTTTGTGGGGATCGGTGTTGACGATGGGGAAAGTGGAAGTACTCATCAAAGTTGAGGACAGAGTGCTGCTATTGGATGTGGAGCCAAACACAGTGCGTGCATTAAAACTTTAGTTCGATGAACATTGTAAGGAGGACGAAAGCCTGCGGAACAGACGGCGCGAGTACGCGCCGACCTTCATGACATTCCATGAAAAGTTAGAACGATTCTCGGAGTTAAAGAGAGGCCACACTCTGAAGGATGGCGAAGTAATTGTTCTTGGATGGTCGCCGCTACAGCTTAAGGTAACAAGGGGTCATGCATAAATTCATGTGTTCATTCTGTTGCCGTCCTATTCATACACTTTTATTAATCTATATTGCAGGACAAGGAAAACATCCCTCCTCTTCTCAATTCAGCACACTCTGGTTAGTACTGTAAACTATCACTATTGAATTACACATGCACAGTACTCATTCTTCAAAACTCGTAAAGAACGAGTGACTACTTAAGTACGAAACATGTTTGGAACTCATGTTTGGTGCCTTCATGGTTCTACTTTCCTTAATCATTCACTCTCAGGTTTACTACAATCAGAAGTCAATAGTGATTCAGCAGTGGCTACACCAAAGCCTAACCAGAGCACAGGCACAGCAAAATTGTCCAATTGTCCAGCTGCAGCAAATCTGGACTCATTGAACAGTGTCATGGAACGACATGGTTGGTAAAACAAAAGTATTTCTCTGCGTGAATCTCACTTAACCAGTCTTTTGTCATTTCTCCTCACAATTCCAAAAAGCTAACATGACATTTACTCTTACTTCCTTAATGCAGGATTGACACCTGTCAGCAACCAAACTGTTCTGGAAAATGTGACTGGTGACAAGGACAAGGAGGTAAATTCTGGTTGCAGAGGAGAGAAATCTGAAAAACCTTGTTTAGATGGAGAAAATGGTATGTAAAATGGCAATATGATAGATTTATTTCCACAACTCTTCATGAAAACAATTTCTTTCTCTTTCTCCCCATTTTTTCTTATCTCAAATTACATTAAGCTAAATATTTAAGTTACTCTTCTCTATTTTAAAATTTTAAAGGAAAATACCAAGCCTACCTAGACCGGAGCATTAGCCCAACCCTAGATAAGGTAATTGACACAACATTATAAAGGGCAATAAGATTAAGCCAAGTGCAGCAATTTAATGGCAACTCTCATTTACAGATGGATGAAAGTTACATTAATGAGAGCGAGGACTCCATGGATGATAATGATTATGGAGAAATAAAGGAATTTTATACAAACACACAGTGGCAAAAGCTACCAAAGTATACCAAAAAACAAGAAAAAAACAGACTGTCACTATGGAATGAACAGAAACATCACGGTGAGATATTTGAAACTAGGTAATGGCAAATACAAGTAATTGCACAGCACCCAAGTTTTGTGACTCCATTTTCATTCCTGCCAGGCCTTGTTGAGGGCGCTTTCATTCCAAAAGGGATTCTAGAGGAACCAAAGCAAGTTCAGCCCCGCAAGGTTAGTATAAAATACTCTATTATTACCCCTAGAACAAAGCCTAATCAATAAGAGCGTCCCTCCATTCCATTTAAATGAAACAATTCTAAAAAGGAGATAAAAAGCTTTTGTTTCTTTTCAGAGGAAAACTTCACAGAGTACAAAGGCCAATAAAGATTTTGTTCAAAATAGAAGGATCACCCTGCGAAGTAGAAGTCGTAGGGATGAGTCCTCTTCTTCCACAAGTGAGCAGCAGGTGGATGACCCTGAAACCCTGGGAACCAGCGAGGAGGAAAGTGAAACCCCGAAAAAGAGAAGGAAATGTGTGAAGGTATGTGTAACTTTTAAAAAAAAAAAAAAAAAATTCTTCAGATCTTTCTCAGAATCAACACCAAACTCTGTTTTCAGCCCACTCGAAAATTTGGAGAAAAGCTGGTTGGGTCCAGACTACAAGTCAAATTTGGGACAGCAGCCATTCTTTCCATGGAGCAGGGTAAACCCAACATGAGACTCATTTTATATGACATCCGAGCCCATGTTCAGAAGTTAACTGGACATGACTATATTTACAAGGATGAAATGAATGCTCTTTGTAAACAGCTGATCAAAGACCATCCTGTACTAGCTGATGCAGCTAATCCGAGTAAATATGTAAGTGGTCGCATCCTTAATTTTGCTGAATACATAATGCTGTTTTGACACAGTTGACGATTTCTATTCAGGAAAGACTTCGGGACAGCATTGATGCCACCATTCGTACTCACCGGTACAAAGCAAGACAGGCAGTAGATGCACTAAAAGATCTAAATAAGTCTAGAGGCACAAACAGACTGGGGATCAACATTGTGATCTGGTTAGACTTTGAAACCAGCACATGGAATTAATACCTAAATTTTAGACATGAGAGTGCAAACATTAATAGTTATGATTGTTACAGTGAAAACCCTGAGACTAAAATAATTAAAGACCTTAACACAGAGTTGAAATGTGACAACAGTCAAGACGGCACAAGAATCAAATTTCTGATTTCAAAAACTTTTGAGCTACGAGAGATGGAGTTTGCTTCGGCCCAAAAGTTGGAGAATATTGATCAAAGACTGAAAGTATGTCAGGAGCTATGGGCATCATACCCACACTATAAAGATGGGAGATTGGTAAGCATAATAGTTTATAAAGTTTTGACCCTATAAATTGTGAAAACAGTTTATGGTTTTCTTTTGCAAATAACACTTTTTTTCTTTCTCAGCTGATCTATGAGCATATTCTCCTCAACCGGTTTGCTTCAAGTGACTTGAAGAGGAATTTCAATAGTCTGACAGAGAAGCTGAAGCAGAACCTCAATTGGGACCTGGAAACAGATGTGCAAGTCTTGCAAGCTCTCTCAGTCATATTTAGGAAATGCACTCCAAAAAGTTTCCTCAACCCCCAAAAAAAAAATTGCTGAGCCTCTGCAGATTATGGATGTACGTGGAGGGAGGCAGCATACTAACATGGAATTACATCTGCAACGCATTTTGTACTTACTTACAGTTGGAGTATTTCACAGATTGCTGAGGCTGAAGGAACTTTCGAAATTTCAACCAGCCACAAAGGACATGCTCCATGTGTCCTTGTCACCACAACCAGAGACGTTTTGGGGAATGAGAAGATCAGCCGCGCATATCTGAAACTCTACAGTTGTGCTCTCGGAACAATAAGGGATCCCGAGGCATATGAAGTTCCCTTGCTTCTTCTTGGGGGGTATTTCATTGGCTCCATTGAATACCCAGACGCGTACAAGGGGTTTCTAAGGTTCCTTGAACATTATATACATGGAGGATTACTTAATGCAACTAAGGCTCAAAGAGTTTTTGCTGTATATAATAATTTTGTCAGAGAGGTTGAGGGTAGAGGGACTACACAAGTCTAGTTTAATATTGTATTGTCAGCTATTTATTTTTAGCTCCATTCTCTTGTTGTCCCGTATGGTTGGTCATTTCTTGTGACCAAGTACTTAGTACATTATCAGTTAATTTTAAATCCATGATAATTTCAATCCACCATGCAGTTTCAGTATTGCTGACTGCTGACATCACCTAATTACCATAAGTGTAACACAGCAATGATGTGAGTCAGTAAATTTAAGAAACTTCAGGAAATGGAAACCATTACTTAAGAGAAATGTTCATGCAATTTAGGCCTACTGTTTCAATTACATTTTAAACAGACTTTGTACGTTTTGGGGCCCAAGAATATTTTCTAATTTTTTAACCCAAATTTTTTTTCAGAAAATAATTTAATATTTTAATGCATAAGTAGAATAAATAATTTAAAAAGTTGCAAGGTTGTAGACACTATACATGTTTATTAAGAAACCTTGGTACCAGCAAACATCGTCGGTACCATATTGTTACAAGTAGAAAGAAGAAAACATACCAACATGTCATTACAGATTGTAAAGCAGGGCAAAATACAAACCATATAAGTCTCTTACCAACTGCTGATAACAGAATACATCCAAACTCCAAGGGAATATCAATGTACTTAAATGCAGCACATTCCAAACCCCATCCAGGTATCACCAGACCTGCACAATGAGAAACTTAGTCGAGAGACTTAATAAAAGAAGCACATAATGATAAAATACTGGCATAGTAGCAGGAAAGCAACACTACCTTGACAAGTCTAGAATGCTCACAAGCTGTTTCAGTTCTCAATTCAAGAAAACCTGTATATTCCTTACAGCTGGGTTTGGGGTTAGGTTATCCATAATTTACTGAACATTCATGACATACAGTACCGAGAAACTGAATTCACTATCCGATCATGTAATCCGCTGAGGCAGCAACTTGGTAAACCCGAATTAAAAAATATCGAGAGCGTACGGTGTTTGGCGGGCGTTCGGGCCAAAATGAATATCTTCCATCGCCTACACGGGTGTCTTCAGGGCAGATACGCCTTATTGACCCTCCTAGCTATATGCAGTGACCAGCAGACGATCCGGAAACAAAACAAATGTTGTCATTACATGTGTCAACTGGAATGTTCTCACTGGATCGGAGATTATTGTTAATTTCTGTAGTAAAAGAAAATTGTGACTAGCAATTTATGGATTGCAACTTCAATTTGCTGATCGCCGACGCTGGTCTAATTCTCCGATGGGTATGCCATGGGCCTGTTTATGTGGTTTATGAGGTTTATGTGATCAATATGTGATAGATGTGAAGTCTGGAAGAAACTGTTGTACTGAGTTGGTTAGGTCCAGCAAGCACAGTCATCATCGACAGGTTGTAGAGGATAGGGAATATGGGAGCCTGTAGTCTACTGGTTCGTTTTTAAAGTACTACTTATCTTCGAAACAATCCTCAGCTGCTATCTAGTGGAGATTATGTGTTGATTAAGAGCTAACAGGGCGACTGGAAGGCAGACAACTCTTATTTCTTGCCACCATTGCCTGTCTGAGGTTCTTCTCATAAACCTTAATTGCTTTTGTCATCAAATACAGCTTTCCATTTAAGACCATCATTCACACCAAGCAGTAGACCTGATGTGTAGTAAAACTACGCATTATAATTTGTCAGATGGCTATGATGTACACGATGTGTTAAAATTAAGCATGACACATCATCGCAAACAGTTTGCGACTACCATTGCAAACAAGTCACAATGGTCATTGCAATCTATTTGCAACTTGTGCCGCTGTGCCCTAGTGATGCCTATCACAGATTTTTGCGATGGTTGAAGTTGCTCAGAATTGCGATGATCATCGCAAACTCAAAAACAGTGAGGACGTTACTTTGTGACGTCATGGGTTTGAGGGACGCAACGCGTCATAAGTTTCCGGGACGTCCGCCTAAAGTGACTAAAAAGAAACACTACAGGGTGACCCCAAAGACCCCCAAACCAAAGGAATTTTTTTTTTAAATTCTGTTAGATTTTGGAAAACAGCCATATTTTGGCTTTTTTTTTTTTGAAATTCGTAAAAGCCAGGCTAAAACAAAAATCCTACCAGTTAGCTTTATTGCAATGTTTGAAAGCATTTTAGAACCTACTTTTCATCCTGAATCTATTGCTCCATGGTAGAAAAAAATTTGGTCATGGTATCTACCACTTATTTTGGAAAATAGTATAAATTTTCACAACTTTTCCAATTTGCCAAAATACGTGGTCTGAGAAAAATTATGATGAAATTAATGGAAGACCTCTACTAATGTCTGATCATCCCCACCAAATTTCAAATGTAGCGGGCTACATTTGAAATTTGGTGGGGATGATCAGACATTAGTAGAGGTCTTCCATGAATTTCATCATAATTTTTCACTCTAACTATGGATCGGGGCAAAAATTAGTCAACAGAAGTTCACGTAAAAGATCAGAAACCAGATTTAAAAAAATATTATGACACGATCTGAACAGATATGAGTACATGACCATTAAAAAGCAATACTTTTCTTATATTTCTTCATATTTCTATTCTCAGTGACCTCCCGATTCACATTTAGACTACTCCGTTCTACAGAAGGTCAATGAGAATAGAAATATGAAGAAATATAAGAAAAGTATTGCTTTTAATGGTCATGCTGTTATGATATAGATATGGTATGGAATGGGTTAGGAGTGAAAAGGGAAGTGGTTCAGTTTGAAGAGTCAATTTTTGGAGCCGAAGGACAGGTTGAAGGTTAGGCTTGGTCCCGCCTGGACTTACCCCACCGGAGGTTGTGTCGTAGAGTTGGTGTAGCACAGTCGAACGCCCGGACGCATCTGCCCGCCGCGCGGCTCGGCGTAGCATATGAAGACTCGCAAGCGCATCGCGCTGCTCTACTTGTCGCCGGGCCGAGCGGCGAGCAGCCGGGTGCTGACTTTGCTTACCGATGCACCCGCGCGCTCGGGTAGCTGGGCTTGTGAAGCAGGTTAGGGTGTTAACACAACCCAGGAATGAAAAAGGGGCGGCCTCGTCCCTTATTGGAATTTAGAATTTAGAAGTGTGAAAATTTTGAATTTGGAAGTGTGGAGTAGAAGCAAGATGAATGCTAAATGCTAACACAACCCAGCCAGGCCCAGGTCTTCTGCAGCGATCTTCTCCGGCCTGCAACCTAGATCAGCGCCGAAATCCAAAGAGTCACTTATGCCCGTCCGCCTAAACGGCTCATCGGACGGGGCTGAAATTCTGAGGGTCCCTCAAGGGGGTCAAGGGGAGGTCGCCTACCGAATTTCAGCCCGATCGGATACCGGGGGCCGAACGGGAGTGCTTTGAAGTTTTAGGGGGAGCCGGGAGGGAACGTTCTTAAGTGACGAGCGGACCCTTCGAAAACTCGCAGCACGCACGTCCCGAGTCACACTCTCGACTTCTAGGTGGGGATCGGCACGGCACACGAGCCCCTTCCACCCCCAGCAGTCGGATAATTTTTAAAATGGTATCTTAGTGACGGCCCCCCAGCAGCCGTCTCCGTCATTCCCCGTCGGATTTCACGCGCAGACGCTTTCCGTAATTGGAGAAGGCGTCCCCGAGACACCACGCACCGGTTAGACGAGTTTCCGACGAAAATTAGATATCGGCCAGACACTGTGGAGGGGAGAGGGAGGTCGCCGTCGACCACCACGACGGCTCGGCGGCCGTGTCCGCGAGGACAAGACCGTCCGCCTGATGTTGACAGGGTGGCCTCGGTGGGGAACTTCAACCGCAATAGCAACTGCAGCGTAACTTCAGCTCGCTGCCATTAGCGCAGAGCGCCTGGAAGGCACTGGCTGGACAGTGGTGCACGGAGGTTTGCCTACGGAACGGAGCGGTCGGAGCGGGGGAGGAGGGGGGGGGGGGCAGCGGGACACGGCCGTGGACATGGAGCAAGCACAGAGTGCAGAGGGAGAGTGGATTACCCGCTTCGCTGGCCCGCGCTAGCCGCTTTCCGCGCCATCCCAGCTAAGCTCCAGAAGGAAAACGTTCATTTTGGTAAGTCTCATAAAAAATATGGGTAATGGCTCATTCTTCTTTTGTGTGTCACAGAGTCAAGAAAACTGCAAGCACAAGCAATGTGTGCTCCGATAGTCCCACACACCTCATTTCCACTAAACTGAATATCTTCGCGACGGGAACTCAGTTTTCAACATAGGAATTGGAAGGAAAAAATAAAATGGTAGGCATCATAATTTATTTGTTGAAAATAAAACAGACAAGGGTATCAATTGGTAATAACTAATGTAATTATTAATCCCTTTTAAAGAAGTTTGGTATATGACAAACAAAATGTTTACCATCAAAGCTAATAATAACACACTTCGATGAAATGTCAGCAAAATCAAAAATACACGAATCTCCAAAAACATCAAAAGAACATTTCTTGATAGAGGGCATAAGAGCTGGTCCATCAGAAATACGAATGGGTTTCACTAAGCATTTCAAAGTAGTGTTAGATGTTAAAACAATTTTTTCAATGATAACATAATTATTGTTGTGGAGAACAGCACAGCTATCATCAGTAACTTTGGCCTTAGAATGAGATTTACTGCAATACAGAATACCTTTCCTTATCACACGGTTAAAGACTCTGACTTTTCCATTTGAAATAGGAACACCATGCACTCTTAACAAGGTGCTTTCCTCATCACTTACAGGTATATGTGCCTGAGAACCAGTAACAGACACATCACCATACTGATCACATTTTGAAAACTTACATTTCACAATTTTACCACAGAAATCAAGAGCAGCACTACTGATTGGGTTGTCATTTATACATATAAAGGCAGACTGGAGTCTAGTAAACTTTGTAGCCACTTCATGTATAATGGATCGTGTTCCTCTCACCAATCTTACAATCATACCATTACCAGACTCAAAAATAAAATTACTGCAGCACCATAAAGGGCCTTTCAACAATATTAGATCAACGAAGTGTGAGCACAAATGAAGATTGTATGTAACATTTTGCAATTCGAACAACCGCTGAAAACCTCTTATGAAAGTATCCAAATCCACCTTTACTTCACGCAGTTCCCTTCTCGAGATTTTATCTGCCAGCATAACATGCATGGCGTGTACAAACAGTTTCAAATTTACAAAATAATGACGTGGCAGCAGATGTTGAAAACAAGGAATAGCAAAATAGAGAAAGAAGGATCTGAACTCTTTACTTGATCTTACTAGTAACATGTCTGGGTTTCCTGGACATACCTTCCGGCAAACTTATTTGGTCTAGCCGTCTGTTCGGAATTTATATCTGCTCAGGGGTCATAATACTCGTATAAAGTTTCAACAAATCAGAGCAAACACCCTCAATCAAGGCATGCATATAATCTATTACAACACTCCACACTATATTGAACGGATTGCACTTAAAGCGTTTCTCGAGAGTGGCAAACATGAACAGTACAGAAATACCAAGGAACCCACGAACAGATGAGCCTTTCAACTGGCCCTGTTCTTGAAGACGGTCAGCATCAAGCATATCACCGATAACCTCAATCTCTTTTCGCAATGGATAAGACACAGCAGTATCAAAATGTTTCAGCTTAGAATTACAATCAGCAGCTGAACCATTAGGATAGTAACAGTACAAACATAAGTGACCACCATTAAATTGACGTTGACAGACTACTTTAGGTTTAGCAACGGAATCAAAAGAACAAGATTTAGCAAACACAGGCCTCATAATTACAGTGCCATCTGGTTGAATATGATAAACACCAGCATCAGAAAAATCTATCAGTTGGTTAATGATTGGTTTCATAAATAGGGACATATTGGGTGCAGACTTACCACATCAAAGGCCACCTATAATTAAATTATCAGTTTTAAATCTTTGTTCAGGTATAATCTCATTAATATGTTGAAGGAAAGGCCACAAGCCACCAAATTCTGAATTATCCAGCACTTGAACTCCATCTGAATTGAAAGTAACAGTCAAAGCATTGCTGTTTTCAAGAGGGCATCCTTGTTCACAGCACTTGCGGTAAAGTTCACCATCTAACACATCAGTTATTACATCATCATCGGTTTCCTTTCTAGAAACTAATTTGACATCTGATCTTTTTAATAAGCTTTTAATCTGTTCTTTTATAGACAATGTAATAAAGAAGTTCTTTGAGTCTACTGACTGAACATCAATGTCCTTTTTACAATTTGGGCATTCACTACATTTAACATCTTTAGGGAATACCTTTTGAGACCCTAAATAAAGAACACAGTTGTCACAATAATAGTGTCTCTCTATAGATGTAGAGGAGGGAACAATGAAATGCTGTGTGTGGCAATGACGTATTGCTAAGCAGGGTTGGGCACGTTAATCTCCAAGGTTAACGCGTTGAAATTAGCCGTTAATCTAGGGTTGACTAACGTATCGGCGCTACGTTACCGAGTCAAATGCTAACTAACGCGTTAACGTTAAAATTAACGAGTACCGGCGATAACGTTAATCTTCAGTGGAATATATAGATTAAACGCAGAAGTTCGATAAATGTGCGTTTCGGAACGATTTGGTTGATTTATTGGCTTTATTTCATATACCTACAGCAAATGTCTTTAGGGGGGTTAGACCGGATGTGGACTGAATTAACTCTCATCTTTGAAGTACTTACTACGTTTTAATAAATATTTTAAAAATAACTTGTTAATGACAAGTTGCAAAACAAGTGCAAAAAATAGCACCATACTAAAAGACGCATTAATTTTGCAGGTCACTGTGACAATAAAAATTATACAAAAAACAAAACAGCTTTCAGGAATGCATTAATTATGCAGGTCACTGTGACAATTAAAATTAAATAAAAAACAAAACAGCTTTAAGAGGTACATTATATAGCGATTAAAGTTAGGTTGAAGATAAAAGAGCGGAACTACATCCAGAAACGTCTATTCACCGTCAGCAAGCACTCATTCTCGAGTGTGCTGTCTCCAAGCATACTTCTAAGAAGTGACAGGCTGTGACCACACGTATAATTTAAAAAAAAAAAACGACACGAAAGAAACGGAATCTCATCTCCAGATATTTAATTAAATATCTTTTAACGTTAACGGCGTTAGCGCGTTAAAGGGATAGCATTGATTAACTCGTTAACGTTAATGCTTCTCTTCAAAACTAACGCGTTAACGTTATCGTGAATGAATAATTAACGACGTTACCCTAACGTCGTTAATCGTTAATTTAACGTGCCCAACCCTGTTGCTAAGTGTAAGATTATTAATAAGACATCTAATCTGGACAACGGAAACTTTGGATGCAATTTATCCATTAAATTGTATCTTCCTAATGTAATACTGCTGTTGATCACCAGCACTTCTAATTTGAAATGTTTCCTCTTCATGAGTGCCATCATTACTATCATCACCATCATCACCTTGATTATCAGTTGAATCACTTTTGTCGCTATCATCATCTCCAGTCAAATCACCATCACTTCCCTAGTAAGTAAACAAAAAAGTTAGTTTATGATTCTAATAATATTACATTGAAAAATTCTGCTGGCAGTGTAATCATCATGATCTCAAACATACTTACATCAGAATCAGCTGTAGAATCTCTAGATGTAGTATCCTCATTATTAGACAATGTAGCAGCAGTACGCTCAGAATGCTCATCGGAAATGTGAGTGTGATCTGCCACTGCAAGTGAAAAGAGAACAATTTGATTCAGTTTCATCTGATATCATGAATACAAAACAACAAATATTGTTTGGCCAACTACAGATTAAACTCTTCACAATGAAATCCTTACCAGTAGATGCTGCCTCTTCTATGGCATTGGGTCGGTCATCATCATGAGAAGTGGCAAGGCGTTCAGCTTCTAAGTGAAAATGAAACAAAGGGAAGACTCAACATACAAACGCTTCCAATGTCAACACAGCACTTACTGCACAGATTTTCAAATTACTGTACTCGACAATATTTACCATCAATGGATGCTGCTTCATCTCTTATATCGGGTGGCGGCAAGGGATGATTATCATCATTGTCATCACTATCATGAGTAAGGTGTCTGGCCCCCGAAAATGAAATGAAGCAAGACTCAATATACTGCAAACAAAAAGACAATCACTGGGCACTTTTTTGTCTATTGGCACTTCTGACATAGTTTCGTAGCAGTAAAAACCAAACAGTTGGCTGCAAGGCGACTATGAATGGTGGATTCTGGATGTTTCTGGTCATTATTTTAAGTGATAACCATATTGGCTTTTTAAAATTTCGATCCAGGAAAGTCATTCTTTGACCTCTGGTGGGTATGAACTTGAATAACATCAAGACTATTAGACATATTGAGAAGCTCAGTAGAGCAATAGGTGCAGCTGCCATTTAAGTACGAAAAACTAATGAAAGCTCAATTCTGGTAAAAGTGGAAATACGCCACTTTGCCAGATCATCAGTGATATTCATCAGATGACGTATCTGCACTATCTTCATTAGAATCATCCTGAGTAGATGCTAAGCATTCTGCTTCTGAAAGTAAACAAAACTACAATGTAGGACACAAAATTCACTGGTGAAACCAAACCTCTGAGGTTATGTTCATCTCACTAGCACGTTCTTACAGTTGCATACCTATTTTTTTTTCTCCTGGAGAACAAAGTTGATCGTGGCACTCGGCCTGTTTTGGAATACTGCTTGTAAGGGCCCCTCTTCCTCTTCCTTTTCCTTCGTTCTTCACCATCAGTATTGCTGGCATCGCTGGGTTGATTCTGGTCGGCGTCATCAGAATCCATAGTCCGTCATAGACGAGACAGCGACAGCGTCGAAAGGTCAGGGATTTCAGCCCACTGATTATTATCTTACCAACTCTTGTCAGAATGAGGAGTGAGATTAATGATGTCAAGATTTCCTAACAAAATCAAACTCGAAACTTCGAAACAAACGAACATCGACCTTTCCCCCTTTCTCGTTTTCTACCAACGCAAACTTAAAATTATTATTCTAATTTTCAAGGAAAGTCTTGAGAAGATTGATGATGACATCAAATCCAGTAATAAATATTGTTAGAAACAATGCTCCGAATTCGTTGCATTAAATATTTGAACGTCGCTATAACTATTTGATTGTCACGTACCTAGAATATTCACGTTTTTAATTGTCAAAACCATTTGCTACATTTCAGCTGGTACCATTGCTAAGTCTACAAATGATGATGTAGAGGAGGGAAGACCAGAGGAAAGTGCAGGTAACTGTCAGCCCCTTTTCTTCATAGGTGTAAAAATTTAGCCACCCATACTAATTTTGTCTTGCCTTTTTATAGGTGGTGTAACCCTGAGGCACACGAAATTTGAATTGATGAAAATGCCGAAAGAAAAAGATGCATCTTATAGCGAGCATGGTAATGGCTGATACACACTCTTTCTTGGTCTTATGTGACAGATGCTGTTGCAATAAGGGCAAACTGTTTTGTGTCATGATTGTTATTGTCTGCCTCTTCCTTACAGAAAATGTGTGTGCATCCAAGATGTGTGAAGTCCAATTCCATGAGGGTCAAGTCATGGATAAATCTGATTTTAACTTCAAGGTAAGCTATAACCTTTCATTATTTTTCATTGTTTATTTCTCTAGTATTATTTTATTTCTCTGGTATGTTAAGACAAGAACCTGACTACACTTTGGCATGAGAAATTGAGGGCATTTCTGTTGTCTGTTATTATTATTATTATTATGAAATTGTCTAATTTCTGTGGCAATTTGATGAGCCATGAATAGTTAATTTAGTCTTGGTAAATGCAGCCGCATGCTCAGATTTTCTGACCAAAATGGTTTCGTGACTTCATTTTGCAATGCACTATGCAGCTAAATATGGGGTCTAAATTGAAAATCACCACCCAAAATAGTATGTAAATCAATAGGTACAGTTTTAGTTGGAATGATTACCGTACTGTTGCCCCTAAGCGCTTTTCAAATTATGCATGTCACAATTGTTTGAAACAATTGTAAACAATTGTTTACTTTCTGTTTCTGTTTAATGAATAGGGGAAGTTTTCTATACATTATTGGATGATGATTGTAACTTACGTACCCCATTGAGTGCACCCATTGCAGTGTCCATCCAGGATTGCAGTAGTCTGTTTTTTGCTGTGTGTCTTTTGAAGATCAAGTGTTCATTTTTTTTTTATCTCTCCGTCTTGAGGTCCTTTTTGCCCCAGTTGGAGAAGATGGAGGAGATGTGTGCAGTCTTTGACTGCATTGGATCTGGAGAGAAGAAAGATTTGCGGTTCATCAAGAACTTGGCCATCGTAGCATTTGGACCAGAAGTGCTGGCATCCCATTCGATCAAAGGAACTAAGAGAGGCTCAAAGGGAGTGCATTAGATAAGGACACCCTTGAAAACATCCACAGTAAGCACCCAAAATGGGGACTTGTAATACTAAACTACACAACATGGTCCAAGTTATGAAGTGCTTAATCTTTCCCTTTTTGCAGAATTTCTTGTAAGAAGAGTTGAAGCTGAAGTCACGGAAAAAAGTGAAGACAACACCAGGACATCGAGAAAGCGTTTTCATGATGCTATTAGGCAGGCACCAAAACTAGTGCGTGAACTTGGTTATGGCCAGGGAACTAAAACGAATGAAGTGTCCAGAGATCTAATGGAATAGGTCTAATTGTAGCTGGGGGGCTTGTTTTGAAACATATTGCATTTCTTACATATGTATTTATTTTATTGTATAAGCTTTTACATATGTCTTGTGAATAATTTTCTTCTCAATTTGAATATAAGCATTTATGTCTTGGCCTCCATCAAGGTATATTGGTTTCAAACTGAATGTGTTCAAATTATGTAGTTATTTTTTATCGCCATACTGTAATAAGAGCATTGTATTTGGAGAAAAGTGTTTTTTCCCCTCTTCTAGGTTTTAATTGTATGCAAACAATGTTCATTTGTAATTAAATGTCTCGTGTTGCTTAGTTCAATAATATTTTGATTCTTAAAATCTTTCATGACTGCACTTGCCACATCTGGCTTCTAATAATTTAAATACTTAATTGTGCAACAGGAAAATACTGTTCGGTATGCATTGCTGTGCGGCGCAGGGGCTCATCTTACTTTCAGTATGGTTTCACCTGTGCAAATCTCCCTAGGAATGAGTGTGGCCCAAACCAATGAAAGATCTTGTTTGCATTCCGTTACCGATCTGGAATCCCGTTTGTATCCCATGACTAACGTAGGATCCCGTTTACATCCTGCTTCCGATGCGAGATCCCGTTTTCCGATGCGGGATCCCGTTTGCATCCCGCAACCCATCCGGGATCCCGTTTGCATCCCGCAACCCATCCGGCATCCCGTTTGCATCCCGCAACCAATGCGGGATCCCGTTAGCATTCCGCAACCCATCCGAGATCCCGTTTTTATCCCGCATCCAATGCGGGATCCCGTTACCATCCCGCAACAAATGCGGGATCCCTTTTGAAATAGGAATTTCACGCCCCCCGTTTCAAACGGGATCCCTCATCGGCGTTACAGGATCCCGTATCACGGCCATAAGGGATCCCGTAATGTCAATGAGGGATCCTGTTTGAAACGGGGGGCGAAAAATTCCTATTTCGAAACGGGATTTTCAGACCTGGGAGGCTCCACGGCGTGGACCCCAGTGGAGTTGTGCGAAGGTGGCGTTGTGCGGAGCTGACGGCTGGAGTCCGAGGCCATGCAGGGGTCGGTGTCCTCAAGGGGAGGTTGCGGATTGGTCGGACGAAAGCATCCGGGGTGACGAAGCACGGTCGGGCCTGGACTCTGGTCCGAGGGCGTGGTGGAGCGACTGCAAGGGGCGCGAGGCGCAAGGGCTGGGCCAGCGGTGCAAGCGTAGGCGGCCGAAGGGTGGCCTAGCCTTCCAGGCGCGGGTCTTCAGTGTGCGCCCGGCGTGGCTGGGCGCAGGTGCGACGTTAAGATGGGTGTTGTCCGGGAGCGGGCGAAGGTCTTGACGTCTAGCAGCAGCGGCGGTGTTGTCCGGGAGCTGCTGGTCGGAGGATGTCCTGGGGGAGAGTCGATGGCGTCCAGAGAATAATCAGCTGGGAGATGGCTTGGTGTGACAATGGTGTTGGTCGCGGGAGATGTGCTGCTGCGCCGTGGTCACGAAGTTCGTCGGTGCCGAGATGTGCGAGTGCATACCGCAGAGTGAAAGCGTTTGGATGTACGATGCTCGGCAGCGGGTGATGGTCACCGTCGTTATCGTGCTGCGCTGCACGACTGCGCCGACGACGTTGTTGACGGGGGAGGTGTCGGCAGGAGGGCAGGCCGCCACGCTGCTGGGGTCGAATGTGCGGATGTCCTGCGGCTCCAAGCAATGGTATCCAATCAGGGCGGCGTCGAGGCGTCCGGACAGCGACAATCGCTTGCAACAATCGCAATGATCAACAGGATGAACTTCATGGTTGCTCTAAGCTGTAACACACCAGTGGGGTTATTGCCAGGCGGACCGTGGGTGCGAGGAGAGAACGGGAACTGGAAAAAAAGGGAGGGGGGAGGGGGGAAGAAGAAGAAGGAAAGAGCTAAGGGATGAAAGATGATACTGATGATCTAGCCTATCCTAACCTAACTATCACTATAAGATTAAAATTAAAATCAGTACTCTAAAAGAACTAAGATTAGTCCTAATTAGAAGTTAAAGCTATGTGCACTAAGCTTAAAGGGGCGCCCTAAAGTAATGTCTTGCAAGAAAAAAATTAAATCCCTATTTAAATAGGAAGCAGATGATACCAACTCTAAATGTCGGCCAGTTTCTTAAGGATTTAGGAAGGTTTAAAATAAAGTTGAAATGAAAGCAGAACTTATCGTTTGTTGTGGTATGAGGGAGAGCCGAAGATATTTGAAAGAGAAAGAACATCTCCTGAGGCAAATTTGGTAAACGGATAGTTAATTTTCGGTTTCGGTAGAGGCCCTTGGCCAAGCGAGCGAAGGCGAGGCCATAGCTGAGTGCAGGCGGAGCCGAGTCGGCGGCGTTCTGGACAACAATGCTACCCGAGCAGTGCGCAACAGCGACGGCAGAACGCCCCCTTCCCGTGCAGTATACTTCTGCGTGCTCGCCTCCTGCCACTGCATGAGAGTACAAGCCGCTGATACATATTATTGTTATTATTATCTTTATATTATTGTTAGTTGATGATAAATGTATCATCTGCCAAAAATTAAATCCCTATTTAAATAGGAAGCAGATGATACCAACTCTAAATGTCGTCCAGTTTCTTAAGGATTTAGGAAGGTTTAAAATAAAGTTGAAATGAAAGCAGAACTTATCGTTTGTTGTAGTATGAATGAGAGCCGAAGATATTTGAAAGAGAAAGAACATCTCCTGAGGCAAATTTGGTAAACGGATAGTTAATTTTCGGTTTCGGTAGAGGCCCTTGGCCAAGCGAGCGAAGGCGAGGCCATAGCTGAGTGCAGGCGGAGCCGAGTCGGCGGCGTTCTGGACAACAATGCTACCCGAGCAGTGCGCGACAATCTCGCGGGGTATGCGCGACACCAACACCAACGGCAGAACGCGGCCCCCCCGTGCGGTATAATACTTCTGCGTGCTCGCCTCCTGCCTCTGCATGAGAGTACAAGCCGCTGATACATTATCTTTATATTATTGTTATTATTATCTTTATATTATTGTTATTATTATTGTTGATGATAAATGTATCATCTGCTAAAAACCACGGTGGGTGGTGACGTCACGAAAAAAGAGCTTCTGCATTTACGCGCGATTTTTAAGAAGCCTCATGAGTTTTAACCAGATACGTCACCGGGTTCACCTCTTCTGTGATTCGCCCCTTTCTCCATGGCAGGGCGTATTTTTTGGGACAGTTGGGGTTGCTGCGCTGCTCGTAGTACACCCAACCACGCTTGCCAGGTTTGTAGCGTCGGGTTCGTCGATGGCGGTTGTATTCCTGGGCTGACTTCTCCTGCGACGAACGGAGGCTGTCCTGTGCGAGAAGGCGCGCCGACCACAGCTGCTCCAGGTGGTGGGCCACGGACTTGTATTCCTGGAGTAGTCGGTGAAGTTCGGCTTTTTGATGCCCTGGAGGGCTCTTGTTGATGTCGAACTGGAGCGGGGCCGAGCCGGAGACGCTGGACACAAGGGGGCGCGAGGGCGCGTCCTCATTGTTGCGAACGGCGATGCGCTGCAGAGGTGCTGGAGAGAGAGATGTCGGAGTCTTCTGGCCGGATGTGACCGAGAACACAGCCGTCTGGGATGGAGAGTGTGATGTCACTCTTGTTGATGACGGGGAAGACGGTGCACTCGTTGTCGATGACGCAGTCCGCTGCAACAAGGCCTTCATCCAGGTGTTCGTTGGGTTCGACGTAGGCAGCTGAAGTCAGCGCGGTGGGGTGAATCCGAAACGGTATCCATTTTGTTTCGCCGGGGCCCAGGTCGGTGTTCTCCGTGGCGAAGAGTGTTCGGTGAGACGAAAATACTTCCTCGGCGGAGACGTTTTGGAGGTAGTGTAGGTTGTTGACAGTTGGTTGCTGACGAAGCGGCGCTGCTGGTGACTGAAGTAGGACGGCCGCCGAGCCGTGGCGAACGGTGATCCGCTTGTACTTGAAGCAGGCGGGGCCGCCGAACGCGTTGGCCCAGTCGATGCCGAGGATGACGTCGAGGGCGACGGTGGGGGACACGTGGAATGTGTAGGAGGCGGTGATGGGGCCGATCGTGAACTCAGCCCAGACCGCGCCGTCGATCTGCAAGGGTGACCAATCAGCCGTTCCAGGGGACTCGGTCACCGGCTGCAGGGGAGTGCTGCTGGGTCCGATAAGTGAAGAGTTGAGCAGCGATATTTCACATCCGGGGTCGAAGAGGGCAAGGGCCGGCTGTCTGTCTACGAGGCAGTTGAACATGATGAGGCGGGGGGGGGGGGGGGGGGGGGGGGGGGAGGGTCATTGTCAGAGTCGCGGAGGGGCGCGCAGTCAGCGCGCCCTCGCAGGGGTGCTGTGCTTGCAGGTCGGTGACACTGGCCACCGTGTACTCTGTCGCAACTGCTGCTCCGCTTCTTTCTTGCATGTGCGGGGCGAGAAGAGCGCGGCGGAGCGTGTGCTGATGGGACTCTCGCTGCCGTGGTCTCGTCGCGCCGTCCGGCTGGTGTCCTGCTTCCACGAGGAGAATTTTGAACCGCTCGCCGAGTCATGTTGGAGAATTTTAACGGTCTCGCGGTCGCCGCCGATGAAGTGCTCTGTCCGGCCGTCGCTTGATCTCAGGCGGATGGTGATCCCGAAGATCTCTGCGACGGCTGCCAGGATGAGTTGGAGGGGGCGGTCCGCGTTGTCGCCGCGCGCTGACCCGGCGAGAAGCTGCCCGTATCGCCGCCTGTTGTCGGCGACGAAGCGCTGGTGGACTGCGCGCAGGGTAGCCGCCGCTCGCGCTGAGTGCAGAATGGCAGCTGACAGTGCATGAAAGATGTTGGGTGCAAGCCTTGTGCCAACAGAGAGCGGGGACGACGTTCGGACGTTGACACTTCCGTCCGAGTCGCCTAGAAAAAATTTGCATGAGTACAAGCAGCCAGGTCATGCCCGGGCGCATTGCAGAAAGCAAAAACCACCACAAGATCACCACACCAAATCAGGAAAGACAAAAACACATTTCAATTTCTATTGTTTATTCAGAAGAAAATAGTGTAAGGAAGAACAGAAAAACAAAAGAAGTAAATTATAATTTTAACACCAATATTACCAGCATGCAAAAAATATAGACACCTCAACAGCATGCAAAAATAGAGAAATTTCACCAAAACATGCAGAACACACAACATTCATAAAGGAAAACAACTCAATAGAATTTCATCAGCATGCAAAAACAAATGACATACCAACAACATGCAAACCTCAACAGCATGCAAAAACAGCATGCAAAAATAGACAAATTTCACCAAAACATGCATAACACAGAACATTCATAAAGGAAAACAACTCAATAGAATTTCATCAGCATGCGAAAACTAATGACATACCAACAGCATGCAAAAACAAACAATTACTTCTTATTAAACTATTTCACATCAAACCGAAACTTCCCAATCCGATCGCCAACTTTCCCCTTGTATTAAAAAAAAACGCACGCCTGCCTTTCTTCAAAGCCACATCAAAAAATTTCACCTTCTCATCATTCTACCCTCGAACTAAATTGGTTGGCAAAACGAACACCTGTAACTTGTCATCATCATCCAAAACACATGTCGCAACAACGGCACACTCACTTACAGACGTTTTGGAAGCTTTCATTCCCACTACCTCATACAAACCCACTCTCTCATCATTCATGGAACACGGATCGGGCAACACACTAGCCTCTAACATCTGTAAGAACACAATGAATTTCAGAATTCAAATCCTACAATCAATAACTTCATCATCAAATCAATGTTTTTACACACTTACATCGAACATCTTATCATTATCTTTGGGGCCATTCGTATCATCTTCATCTCTGTCAACTGCAGTATCTACAGCTTTTAACACAGCATCCACGTCCTGAAAAAATTTACATCCCATCAAATAAATTTCACATTTTGCTCACACCAAATCAATTTATTGACATGTCTAACACTTACATGGTCATTCACTTCATCAATACAATCGCCAGCAGCACCAGCACTCTGAACATGGACATCACTGTCCACTTTCAGTCGTTTCGCCTCCCTTCCACCTCCATCCTCACTGGTCATTCCAGTCATTTTCTGCAAAACCAACATAAATATATGAAGGAACAATAGTAATCTCACACATCATCATTAAATCATAAAAATGAACTTCAATGATTTGCATTGAAGATTTCAAACAACTCCATCACACGTTACTTGAAATCTTTTCTCATACTCCATTGATGCTGAATATTGAACACAAAATGAACAAAACTCACCTTGAAAAAACTCATGTAAGACAAATACAGCAACTAACAAATTCGTTACAGTAGATTCAGGCAAGGCACTTATTTAACTCCAACAAGACGCCGTTTCACACACACAAATTCACACACCGGAATCAGCAACAATGGAAACATATGAGCAACACACCAACGAAACGCCAACATCTGAAAACAACAAAGACAAAAGGGCAAAACAATCCAAACATCACAATTTTTTTAACAAACTATACTAAGATAATTAAACCTCATTCCAAAAATATTCTTCCACAACACAAATCTTCACAACAACAGTTACGCCAACATTAACAACATTTCTGCAAATAACACAAACTGCAAATAAGCAAAATCGCTCTAATGGACCCGTATACAAAGAGTATATATGTTGCGGTTAATGTCGTCAAACCGGGGAATGTCGTCATTAGCCGGTTAATGTCGTCAATGTCAACATTAGCCTCGGATTTCGGTTGATGTTGTCAAATGGCAACATTAACCGCTCAATTTAGGTTAATGACGTCATTCTCCGAAACGGTCCGGGGAATGTCGTCAATTGATAGGCGAGCGGTCCGGGTAATGTCGTCAATTGATAGGTGAATGTTGACAGTATGTGTGTGTGGTGGCTAATGTTGGCAGCATGTGGCAATATGAGAAATCTTTGACTTTTGACTATTTATTTACATTATTTAAATTAAAATTATTCTTTACATTATTTACACTGGGGCACTTTACCCCCGACCGGCGGCGGTGTACGTCACGAATGCTGTGGGGCCCCGGTAGACGTGGGGCCCATCCTGGCAGTCCGGGCAGGCCCGGAGCAACCAGGTGTAAAACTGCGGGCGCTGCCCGTTCTTGAGGACGAGCCCCGTCCTGGCTGGCAGCAGTCGTCCCGGGGTCCACAGACACAGCGTAATCTTCGACCGCCGGTCGGGAGACGGCCCCTCGAAGTCGATCTTGACCTCGTAGAGGTCAACTCGGTCAATTCTCGTGACTGCACAGAGGGAACAGGGGAAGGGTAGGAGCTAGCCGGCAAGGGAACTGAAGGGGACTCGGTCAATTCTCGTGACTGCACAGAGGGAACAGGGGAAGGGTAGGATCTAGCCGGCAAGGGAACTGAAGGGGACTCACCACCTGGCAGGGGAAGCCCCCATTCCTGCCACAGCAGCTCCATTGCACTTGACATCTTCAATGCTGCACTGAATGCTGAATGCTCAGGGACACAGTTCAAAACAGTTCTCGTTGCTACCGGCAACCAGCCCGCGCGGTGGCGGGGCGGGGAAAGTAGGGCACCTAGGGCAGCAACAGGCGGGCATTGTTTCGAACGCTATAAAAGTGGACCGCACTCCGCACGCAACCATTTCGGCACTGCAACCCTTTCGGTCAACATGGATCTCCAAATTACCGATAAACAAAAATTTTATGAACATTTGGAACCCATCATACGGAGTAAGAGGGCAGACAACTCTGCCTTCCTATCTTCAGAAAAGTATGACGAAATTCTAGCGAAAGTCAAGCAGGGGAAGACTCCGGGGATGAAGAAGGAAGACTACCGGCGGCTGGCGCGGTACGCCGTGGTCACCATCGAGGGCAAGGAACACCTCATTGCTCCCTTGGCTGATGGTGACGCGCGAATGAGGTTTTTCGTCAAGAATGAAGACCTCTACGACGTGCTCGTCGAGTGCCACCGCGAAACGGGGCACGGGGGCCGGAACAAGATGGTCCCCGCCATGGCCGCGAAGTACGTGAATGTGTCGCAAGAGACCATCACGATGTTCCTGAAGTTGTGCGGCGTCTGTCTCACGAAGCTCCAGGCGAAGAAGCGGGGGGGGGGGGGGTGACGGTCAAGCCCCTCGTGTTCAGCCAGCTCAACGACCGAGTCCAGATCGACCTCATTGACTTCCAGTCCAAGCCGGACGGCGAGTACAGGTTCATCCTGAACTATCAAGATCACGCCACGAAGTTCGTCGTTCTGAGACCGCTCAAGCAGAAAACCGCTGCAGAAGTCGCCCATCACGTGCTGGACGTCTTCATGCTGTTGGGCTGCCCGTCGGTGCTTCAAAGTGACAACGGCCGTGAATTTTGTAACCAGATCATCAACTCCCTGACCGTCCTCTTCCCGGAGTTGAAAATCGTTCACGGTAAGTCTCACTACCACGGACAGCTTCTCGATATCCCCTAGAGTGCACTGCTTAGCCCTGCTTTGCCGTGTCTTCTCAGGCACGCCACGTCACAGTCAGAGCCAGGGCTCCGTCGAGAACGCGAACAAGCAGGTGCAGCGTATCTTGGAGACGGAACTCCTGGAGAGACAGACGACGCACTGGGCCACTCTTCTGCCGTTCGTTCAGCAGAAGAAGAACACGGCCTACCATGAGGGGATCAAAATGTCTCCTTACGAAGCAGTCTTCGGCAGGCCCATGAAGAGAGGGCTGGGCTCCACCCTTCCGGCAACATTGGTGCCTTCCCTTGGCACCTTGCGGACGGAGGAGGAGCTGATCGAGCTGCTGGAGACTGTCGAGGTCCCTGAGCCTGCCCCGCCTTCCCCGCCTCCATCCCGGTCTAAGCGTCCTCGCACCCCGGACTCCATCCCCTCCGCTTCACCCCCATCTACCCCAGGTGTGTAGCTAGGGCTCCCCTCCGCCTCTCCCCCCCCCCCCCCCCCCCCCATTGTTTCATCACGACCGCGTCTACAGATCCCGCACCGTTCGGCCGCGTGGTCCCCCTGGTGGCCAGGCCTGGCACCAGCACCAGCCTGGCAGCCAGCACCAGCCCCGTGGCCAGCACCAGCACCAGTCGGCCTGCTCCAGTCCTGTTCAGCCCCGTGGCCATGGCCAGCAGCCAGCACCAGCACCAGTCGGCCTGCTCCAGTCCTGTTCAGCCCCGTGGCCAGCACCAGCACCAGTCGGCCTGCTCAAGTCCAGTTCCAGACACCTCGGACCGCGCGGGGCGCGCCAACCACCAGCACCCCGTTGAGCAGCCGTCGGCCGGCCGCAACGTACTCCCTCCCCCCACCCACCCCAGGCACCTACACTGCGCGCCAGTCGCCGCCACCGGCTGGTTCGCCCTTCGCGGGGTTCTCCCCCGCGTGGGTCTGCGTGGTGTGCACGCTGTCTGGGGCCAAGATGCAGTGCGGCAGGTGTGGCCGGTCTCTGCATGCAAGGTGCGCGCAGGGCGGCATGTGCGCCGTGTGCAGCCGGGGGCCGCTGGTCGAGGAACGACAGGCGACAGCGCGGACCAACCTGCTCAGGCAAGCTGACAAAATGGTTGCCATGTCGCGGAAGTCTTTCCCCCCAGCGAAGGTCGGTGACACCGTGTACATAACGGTGCCGGACGTGGATCGCGCCAGAGGGAACCCCAAGAACGTCGGGTGTGTCGTCGTTGAGGTCACGCCCGACGGCCTCTACCGGGTCGGCAACAGCGACGGCACCCTCAACCACCTGCTGGCGCGAAACCAGTTCACGACGGCCCTGCTGCGCATTCTCGATCCGGACACGGTGTCCGACATCCCGGCCTCCCTGCGACACCTAGCGGGACTTGGAGGCGTGCTGGGAACCGCAAGGCTTCCAGAATGCAACTGCACCACGCGTTGCATGAACAACAGATGCAACTGCCGCCGGTCGGGGGTGAAGTGCAATTCAAAGTGCCACTCTGTTGTCGGTGTTGTCATTTTGCCAGCACGTTTGGCAACATAAGCCGGCGAATGTCGCCACAAACAGTAAATTGACGACATTAACCGGCTAATGACGACATTCCCACAAACAGTTGACGACATTAACCGGCAACATATATATCTGCAGGCAAGGAGTCTCTACACAACACACCCTCAGATCTGCAAATAACTACATCCAAATAAATACACGTTGTCATAACAACATTTCATGTTTAAACAAACTATCTCCATCATCCACAATGACTTCTTCAAAACAAGATTTCCACACTATCATCAATGGAAAACAAATCCTACAAGAGAATTGGACTGACAATCCTGTAAAGTGCCCTCTTGGCACAGAACTATTCACAAAAACAAAGTGTTTTTCATTCCATGTGCAACATCACATCTCCCAAACACTCGTAAGTAAACAAACTTTCTTCCAACGAACAAAAAAATGTCAAAAACTCATTTCAATTCTTGTTATAGGGACTCCCCATCAATGAAGACTGTAACAGCAGTATTCAAATCTACAAAACAGGATGTGAAATGCTTCATGGGGCAGTGCTTCAGTGTTTCATTTGTGGTGATAAATTTGAGCACCCAAAATTCCTAATGAACTGCATGTTGTCCCACATTGATTAAATGATAACATTATTCCAGATTAAAATATAATTCTTCAGTAACTTTTAAACGTCTCTTTCCCTGACCAAATTACCCTTCAATTCCACACACCTACTTAACAAAAAAAAAAAGGCTTCCCTTTCGAACAGCTAATATTTTTAAAACTTTGATACATTCATTCAATTCAACTCTCATTTTCAAAAAAAAAATTACCTCACAACTCACATTTCAATTTCAATGATCAATTGTCAAACGACACTAAACTTTTTTTCAACTACTGAACATGAAGTCAACACTGCATGTTTCAAAATTTATTACAATGCCAGATGCAATTCAATTCAGTTACTAGAACACAGAGTACAATAACTGGAAAAAGAAATGTCTGGAATAGGGATGTAAAAATACCGGTCAGATTCAAAGTGACGTAAATTACGGTAAAATACGGTATTTAACCGCAATTTACGGAAAAATTCGGTAAAATTGAGTTTTTCTCTAATTTGCCTTTAATTGCTGTTTGTTTCTTACATTGGGGTGCATTGAGAATTGTTTATTGAGGAAAACACATAAAACGAACGGGCATTGATCATGAATATGAATATGTTTATTTACCATTGTACCAAAATTGAGTTTAAGAGAAAAATAATTATAAGAATAATGAACTAGCCCCATACAAAATTGGAGTGTACGCTTTTAGTACGCACACAGTACGCGAATGAGTACCTGCGTTTTGCCTGGTGCCGATTCGCTTCCAGGCCGCTTCCGGGGCGAGTATCAGTCTGCTTTCAGGGGAAAAATATGGGTACAAAAGCAACCAGCCTCGCGGCCTAGTACTCACCTCCTAAGCGTACTGCAATGCATACAGTACTCGCTCAGCTCTCATCCCCGATCATTCAGTAGGTTAGGTATGTGGGTGGTGCGGTCATTTAGATGCGGGAGGAAGGAGAATTCCCTTTCATTACTATTCGGTAAAAGTTTATCCGGATTTGTCCAGGACGTATCATAACAGAATAAAAGAAACAGCAGAGGGAAGTAATAAAAATATTCATGGCTAAGGGTCTTCGCATTCACTCCGTATGTCCCCTCGTGTGGCCGGGATTGGCAAGACACCCAGAAACTCTCTTCCGAATGCCTCTCTTTGCTGGGATTCGAACTCAAGCCTCTTGACGACTAAGATTTCGAGAGCGCGCACGCTACCCCGAAGCTATCAGACCACCTTGAGAAGATGTGGTTGGGTATGCTAGTGCTTCGGGGCGCCTTCTCGGAGCACAAGGGCATCCTTCTGCTCCTGAGGTACTGCTCGGTTACTGGTACGTGTGATTGTGGAAAACACGACCGCAAAAAGTATCAATCCACCGCGCAGCGTACTGAAAGCGTCTTGGTGCAATCGAGGAGGCCTCGAGGGGTATCAGTGCGCTGAGGAGCGTGAATTCTGTAATTCTTAGCTTTGTTCTTACTGCTAATGACCATGTTTTTTTCGTCTCTCAAAATGTTCAATAAATATTGATTCAACTATATGTATGATAAATGTGTTAAAACCCAACCTGTCAGTCGGCTTTTTTAGTGAAAACCCTAAGTACCAGACTCCCACCTACAACGGCTTGTCTAAGGCGTCCAACCCTTGACAGGGAACCAGTACTATTCTACACCTCAATACTTCAGCGTATTGTCAACAACATTTTCTCTTCGGGCCCACTTCCACCACAGTGTGGGTGTAGCCTTTCGGATACTCTGTCGAGACGTGAGGGGTAGGATCAACTAAGAAAGGGGTTAGTATTCCTGGAATGGAGATGATTTCACCTGAAACACACAACACACATCTCCCACAGCATTTACTTTTACCAGCGCCTACCCAATCCTTGGGTTGGCTTGTCCTCATCCCTCTAACTATTATAGGGAATGCCTCGATGCCATCCTAGTCCAAATTTTAATCTAAGCCTACCTAATGGCATCACTACTAATCTCTTACTGCTAAGGATCCCTAGCACCAGTTTTCATTTAACTTAACTTTTAAAACCGCTCAACTGCTTGTGGACTGCAGTAGTTGGACCTCTGGGACACCATCATCTCAGTAGTCAGTGGTACCGACTTCTGCGTAGTTGCTAAAGTTTTCTAAGAGGGAAGTGTTTGGAAATGGGAGAATGGGGAACTGGGACGTTGGTAAGATTTTGCACTTGATTGCATTCTCTTCGAGTCTGCTGTTGCAGGTTCATTCTCAAAATGAAAGTCGTTACTAGTTTTCAATAACACGAACAATATACTTTTATTTTTATGCACAACTTTAGCTTGCCCAGTAGGTAGTACGGCAAGAGCTCGGTGTCGGGTGGACCGTGTGGTCCTCCCGGCAATCCGGCATCATTCTGAACAACCAGTTGTAAAAACTAGGCCTTTGGTAGTTTTTAACTACAAGGCCGAACCTTTTTGGCGTGACATCTTCGGCCACCCAGATCGTAACACAACATTGAGACCTCCGGAGCGGGGAGGGCCCTTGATCCCCCATCTTCACTTCGAGGATTTACATGACTTCTATCTCGTAGCATGCGGGAAGCTCCCATTCCCTCTGGTCCCTTTGCATTTCCGTCTCTTGGTTCATTTTAGCTTTATTATATTTTTGGCAAAAATGACTAGCAGTTGTTAGTAAGAGTTGTCAGGAGTTGTTAGTCGTTGTCCTTGACAACCATTTCTCAGGATTAGTTGATCCTTCGTATTCGGTCAGCTTATCCGCGTTCGAGTTCGTAATTCGGTTGTTTTCGCGCCATACGGCAAAAGGGGTTACCACCTTCCGCATTGGAATGGGAGTTGGCGGGGAGCTTTGCTCTAGGTAGGGGTCCGTGGTCTATTGGGAGCTGGGTTCAAACTTCTTTGAAGAAGAGTTCCCAGATGTTAGTCAAACGACTGATTTTATCAAATCAGTCATCACTGGAATAATTGATCCATGACTGGGAGTTGAACCGGCTACATTCCTCACCCGACGCGACACTCCTACCAACCAGGCCACAGGTGGTTGTGAGGAACGAAGTGACGTCTTTTCCTCTTGAAGCACCGAGGCCGTCTCCAGTATTTATTTTGACTTGATCAGTCTGAGTTGTTCTGACTCCAGTGGTCGTTTAGCTTCTCTCGTTTCCGATTGGTCGGCTATGTTAGCGTCGGTACGCGGAGTGTTAGTGTATCAAAAGTGGTGAGTAATATTTCTCCTTTATCGATTGCTTATCTTTTTCCATAAACAGTCAAGTTCATTTAAATAATAATCGTCTCTCTTCCTTCCCTCTTCCTTCCTTCCTTCCCTTTAGGTTTAACAAGTACTTCAGCACAGAGTGAGGTTGGTCCCCAAACAGGCTTATTGAGTACTGCAGTTAGGTTATCGGAAACCTGGCACAGCCGTCTGACAGGCCAATTGGTTCAGTGTTTAATATTTCAAAAGAGGATTTCAGGTATCAACAGTAACACAGGTTTGTGGTTAAGGCTTTTATTAATTTTCACTCTTAACCTTAAAAGGAAAAATCATGGCATTAGGCAATGGGGCAATTAGCACTTAACAGTCACCGGTGCTAGTAGTCCTCCAGGAACGTGAACGGCTTCGGGGGTTCGGGCAGAAAGGCAGCCGCCTCTCTCGCAGCCTGAAGTTCTAGCGGCAGCTTCTCACCTTTCTTGGGTGTTTTCAGGTAGAGTCGCTGCTGGGCCGCTGTTGCTGCAGCCTTCATCTGCCGTTTGGAGGGCCTCTTGCAGGCCTCGATCGTGTGGCCCCTACCACCGCAGTTCCAGCACCGTAGTTTGGCTGGTGGCTTTGGTGCTGCTGTGACAGTTGTCTCGACTGCCACTGTCGCTGCCTCTGGCGGTGGTTTCTTGGGCGCTCCGTCGAGGTCCAGATCAGCTTCTGAGACTTCTAGCTGCAAGATGTCCTCATCCGGCAAATTACTGGAGGGCTGTTCTGCTTCCACCATATCAACCCACGACATGTTGGTGAGTCTTGACTGCTGGACAAAACACATCATTTCTAAGGCGTCGTCAATTTCGGCGACCTCGCGATTGATTTCTTCTTTGTCCATTTCTTGATCAATCGGTTTATTCAAGAAATCAAATTGAAGAGTTGGTCGGGCTTCAATTCCCTCTGCAGTCTGCTCTTTCATTTGCCTTCTTAGTCGCTGAGCCCTATCGCGTTCCTTTTGGCGTTGATCCGCTTGCCACTTTGCCTTTGCCTTTTCTGCCGATTGCAGAAGTTTCCTTTTCATTTCGTCTTTGCCTGAGTCCATTTTTCTATGTCTCAGTTTCTCTTTTTGTTCCCTGTTGTTGTAGGAATCCAGGGTGACGGCGCTACCCTCAACAGTGCCACTTGTGCACGGGGTAATGGCGGCCGCCAGGCTATACCCCTTGCTTGGGCGCCATCTTGACGCGGGGTAGCCACTTGTCGATCGTCGGGAGTATTGATGGGAGATGGTCTTAATCGATTTCTACCACCTCCACATCGACCCAGTTCAGCCAGGCGCCGACATGGTCCGTTTTTGGACTTGTTGGGTATGGTGCCAAACGGTCCATGTGGACAAACTGGGACTTCTGGGTGTTGTCGTCCTTTATTAAGGCGTTGCAATCGTTAGCAATTGCGGTTACCGTATATGGGCCAGTCCATATTTTCAGTAACGCCTTAGACTGTCCCTTTTTCCGGGCGCCGTTAAAAAGGTAGACTTGATCTCCTGGTTTGAATGGTGCAAGACTGGCAGTTAAGTCATACTGCTTTTTCATTTTTCTTGCAGCTGCTCCATTCATTGTGCGGACTTGGTCATGAATTTCCCGAAGGATGTCACGGACCTGATACGGGTAGGCTTCCATGTCTGGTTGGAAAGGTGGAGCCTCCCTTTCTCCGCACAAAGGTGTCCTCATTGGGGCACCAAACAGGATCTCATAGGGTGAAAATCCATGGACAGAGCTCGGCAAATTTCTGTAAGCTTGGGTTATGAAAGGTAGCCATTTAACCCAATCATTGCCAGCTGTATTACATAATCGCTTGAGCTGTGTCTTGAGCGTTCAGACCCACCTTTCTGCTTTGCCATTTGCAGAAGGGTGTCTGGCAGTCGTCCGTCGCTTCTTTACATGGTAAAGGTCCAAGATGGTGTTATAAAGGTCTGAATCGAAAATCTTAGCCCTATCTGTCATGACAGAGATAGAAGAGCCAAACACTGAGAAAACATGTGTTATCAGCTGCTCTGCGATTTCCTCAGCCTTTTGAGTTTTCAAAGGTAGGGCAACAGGCCAACCTGAGAATGCTTCGATGGCGACCAATATAAATTTATACCCTGAATCTGTTACAGGCATTGGTCCGGCTGTGTCAATGTGCCATCTGCCATGAAGAACACCTTCTCGGAACAACTTCAGGGGTACCCTGGTCTTACCCTTTAGAGGACCTTTATGGCGCCTGCAATCCTCGCAGTCGTTAAGGATTTGGGCGACGTCCTCTCTCATTCCAGGCCACCAGAAGAATCGTCGTAAGTACAGGAGTGACTTGGTATGTCCAAAATGGTTGGTAGCTCCCAACTGTTCATGGTACATTTTGCCTCTCTATGTTTCCTGGGAAGGATGAGGCGTAGGGTTTCCTTTTCCAAGTCTCCTGTCTCATGATGAATTCTTTTCCACAGGAGTCCACACTCCATTTTCAGAGATTTGAATAGATGCCACAGCGTTCTGGTGTGATTGCTGTACTCTATTATCTCCTGGAAGTGGGGTCTTTCCCCGTCTTCCACAGCTACAAGGATTGGCATGATGTCCTCATCTAGCCTTTGATCCTTGGCCATTTGGACAGTGGAAACTCCTTCCGGCACGATAGTCACCCAGTTTAAGAAAACTTCCTCGGACCTGGCAGAGATGGTTTTTCTGTTTTCTACCTGGCACGAGTTGCATCTTGCGACACAGCGTTTCCATTTGGCTGGTGCTTCTGCCGGGTGAAAGTGGAACATGGTGACCGTCATGTTGGTGTCTCCGAAAACTTCGTTAAGCAACTTGACTAAGGTTGCTGGCTCCATTTTATCAAGCCCACACGAAAATTCAGGAAGACACCACTCTTTGATCTTATTTTCCAGGAGCCACTCCTTTAGGGTTTGGAGGGCTTCTTGGACTCCTTTGGCTGTTGGCTTATGAAAATGCCTTTCCTTTGTAATGACGTTGACTATGGTTCTATGACCCCTTTCAATCGCCACTATTCCAGGACATGTCCGCTCCTTCCTGCGGAACTCCGCTTGTAGGCCAAAGTGTTGGTCCAAGTGGAGTGCTAAGCCTCTCCCAAACTGACCGTCCCGACTGACTGCGTGGACCAATGGCCAGTTGGTGGGGCTTTGTAGAATGGAAGCGTCCTGGTGTAACAGCTGGAATCCACTGGAAGATCGAATTCTACTGGCCTCTGCATCTCGTGCCTCCAAGGTGCAACACTTCTTGCAGTCTGGATTGCACGGTCTGTCTGGACGCCGACTCAGAGCGTCCGCATGGCCAATACTGGTTCCTTTTTGGTAGACTACCTGGAACTTGTAAGGTGAGAGTCTTTCTAACCACCTTGCCAGCATGCCCGATGGGTTTTTGAAGTTCTTTAACCATTGCAGGGCGGCGTGATCGGACTTAACTTGGAACGGAGCTCCAGCCAAGTAGAGATGGAAAGCTCTAATTGCTTCTACCAGGGCCAGCAGTTCCCTGTGCGTCACACAGTAGTTCCGTTGGGCTTGGGTCAGGATTTTCGGCCAGTATGCGATCGTGACGTCCTTCCCGTCCTGCTCTTGAGAGAGGACTGCCCCTAGTCCGGTCAGACTGGCATCTGTGGTCAGAGTGAAGGGCCCCTTTTCTAGGTTTGGGGTGCCCAGGATGGGTGCAGAGGTGAGTAGCTGTTTGATCTTATGGAATGCTTCGTCACATTCTGTTGGCCATTCAAAACTGACTTCATTCCTCAGCAGTCGGAAGATTGGGGTGGCTGTAGTCGCCAGATGTGGTACATATTTGGCATAATATTGTACCAACCCCATCCATGATCTTACTTCAGCCTTATTCTGAGGTTGGGGCCAATGGGTGATTTTGTCAACCTTTTTGCTGTCGGTCTTGACACCAGCGGCCGACAGCTTGTGTCCCAGGAAAGACACTTCAGGTTGGAACAGATCACATTTCTTGGCTTTTAGTAACCAACCTCCGGCTCTGCACCTATTAAACAGTGCCGTTAACCGTTGCAGCATCACCTGGAAGTTCTCTCCGGCAATGCATACGTCATCGATGTAAACGGCCACTGCATCTCCGAGGTCATTTTCTGGGGTAGGCTCCTCTGCTCTGGTGATAAGCCTGTCCGCACATTGCTGGAAGGCTCCAGGGGCCGCAGAGAGCCCAAAACCCAGCCTGGTGTACTCGTACTGTCTGCTTGGCAGACCCAGGTCCTCTGGAAGGATTACTGCCGTTTTCGGCACATCGTCAGGGTGTACTGTTAGGTGGTGGTACGCATGGGCCAGCTGCTTGCTGCGACTGACCAGGTCCTCCAAGTCAAGGGGTAAGTTTTGATTTTGGGGCAAGGGTGGTTTTCGTGGCTTGGGGTCCCATTCTACCCCACAGAAAGGTTTCACGACATGTTCAGTAGTGGCGCTGAATACGTGTCCTTCCTGTTCCTCTTCCCCCTCGGGAAAGTAGCTACAGCCCCTGTTGTCAAAATTCGTGGGGGTCAATCCAGAGTATTCCAGGGGTGTAGGAGGTATACTTCCCCTATCACCGCACACTTTGGAATTGACTGACAGGTGTCTCCGATGTTAACGAGAGTCACTGTCATAGGTGCATTAATGCATGGCACCACTCCTGATTGGGCGATTACACTGGGAGACAGTTTAGTTATCAGATTTTCTGATATTGGGTTTGAAACAAACAGCCCCAATTGGACTGGTCCAATGTTAAAGCCTCTGGTTGATGTTTGTTGCTGGCTCTGTTTTTCTTCACCAGCTGGCGAGTCCTGTGGCGCACCGAGAGAGACAACCCGTGTGGACAGTACGGGCGCCTCACCCATTGATGCACCTAGTCCTCCTCCAGACTGCGTGGCGCTAGACACTTCTAGCTCATCAGCATTGACATCTGCATCCAGATTTGTTTTGAGCTCTCGCTCAACATTAGGCGTTAACAAAACCTTGGTATTTGACCTTACCACATAGTAGAGTTTGCCACTATTAAAGTCTCCCAAGTGTTTGGATGGGCCCTGTTGGAAAGGGACCACTAGATCTGCCCCTAACCGCATCTCTCATTTTCGGCAGGAAATGACTGCATCGAAGTAATCAAGGAAATTATATCCCAGTAGATCTTCTTCGATGTCTGCCTCGTAAATCGGGTATTTGAAGGTCATTCCCTGGATAATGACCTCCGTCCAGACAGGACCGTACAGACGTGTCCTGTGCGAAGTGGCACTCTTCAGGCGCAACTTGGCAACTGGTAAGTCCTTCCGACGGTGTTTGAAAACTGTGATGGTGGCTCCTGTGTCCACCACAGCCCGCGTTTGTCCGACCACCTGACACTCAATGACGGGGGCATCGGCTACTCCATCATTTTCCTGACAGGCGCTACAGGGTGCCTCCAGGGCGTCAGGGGTGGACTGGACTTCTTCGTGAAAGCAGCGTTGGGTAGTGGTGTTAACTGCCCGTTTACTGCTTTTAGGTCCGGACTCTGGAGGCGAAACTGCAGATGCACTGTGTACCTTACCAGCCTCCATGGGTAAGATACTTAGGCGTTTCCCTGGTTGGAATTGCCATTCCCAGTGTTCGAGTTTCCTCCATTGTTTGGGACGAAGGGAATTATTGCATTCCCTCTACCAGGTCCGGATCCTCCGGCGTTGTTACTGCTGTTGTTGCCGTTGTTGTTGGCGTTACCCGCAAAGTGGTAGTACGCCAGGGCAGCTTGGAGCGCCTCGGGAGGGAAGTACATCCCCTGCCCGCCGTGGGAGTTGCCACGGCCGCCCCGGTTGCCGCCCCTGTTGGCGTTTCCGCCCCCACGAGCGCTCTGGAAGATTCCAGCCTGCTCGTCACGGAGTCTGAATCGACAATCGGTAAGGAAATGCCCGATGTGATTGCAGTAATGACACCGCTGCTCCTGTTGTTGCTGACCGCTTTTGTTGCGGCAGTCGGCCACGCGGTGGCCTTGCTTTCCACAACCGAAGCCGGTGACTCCGGCCTCAGAGCCGCCGCGTCCGCCTCCACGGCCTCCGCGGGCTCCTCTGCTACCGCGACCGCCACGGCTGCCCCTGCCGCCGGTCTGGGTTCCACTGGACTGGGGGTCAGTGGTCGCAACCGTCAGGGTCGGGGCCTCGGCCACAACCGTCTCCGCCGTCGCCTCCGCCACTGCCAACCGTGCCCTCTTAGTGGGGCGCTGCTGGAGGATGTGCCTATTGTAGTGGTTTAAGGCATCATCAAGGGTAGTGGACGCTGACAGATCCACTGTCTGTGTTAACCCTTTGGCGAAAGCTGTCACCAAGGACTCCTGTACGTCCTCCTCGTGGTGATTTGCCATGTACTCTCGGCCGACCCGTTCCACCTCCATGGCAAATTGGCGGGGTGTCTGATTCTCTTGTTGTTGCAGGGCGTCGAACTCCACCCTGCGCTCGGCCAGGACTTCCTGACTATGAACGTCCTGGCCAGAACGTCGTCCAGGTTGACAAAGGTCAACTCCTTATCCTGGCGCACCAAGATTTGGACGACCGTCAACGCGGTGCCCTTCAACGCCTTCAGGAGGCTGTCCCTCTTTTCGTTGTCTGTCCAGGATCCTGACATGACCCTGAACTGCGCGCGATAGAGGGAATAGCACGTCGACCCGTCGTACTGGGGAGCCGTCGTGTTCCTGGGGTGTGAGTTTTGTTGGGCCAGCATTTGTGCAAGAAGTTGCATCTGCTGCTGTTGCCCTGCTGCCATTGCCGCGGTGTGCTCGCGGGTGGCGGCCGCTTGCTCCTGGGCGGCTGCGCGTGCCGCTGCTGCTGCTGCGTGGGCGGCCATCATGGCGACCGCCGGAGGCACGACATTGTCATGTTCCATGTCGACGTCGTCATTGTTGTCGGAGTTGTCGCCGTCGTTGGCGTCCTCCACGAGCCACTGTTGGCCGCGCGCCATCCCACGGCCTCGGCCTCGACGTCCGCCACGGACTCGGACACCTCGGCCTCGGCCACGCCCCCGGCCCCTTATGACAATATCGGGACCTACCCCAGCGTCGACCATGTCGACCACGTTGACCAGGAAGGGCGCTGCTGCCTCTGGTGCTCCCTCAATGTGGGGATCGACCTCCATTTGCCACTGAGCCATTTGAGTTGGGCTTGTTGTGGAGGGGGGTGTTGGGTGTGAGGGAGTGTATTTATTGGCTGTGAAATAAAACCTTGAACCCTTTAAGAATTTAACTCGTCAATTCTAACACAGCTTACAGGCCTACTGGCACAGCAAACAGGTTTATTTAGAATGTGACGCCTTTACAATTTGACTGGGGCACAGCGCAAGCACAGGCCTATTTCCAGAAAATTAGGTTGGGGCACAATGCAAGCACAGGCCTATTTCCAACAATTTAACCTTAACACACCAAACAGCACAGCGAACACAGGCGTATTGTCCGTAGACCGCACAGCGAACACAGGCTTGCGTTTAGCGGAGTCCGAGTGAATTTCTCTCTACACTCCTTTTTCTCAGTTCACCTTTCGTTCGCAACCTCAATCCTTCTTCCCCTCGCAAAGAAACCTTTGGGCTGCCGGTTAAACCGCTGTCACCAATTGTTATGTGCGTGTGGGAATTGGAATGGAGGAGACGTTCTGAGGATCGTGATTTATTGCGAGTGCACTCTAGCAAGATTCACAATAGACTGAGGCCAGGAGGCCTCCTTCGTAACCGGCTCGGGAAGTCTCTGCAGTGTTTAGAATAAGAGTATGAGAGAGTATGGTCGGAGTGAGTCCTTAGGAAGATGGTGGCTTGCATGCCAGTGACCAGAATGGGTTATGTTTACTTTTTAATTGCATAAGACCATAACACTTCAAACCACTACATCTTCCGAAGAATGAATAAAATTTGAAAGAAACTATTACCAGAGAATCTTATTCATTGTTAAAACTATTTGCTCTTATTCTTTAGTAGCAATTTCTTTAATTTTTCATTTTCTTTTCGTACTTCAGCAATTGTTGGTCCAGAATTTTTTCCACCCGCCTTGCGACCTCGTCTTGATTTCCGCTAAAGGAATTAAAATGAGCACTGTAAGTATAAATAAAGAGCCATGCAGGGCAATCACATATCACCTGACACGAACTTTACCTTGGGCGAATCCTCAAGTTCCTCTTCCTCTTCTCCTTCTTTCTTCTTAGTAGAAAAAGTCCGTCCAAAAATTCCTTCCTAGATGAAAGTGTTGAAAAAGTGTTAAATGAGTCTCTCCTCCAGACCATGAACACAAATTACACTATGCGTTACCAAGAATGTGTCTTACTTCAATGTCCGACAGCGTAGCTGCATCGTTTTCAGATTCGCTATCAGAATCTGCATTAGATTCCTGGAAAACAAACATAATATGTGATTTGCATAAAAATAAAATTGGTACATAATGTGAGTTAAGTACATACAGCGTCCATTCGTAGCGATTTAGAGTTAGAGGTAGTTTTGGAGGTTGATGGTTGAAGTTTCAAAGTGGTTTTGGAGGTTGTACGTTGAAGTTTCGAAGTGGTTTTGGAGGTTCAAGGTTGAAGTTTCAGAGTGTCAACTCTTTCCTCTTTCTTCATTCCATCGATGAGGGTCATCATATTCTCTTTGAAGTCCGTCAGCCTGCTTGTCATGTATAAGGTCAAAGTGCCCTCTAATTTTTTTTCCAGATCTTTTCTGGACTTTTCAAATTCTGCATGGAGGTCATTCAGGAAGGTTTCGATCTGCTCTTGAAACTGAGACAGAGTTTCACACAACATCTGTTCAATGGTTGACTGCATGTTTCCCTCGAGCTCACTAAATCCAGTTTTTAGTTTCTCATCAATTAATTTGTGTAGCAATTCGAACGCAGGATCATCTGAAAAGAAGGTAAGACAAGATGTAGGGTCAGTATGGAAACAGGACGGAAAGGTCAATGCAAATGAAAAACAGTGCAGCAGTTCAAAACAAAGCCGAGCGTAAGTCAGAAATAGACCCCTCTGAACCCAGAAGCGGGCAGCATAACAAACACTTGCACGAAAATCAACTGCTTAATAGAAATTAGGAGTCTTGCACAGAGAACGCCTGGCAATGGATTTAAAGGAATGAGAGAGGTCAAAATAGGGTATTCGCAATAATTAGATTAATACGTTTGAACCGCTATTTTTCATTAAAATCTCCATCACTTTCAAATCAACCAAGCATACGGTCCGCTTTCGTAAATATAATGTACATAAGTAAACATAATAAAAACATAATTTCTATACCTGTGATAGCGTCCATGGCAGCAGATTTAAATAATCACAGAAGAGATAGGCAGTAGCGAGGATGACCGAACTGACTGGGACTACTGGGACTAGGCGTCCGAAACCAAACAGATGACAAAAGGAACTCAGCGCCACACAGTTCCAGGAATACCAACCAAATTTCCTACAATTGCATATGTATACATATATCTAGAAATCGAAACTAAGTTCTTTATAACAAAACTGTTTCGAATGCAACTCTTTTGCCAATATTTTCTATTTTTGGACCAGCTACCTGATTGCCACCACTGGCCAGTACAGAAATCTTTGTTGCTTGCCATGTATTGACTCCCGTAGTACTCGTTATACACAGTCGTGTTATTAGCCCTCAGCCGAGGTCAATCGTAAACGTGTGAAACGTCTGTCAGTCAGTTGAATTCAATATTATAGCTGCATTCACCCACCTCACGAATGAGGCAAAATGGTGTGCATACGGAGGCTGCAGCGCCAGAAGGGAACGCAGCGTCGTTCCTTTTTTTATCATGTTGGGGACGGGTATAGGTATCATAAAAATGTGACCAAAAGAGGCAAAGTTTATTTTAAATGTGCCCATTATGAAGCGGGCTGCCGAGGGAGGGCTATATATTCCAGAGATCGAGGCTTTCGGCACGCCAATCCACATGATTTTTGTCAAAGGAATCCATACTACCCTTTGATTATGAAGCTTCGGCAGAGAATACTAATGAGATGCAGACGCTTAGAGTTCACAAGCTTTCGTCAAATTGTTACGGAAGAAAGCAGAAGGTAGTGTATTTGTGTGTTGACTGATGTGAAAAGCAAATGCAGATCACTGTCTGAACATTTCGTTGTCTTGTGCAGATTTCCTGATGATGTGAAAAAGGAAGTGAGGTTGTCAGTCATTAGGTCAGCAATGCAGAGAGTTAGGTATTCCCGGTATCCTCCACCGCCTCAAACATTACAGGGATTGACTGAAATACTTGAGAATCCCCGCTTTAGAATCATCACAGCTACTGATGATATGCAGGATAATTTATATGCCGCTACTGTAATTGCTGGTGATGGCTCTCGCCATATTATATTCATGTCCAAAAGGATGACTAGAGTTATTTGATCTCTAACCACTTTGTTTGGCGATGGTACGTTCAAAGCATTGCCAGCAATTGCTGAATTAGATGCAGCATCCCAGGTGACGTACCTTCAGAATTAAGTTCTTTAGTCACAAATAGTGCTATACAGTCTCTTTTTGTTAACTCCCTATGTTGCAGGTTCACAGTATTGTAGGCAACTGAGACCACACGGTCATACCCTTGGGATGGGTTCTCATGCAGAGGAGAACTATATCTGCCAATCAAGCAGTGTTCAGGACAGTACGGCTTTTAGCGGGGGGATTACAAAATTTGACTAGATTTATCTCCGATTTTGAAAATGCTGTACGCGCAGCACTCTCAGGCCTGATGCCAGAGCTAACCCTGCAGGGTTGTTTCTTTCGTCTAGTCAGGGTAATGTTTTTGTTTCCTGTACTTTGATTTTTATGTATATTACCTTATGCAACTGCTGGTGCTATGTTGCAGGCATTTGTCAGGTATGCAATAGAAGAACTCCATATGTACAACTTTCTGAGAAGGCAACCATACAATGACCTGGTCATGCTCTGTTGTGCACTGGCACTTCTTCCCCGACGTCACATGTACAGAGCATACCTTCTCATACTTAGAGAAGCAAGGCAGCATGGTCGCCGTGTGTACAGGGCCATGAGACCTTTCTTTGCCTACATTCATCGATGTTGGGTTGGAAATGCCATTCGCAGACGCTGGATGTCGGTGTTTGGGTCATTCCATCGAACAAATAATACTTGTGAAAGCCTTCACAGAATGATGATGAATTGCATTAGAATTCGGCACCCCAATATCTACCACTTTATATGTAAGTTGTCTTCAGTGTTCCCAATTTCCTGCGTAGATTCAACTCATTCAAAATATATAACTGCTTATGTTTGATTGTTTTTTAGCTTGTTTGGTTTCCATGGAGGCAACAGCACATGCTGATATGTTAGCCTTATTAGATGGCATTAAGCCCAATAGAAGAAATCTGAAAGCTATTGCATTGGATCGACGGCTTCGAAACCTGGCCAACGTTTTCAACAACCCTCCTGACAACCTTGACAATGCTCTCATGCGGTACCTGAATGCTGGCAAGTACTGCTTTGCTGATGCTTACAATCGGGCTGTTGAAGAGCTCTGAAGTGTGGACTGTAGGTCTACCAGCCAATTACAGTTGGAGATTGTCAATTTGGGGCACGATGTAATGATATTGAATCATTTGGGAATAGGAATTGCTCGCATCAGAAGAAAGGAGCCTTTACATTGGTGGACTGCGTTAGGTTTGATGTAGTATGGAATCTTAAATAACACAGCTTTATTTCTTTCTTGGCTTTTAATCACAATTCACAAGCCCAGACTTTTATTTGTAACAATAATCATCACTTAAACATCCCAATCACATTTTCTACCCACAACATCCCTTACCATATAAATATCTCAGATTTATCACTTCTTTCTATTAGTTGCAAGCAATTGAGTTAATTGAACATATTCAGTTTGTATTTTCTGGGACCAAAAGCATTCAGATCAATCTCTTGCGTTTTTAATTTTTGATTTTGATAATGGTCCTACCATGATAGACATGTTTTTAGATGGTACATGTTTATATTTTCACTCAGTTGTAACTGGTGCTGTTCTTAACATATAAGACATATTTTTAGGTGGTAAATAATTTTACATCAACAAAGCTCTTTCCCTAACATCCACAATCCCATGATGCTGAGCTCATTTCTATAATCTGAATCAGTAATCTACCAATTTTCACAACATATAAAAAGAAGAGAAACATGCAACAGTACTCTACTAATTAAAATGTTTCTAGCATCTCCGACAGTGAAATTCTTTCTCCACTGATACTTACAAGTTGATCTTTTAATAGCATGATAATTATTACCTCTGCCGAATAGGTTTTTGACATGTCCTGGCAATAACTTACTTAAAATTGCTTTACTACTTTTAATTTAAAATGTGCCATTATTTCATTTGTTACATCCCTCCAATCTGCTATACATTCAAATCACCGCAGATGCTTCATTTCTACAAACTCCATTACAGAACAGTAAAGCAACAATTTCAGTTCTCACACATCACACAACGAACTGCCATGCAAGGCTGCTACAATGTTTTTAAGTTTGCTATCACACACTTGTGCATTTTCTTTTCAGAAAAGTAATGCAAACATGCAACGACAGACAGAATCTCCTGTCTTAGTGGGTGGTCCTCACAGAGGTCATTAGTTATGGCAAAATGGGTACTCAACTGTCTCCTTACATCCTCAAAATTGGCCGGAGCACAGTTGAAACACATCTCTTTGAAGAGTAGGTGCATTTTATGAAGCCAGTTATGAAACACTCTCGAAGCCTAATGTGGGGTCATGCCAAAAGTTATTCGCAGAGTCTTGAAGGAAATGTTCACCCGCAACTTCATGAGAGTTAAAAGAAGCTGATCGTGACTGCTCAAAATACACTCTTTGCATGGATCAGAGTCGTTTCTAATGACAAGTAATGTCCATAACTGGTTGAACTGTTCTCGACTGAAACCTGTTAAATGTACCAACTGCTCTTCCGTCATAAGATCCACACCAAACAGAGGCTTCAGCTGAAGTGACGGGTTGGGCAGGATAATACTAGCATTTGTCTCCACATGAACACTCTTCAAAGTATCTATTTCTCTTCTCATACTTGTCAGGACACCTGGGGGGAAATATCAAAGACGGACATGAATAAATCAAGTGCAAAGAGGAGCGAGGACAAGGGACATATCTGTCTTGGAGGTATGTACCAATGTCAGTCACAGCCCCTACCTGGATGTTGTAAATGTGATGCGCCAGAAACTGAAACTTGACCCTGGAACGTCTCAGGACTTGTCACTGGACGTGGCGAAGTTGGCAAATTCTTCGAAAGGCATGCTCCTTCCTTTAGGAAACGGTGCCTTGTTACACCTGAAGGGGAAAGATTAAGTATAGATTAAAATACAGAGCGATTTATAGGTTAAGAGAATTTGTGTTACCGACGTAATCTGGGGACGTGTCACTAAACTCAACTCGTGAAGGCGATGCCTCTTTTAGACGCTCACCGTTTGATTTCCGTGCTGTTGTGAAATCTGCTTCGTCCTGAAAATGTAAACTGCAGATTTTGGAGAACGCTGTCACGGGTTTCCAGTGACGAAGAGCAGACACCCAATTCTCGCGCAGAGACGCCTTCTTCGGAAAGCCATGGAAGGTAAGACCTCTGTTCCTCTTCGAATTTGTCCCGCAGCCCGAAACACAGCAATAAATGGCCATAATCTGTCAAAAACTGTAACAGTACAGACGAATCTATTTATGTTTAAACTCTTGCCCTCAGCAAGCTTGCTGTGCTTGTCGTCTGCTCTAGTGGCATGGCACTAAAGTTCAACGGGAGAGCACAGCAGCCGGAAATGTATTTGGCAAAGACGCAGCAGTATGCCACTTTTATATCCTGGAGGAGGAAGGCCGCGACGGTCTTCTAGCTTCTTGCGGCTGAAACTTTATAATTTTAAAAAATAACGATAGCAAGGTAAACGTGGAAAATTAGTATTTGAGCAATGGGCATTCATGGGCCTCGGCCGCCTTGTAAAGTGTCTTGCGCCGACGAAACGGCCGGCAAAAAGGAAACATAAACAAACCGTCGCAAGGTTAGGCTGCTGTGCTGAGATCCGCTGAGATCGTCGCAGCAATAAGTGATTTATTTTCTTAAAAAGATGCAACTTCCCCACTGTGATTCGTCTAGTGGTCTAGTCTGGTACTTAAATATTGAAGTGACCTTCTTTCTCCCATTTCTTTGCAATATGAGTAGTAATACGTTGTAAGAACGCCAAAATCGGTAACCGAGTCGTTCGAACCGCCCGCCGGTTTTCGCGCGCTGCTGGACTACGCTGATTGGCTGCCTCAACGGCAACGCCGCGCTTTGTGTGTGTGAGTTCCGGCCCCGTCCCGACGCTGCGCCCGGCGCCGGGCGGCGACCGTTACCCGCGGTTGCACCTACAGCCGAGCTCCTACACCCCCCTTTTTTTGTTATTTATTATTAGTTATATTATAACATTGAATATACTACAGTGCGATTCTACGACCCGACATCATTGGCGTTTATTTCGGTTGGGGGCGACTCCTGAATTTATTTGCAACAGCTCTGGCCAGCTTGGGATAGTGTAGCATTGCTGGACGACGCCCTGCCACAAGATACGCATCAGGTTAGTACTGAGGTCATGATTTGGGCTGCCTTTTTATGTGTGAGTGGTTTTCGTGTGCTTATTGCGTCTGAGATAGATTGAGGGTTCGGGGCCTAGTGAAAAATTTTGTGATGTCTCATGCGCGGCGTACATAACCTCCCTCCGTGCTAGTCATTTTTCCGCGTGCTGCTTTCATGTCGTTCAACGTTGCATTTTGTGTGCCCGAGATCGATGCCGGTATCTTTTCGTAATAGAAACCTTTCCTTTTTTTTAATCATTAAATGCTTATGTGCACCCGCACCCGACCAATTAATGAATTCGCACCTTATTCGGAAGTCAAACAATAACTACTGGACGGGGGATGTTTCTTCCTTATGTTTCACGTCTATCTAATATCATTCCAAAATGTTTTCAGGTTAAGTTACTTCCACCATGGTTTTTAGACCAGCAGTGAAGTCATGACCTAACGCGTCAAGTCCACTTCCCATCCCATCCTATCCCAGGATGCTGTCTCTGTGATACTACAGCGCAGGTGAGGCTAGGTTAGTCGGTGAGGTCAAAGTGACGTGCTACTCATTGATATCCTTATGTGCAGAATGTTGCAACAGACATTCGTTTTTTCTGGTCATGTACTTGAACCGTGCTTTGAACAGTGTTCGTTGTTTGGAATTTGCGTACCTGTCTGTTGTTAGTTAATTTGGTTTGATGAAGTTGTGTAGGTATGCACACTGACACCAACCTCCATTTGTTTTACAGTTGGCTTTCCCTGTGGAGTGAGTCCAGAACGAGTGATTTTGGCTCCGTGCTGCTGGCCTCTCCGTGCTCACATCCACCCTACATTGGTGTTCGCAGTCGGATGGACTCCACCTATGTGGAAAGATAAGTTGGCCTCTTCACCCTCTGACGCTTTTGTAGATTCACATACATTTTATTTTAGCAAGGCACTTTTCCATTGCATCGGACCTGCAGCCTTAATTTTTGGCAGTTGTAGGAGATTTTCTTCTCTTATGTGTCTCTGATCCAACTTCATATCAATGGTGTTTGTACCCTGTGTTCTTGTCATGACCCACGGTCCCTAGATGTGAGTGCCTTTAACTTATAATGTTTATGATCAATCAGTGCCCATGTATTCTTGTTATGCTTGTATTGTTTGTGTTTATGTCTCCTGTGCTTGGTATGCCATTACCGTAGTTCTTGACTGGTTTCCTGTCCTTTCACTGCTCCTTGCATCGCCCTTGCCTGCTAATAAATTGTCTGTTGGTGTTTCTCCGAATGTGTGATATTTCTGTTTTGTCATGTAAATATTTGCCTGCATTGCATTTGGGTAAATGACATTAGTGCTTTTGACTTCTGAGATGTATTTTGTCCAGTCTTGCTTTTTCCGTGCTCTTGACTGACTGATTTGGACACCTGCTTATCATCATTGTTGCCTCTTTTTTGTTATGTGCTCCACTGTATGAATTTTGATTTTTGTATTTGAAATGCATTGCTCTTCAAAGTGTAAAATGCAATCTGTATTCTTATTTTTATTTTATCTGCCATGCTTTTGTTTTGCATTGACCCATCATCCACTTTTCATCTTTGTTGTAACTTGGGATGCTGTGTTGCTCATATATTTTTGTTTTTGAAACAGGTTTCTGATATGGCCCACCACCTGCTGCTAACAATTACTAAAATTTCATTGAGTCTTTGTTTTCAGTCCATGATTGCCGGCGTGATGTTTTCTTGAATGTATGCCATGGTATTAATTCTGTTATGATATTACTATCTCAGGTATGTGAAGCCCTTGAATAAATTTTGTGCTATGAATCCTTGTATGTCTCTTATGTTTACTAAGCAAGTATTTCTTGACTTGAGTGGTTTCCTGTCCTTGTACTGCTTTTTGGATCTCTTTTGCCCTTCTAAATTTTCCGCCTATGTTACTCTAAATGTGATCAAGATGTGAATTCATTGTTTGCTGCTTTTTAACTTTCATGCACGCTGCATTGTCTTTTTTGCATTTGTATGCACATCTGTTCATTGCCTTGCCCCTGCTTTGGATGCCTGTGTTGTTATGACTTTCTATGTAAAAAGTTCCCTGTGTTACATTTGTCCTGTCTTGCTGAATCCTTTGACCATTCTGAGAACTGTTTTGTCCAATGTTTTTCCTATGATATGTGCATATGAATGAATTGTACACCTGCATGTTGACATAATTTTTTTTTTGTTTTGTTTCCTAGCTTGTTTTTATAAATTTTGATTTTGTATTTAAAATGTATTGCTTACTTTCAACTGCCCAATGCTGAGGTTCTTTTGTGTCTTCTTTGGACTGCCATTGGTTTGTTTACTCATTTTCATTGCTATGATTATTCATTGAAGTTTGTGTTGTCAATGCTCATGCCTGTTGCTATTATTAGTCTAATTTCCTTGTTTGCTCTTTTTGAAAGTGATGTTGTGATAGATTTGTTTGGTTGTGAGATGATATTGCAAAGGTGAATTCACTGCTGCTAAAACTTAATTTGCATTCTTAATTGATCAAAATGTATCCTATAACTGCCAGAAATTACAGTTCTCTCAGTTTTTGTTTGTAATTCAATGATGGATGTTCTTGACGTGACCCACAGTCCTTATGTGACCACTGTGACAGCAGACTAATCTCTTTGTCTAAACTGTACTACTGCCCAACTCTTTTCTCTTGTTTCAGATTTCTCCTGCCTCAGCTCAATTCACTGCCTGGAGCCATAGGAGGGTTGTACTTGCATCTTAGCCTTTCGTACAGGCTTGGGATTCCCTCAAGACTGCAAGAAAAATGCCTGCAACTTCTAGGCAGCTATTGTCAAATGTAAGTTTTGTCATTATTTATCCTGTGAGACTCGAGGCTGATACTATTGTACCGTTTCAATCAGCGTCTGTTTGGTTTCAGGGTCGCTCTATCCTTGGATGAGAAAATAGGCTGCTTTTCAATAGGCAATATTAACTTCTGTAATATTTGATATGTAATAAATGTTTTCTCTTTGTTACATAATTTTTCTATTTGTGTAAAAAATAAATTGTAGAAGTCTTGAAACTTTCGTGTGGTTATTTCCGTCCCTCTGAGGGATAGCTTCTTAGTGTTGTATTAGACACAGCAATGACAATTTCTCAAACTGGCAACTGGATTACGATTCAGTCGCTTCCAAGTGATAATGGGGCACAACTATAGTTGTTTTATATTTTTGATAATTAGGTAATGGTATGAGAAATGTGTAAGGGTGCAAAATTTGAACTTGAGAATGTATGAAGATTACTTCTATACAACAAGTGGGGTGGGAAATGAAGCGCAACTACAAACTAAGATTTTGAAATTTATTAGTGCACAATGTAATGTTCGGATCAGCAAACCATGCCCTGCATACTTAGAACAAATTTTAAGCTTTATATCAGACAGTATCTGGCGCAGCACAACAATTAAAGAATATTTCATTTTCATGCTTGAAAGGGGAATTCTATTTTATCTAAGTTCATTTGGTGATTTCTGATGCTCTAGAACCAGCTTTTCAGATGTATAACAAATGTACAAAAGCAGGAAAAAAATCAAATCAATAAAAGCAATTCCAGCATGATGGTTGAAGTCTGGAGAGGTCACCAATTCACAAGCTATCACTTAAATGTAGGCAAGACAAAATCACAAAGTCTCAGTAGCAATGAATAAATTACATTTAAGGTAAGTGAGAACAAAATTATAATTGCAGTAGAATACACACCAACCAACAACTTGTAGTCTAGACACACATATCAATGCATAATATACAGCATCTCCCAAGTTACAACCTTATACGAGAAAGCCCTTGGTTAACAATCGCTTAGCCAATCACTCAACGGCTATGGCAACTTTATCAAAGATTTCTCAATGAACACATGAATCTAACCCAAGGAACAACACTTATTTAAATCCAGTTCATTGCAAATAAGGTTTACAATAAACATACACACCAATTACTTAAAAGCCAAGTCACGACCAAACCCTGACATGGAACGACAACTTGAGCGTAAACCACTCCTGACAGGGAACAGCACAAGTGACAGCTCTAGTCAGTACCTGTAACATATTTGGAAATGGATTCGACCGATTACACCATTACAAAGTGTAACGCAAGTCCAGAGGTAAAGAAAAGAAAGTGTACACTCACCATGTTATGACAATCCAAAATACAGTGGTGTTCATCACAATCCCACATATTTAACTCACAATTTGAATAACAATTCTTAAAAAAAGAAAGGAACTAACAAACACATTGAACACTACTGTTCATGACTTGGAAACTGATACTATGTTAAAAGGGAGTGGCCTTGACACACTCACAAGGGAGGGCCACCAAGTGTAAATTAGCAATTTGGCTCATACTTTCAAAATCCATTGTACTATCATAGGAATGAATGGCCGTCATAGAGTTTTCGGCGTAATTTGATTTTTAGACCGTTTTTGGGAACATCAAAAATCAAAAAAAAAATCAAAAATTAAAAAAAAAATGGTTTTTACCAAAAAGTTTCTCCACTTCATAAAACGTCGAGAAATCACCAAATTTTCCATTTTTGAGACAATTGTTTTTTTTTCCTTCACTAAACCCACGTACGGGACTTGTAACTTTTTTTAGATTTTCAGAAAAAGTGCGATTTACGCGTGTTTTTTCTAAACGGCTCATCTGACGAGGAAAATGAATGGAATCTTTTGTCTTACTCAACACATAACTGTAGCGGGCTAGGCTGTAGATTAGGGGTCGTCCACATACTACGTAACGCGTTTTCGGGCCATTTTTGACCCCCCCCCCCTCCCCCCAAGTAACACACCGTAACACTTGTCCAACCCCCTCCCCCTCCCCCCATGTGTTACGTAACATTACTCATTTTTTGTTTTAATGTGGTTTTAAGCGTAAACACCAAATGCGAAACGCCAACGAAACAGCGACACGCTGCCACTCGCTGCGGGTCGCACGTATACCCCGCCGCTCGGCGCTCGCAGCCGCCACTCCCTGGCAGAGAACGCGCTGCCCGCTCGGTCTGTGCCCACCGAGCGAGGGAGCCACTCGCGCCACAGCCACTAGACGGCCGTAAAACGCGGATCGCCCGCCCGTAGGAACGCAAAACTAAACAACTCGTGTTTTGAAGGTTAAATCGGCCGCATTTAAAATGGTTACGTAACACATTGCCAGACACCTCCCCCCACGTAACACACCGTAACGTTCAACCAACCCCCTCCCCCATAAAACGCGTTACGTAGTATGTGGACGACCCCTTATACAAACGCAATTGGTTCTGTTTTGACGTAGTTCTCATGTGCAAAGTAGCAATATTCTTCATACCCGGTAATATCGATGGTAATCTATAGTGATAACGAGATGTGTCAAAAGAATTGGCGTGCCTTGTTTTTACACTGTTTCCAACTCCAAACAATTCCCAATAAACTTGATAAAACAGTGTTAAAACTTATGATAAAAACGGGGGCGCTGTATTACAAAGCTTTCTTACGAGGCCTGTGTCTGCATTACGAAGAAAAACTGTTGACAACGGTTTTCTTAGCGCTTGTAGTTCTTTGTACGCTACGAAGAATTGTTCATTGAAGATTTCCTTTGTATTACGAAGATTCCTACGAAGACTTTATTTCGTTCGTCCCTCAAAGAACCTCTTCGTAGCACTAGAACTCAATCGTAGAGTGAGATTTCTCGTTCTTGGGAGAGCGATCTTTTTGAATCAAATTTTCCGTTGTCTTGGAAGAGCGAGGGTCCGGGACATCACTCTCGTTGAGAAACGTTTCTGAATTCCTCAATCGAATTGAGTGATCTTGCTCACTCTAATAGGGCGATCTCTTAAATGGTCTCTCTATTTGGGCGACATAGCGCTCACTCTAATTCGGTGATATTCTTTGAGGTCACTTTATGCGGGCGGTGCGAAAAGCATCGCTCTAACTGGCCGAGAAAGCTCGCTCTTCGTTTCCAGTGCTCTGATGGATTATGCCCTGATTTTTGACCGTGCCATATTCGCCACCATTGATTGTTATTTTGGGAATGGGAGGGTGACGGCCAAACGTTACCCCCACGAACGTCAACCCCAATTATTTTTCTCGTTTCACTTTTTTCCCGTAGATACTTAAAACTGGACGATTTTTCGGATTAGTTCTATTTGTTTCTAAATATGTTGGAAATATGGAGGAAAAGAATTATTTAATACGGGGAACTTTTGCAGGAGTAACGTCTGGCTTTTTCCCGAGTGGAACTGGTTGAGTTTAGGAAACGAGGCGAAGCGATATTACTTTGAGGTATATTAAAATGTATCTTGACAGGTTGCTTAAAACCTTATACAGAATATCACTTCTGGATAGATAAATGTATCTTACGTTCCACAATTTATTAAATTACTTTATCATTTTTCTACTCAAATATGGCACAAGTATTAGTGAATATAAAAATCACAAGAAACTTTTAAACACAAGGCTTTTAATGCCAACTACGCTTATTCAAAAATTCAATTTTACCATAGCGGTGGTACAGTTCTGTAATACAGCAATTGTAAATTATGCATAAAAATGAATCAAAACGCAAAGAAACATAGTTTCATACCTTGACAGTAGAACAGAGTGTAAGTAAGAATAAGTAATTGCAACACAACGGCAATGTAGCTACTAGCTAAAGCTGATTTGAAAAAAAATAAAAAAATGAACACTTGATAACTATTCCACAAAGCTGTGGCACAAATTGCATTGACTAAGCAATTATGAAAAGCAAAAACGTGTTCTCCACCAACACTTTATAAATTTAAATTGCAGCACAACGACAATGTAGCCACTAGCTAAAGCTGATTTGAAAAAATAAAATAAAAATCTAACGCTTGATAACTATTCCACAAAGCTGTGTCACAAATGATATTCAATAAAAAAACATGAAAAGCAAAAAGGTGTTCTGCACCAACTACATGTTATCATTCAAACCTCTCTATAACGCCATTCCGATCACTGACTCATGTAAATGTTTGGGTATACCGGTCCAAGATACGATTTTTTTCATGAGAATGGACCCCCTCTTAATTGATCTAATAGCCCCAGGAAAAATCCCAAAAACGACCCCAGGTGCTGCTGCAGGTGCCGGTGGGCAAAACAGGGCCTTCTTGGACAGGAAGTGGAACAAGACGGAAAACTGCCTGAGGGTGCGGTATTTCAAACTTGAACATCAGAACCAACCCCACCTAAAATGACCCAGGAAACAAAGTGAGAATGCTTTGCTTAATACAACCCCCAGGTGTTGCTGCAGGTGCCGGTGGGCAAAACAGGGCCTTCTTGAACAGGAACTGGAACAGGAGGCCAAACTCCTAGACGGTGCGAGATACGAACTTTTTCCCGAGAATGAACCCCCTCTCAAATGACTCCAAATCTCCAGGAAAACTGCCACAACCGACCTCAGGTGCTGCTGCAGGTGCCGGTGAGCAAAACAGGGCCTTCATGAACAGGAAGTGGAACGGGACGGAAAACTGCCTGAGGGTACACTATTTCAAACTTGGGCAGAGGAACCAGCCCCACCTTAAATGACCCTAGGAACCTAGTAAAAAAGCTGAAAACGACCCTAGGTGCTGCTGCAGGTGCCGGTGAGCATAACAGGACCTTCTTGAACAGGAACTGGAACAGGAGGCCAAACTCCTAGACGGTGCGAGATACGAACTTTTTCCCGAGAATGAACCCCCTCTCAAATGACTCCAAAGCCCCAGGAAAACTGCCACAACCGACCTCAGGTGCTGCTGCAGGTGCCGGTGAGCAAAACAGGGCCTTCATGAACAGGAAGTGGAACGGGACGGAAAACTGCCTGAGGGTACACTATTTCAAACTTGGGCATAGGAACCAACCCCACCTTAAATGACCCTAGGAACCTAGTAAAAATGCTGGAAACGACCCCAGGTGCTGCTGCAGGTGCCGGTAGGTCAATCAGGGCCTTAAGTGGAAAGTGGAACGGTAGGGCAAACTGCTTAAATGTGCGGACTTTCAAACTTGAACATAAGAACCGAGCCCTGCTCAAACAACCCAATGACCTAAGTTATGGTGTCAAAATCGACCCGAAGTGCTGCTGCAGGTGCCAGTGGGCAAATCATCGCCTTCTTAGACAGTAAGTAGAACGGGATGGTTCCTGCTAAGATGTGCAGTATTTCAAACTTGATGATGAGAACCGACCCTGCTAAAACAATCCCAGAAACCTAGTCGACCTCCGGTGCTGTTGCAGGTGCCGGTGGGCAAAACAGGCCCGTCTTGGGCTCGAACTGGAACGGGACCAACTGGTGAGAGATACGTACTTCTTTAACAGTAACAACGTTAACAATGGGTCCAGGAACGCGGAGACAATGCCAAAATCGAATTCACGTGCTGCTGCAGGTGACGGTGGGCACAACGGTTTGTTGTTTTTCGTTCCTTGCCCTACCACTGGACTGCTTGAAATTATAAAGCTTACCAAATATGGTACCAAAGGGAGAAACAGCAGGGCGAAGCCCTGCACGGGGTCTGGGGGCGGAGCCCCCAGCGAGCAAAGCGAGTAAATTTAATATCGTCACAGTTGTGACAGCGATCCTCGTCGTGCAGCCCAAAACAAAAGTCGTTCGGATGACAAAACTTTTCTGGACGCTCCAGGATGTAGCCACTCTGCAGAAAACAAACATAAATTCATTTGATAAATCGAACTGCTCTGCAAATCTGACAGTGTATTGCTAGCTAGGGTAAATGTACAATCACAAGTCATAGCCCATCTAACCCCAGTTATGGCCCACTTTTGTCCTCGGAGCTTTGGACGTCCCACCAACTTCTATGTTCGTTCATTTGAACAACCGATAGAATTTTCGTCATACTATCAACTTCCAATATTAATTTTCGCGTAATATAATGCTTTTGTTCGTCAACGTACGCTGTGGCTAAAGCATACATATAAAACAACACAGTATACACTGACTGCTGTGGCTTCGGAGCAAATTCATTTACGAGGGGGTATTCGCTCGCGTAACACTCTGTACAGGGTGCCCTGGACCCTGGAATACCAAGTAATTCCAGCGTAATACCGCGTGATACCACGTATTACCAGCGTAATACCCGTAATACTACGTAACGCCACGTAATACGTAATAGGGGGCGTCCATGAAGGATGTCCGGGTATTTACAGGCAATTTTAACCCCCTCACGTCCACCCATTTCCGGTTTGTAGGACCTCCGCCCTAAAAACCCGGACATCCTTTAAGGGCGATCCCATAGCCTGTACACCAAAGTCCAGAGCGAATATCTCCTCGTTCATTTACGCTGTGGGTAACACACTGTCAAAAATATCATTGTAAATTTATGGGAAATTCTTGATAAACTTTTAACCCTGGGTCCTTTTTAAAATACCCTGTATTTTGTGATTTAATGAGAAAATAATTGTATCTCTATAAAACACGTCGTCGTGTCGTTCACTCTTACAGGACTATGTATGTAATATTACGAGGGTACCCTGTGAAATAACAGGATGTTTTCTAAAATTACGTGAGATGTCTCGAACATTTTTTGTGAAATTAAACGAAAACTGGCAAAATAACAGGAAATTGTTGCTCAATTTTTCATCAAAATTTTCTAACTGGATTCATAGTTTTTATATCGTTACTTTCACTGAGAATAGAAGGGTGAGGATCCTCGCCAAAATTTTGGCGAGGCAACGATCCCCCTCAAATTTAGGTGGGGACGGTGTTCTCGCCGAAATACGGGCGAGATTGTGGCAGTTTCTCGCCCGTATTTGGGCAGAGTTCCTCACCTTTTCATTCACAGTGTTCTAATGCAGTACATACCTTGTACCAGCTGTAGATGAAAAGTGCCTGGTACCTTGGAGAACACAACTGGTTGTATACGAGAGACTGAAGTTTTAAAACATTGTCTCTCTGAGCTAACTGAACATCTACATCATGTAAGAGCACATAATCACAGATACGTTTGGTGATGTTTTTGTATATACGAAAGCCGTACACATCCCAAGGCTGTACCATACTTGTGGTTCCCTCAGGAATGTGCTGGACAATGAAATCTTTGTTTGGGGGGACACATTTCTGAATGTTAGTGTCGTTGAAAGCCGACCAAGCATCCAATAGAATGAGGGTCCTGTCACCTGAATTTGGCATCAGAACTTCCTGGAAAATAATGGCAAGATCAGAGTAAGCTATGGGATGACGGGATAAAGTATATTTGAAGTTGAAAATTAACGAAGTAATACTTACATTTATCCACTGATCGAGGTGTTCCTTTCCCATTTTTCCAGACTTGGAAGCTGCAGCTACAACATTTGGAGGCCTGAACATCGTCTCGCTGACTTGAGGGCCGAACGTCCCTGGCAAAAGAAAAGGCAAGTTTTCAAAAGTAAGTAACTTTGATCTTATGTATGAATGTTATTCCATGTTAAATATAAACACCTCCTTTCTCTTGTGGGATAATGAAGAGAGGCTCAATGAGTTTCCCCGATGCGGACATTGTTGGCAGAATCGTGTAACTGTGCGACATTGCGTTTTTTCTTTGACACACAATTTCTACTTTCTTGGCACCTCGGAACTCATTTGACCGCCCGGCATGTAATTCAAAAGCAAAACCGCCATGATCAGCATTCAAGATGTTTGCAGGCCCAAACTGTACAATCATTGGTTGTGTTTCAAGTACGAAATCTAGTGCCCTGTCCTTAATTTCTTCGTTATTCTTTAGATCCGTCCTTGAAATAAACTTCGTGATTTTTCTTGAAACAATGTAATTCTTTTTTTTTTAAAGATACTATTCCATGATCTTGACGCCCTGAACCTATTACAGTTTTCAAGTCTGGCCTTCTGCAGAGCCCATCGTCTTAAGTCTATGTCATGTACTTGACGGTGTTGTTCCTTTGCCTCCTTAAATTTCTCCAAAACATGTATATTAATTTTTTTAACTTGGACTGATAGGACCCTCCTAACTTTATTTGATTCTCCCATCGGTATAAAACACTTTCCTTATTCAAGTACAGAAAAAGAGGGAGAACATTAGAACTTCAAGTTTTATCTTCCCTAGGAACAACCGGCTATCTTTGTTTTTGGCGGTGCAGACAAATGGCTATCCGTTTTAGCGCTTCAAACGGCTGACATAATTTTCCGTGGTACCTCAACACACAGAAAATTGTGAGACAGAACAGTTGTTTAACATAATCCTCGCAACAAAGAACCGTCATTTGTCAGGAAAGTCGCTAAAACTGTTCACTAGTCAGAAACTCATAAGAAAGAATGGTCACTACTACAAAACTGATATCTCAGAACAGTCATTTTACAGAAAATTATTTGACAGAAACGTCACAGCGCAGAAAATTATTATAAGGAATTGTCATCAGGAAGAATACCACGCGACAGAATGGTTGTTTAAAAGAAAATTATATAAAAGAACGGACGTGTATCAGAAAAGCATTACTCAGAATCTTTATTTTAAAGAATGTTTACTAAAAAGAACGTTCATATCTCCGAAAATTCATTACCTAGAATATTTATTTGGCAAAACCCTCATATCTCAAAACGGTCTCTACACAGAAAATCATATGACAGAACCCTCGTGTGCCAGAAAGTTATTGCTCTGAATCCTCAGCACTCAGAAAATTATTAAACAGAATATTTATTTGGCGGAACCTTCATATCTCAGAACGGTCATTACACAGAAAATCGTGTGACAGAATCCTCGTGTGCCAGAAAGTTATTGCACAGAATCCTCACCACTCAGAAAATTATTTGACAGAATATTTATTTTGCAGAACCTTCATATCTCAGAACGGTCATTACACAGAAAATCTCATGACAGAATCCACGTGTGCCAGAAAAACATGGCACGGAACCCTTGCTACCCAGAAAATTCATTACACAAAACATTTATTTGGCAGAACCGTCATAGCTTAGAACGGTCATTACACAGAAACCCGTATGACAGAATCCTCGTGTGCCAGAAAATTATTGCACAGAATCCTCACTTCTCTGAAAATTATTTAACAGAATATTTATTTGGCCGAACCTTCATATGTCAGAACGGTCATTACACAGAAAATCATATGGCAGAATCCCCGTGTGCCAGAAAATTATTGCTCTGAATCCTCAGCACTCAGAAAATTATTGAACAGAATATTTATTTGGCGGAACCTTTATATCTCAGAACGGTCCCAACACAGAACGGTTATAAAAAAGAATAGTATTTGCCACAATGTTCAAATCTCAGAATCATTATTGCACAGAACGGTCGTTACAAAGAACATTTATTTGTTAGATTATTCATATCTCAAAATCCTTATCACACAAAAAATTATAAGACAGAATATTTAATTCGCCGAATATTCATGTCTTAGAATCCTTATTTCGCAGAACGGTCATTACAAGTAACATTTGTTTCACAGAAACTTTATAGCTCAGAACGGTCATTACACAGAACAGTCACTACAAAGAACATTATTTGCCAGACTTTTCATATCTCAGATCCCTTAATACTCAGAACGGTCATTACACAGAACATTATTTGCCAGACTATTCATATCTCAGATCCCTTAATACTCAGAACGGTCATTACACAGAACAGTCACTACAAAGAACATTATTTGCCAGACTTTTCATATCTCAGATCCCTTAATACTCAGAACGGTCATTACACAGAACAGTCACTACAAAGAACATTATTTGCCAGACTATTCATATCTCAGATCCCTTAATACTCAGAACGGTCATTACACAGAACAGTCACTACAAAGAAAATTATTTGCCAAACTATTCATATCTCAGATCCCTTAATACTCAGAACGGTCGTTACACAGAAATTTATTTAGAAGAACTGTTGTCAGACGGTGGCTCGTCGCCCCGTCTGGGTACTCCAAACGGTACGGCGTCCGAGCCGACGCCGCGGCGCGCTGAATAGGCAACCAACCACATTCCATAGTGCGTGCCGCGCGGGTCTGGCTGACTCAGCACGCGGCCGCGGCGTATCTACGCGCGGGGCGATGATCGCCAGGGGGTGATGCCCAGCGCGTATGGCACTATGGAGTCTGGACTGAACCATAGATAGTACAACGCGTACAGATCGGGTATATATGGCGGTCCTAGAGTTACTGGAGGCAGTCGTTCCGGTGGCAGTCTGTCAGTCGGAACCCAGCATGCTGCTGGTAGTCGGTCCACTAGGGTAAATACACTCTGAAATTTTTCAGAGTCCTTCCACTCTGAAAGTCTTTTACAACTCTGACCAAGAGACTCAAGAAATTCGCGCACCTCAGAGTTAAAATTTCAGAGTCTTCGGTCGTACCCCTGCCGGTACGCCGCAAATAGTACAGTCAGTGTGCCCACGCCTCGTCCGAACAGTCCGTGTGCCGTCAACCCCACCATCTACAACTGACCACCTGAGTCTGCGTCACCCTCTACACCCACACCGTGAACAAGATCCAAGGGAGGGACGACGTCAGCCCATCGTCCCGGTCAGGCTTCAAAAAGCCATGACACCGTCATATCTCAGAACAGTCACGACACAGAACATCTTGGCTGAACCGTCATATCTCACAACGGTCATTACAAAGAATGGTCAATAACGCTTCTGCGAGGCCCCCATAACCCTCCAGTGGGGCCCGGTCGATGCAGGCCGCTGTCCAGCAGGTCTGCCTACCCTCCAGGGGGTAATTTTGACAATAACGCTACTTAGAGGCCCCCATGGCACCAGGCGGGGCCGAACCGATGCGAACCGATGTCCGGCGCGTCTGCCAGCGTTTCAGGGGCAATTGAGACAGTAATGCTTCTATGAGGCCCCTATAGCCCCAGGCGGGGCCCAACCGATGCAAACCGATGTCCGTCGGTTCTGCCTACCCTTCAGGGGCAATATAGAAAATACCGCTACTACGAGGCCCCTTTGGCCCCAGGCGGGGCCTTACCGATGCAAACCGATGTCCAGCGGGTCTGCCTACCCTCCAGGGGTAATTTCGACAATAACGCTTCTACGAGGGCCCCATAGCTCCAGGTGGGGCCCAAGTGATGCCAGCCTATGTCTGACGGGTCTGCCTACCCTCAATGGGCGATGTTTGGCAAAAACTTGGCGACTTATGTTATTTGTCGCATATTGAGGTAAGGTGACAAAGTTGTTCCCACCGGCTGTTAGAGTGCCGTTAGTTGAAACCGTTGCCACTCTCAGAGCCTATGTTCGGACTATTGAACCGACTGGAATGGTACAAAAAGTACAAATTTCAACCTGAAACAATTTTGTCACCTCGCTCCAGTATGCCACTCAGCGAAACCCATTCTTACTAAGTTTAACCCAAACTTCAGGGACAGGTGACATAACTGTTGCCGACATTTAAACCGTCGCTACTCTCCGAGTCGGTGGCTGGACTATGGAACCGCCAGAGAATAGTACGAAAAGTACAAATTTCAGCCGGGAACACTTCGCCGATCGCTTTGGAACGGGAGCGTAATCGGACACCTAGGGTGCCACCAAGAAGAGGTCGTCGACGACGTGCTCGCGACCACGCTAGGGCCGCTTGCCAGGGCGAGGTCTTTCGTTGCAAATATCGCTCCGGTGTCAGCGTGTATATGTACCCCCTTACCGGGGGTACATGTTTCCTAGGAGTCCTTTACCCCCGGTAAGTAAACACTAGGAACCTATTACCCCCCGGTAATCCTCCACTGACGGCCAGTGGAGGATTACCGGGGGGTAAAAAAACACTAGGAATTTTATACCCCACTCCGGAAGACGCCGGGGGGGTACAGTACTCCTAGGAACCTATTACCCCCGGTAATCCTCCACTGACGGCCAGTGGAGGATTACCGGGGGTAAAAAAACACTAGGAATTTTTTACCCCCTCCAGGAGACGCCGGGGGGTACAGTACTTCTAGGAACCAATTACCCCCGGTAATCCTCCACTGACGGCCAGTGGAGGATTACCGGGGGTAAAAAAACACTAGGAATTTTATACCCCCCTCCGGGAGACGCCGGAGGGGGGTGCAGTACTCCTAGGAACCAATTACCCCCGGTAATCCTGCACTGACGGCCAGTGGAGGATTACCGGGGGTAAAAAAAAACACTAGGAATTTTATACCCCCTCCGGGAGACGCCAGGGGGGGTACAGTACTCCTAGGAACCTATTACCTCTTCCCCCTCCCCTCCCGGTAATTCACCACTGCCGGTCTTTAGAGGATTACCGGGGGTAAAAAACCACTAGGAATTTATTACCCCCCTCCGGGAGAGGGGGTACAGTACAGTACTCTAGGAATCGTTTACCCTATTGCACTCGCCCTTTCAGTTAAAACCCCTATTCATTTCGAAAAGTACGTAACGAAAGGATTCTGTTTTGGTGGCATTTTAGTTGGGAACTGGTGTTGTTTCGAAAGTGACAACATATTTCCGAAAAACCAAAACCAGTTTATAGACACCGCAGTTTGCCTTGGGATCATCCGTTGCCCGCAGTCAACGCTCACTTCTCGCATACCCTTCAGGACTTGGAGGAATAGACCAGTGGCTAAATCCAATTAGAATGTGACTCAAAATCACAAATACTGGTTGCAAAATTTGTTTCCAAACATGAGAACCAAACGTGAAGTATGGAAAGCTCAAAAACATTTTTTTACCCTCTAATCTTAAAGAACGAGTCTATCCTAGAACGCTGCAGCGTTGTTTTAAACCAGAGGGTAAACGATTCCTAGGAGTACTGTACTGTACCCCCTCTCCCGGAGGGGGGTTATAAATTCCTAGTGGTTTTTTACCCCCCGGTAATCCTCTAAAGACCGGCAGTGGTGAATTACCGGGAGGGGAGGGGGGAAGAGGTAATAGGTTCCTAGGAGTACTGTACCCCCTGGCGTCTCCCGGAGGGGGTAAAAAATTCCTAATGTTTTTTTACCCCCCGGTAATCCTCCACTGGCCGTCAGTGCAGAATTACCAGGGGGTAATTGGTTCCTAGGAGTACTGTACCCCCCTCCGGCGTCTCCCGGAGGGGGGTATAAAATTCCTAGTGTTTTTTTACCCCCCGGTAATCCTCCACTGGCCGTCAGTGGAGGATTACCGGGGGTAATTGGTTCCTAGAAGTACTGTACCCCCCCGGCGTCTCCTGGAGGGGGTAAAAAATTCCTAGTGTTTTTTGCCCCCCGGTAATCCTCCACTGGCCGTCAGTGCAGGATTACCGGGGGGTAATTGGTTCCTAAGAGTACTGTACCCCCTCCGGCGTCTCCCGGAGGGGGGTATAAAATTCCTAGTGTTTTTTTACCCCGGTAATCCTCCACTGGCCGTCAGTGGAGGATTACCGGGGGTAATTGGTTCCTAGGAGTACTGTTCCCCCCGGCGTCTCTTGAAGGGGGTAAAAAATTCCTAGTGTTTTTTTACCCCCCGGTAATCCTCCACTGGCCGTCAGTGGAGGATTACCGGGGGGTAATAGGTTCCTAGGAGTACTGTACCCCCCCGGCGTCTTCCGGAGGGGGGTATAAAATTCCTAGTGTTTTTTTACCCCCCGGTAATCCTCCACTGGCCGTCAGTGGAGGATTACCGGGGGGTAATAGGTTCCTAGTGTTTACTTACCGGGGGTAAAGGACTCCTAGGAAACATGTACCCCCGGTAAGGGGGTACATATACACGCTGACACCGGCGACATCGCTGGTCGCCTTAGAGTGTACCCGGACACCATTGGGTGCCACCGAGAGCTTGCCGTCGACGACTTGCTCGCGGTCACGGGACGGCCGATTGCCAGGGCGACGTCTCCGAGGCGAAAATCCTGGTTACGCCGCCGGAGAAAAATCCCTGTTACGATCGGAAATGCACCGAAAATTCCCGGTTACAACCGGAAATCCTCCTAAAATTCCCGATTACGATCGAAAATCCACTAAAAATCTCCGGTTACGATCGGACTTTTTCAGATTACGACCGGTCTATCCCGACTACGATCGGAAATCTGCCGAAAATGTCCGGTTACGATAGGACCTTTTCAGATTACGACCGTACTCTCCTGATCACGATCGGAATCGTCTCGGTTACGATCTGATTTGTTACGATGCATTGCGGTCTCATTTCTCATAACTGTAAAATATAAAGTATTGGGAGTTTCGAGCTAAAAATTGGTATGTGTACATGAGATATAAGTAGGCCACTTTCAATATGAACTTGATCACAAAACATTTTTCTGGCACCTCGAGAACGGCTGGTGATATCGACAAACCGACTGTAACCGTAACTGTAACTGTAACCGGGATTATGTCAACCATCCCGATCGTGACCGAGCTCGAAACCGGAACTGATCTCGGAACCATAACCGGAACTTGTTCCAAATTCCGAACGTAATTAGGATTCAACTTAGATTACGATGTCTTTATCGGAGTTTGGAAAAGTAACCGGACATCGTAACCGGAATCGTAACCGGGATTTTCGGCCGGGGCAAATATCGCTCTGGCGACGTCACCGATCGCGAGTGTACCCGGACACCAACGGGTGCCACCGACAGGTCGCTGAGTTGCTATCGTAGCCCGGAAAGTCGTTTATAAGGAAAATCCTTATAAAGACAAATTCCAGCAGTTCTTATAAGGACCCGCGCTTATAAGGAAGCGTCCTTGATCCCTTATAATTACAAAAATAACAACTTTTCTGTCTAACTTATAAGAAATATTTCAGGCTATGATGCAAGCCCCGGATGCTGAAAGGCACGCGGTGGCGGTGTGGGCTGCGGGCCACGGGCCACTAGGGGTTGTTCACATATAACGTCAAACTTACAGGGGGGAGGAGGGTCCGTGTCAAGTGTGCCAGCCCTATCTTAAATGCATGGAAAGGTTAGGTTAGCCCCGTGACAATAAGGAGGGGGGGGGGCGAGGATATTGGCCCTAAAAGCGTGACAACATGAGAATAACTACGCGGAGGTCGGTCACCACCCCCTGCCCTTCAGGGTGTATATGGCGAAATGCAAGGTGAAGGCGGAGAGGCATGGCAGCAAGGAGCTGACAGGACAGGATTGCAGAAATCCTAGAAGTCAGAGTGGGAAGCGATAATGTTTTCTTGGTAGTGTTAAATTGTTATTATATATTACATTATTAATAAAATGTTAAGTTGTTAAATCATTAAAGTGTATTGTATACTGCCATACTGGTATCAATGTAAATTGGACACTGTGATAAAGTGTTAATAAATAGTTGTTATTTTAAAAAAATGGGGGGCCATGGGGCCCCGTATAATCGATTTTGTTGAAAATGTCCCTGGAAGGTAGGCAGACCCGCCGGACAGCGGCCTGCATCGAGCGGGCCCCACTGGGGGAAGGGGGGGGGGGGGGGGCATGGGGCCTCGAATAATCGATTATGTTGAAATTGCCCCTGGGAGGTAGGCAGACCCGCCGGACAGCGGCCTGGGTTGATGGGGCCCCACTAGGGGTCCATGGGGCCACGTAAAATCAATTATGTTGAAACTGCCCCTAGGAGGTACGCAGGCCCGTCGGACAGTGGCCTCCATCAATCGTGTCCCATTGGACCCCCATGGGGTCACGTATAATAGATTTTGTTAAAACTGCGCCCGGAAGGTAGGCACACCCGTCGGACAACGGCCTGCATCGATCGTGTCCCATTGGGAGCCCGTGGGGCCACGTATAATCGATTTTGTTGAAACTGCCCCTGGGAGGTAGGCAGACCCGTCAGACAGTGGCCTGCATCGATCGTGTCCCATTTGGGGACCATGGGGCCACGTATAAGCGATTTTGTTGAAACTGCCCCCGGGAGGTAGGCAGACCCGCCGGACAACGGCCTGGGTCTATCACCCCCCACTAGGGCCCATGGGGCCACGCATAATCGATTCCGTTAAAACTGCCCCTGGGAGGTAGGCAGACCCACCGGACAACGGCCTCGGCCGGTCGGGCCTTAACGGGTGGCCACATGGAGCGGGGTCGGTCACGGAGCGCGGTCGGTTTCGGCCTCGGCTGATTCTCAGTTGGCCCAACTGAGCTGGCCAACTTGACGGCCGTGGAGGTAGGCAGACCCGCCGGACAGCGGCCCGCGTCGAGCGGGTTCCACTGGGGCCCATGGGACCTCGTATAAGCAAACGTTCATCACACAGAACAATTATTTAGCAGGATCCTATATCTCAAAACCTTCGCTACTCAGAACGGTCGTTACACAGAACATTTTTTTGAAAGAATCCTTATATCTCAGAACAGTCATTACACAGAATATTTATATCTCAGGACGGTCATTACAAAGAATATTATTTGCCAGAATATTTATAGCTTCGAATCCTTATTGCACAGAACGGTCGTTAGAAAGAAAATTTATTTGCAAGAATATTTATAACTCAGCATCCTTATTACAAAGAACGGTCGTTACAAAGAACATTTATTTGCCAGAATATTCACATATCTAAATCGTTATCTTAGAGGAAATTATAAGACAGAATATTTATTTAGCAGAATCCTTATATTTCAGAACCGTCATCACACAGGACGGTCATAACAAAGAATATTGTTTGCCCGAACATTCATATCCTAGAACCCTTACTACTCAGAACGTTCATTACATAGAGCATTTATTTCGCGGACCCTTCATATCTCAGAACGGTCATCACTCAGAAAATCGTGTGACAGAATCCTCGTGTGCCGGAACATTATAGCACAGAATCCTCACCACTCTGAAAATTATTTAACAGAATATTTATTTGGCAGAACCTTCATATCTCAAAACGGTCATTGCACAGAAAATCATGTGACAGAATCATCGTGTGCCATAAAAACATCGCAAAGATCCCTTGCTACTCATAACGTTCATTATACAGAACATTTATTTGGCAGAACCCTCATATCTCAGAACGGTGTTTACACAGAAAGTCGTGTGACAGAATCATTTTGTGCCAGAAAATTATTGCACAGAATCCTTATCAATCTGAAAATTATATAACATAATATTTATTTGGCTGAACCTATATATCTCAGAACGGTCATTACAAAGAAAATCATATGACAGAATCCTCGAGTACCAGAAAAACAGCGCACGGAACCCCTGCTACTCGGAACGTTCATTACACAGGACTTTTATTTGGCAGAACCCTCATATCTCGGAACGGTCATTACACATAAAATTGTGCGTCAGAATCCTCGTGTGCCAGAAAATTAATGCACAGATCTTTCACCGCTCAGAAAATTATGTAACATAATATTTATTTGACAGAATCCTCATATCCCAGAACGGTCATTACACAGAACTTTCATTATATAGAACATTTATTTGGCTGAACCCTTGTAGGTCAGAACGGTCATTACACAGAAAATCATGTCAGAATCCTCGTTCACCAGAAAATCAGCACAGAGAACAGTCACAAAAAATAAAATTATTTCACAGAACCGTCGCAGGACTGAAAATCATTAGAAAGAATCGTCGTAAGGCAGAAAATTATTTACCAGAACAGTCGACACACAGAATTTCATAACACGGAACCGTCATTACACAGAAAATCATTGCACAGAACGGCCGCAGCTCAGAAAATTCTGTGTTATGACTGTTCTGAGATATGACGGTTCTGTGTTTCAATTTTCTGAGTGGTGACCGCGCTTCTAATTTTCGACCTAGATTTTTGGATGCCAAACTATTTCTTATGCTGAAAACCGTCTACTTTTATCTGCACGGCCGAAACATATAGCCGGTTGCTCCAATGGACGATCGGATTACTCTCGGTTAATGTCAAAAACAGTGTAGGAAAGTAATACTCAGAAAGAACTGCATGAAAATACAGTGAGATTAAAATAAAGAACAACTTTGCTTTTTCAGCAATAAAAATACATTTAAATACCTGTTTAACATATTTGTACTTTGACTGTACAGCACTAAATTTTCTGTTTTTCCTCCTGTTACCCTTCTTTCCATCCTTAAGTGTTCCTCGGCGGTTTAAAGGTGGGTTATTTTCTTTATTACAGTCCAAGCTTTTGCCTTTCCTCCAAAAAAATACTGCATCTTCTTTCTTTTTATCTGAGATTAAATTGAAGCCATACTCTGCATCCACATCAAAAACCAAAGAACTTTCATCCGCCGGGTCGTCAACTGCTTCTACCTCATCAGTACACACTCCGTAACCTTCCATTACTAGGTCATGGACTTTTTCTATGTACGTAGCTCCATGCTCAACGGCCTCTAAAATTATTTCTGGGTACAGAAAAAGTTTAGAACAACAGGGATAAATTTACGGGAATATTTACAAATATCGAGAATGTAAGAAACTAGATATAACAATTCAGTGACGCCGTAGAAAAGTATGCTTTTACTGCCCTAACGGTATGGATTAATGCGATACTGCCTACTGGAGTCAGCTGTTAGGCGAAGTGGCGCAGTGAGTAGTTCCTTCACCATGCGGGCGAAACAATATAAGCTTTAAATGGTACGGCGTCGCTTCCCAGCCTGGTGAAACAGTACATCACTGTTTCTGAGTTTGTAACGTTCTTCACATAATTTTCCAACGTTTAAACAAGGTTCAGCACAATTTTCTGTGGCAATCGCCACAATTGTCATTTTGTGACGACAGTACCAATTTGTGATGGACGTCACAATATTTTTTAGCGGTGCCATAAAAATTTGTTACGACCATCACTGTTTAGCGATGAAAAGTTTTGTAAAGCAGCATTACAAACTCAGAAATATTCATACAACAAACTAATGGAACGGCGGGACGAAGGCTCCTCCAATACATCGGTGATACCGAAAGACCAACCCAGAAACGGAGACATAATTTCGATATGTTTAAACGATGCATGCAGTGTTTTGCCGTATGGCTTAATTTTTTGTATTTTTTTTTTAAGTAGGAGCATTTTTCTCACAAAAGGAACAGGTAATAACTTCCAAATAGTTACTCGCACACTGTAAATCTATCCGTCTATGTGGTATCCACACATATTTGAAACAAGCACTTTTCTGATGTACAAACATCTGTGACATTTGAGTAGGAAGATTAAACCTTTGTTGTTCAATACATATTAATTTGTTACTTGGAACACGTCATATCGCCATGCCACATTGTAAAACGAAGGTTAACGGAAAATGCGATCCGGGCGTAGACGACAATTTTGCAACCGCGATATCATTCCATTCATTGAGCGATTCATGGGTTCAACGCGCTGTGCTGTCGTAAGTATTGCAGTCTTCAGCGGAACATTGTCACAAGCTCACGCTGTGCAGCTGCAAAAAGTAGTTTTCGTCATTAAAATCTCAATGTAAGTAAGTCTTGTGTGGCCACATTACGCAATCTCGGCTATAAGAAACGTATGCCGTCACGGCGAAACTGGCAGTAAGCGTATGCCAGTATCTCCGATTTAGTGATCACCCTCTGGGATGCAGCTCAAAATTTCCGAAATAGTGACATATCCATAAAAATGCATTTATCTATCCACACACTAAAATAACATGTGCCGTACAAAAAACGAAGTTTTAGCGAGTTATTTTAGAAACGAAGCACTCCGTTTTAAAACGGATATTTTACTGTTTTTAAACGAAAAATTCAACAAATATGAAGTTCACTTTTCCAGTGCATGTAAGGACCCTTATTGCAGTGCAAGTGGTTTTGATTTTGTTAATTCATTACATTATACAAACAAAAAAGGTTCTTGTGCAACATGTATAGGTTCTATATTTGACATAAACATCACGTGCGTAAATTGAGGCTAAATGTTTAAAGAGGACTGCGGTGAAAGAACTGGAGTGTGACAGAAATTAAAGGGAACTTGTTAAGTTTCCAGTCAATCAGTTATGAATTATCCCGATCAATCGGAGCACGTAGTTGTTACGCGTGGAGTTGTAAGGGGACGTTCATAAACAACGTGACCGATTTTAGGCCACTTTTTGACCCCCTCTCCCCCTATCGTGACCTGGCTAACCTAACCTGACCTTGCATTAAGGATAGGATCGTGACCATAGGCTCCCCCCCCCCCTAAAATGGTCACGTAGTTTATGAACGTCCCCTAATGAGTTACCCGTTTTACCTTTAATCGATAAAGCAAGATCTTCTTCCTGACTAGAAAGTGCTGAAGGTGACCAGTTCCCAACAAATTCTCTGACAAGGAAGTTCGCTACGTTAAGCGGATTCATCATTGTACCTAGAGAATGAGGAAGATAGAATGAGACGAAAGAAGTACGTGCTTTCTGGTATTGATCAGATTAGATTTGCGTCAGTAAAAACAAATTTATGTTACCTTGCCTTAAATAGTAAAAAGCGCAACACGGCGCAATAGCGCCACGATTGTATTTAAAACCACCAATAAAAAGTATTTTCCTTCCTCAACAGTTTAAGAGTTGAGACCCCTATTCTCTCCGATGAAATATGGAAAACTTTACGCAAGCACTGAAAAAGATAACATAAAATTAAAATCGAATGGCCATACATTTGTAAAACTGAAATGTCCTGTAATACGATTATATACTAATTGGAATCTTTTTCCAATACCCCGCCCAAGGCATGTAAGTCAATGTCCGCCATGTAAAATTATCAACAACGCGGAGAAGGCATGATGAGGTACGGTAGGAAGAATATATAAGAATACATTGGATTTTAGAAGCTTGAAAACCTGGGACATAAGTTTGAAATATAAAAAATTTGAAAGAAGCTTGATGACTCAAGATGTAACTTGATAAGCTGGAATGTCGATGCAGAACACGTTCTTCTACAGCACGGCCTCGTCGATCAACCCTAACTGAACATAAACAGAAGAAAAAAATCACAATTACTTAAAACCACATGTACATTACGAAGGAGATGAAAAAAAGACGATTGGATACTCCCCGTTTAACGATGCTGACCATGGATCCTCCAATAGATGTTCCAGTTTTGCAAAAGTTTCATCAACAGTCTCGTTCTTTTGGTTTCTTTAGGAAGGAAGGACATTTTCACCCCCAAAACACGAAAATTGTGTGTTCACTGATAGACCGACTGTCACGCATATCACATGTACGTTTTCCTCCCACAGAAAAGATAAGACATACTTCCTCCGAAAAACAACAACATGTGTCGTGTCATGTATGTTCGCCCGTTCCCCTGAATAGGGAAAACATGTCCTCTGGGTCAGCGGCGTAATATATATGACGATACTCGTTTTTACGGTATTTCTGGACGTTTCGAGACATCGAGGGCTGTTTTCGTCTCAATCGATTTACTGACTTTCCAGTTACCAGATAACAAAATTGCGAAGAAAATAAAAGCATTCTATAGCTTTCCTTACAGGCATTTTTTGGCATTACGAAGAAAGAGCTCCGCAACGTAATACTTGCTATTCATGCAATTAAATTTATTCGTAAACTTACACATAAAATCTTCGTTTTTCTTCGTAATGCAGACAAATGCTTCACAAGAAAGCTTTGTGATACAACGCCCCCGTTTTCTTCATAAGTTTTAACACTATTTTATCAAGTTTATTGGGAATTTTTTGGAGTTGGAAACAGTGTAAAAACAAGGCACGCCAATTCTTTTGACACATCTCGTTATCACTATAGATTACCATCGATATTACCGAGTATGAAGAATATTGCTAATTTGCACATGAGAACTACGTCGAAACAGAACCAATTGCGTTTGTATATTCTACAGCCTATCCCGCTACAGTTATGTGTTGAGCAAGGCAGAAAAGATTTCATTCATCTTCCTCGGCAGATAAGCCGTACTGCTTGGGCCAGATCAGGAATATCTGTCACCGTATAAAAACGGTTCTTGCACTCTACAGCCCACACCTTTGCAGAAGTCAAAAACACGAAGAGAACAAAAGGTAAAGATCGTGATAAGAGAAAAAATTCCATTCATTTTCCTCGTCAGATGAGCCGTTTAGAAGAAACACGCGTAACACGCACTTTTTCTGAAAATCTAAAAAAAGTTACAAGTCCCGTACGCGGGTTTAGTGAAGGAAAAAAAACCAACTGTCTCAAAAATGGAAAATTTGGTGATTTCTCGACGTTTTATGAAGTGGAGAAACTTTTTGGTAAAAACTTTTTTTTTTTAGATTATTAATTTTTTATTTTATTTTTGATGTTCCCAAAAACGGTCTAAAAATCAAATTACGCCGAAAACTCTATGACAGTCATTCATTCCTATGATAGTACAATGGATTTTGAAAGTATGAGCCAAATTGCTAATTTACACTTGGTGGCCCTCCCTTGTCAGTGACACAGCAGACACTTGGACTTGATGGTGGAGGGGACAGGAGACTTGAGAAACCGCATGGTGGCCGTGAATGCCAGGGCGACCTTCGACCATGAGACGGTGCCCATGATCATGTCGTCATGAGTAGTCCTTAAGCAGCAGAGGTCGGCTCCCATGGGTGGTGGTTGCGCAGAGCAGATCGGAGGCAGGTGGAGGCACAACTCAAGGTGGCGTGAAACTCAAGCCCTCCATGTAGGCGCCAGCCTGAGGCCGCACAAACAACACAAACCGGGTCGATACCATCAAATTTGTCTCTTTTTGGGAAAAGCTTGTCAACCACACGATGAAGCTAACCTTCGCGGACTTGGGTACATTATCCGGGACTTTGTCGTGTTGGGACACACCACAGCAGATGGCATTCGCAGATGTTGCGTCTTGTAAGCTCACTCATCGCATCGGATAGGACCCACTTGTCCAACCATCAAACCGCTGCTTTCTGCCCAGAAAATAAGTCTTCTTCAACTTTGTAAACTCGCTCAGCAGTAGCTGTGCTGCGCTGGCGCGCTCTGTCGTCGCCCGCAGCAGGCAGGGGCGGCCGGGTAGGGTGGGTTGCCTACCCACCACGGCGCTTCTGTCGCACACCGCACCCCTCCAGTCCCGCTGGCCTTGGCCGGGTGGAGCTTCGGCTCAGCGGCATGTTTACGGGGAGGTCCCGGCCCGGGTGAGGCAGGAGCAACACAGTCCTTGGAGGCTGAGCGGGGACGCATCGTGACGCACGCACTTCGACGCGAGGCCCCTTCGCATGATCCGCTGACGTCGACAGAGGCGCAGTGCGACTGGCAGGGCGGAGTCGGCGGCACATCGCCGGTCCCCGCGAGCAGCTCGCTAACGGGGTTGACGTTCTGCCGGGCGCGGAGACAGCGGGGGGCGGAAACCACGGGTGGACCCGCCGGCCTCCGCCTGCGCGCTGTGGTTGACGGTGCGGGCCAGTGCGGGTGCGTGGACCTCGCGGTCACGGAGTCTAAAGGGATGGAGGAACGGCTCCGTTCTCCGTTTGGACTGCCAGCCGCGTCCGGGGCTGGCGTTTCCTTCCGCGGCCGCCGCGCGGCGCTGGTGTCGCTATGGCGACGCCGCGCCGCCCGCTCCCATGCGCTAGCATGAAGAATAGTCGCGCGGCGACCCTTCTCGGCTCCTAGCTCCGTCCCTATTGACTCTAGACGGGGGGTGTAAGCGAGCCGATCATAGTACAAGGTCTGAGCTTTCAGATGATATGAATTTCACTACGATCCGACATACCTGAAGCGAACAGGAGCGAGCTTAAGGTGTGCGCCTGGCGGCGGCCGAGCCGGCGGCCGCGCGCGCCAGCCTTCTCGGGCCTCTATCTCATTTGGATTTCATTTTAGATGGTGGGTGTAAGCGAGCCGATCGTAGAAGAAGGTACAATATTTCAAATGATATGCGTGTCACGCCGATCCCAGAAATCCAAAGCGAACCAGGGTGTCTTAAAGTCGGACGTTCGATTTGTTCGTGGCCGTGCCGTGGCCCTCGGGCCTTCCCATGGAATGCAAAGCGCGTCGCTGTTCCCTCAAATATTGCATAAAAACTGATTAAAAACGAAGTGACAGCTGGTAATTTTTTCTTATATAGCATTAAAAAGTTGAAAGGATGATCCATGCGAAATATAACATAATTTTTCGGAAAAATGAGTTACCTATCATGTGTGCGGGTCACATCAACATCAGATGTGATGACTGCGAATATGTGAAAGTCAGTCGAGGCCTCGAGGAGCCGGTGTTATTGTGAAGGGAAAGGAAAATTTGTGACTAATGAAGAAATTGATACAGTGGCCAAAGGTAAGACCTGGGACAATACATTTTATAAATTGGTCAATAACAGGATTCTTTGTTCGAAAATCCCAATCGACCAGAAAAATTTGTAGAAATATAACAATCTGAGATGCATATCTACTGTGTGGTTACAACACAATTATATCACAGCAAATAAGAAATGTAAACACAATTAGTTCAGTTTGGATAAAACAAGAAACAAGATTTCAAAAAACTTACTAATATATAGGTACATGTGTTTATATAAATAGTTATAGAATTTTAAAAATTATGTCAAATGTGCCTGTTTCCTATGACTCTTCTGCTTTTGTTTCTGTTCTTTAGTTCCTTTGTTCCAACGGTCACACAAGAAATGCATTCGCATTATCAAGAAAAATTTAATTACTGCTTTTGTGAGCTCTTCTTTATGCTCCTCGCATCCCACCAAGGGCACACCTTGTACCTTTTCAAGACTTTCAACAACAAGGAAGAGAATATTTTCCTCCAGCTCATTGTTTTAAGCTGTTCTCACAAAATGCTTTTCTAAGTGTCTGAGTAAGTTCACCATCTCATTGGAAGGAAAAACCAGGTATCCTCTTGTTTTTAATTTGATGAGTAAGTACTCATCAGTAGCCTTTGATTCATCCTCCAATTTGATTGACTTTTCGCAGCTGTGGCACCCTTTTGTAAACTTTACAGATTTACGTGAAGTATACCCAGCAACATATACAAGTGCAAATTCGTCAATTGACTCATCTATGTAAGAATGATCATCAATGATGGATGCAAAATCAATGACAAGACCAAGATCATCTCCTGAAATATAAAAGCAAGGACCAATGTAAGTTTTTTGGCATATGTTTTATGCTGTTTTTATATTTCTATGTTAAATTCAATTGTCTTACCAGCATTGACAATCTCATCTAGTTTCCTATCCAGCCCTTTTTTCTCTCATTGTTAGTGTCTGCAGTCAAATCATGCAAACTCAGGAGAGTTTTCAACATCTGACCTCCAGTTATGTTACTGCCTCTCAAGGGTTTGACTAGAGAATAAATAGAGAGCAATCTGAAGAGTTGAGCAAACACTCGAGGCTCTGGATGGGTATTAGGCCCACACGATTGTCTCATTAAACCAAAGAATCTCTATTTAAAGAAAAAAAAGAAGGAAAGATGTTGTTTTTCAATTTAAGAGAAGTTTGAACTAAAAACTAATTCTGGAACAAAGCACCAACCTCCAGTGCATCCTGATTTAATCTTGCAGTCATAAGGTATCTGTAGCCTATCTTGTCATCAGTGAGAAAAGTCAAAATTTTGAGAGTGGCATTAAGTGTAACTTTGAGGCCATTGTCGGTAGAGTCAGAGAAAACACATTCTCTCCTTTTCAAAATTTCTGCATGCATTGCTCTGAACTTTCTTCCTTCCCTTTTCAGCATTTCAATGCGTGCATCCTCTGCTTTCAGCTCTGCCAAACGCCTCTTTTGAGTAAGATGGTTTTCAATTTCCTCGAGCCTTGCTAGGAACGACTTAATGGTCTAAAATAAAACAAAATTTGATAGCATTCCATTTTTAGGTTTTATTGCAAATAGAATGTTTCATTTACAAGAATTACCTGGATTTGGGGAGACCCTGGCTTAAGGGCATCTTTTGGAGTCCTGCTATTCATAATGTCCGCAAGACTGTTCACAAGTTTGCAAAATTGTATGGACTCATCACAGTCTTGCAAACCATCCACCCCTTGAAACCTAAAACTCTCCATACCAGCTGCTACTGAGTCACTCCAGAACTAAGAAAGGAATAAAATGATTGTAAGTTTCTACTCTGATTTAATATAATATCTCTTTTATTGAAAATTGAAAATTACCTGCCATGCCAGCCCACATCTCATTTTCGACCAACTGTCGGGGTTGAGATGTTCCTTTGTGAGTCTGGGGCATTCTCGGAGTCCCAGCTCTCTGAGGGAATCTGCTTCCACCACTGCTTTCCAGTGGTCCAGTTTTATTTCACCTTGTGGTGTCTGAAAAGGTAGCACAAGCTAGAGGTCAGTCTCATATTTAATAAAACTTTTAATCTTTTTATTACTGTCAACCTTAACTTACCTCTATGATTTTCTTATCCACAAAGCAGTTCCTCATGCATTTAAGCAAATGGGGAAAATCAGAAAAGAAAAACAGAGGGCGGTCAGGGTGACAGGGGTGCTCAGCTTGGAAGTTTTCCTCGCTGATTCCAAATTTTGCCCACATGGACCGATTCCAAGATGCACCATCAGTCACGACCCCATCAACAATAAAACCAGTGCTTTCTACTAAAATAATGGCTTCTAAAATAAGCTTGGTAAGCTCATCATCATTTGCAGCATTTTTGGTTAAAAAGCAGGCAATGTTTTGAACCCAATTACCCTGTAGAGGCTGAAATGTGACTACAAGTGCATGGTCTCCAAGGTTTCTGTCCTTCTGGTGCTTATTTTTCTCCTTTGTGTTTTCTCTTTGTCTCTCTCTACGTTTCTGCTTCTTTATTTGGGCCACTGAGTCTTGTTTGGGTAATTTAGTCACTGCTTCCTGATAACTCTCTTTGATTTCTTCACCAAAAGCATCCAAATTTAGTTGCTTCTCCAGGTCTACAAATCCATCTACTTTTAATGAGTCTCTATTGAAATGAGCTCCAGGAATTAATTTCAATTCATCAATAAGTAAAACACCTGGTCAGTAAAAAAAGAAATCAGTTACATTCATTGTTCATTGGTTATTTAATACTTCAAAAGTAGCTTCCAACATTACCTCTCCTCTTAGCAGGTTGAACTTCTTCACATTTTTTGCCAAGCATGGTGAACATTGAAGTGTTATAACCATAGGCTCCACTGTAATTTTTTAAGTACCCTCTAATGGTACTCATACACGGCAGTACCAGAATTTCGTGTTCTCTGATATGTTGATAAAGGGAGGGACTCTTAATTTTCATCAGCATGCATTCGTATACCCACTCAATGGTGAAACGTCTCCCAGTTGGCCCCTTTTTCTTAGAGGCATCGAAGCATGCTCTTACAGCCTCCTGCTGAGATGGAGGTAAGTTCTTTATTTCCTCTTCTACGACTTCCTTTTTCTTCTTGCTGCATTCCTGCATAGCCTCAGCAATCCTCTTTCTGTAGCGCTCGACCTAGAAAATTACAGCAGTGAAAACTATGTACATAGAACATTTCATTAAAATTTATTTGATATACACAGTTAATGAATTGTTTTTCTTTATTTCAGAAATACTTCGTACCTTCAGGATAAGTCTAATTTTAGACCTTCTGAGAGACTGGATGGTGGAACGATTTTTCTTCCTCTTCTCTTCTTGTCTGCTTTTCGCAACCTGGACCCGCTCCTGGCTCGTTACAGGTTGATTTTAGATGGTGGGCGTTAGTGAGCCGATTGTAGACGAAGGTCTTAGCTTTCAAATGATATGCATGTAATGCCGATCCGACAAATCCAGAGCGTCCTGATGTCAGAAGTTCGGGAGAGCTGCCAAGGTCACACTTCCGCCCCCATTTGCACTTTGAATCACTGCCCGCCTCCACCCTCACCCTCCACCCTTGTGCCCCTCGGAAAATCAACGAATTTTCCGACAGAATAAAACAAAAGATTGGGAAAACAGAAGGTAGTTTGGCGCCTCAACATTAGGAGATTATTAAGCGTTTAATGAGTCTGCAAGCATAGAAAATGCCCTACTGTTTTGTGCCAAAATGTCAGGGTGGCTCCAAGGGGCAGAGACAATATTATGAAGATAAGGGCCTACCTAAACTTCATTTTTTCCAGCCTCCAGCATCAGAGGTAAAGTTAATGTTGTAGACTGTAATGAACAGGTTACCTTAGGAGATCTGCATGTGACAAAATCTGTATAAGTAAAATATTTAGAACAGAATTGTTACAAAGGTAGGGTAGAATGTCTGCACCCGTGCCATCCTCAATTTATGGACAGTCGCAGATTCCAGCAAAAATTAAATTATACAAGTCGTTCAAGCCTCTGTCATGCACAGATCTCCTGCTATTGTGGCAATTATTGGAAGTAATCAAGCAATTACCCTTGATCTGTTGAAGCATGTTTTCCATTGAGTAAACAAAAATATTTCAATCTGTGCTTTACACTTTTCCCATTTCCAAAACATGTATGTGAACCCGTTACAAGTTCCCACCTAAAATTACTATTACATCTAATTAAACAAAGACAACATGCTCCAACTGTATCATGCCACATTTTAACTATTTCTACTTAGTAGTGGTAGGTCAGGGGAGGGGAAGACCACAAACACAGTAGCTGGAAATAGATAAACAATTTTTATTCTGTGAAATGTTTGATGGAAATATTCTCCCCCTGTAGGAAGCTAGACTAGAATGGGCAAAGCTCATTAAAAGAGATAAACAACCCCTGCTGAAAAACCATAGAGTCTGTTCTGCTCATTTTCTCGAGAAAGATGTGGTTCTATTTGATGAACACCTTGTTAATGGAGAAGTGGTGAAAATTCCCAGAGACAGAGCCATTCTAAAGTCTGGTGCCAAACCTTTACTTTTTGATAATTACCCTAAGTATTACCAACCTAAAATTAAAACAAGGAAATCACCAAGAGAAACAAAAATAATACCTGTAATTCCACTAAAAAAAAGGTTTGCAAGACTCCTAATGTTCCCGAAAAAGAAGCTGCAACAGAAAAAAATTAAAATGAAACACATGATACAGCAGAAACCCTTGAAAACTCAACACATGAAAATTCTATACCTCCACCAGAAAATTCCATGCTTCCCCAAGAACAAGTAACTGAGGAAAAAATTGTATGGGACCTCAAGGAGCTGTGCAAACTTCCCTTGCCACCCAATTGGATAGTGTGCAACACTCTTGAAATAGATAAGAAAGTTCTTGCTCATGTAGATCCAGGCACCATCCAAATTGACAAAAGCATCACATTCAGAAAAGATTCACCAGCAGCCATAGTTTTTAGAGGGACAGTTTCCTTTTCTGGAAATCAGGAAATTATAAAAGACATCAGTGGAGCAGGGAAACTTTTGCACAAAATAGACAGGATGAGACCGTGTGCAGGAACTGGAGTACCTCACAAACCTTTTAGTGTTGAATGCACTGGTCCAGCTCTCCCAAAGGGCAAAAGGTGCACCAACTGCCATGCAGAAAGGGATAGATTGAGGAAAAAACAAGCTAGGGTCCCCCCAGGGTGCTCGTCGGCATGGCGTCAGGCGTCAGCGGCAGCCCGGGAAGCGCGCCGCCGGCACTGAGTAGTCTCCTCAACGGATCAAAGGTGGCCGTGGAGACTTGTAGCCACGCCATGCGCCCGGCCCGGACCACCGCCGCCGGTGCCCGCAGAGCAGGCCGTGGAGGCCACGGGGAAGACCGCCACAGCTCGCCCTCTACAACGGTGCCTGTGCGGTTGCTGCGTGTGCTGCTGCACGGAGCTCCACCACGTCAGCAGGTGGCGAGTTCCACAGCAGAAGCATTCACTTGGAGCGGGGACGATTACAGACACCCGCTCGCAGACCTGGAAACAGTCGAATGTCTCTGGATTAGCGTAGAGTAGCGGTTCGGAAACGCAGCGTGAGCGTGCGTTCTGCGCCACGGAGCGGGCAGCAGAAACGAGCGGAAGCAGCCGTTAGTATTTGAACCCTGGCCCATCAACCGACCGAGAAGGTTCCGAAAACGTTTTAAGTTGTTGCGGGTTCAAATGTTTCGAGAGCGGTCGAAGCGTGTCCTCGGCGGACAGACAGGGAATGCGAAGCGTGGCTTAGCAACAGCGAAGATTGGCACCTACAGACGTGCGCACTCTGTACTCACCGGGCGACTTACCGGCCGACTGGCGGCGCCGTTAGGAACGAGGATAGTCGATGTACAAACGGACGATACGACGGCAGGAACGGTTAGAATAAAATAGAAACCCCTCGGATGGTCATGCAGCCACTACGTCCGGTTCACTGAGCAAGACGGCAACCGCGATGAAGCAGCCATACTGCTCGACGAAATTACGGCTAGCACTCGTATGTGGAACGTGCAGTGCGCCCTTGCGCCCGTGGTACGCCGCCGTGGTGTGTAGGCAAGCCCGCCAGGCACGGCTATCCCGCGGAATTGCCTACCTACCAGGCGGTTCGCACCCGCCCGGAACCGCTGCGGTTTTTAACGAACGGTTCGGCCTGATGTGAAATATTACGGACGGCGTGTGTGGAAGAAGGACATCAAGCTTACTGCGGGCCAAGCCTCCGCCTTCCCAAGGCGTACTGATAAAATAAAACGTGCACGTGTCGATTTTCGACTTGATCCGCGCCGCGACTGGATGTCCAGGCCCAGTCGCAGTCGAATCGGTTGCCTCCCTACGCCTCACGGACGAAACAACACCACCAATGTAATGGAGGCCGTAAGGCGCCATGGGCGTAGGAACGGGGGGGGGGGGGGGGGGGGGGGGGGGGGTACAAGACATCGTATGAGAAAGGAGAGGCGCAGGGTCATGAGGGATAGGTTTAGGTTAGGGTTAGGTAAGAGTTTGGTTAGGGTTAGGTTAGAGTTTGGTTAGGGTTAGGTTAGGGTTAGATTAGGGATACCCAGTCAGAAAATAGACATCTATTAGATTTTCTAGACCATCTAATACGTATCTACAATGTCTATGTTGATCTATATCTAAAATTAGATACGGATGGACATCTTTTTATCATCTTTGCATTGTCTATTACGTCTAAGTCTACTGGGAGATTTCAATTAGACACCAAAAGATCTGCTGGTATCCATGCTAGATCTGTAGATATCTATTAGACTTCTAGTAGACTTAGATTGCATTAGACCAAAATTTGTTCAAAAGTGATGCGTCAAAAATGTGTTTTGAAAGCCAGACATCAACATATCAAAAGATGGCAGTGACCAAATTTTGACTCCCTCGCACTTAGTTCCTGCGGGACTTAGAGAAACTTGCGGCGCTTGGTTGGGACGCTTCCATCGTAGAAAGTTGAGGCCACGACGACCCTTCGATCCCCAGAGACGCGCATAGCGTAACGGATAAGGAGTCAGGAAAGCAAGCTGAAGAATAATGCTTCGAATACCCATTCTTTAACTTTTTAAAATTTCATTTTCTTTATTATTTCATGACAGAGATTGTCCGGCAGCTAACAGAATTGCATTTTGAAGTCAAAATTTTGTTAAATTTGGAATAAAAATGAAGTCTATACACGTTAGACCGTTAGACGTCTGTTATACGTCTAAGTACCCTCCATCTAGACGTCTATTCGATGTATATGTATAGACGTCTATGAATCTATGGATAGTCGTCTATTAGACATCTATTGGACGCCTTTTTTTTTGTGTGGGAGGCTAAGGATTGAATAAATTTTTTGAATAAATTTTTTGAATAAATTTTTTGAATAAATTTTTTGAATAAATTTTTTGAATAAATTTTATCAATATATTTATTCAATATATTTTTATACTTATAGTAGAGGCATTTTTCATGTGAGCATTGACAAATAAATTTATTAATATATTTTTAAAATATTGGGTAGAGGCATTTTTGGTAGAGGCAATGAGGCGATCCCCTCAAAAGTACAAGTGATTAAAATTATCTGTGAATTCCGAAATAAATTAAGGACTCAGTACTATTCAATCATTCTATCGCACACATAAAAGAAGAAAACTCAGGTAACATTAAAGCCGCTAACTGACTTCCCAGTAGCTTCAAATACACCTTGAAATCCTTTGAAGAAAGACTGGCACTGCTTCCTTACTTTGTTTAGATTTCCAGTCGACGTTCTGATCGTTTTAAGGGCCGCAGTTAATTTCCTTTGAGTCACGTCCAACCTTTCTTGTGTGTTTTCCAGCTCTGTCTTTGAGCTGACACAGCTGCAAGAACTCTGCTGTCGTCTGAGTCTTTCTTCAACATCTGTTTTCTTGGCCTGTCTTCGCAGTCAAAGAGGGTTGATCTAAATCATGAGAAATGAACAGGTTCATACAAATTACAATTGGGGACACCTAATTTTTCATAGAAATAGCGTGAAATATGACAGAAAATTAAAGGGTTTAGAATGGCAGACATGCTAACCGCAAGTCTTGAAGTCATGGCGTGAAGTCATCGTTGAGCCAACTGAAGTACTAGCCAGCTTCTTCTCCTCCATGTAGCTGACCTTAAATTCTGTCAATAAAAATAATGCAAAACAATATCGTAAACAAAAGTGACCAATGCACGTACAGGTGTCAAGAAGAGGGAGAAATACCTCTGTTGGCGGAGGACCTACACAATGGTTTTGGGAGATAAGGGTTGAGCACAATCCATAGCAATAGAACTATCCATGTTAAAATCGGATTGATAAAAAATTAAAGTCAAAAGAGAAAGCACAAGCAGGAGAATTAAATAACATTAACCTGTGTTGATTAAGAAAGAAATATCTTCATCGTGCAGTAATGAGTTGTCCACTTTGACAGTAGAAGCAGGTGATACCACCTCTAAACACCCACTTGGCTCAATGGTTGCTAAAAGTGACAACATGAAATACAAAGATGCTGGTCCAAACAAGAAACAAGACAAAAGTATGGTTGTCAAGATTACCTGCAGTGTCATCATTGTGTTTTACTGGTGTTGTGCTTTTCTTCTGCTTGCCACCATGGGATGCACCGGGAGAGCTATTTCCTTTCGAAGGAGTGTCAGTACCCTCTCTAATGACTTTGCCAGGTGACCTGGAAGCGGCCTTCATTCTTTTCAAAGGTGTTTCATCACCCTCTCTTGTACGCTTCCCAGGTGACTGAGAGGAGGAAGTTATTCCTTTGGACGGTGTTCTAACTCTCTCTCTCTCTCTGATGTACTTGCCAGGTGACTTCGAGGAGGAATTCACTCTTATCGAAGGTGTTCGAACACTCTCACTGATGGACTTGCCAGGTGAGCGAGAGGAGTTCATTCGTTTCCAAGGTATTTCATCATCCTGTCTCATTCTCATAGATGACTTACAAGATGAGTCAAAAGTTGTGCTCTCAGCCCCCTTACACCCACCACTCTAAACTTCTGTAACTAAAATAGTTTATAAGTACAGAGTTTTTTTTTATAACTAGTTGGCATACTGATCTAACAATGTATTACTTTGTAAGTTTCCTCTTTAATGGACATTCATAATGCCAGCCATCCTCTTCTTTGTTTCCCTCTCCCTGGCAGCAGGAAACTTCTTCTTAGACTGCGGAAGACGACGCCTAAGATCAGCCAGAATAAGGTTTCAGATCAAGGTTAGTGGGGTTTATGACAAAGCACCAAATCGATTTGATGTGTACTACTTACCCTTGGGCTAAATGAAGCAAATTCCCCCTGCAGCTGCCTATTCTTTTCAATGGCCTTCTGATTGGAAGATTTCAAAGAATCCTTCAAACTGCTCGGCAGCCTTTCATTCGCTAGATATGCCTGACATGAGCGGCCATCGCTTCATTAGATTCTACAAACACATCAGTTCGTTAATGAAATTGAAGCTAACCAATGTAAAAGAACAAAACAAAGTCGCGTTTGGTAACAAATGTTCAAGACAGTGATCGTTAAAAGGTTAGGACTCCACAAGAGCCTCTCCCCTTGAACACAACCAAGAAATAACATCACGCATACATTTCTATAGAAATGATAAAGAAATGAAAAATTAATACCTGCTAAGAGAATAATATGAGCCGGGTAAAGTTCCTCTTTGGCCGTTGGGCTCCAATCCTGCCTTCGCAGTATTTGTCATTTCTGTTGTAAGTGGAGATGTTCACAGATAGGACAACTTGCTTTGAATGAATACTTTATTGCCATAATTATTACAACTGGAGTGGGGTGAGGGGGGGATGGCCACTACCGGATCCGGGGGATGGGTGGTACCAACTGTCAATCACAACCTTAGTTGGGCAGAGGAACGTAAGTCCACGATCTGTTTGGGCAGAGGAACGTAAGTCCAAGACCTGTTTGGGCGGAGGGACGTAAGTCGAAGACCTGTCCGGGCAAAGGGACGTAAGTCCACGACCTGTATGGGCAGAGGAACGTAAGTCCAAGTTATGTTTGGGCAGAGTAACTTAAGTCCATAGCCCATGACCTATTTGGGCAACAATAGCAGAAAACTGCTCATGAGATGGCTAGGAGTGAATGAACTTGTGTCTAGAAACCACGCTTCTCAGCAATACATAGCAGTCTCTTGCAACAAAAGGAGGGAATTTCACACAACACCAATGATTGGCTGAGCGATAGCGAAGCCCTTACCCCACTGGCCCAAAAATGTTTTGTCTGTTTGTCTGTCTGTCTGTCTGTCCGCGCGATTTCTCGAGAACGGTTCATCGTAGAGGGCTCAAATTTGGACCACAATCTCCTTGCATCATACCTGGGTCAACCTCACCTCGGGGGCATCCTACCTCAGGTGCTGCTGCAGGTGCCGGTTGACAAACCAGGGCCTTCTTGTGCAAGAACTGGAACAGGAGGGCTAACTTCTAAAACGTGCCGATTTTCAAACATGAACATGGCGACCGACCCCTTCTAAATCAAGGTAGGCGTACGCCAGACCGCGTCGTGGCGTAACAGGCTTCGCTCACCGCGAACCACTGTTCCGCCCCTCCACGCCTGGCGTACACCTACCTTGGCCTGCCGGCGGCTGTCACCGGGCGTGTGGGACCCTGCGGGGCTAATTAGTCAGTACGGCGCCCTGCGGGCGCCGGTCTTCAGGCGCGAGGGACGCTACGCTTCTAACCTAACCGCTGGACGTACCTACTCCCACAGTATTGTGAGCTTCTCTACCGTACTCAATCGTGCTCAACCTAGCCTAGCCTACTCCATCCTTATCTACCCTTCCCTACTCTAACCTAGCCTACCCTACTCTAAACTAACCTACCCTACTCTAAACTAACCTACTCCAACTTCCGTTACCCATTGTGGACTTCTCTACCGTACTCAACGCTGCTCAAACCTAACCTACCCTAGCCTAACCGGTTCCGGTCCAAGGAGGCCCTGCTTTGACAACTGGCACCATCAGCAGCACCTGGGGTTTTCTTCAGGATTGTGATTGAGGTCCTGAGTGTATTTTAAGCGTTATCGGTTCCCATCTTTAAGTTTCAAATACTGCTTTTTTTAGCAGTTTTTCCTTTTGTTCCTGCTCCTGCTCAAGAATGCCCTGTTTTGGCCCCCAGCACCTGCAGCAGTACCTCAAGGTCCAATTTGGCATTTTGAATGGGGTCTTAGGGTGATTTAAGAGGGGGTCGGTCGCCATGTTTAAGTTTGTTATTTTGCACGATTTAGAATTTGGCACCCCGTTCCAGTTCCTGCCCAAGAAGGCCCTGTTTTGACCCCTAGCACCTGCAGCATCACCTGGGGTTAATTTTGGCATGTTGAATGGAGTCTTGGGGTGACTTTCGATGGAGGCGGTGGCCATGTTGAAGTTTAAAATTCTGCACGATTTAAAAGTTTGCCCACATCTTCCAGTTTGTGCCCAAGAAGGCTCTGTTTTGCCAACCGGCACCTGCAGCAGCACCTGGGGTCCTTTTCGGCATTGTAATTAAAGTTCTGAGTGTATTTGAAGCGGGGTCGGTTCCGATCTTTAAGCTCAAAATAAAGCTTGTTTAGCAGTTTTTCTATTTGTTCCTGCTCCTGCCCAAGAAGGCCTTCTTTTGACCACTAGCACCGGCAGCAGCACCTAGGGTCCATTTCGCCATCTTGACTAGGGTCGTGGGGTGATTTTAGAAGGGGTTGGTCGCCATGTTCAAGTAAGGAACACGGCTCGATTTAGAAGTTAACCCTCCTGTTCCAGTTCCCGCACAAGAAGGCCCAGTTTTGCCAACCCGCACCTGCAGCAGCACCTGGGGTCCTTTTCAGCATTGTAATTGAAGTTCTGAGAGTATTTTGAGCGGGGTCGGTTCTGATCTTTAAGCTCAAAATACAGCTTGTTTAGCAGTTTTTCTATTTGTTCCTGCTCCTGCCCAAGAAGGCCTCGTTTTGACCACTAGCACCTGCAGCAGCACCTGGGGTCGATTTTGCCATCTTGACTTGGGTCTTTGGGTGATTTTAGAAGGGGTAGGTCGCCATGTTCATGTTTGAAAATCGGCACGATTTAGAAGTTAGCCCCCCTGTTCCAGTTCTTGCACAAGAAGGCCCTGGTTTGTCAACCGGCACCTGCAGCAGCACCTGAGGTAGGATGCCCCCGAGGTGAGGTTGACTCCGGTATGATGCAAGGAGATTGTGGTCCAAATTTGAGCCCTCTACGATGAACCGTTCTCGAGAAACCGCGCGGACAGACAGACAGACACGCAGACAGACAAACAGACAAAACATTTTTGGGCCGGTGGGGTAAGGGCTTCGCTATCGCTCAGCCAATTATTTTTGGAAGGGGTTTTATGACCAACTACAGCAACCTAGGGGGTGACGTGCCCTCTCCGGGAAAAGGTGGATGATTTGGACCAGCCCAGCGAGCACCGGATACCCACCCCGTCACCGGCCTTTGCGTACCTCCCAGGCGCATAACATTAGAAATCGCTCTGGCGGAGCCTTGAGATATCATTTTTTTTTGGCGCAAAAATTCGTAGTGGTACTGAAGGGTGTACCGCACCCTATGGTCACTGAGCCATCACTTCCAAAACACAACCAAAAGTATGAAAAATTCGGAACTACGAAAATTCGTAGTTTGGACCTAAGGAGCAACTTTTGTGACCTGAGCCAATATCAGATTCCAAAAAACGTCGGGATCGATCACCCCTACTCTAACAGTCCTTGGTTTATACTGTTGTAATGGTCATACTTACGTTCTTTTCTCTCATGGTGTGAAATAAATGTGATGGAGTATGTATAAATGTGATTTGTCTTCTGTTCACCTTATTCCTTTTAAAATCTGTATTAGTGTTTCATATAATGATTCTTATCAAAGCTTCCACAGTGGTCTAGAAAAACGAGTGGTGCCCAATTGAATCAAACAATAAGTGTGGTAAGCTTTGCACACGAGCTGTAGCTAAGGAGTACTGAAAGCAAATGTGAAAATACCATAAAGGCACCAAAAAATATTATTTGAAGATCGAAGTCAAAAATAAATTTCACACTTCCACTCAACCTTTCAAATGGAGTCTGGTTTTAATTTTAGATCATGCTAGATGCCAATTATTTAACTACAAGGTAGGCGTACGCCAGACCGCGTCGTGGCGTAACAGGCTTCGCTCACCGCGAACCACTGTTCCGCCCCTCCACGCCTGGCGTACACCTACCTTGGCCTGCCGGCGGCTGTCACCGAGCAAGTGGGACCCTGCGGGGCTAATCAGTAAGTACTGCGCCCTGCGGGCGCCGGTCTTGAGGCGCGAGGGACGCTACGCTTCTAACCTGACCCCTGGACGTACCTACTCCCACAGTATTGTGAACTTCTCTACCGTACTTAATCGTGCTTAACTCTAACTTAACTTACCCTAGCCTACTCCAACCTTACCTACCCTTCCCTACTCTAACCTAGCCTACCCTACTCTAAACTAACCTACACTACTCTGATCTAGCCTACTCCAACTTCCCCTACTCATTGTGGACTTCCTAACCTACCCTTTCCTACTCTAACCTAGCCTACCCTACTCTAAACTAACCTACCCTACTCTGACCTAGCCTACTCCAACTTCAGCTACTCATTGTGGACTTCTCTACCGTACTCAATGCTGCTCAAACCTAACCTACCCTAGCCTAACCGGTTCCGGTTCAATGAGGCCCGGCTTTGACAACTGGCACCATCAGCAGCACCTGGGGTCTTCCTCAGGATTGTGATTGAGGTCCTGAGTGTATTTTAAGCGTTATCGGTTCCCATCTTTAAGTTCAAAATACTGCTTTTTTTTAGCAGTTTTTCCTTTTGTTCCTGCTCCTGCTCAAGAATGCCCTGTTTTGGCCCCCAGCACCTGCAGCAGTACCTAAAGGTCAAATTTGGCATTTTGAATGGGGTCTTAGGGTGATTTAAGAGGGGGTCGGTCGCCATATTAAAGTTTGACATTCTGCACGATTTAGAATTTGGCACCCCGTTCCAGTTCCTGCCCAAGAAGGCCCTGTTTTGACCCCTAGCACCTGCAGCATCACCTGGGGTTGATTTCGGCATGTTGAATGGAGTCTTGGGGTGATTTTAGAGGAGGCCATTCGCCATGTTTAAGTTTGATATTCTGCACGATTTAGAATTTGGCCCCCGTTCCAGTGCCTGCCCAAGAAGGTCCTGTTTTGACCCCTAGCACCTGCAGCATCACCTGGGGTTCATTTCGGCATGTTGAATGGAGTATTGGGGTGACTTTAGATGGAGGCGGTGGCCATGTTGAAGTTTAAAATTCTGCACGATTTAAAAGTTTGCCCACATCTTCCAGTTTGTGCTCAAGAAGGCCCTGTTTTGCCAACCGGCACCTGCAGCAGCACCTGGGGTCCTTTTCGGCATTGTATTTGAAGTTCTGAGTGTATTTTAAGCGGGGTCGGTTCCGATCTTTAAGCTCAAAATACAGCTTGTTTAGCAGTTTTTCTATTTGTTCCTGCTCCTGCCCAAGAAGGCCTTGTTTTGACCACTAGCACCGGCAGCAGCACCTGGGGTCGACTTCGCCATCTTTACTCGGGTCTTTGGGTGATTTTAGAGGGGTCGCTCGCCATGTCCAAATTTGAAAATCGGCACGATTTAGAAGTTAGCCCTCCCGTTCCAGTTCCTGCACAAGAAGGCCTTGTTTTGACCACTAGCACCGGCAGCAGCACCTGGGGTCGACTTCGCCATCTTTACTCGGGTCTTTGGGTGATTTTAGAAGAGGTCAATCGCCATGTTCAAGTTTCATATACAGTTTGTTTAGAAGTTTGCCCTCCTGTTCCAGTTCCTGCACAAGAAGGCCCAGTTTTGCCAACCCGCACCTGCAGCAGCACCTGGGGTCGTTTTTGGCATTGTAATTGAAGTTCTGAGTGTATTTTGAGCGGGGTCGGTTCCGATCTTTAAGCTCAAAATACAGCTTGTTTAGCAGTTTTACTATTTGTTCCTGCTCGTGCCCAAGAAGGCCTCGTTTTGACCACTAGCACCTGCAGCAGCACCTGGGGTCGATTTCGCCATCCTAAATTGGGTCTTTGGGTGATTTTAGAAGGGGTAGGTCGCCATGATCATGTTTGAAAATCGGCACGATTTAGAAGTTAGCCCCCCTGTTCCAGTTGTTGCACAAGAAGGCCCTGGTTTGTCAACCGGCACCTGCAGCAGCACCTGAGGTAGGATGCCCCCGAGGTGAGGTTGACTCCGGTATGATGCAAGGAGATTGTGGTCGAAATTTGAGCCCTCTACGATGAACCGTTCTCGAGAAATCGCGCGGACAGACAGACAGACAGACACGCAGACACGCACACAGACAGACAAACAGACAAAACATTTTTGGGCCAGTGGGGTAAGGGCTTCGCTATCGCTCAGCCAATTACCCAAAGACACAAGTCAAGATGGCGAAATCGACACCAGGTGCTGCTGCAGGTGCTAGTGGTCAAAACAAGGCCTTCTTGGGCAGGAGCAGGAACAAATAGAAAAACTGCTAAACAAGCTGTATTTTGAGCTTAAAGATCGGAACAGACCCCGCTTAAAATACACTCAGAACTTCAATTACAATGCCGAAAAGGACCCCAGGTGCTGCTGCAGGTGCCGGTAAAACAGGGCCTTCTTGAGCACAAACTGGAAGATGTGGGCAAACTTTTAAATCGTGCAGAATTTTAAACTTCAACACGGCCACCGCCTCCATCTAAAGTGCTCTGAGATGTTCTATAATTAGAAGAAAACCGAAGCTTAGGACAGTGCCCTCACATCAGACATGCAAGAATAAGTAAAATTTACTCACTGGCTTTAGTGGCTGGAAATACGTTTTAACGTCTCGCTCCGTGGTCCTACTGCGTCTCCGCTCCCGGGGAGTTGTAGGCTCCTGGTAAAAATGAGAAACAATTACCACACTCTTCCCACCATAGAGCCCCATCTTGCCCCACACATTTCTTGCCCCATACATTCACCCTTCTAACAACGCAAAAATAATGGCTGGATTTAGGTTTCTTCCCCCAGCACATTTCTTCCCCCAGACATTCACCCTTCTACCAATGCGACCTACACATTTCTTTCCACCATAAACATTCACCCTTCTACCGCTTCTACAAATGCGAAAATAATGGCTGGATTTAATACATTCACCCTTCTACAAATGCGAAAATAATGGCTGGATTTAGGCTTCTTCCCCTAGACATTCACCCTTCTACCAATGCGAAAATAATGGCTGGATTTAGGCTTCTTCCCCCAGACATTCACCCTTCTACCAATGCGAAAATAATGGCTGGATTCCTCCACACCAAGGGAAAGTTCCAAATTTCTATGTGAGTAGACTGTTTTTTACATACCTTGGCTTGCTGAAAGTATTTTTTCGTTTGTATTCAATGCTAAGGTAAAGTTCCAAATTGCTGCGTCAATAGAAGTTTCTTTTTTAAAAACATAGCTAGCTGCTTCATGTATTTTGTAAGTGGGAGGAAAGGTAAGCACTAAAATATATTGTATTTTATTGTGGTACTGCCATTCTCCACATTAATGTAATGAAATGCCAATTAAGATTATTTTAATGGGTGATGATTTGGTTAATGTAATAACCAAAACTTTCCATGAAAACCATTGCAAAGTGCCTAACTTTAGGTACAGCAGAACTGGAACAGTTAGTCTACTTTCCACTGATATAGGTACTGAGGTAGGTAACATGAAAGACGGGAGACAAATGTAATTACAAGCATTTATTTGATTTCACACAGAACACCAAATAAAGTTCAATTCACGCAGAACACCAAAAAAAGTTCAAAGGTCTTTTCCAGAAGGCGTGCAAGAACAATAAATTCTGCTGCTATCTGAAAATAATCACACGTTGTGCAACGTAGGTGCGTCTGAAATGGGTATACCCACGTTACTTATCCCACAGCACCAGCCTTTCGTTTGATCCCTCTGCAGCATTCACAACATGAGTAAGTCCATTGCGCAGGAGATAATCCTTGCCCTGAACTGTGCGCCTACAAAAGAAAACGCGCTGTGACAGGACACCAAAATATAATGAGGTCAAACAAGTTGAGGTGGTACTCACGCATCTCCAACAAGTACAATTGGTACACTTCATCAAAATCAACACCCAAAGACTGGTGGTCGATACCCTCCTGCAAGGACCCTTGGAAGCAAGGCACACACCGAAGGTCTGTCGACGAAGAATTCAAAATGTACTGCAGCTGTTCCTGGTTGGTTTGCAACAAACCAGAATACAACCCGAATGGATCCTGAAACAATTAAATGCTTACTGGGCGACATAACCCCAACATCAACTCTTTGATACGGCTCTGGGACGGGAGAATAGTGCCCAATCATCACTTACCATAACTACTGCAGATAACTATCAACAACTTCCAAACCGTGTCACAATGCAATCACCATGGCAGG